>OX243831.2:6054642-7263571 GCA_945859575.2 Herminia tarsipennalis | reverse complement strand
GGAGATCAAGCTATACTCGTAATCTACAGTTATACATAATCGATTTTGGTAAAGTTAGAATACAATAAAGTAATCAAAATCTATTTTTGGAATTTTGCGTCAACTCGAACGACAGACATGAAAAGACAGCATAGTTCAGTCTAGATTAAGGAACACATAGTTAATCTACGTAAGTTTTATTTTTTAATTAACTTTAAGGAACGAACAATCATACAGTAGATATTTGAGCACAATTTTATAATAGTAGACATTAGGCTGAAACAATTAATACAAAATTATCTATGTCAATCAGTAATTTAGTCCATACGTCGCTGAAACTAGCTGACTCTTTTGCCGAGCACGTAATCTCAATTCAAGCAGATTAAAATGTCGTAACTTTTGAAGGCATTAAAAAAATTGCTTGAAATTTTATAGGAGAGTTCCTCAATATGTTACCCAGCGGCTCCCGAACTCATAAACCCAGTGCAGAAAATCAAGTATTTTATTTTAATTTGTTTGTCCAGCAAGTTTCGCTGAAACTAGCTGGACAAACGGAAAAATCGAAAGCATTAAAAAAATATGCTTAAAATTTATGAGAGATTTCCTATTGATGGTACCCAGGAATTTCAGAACTCAAAACCGTGCGCAGTGACGCGATTTTTTCCCTAAATATCTTTATAAAACCCATATGAAAAAACCCAAAAACGCTGTAATTTTAAAGGCATTAGAAAAATGGCTTAAAATTTTATAGGAGAGTTCCCCAATATGTTACCCAGGAGCTGCAAGTCTCAAAACCCGAGCGCCGAATCTCAAAGTATTTTTTTTTAATTTCTTTGCCCAGCCCATATAATCTCAGATCTGGAATTTTATAGGAGTGTACCTCAACATGTTACCCAGGGACTTCCGAACTCAAAAACCCAGCGCAGCAACTTGAAGTATTTTTTTTTTATTTCTTTGTAGAGCCCATATAATTTAAGATCTAGCAAGATTAAAACAACGTAACTTTTGAAAGCACTAGGAAAATTGGTTGAAATTTTATAGTAGTGTAGGAACACCACTATAAAATTTCAACCAATTTTCCTAGTGCCTTCCCACATTGAGGACAATGTGGGATGAACTCAAAATCCCAGTGCTGTGCTGAGTCCACATAATCTCAAATCTAGCAAATACTTAAAATTCTGTAAGTTTTGTAGGCATTAGTATAATTAGTAAATTTTATAGGAATGTTGCTCAATATGTTAACCAGGGGCTGCCGCACTCAAAAACCCAGCACAGGAACTCGAAGATTTTTTTCCCCAATATATCAATAATACTTGTTTAAAAAAAATGTACTAACAAAGTTATCTGGATCTAGTCTTTTTTTTGGTAAATTTAAACTAAATCAGCCACAGTGCTAAAACCATAATTGTGTTGTCTAACCTAACAGAGCAAACTTGTAGGGCTAGATTTTATTTAAGGGATCATTTTCTCACAGTCAAAACGTCCAAAACACTGACATAAAACGTCAATTTCGAACCTACCAAGCTTTTATGGAACTTATTACGGAGAGATATGAAAGTTTATTAAGGTAGTAATAATTAATATAATTAAATCTTGGGACAACTCTTATAATACTATCTGATCCCAAACTAAGCAGAGCTTGTACTATGGAAACCAGACAACTGCTAATCATACTTATATATTTCTAAATACATACATATTATAGATAAATAACACCCAGACACTGAATAAACCATCATGCTCATCACACAAAGTTTTATCCTGGGTGGGGATCGAATCCTCAACTCTTGCATAGCAGTCGGATACACTCCCACTGTGTCACAGAGGCAGTGTAATCGGTATAGAATTATGCTTTTTTAGGTTTTCATACCTCGGTCGGGAAAAACGAAACCCTTATAGAATCATTTTGTTATTAATCTGTCAGTTTGTCTGTTAAGGCCCTTTCTCAGGAATGCATAGAGATATAATGCTGAAATTACTATTAAATATTCAAGTGTGCTTGCTCGTTGACTCGCTAACAGACTCGGAAATCGGTTCCATTATTCTAGTACTAGGTACTTTGGCAGACTCTTAACTAAATCAAACAAAACATAATGTTAGTGATGACTGAAATAATATTGTTACTCCTCTTGATGTTTCAAGACAAACTATGTAAGTATCAATAATGTAAATTGCAACCGTTGCATTATTTCCGTTATAGTTACTTAAATCTACATAAAGTACAGCAGACTTCTTCAGAAAACTCCTTCTCACTTTTTTGGTATGTTTATACTCTTCACGAAAATGTAACAAACATACTAAGCATATCCTTAGTGTGGTTGTTTTGGGCAACATTTATACATTTTTCCCTTTAAACAGGCTCAAACGTGGAAATCTTAAAAAAGCAGAATGTTACAAATTACGTCTTACCATAATGCATGTTCATTGAATAACAACAGTCAGTTATTTTTTAAATATGTGTTACATTATTATTTTCTGCTTTAAAAATAAACTTCAGCTAATTCTACCTACACTAATTGTTACACAAATTGCCACATCTTTATTTTTATACTTTATGACAAATTTTAAAAACAAAGAAATACCAAAGGCGCCAAGATGTAGCAAGCAATGGAGTAAATTGCGGCTGGATGGCCGCACTTGAATGGAACACAGTTGTGATTTCTCTAGTATTTACCTAGTTCATTTTAGCTTAACGTCAAAATGAAGGATTTTAAAAGCTGAAAGCAAATATATGGGCATTTATCACGAAACTGGGCCACTTTTCTAAGAAAACTGTCTAGGCAACTTTTTTGCTTATTTAATTTAATTATTAATCTACAAATTCATTAATAAATGGCAGATGAAGCAAAAAAATTTTTTATTTTCTGAAAATTACGTTGTCCATGTTAAGGGATATGCTGCAAAGTTCATTTCACTTTATTAGATTCAAATAGATATTGTCAGAGGATAATTTAATCTGAAGTTAGAATTTTGCTTTGGTAACATGGGTGTGTTACCAAAGCAGAATTCTAATGGACTGGTTTTTGAGCAATATATTTAAAAGTAATGTCATTTGGAATAAGAAATGCTAAAAAAACAAGATAAATAAAAATATAATTTAAAATTCCCAGTAATCAATTAAATGAAAACAAATTCTGTTAAAATACAAACATTTTCAATAAGCGATGTGCATATTTGATGAATTATCAAAAATGTAATTATATTGAATGAAAAAGTTATGTATTGTATCCAGGGTTAAATAGTGCTCATGTAGCCCACCTAAAATATAAATATAGTGCTCATGATTCAATACATAACTTTTTTTTGGAATGTGATCTTGCTATCAGTCCTTTTGAGACATGCGGTAGGAATGGGTGATGCAAAGTCAAGTCTCAACTGAGACTCTTCCTCTCTTGTCAAATCTTTTTTAGGATGTTTAGTCTCTAAAGGCTCCTTACGGAATCCATCGCAGTGAGATTCTAAGCTAACTGGTTTGGATGGTTTCTATATTTGTAATTATATTTGTTTTATTGTAAGTTCATGGATCTCTTGATTCCTAATGAACCATGGAGCCTTTGAATAGATCTTTGTTACTCAGCCATGACTCAATGGATCTGGATCAAATTTGGCACATAGAATTTTATGCTAATTAGGTTATTTTGTCCTAGAAAAAGGAAGACTCCTTGTGTGTTTTCAAAATTTTCATATGAAAGAAGAAGCAAGCAACAGATTTTTTTATAAATAATTATGTCAGCAAATGTCTTGCTAAGTATGAAACTCAAGAACTGCTGGACAAATTTGGCTATTTCTCTTTTTAAATATTCATTGAAGTTTCAAGAAGGTCTAGAAGAAGTTATTTTTATTAAAATAGGAAAAATATCTCAGAAGAATGTAAAAACTTTTGTTCCTCCATACGCACCATGCATTTTAGAGCTCAAGTAATATTGATGAAATAATGGCGGGGCTGCCAGCACAAGCTAGTTTAAAATAAAAATGAACATTTTCATTGCTAAATAGCCTAATATACTATTTTCTTCCCAGTATTCTGTAGGGAATTCTAATAATTATATTAACTCAATGTAGCCAGTTTTAAAATTGAACTAAATTGATATTTTCAGAGAGAAAACTGAATAATACGGCCAACCTAAAATTTGCCAAATATGCCAAATACCTAATACATACAAATATTTGGCACATCTTTCTAAGCAATAATATACAATTGAAATACTATAAGCCCATTGATGAGAAATTCCAGATGACATTCAGAAAATCTCAACAATAGAGTTTGTCTTACTATAGGTTTATAATACGAGATAAACTCTATTATAATATAGAGATTGTTTTAGAATTTTCATAATTTGATTTAGAAGATGCTACACACCAGACAATGGAGTTTAGAATAAGGACAGACAAAGTATGATAGTCCACTAAATTGGTATCAAAAATAAATCTACTATGAAAATATAGGTAAGGCATGTAGCACACCTGTGACAAATAGGGCGAGTAAAGGTTGAAAGCAAGCTGATAACATGACTGTAAGAACAGGCATAACTTACCTGATGGAGAGCTGTGAGCCCGTCGACGTTCGCAGTGTTTATATCAGCGCCGCGTTTCAGCAATCGCTGTACCTCGTCCTTGTCTCCCGCCGTGCAAGCCGCCAGGAATACTATTCCAGAAGAAAACTGGATGCTCGACGCCCGCCGCGGCGAAGGGGACTGCTTGTTCGTGTCTGACTCTTCCCATCGTTTTAGCTGCTCTGCTCTCTTGAACAACGCTGACGAAGACCTATTATCCGTCATTTTAACTCTCGACAAACCACTTTACACTCAATATGGTCCATGCGAACACTTTTCACGCTGCATAGATTGTGTTTTTACTACATACAGTACACAAATGCCGAGTCCATAACTTAATTGCCAAAAAAGGAAACATGAAAGAGGAAACGATCCAGGGAGATTGATACATTCACGCGATCATTGTTCCGCACACTTGTTGAATTATAAGAATTGCACATCCGAACTCCGATTCTATGTACATGACATAACCAATAAGTTAGACATTTAGCGTGGCAGCCATTACGAGAATAAATTTAAACAGCCTACTAAAGTACCTACATACCGAATGCAAAAAGAAAAACTAGGCAGCGAATGAGAGAACGACGGAAGAAGAAAACGCCTAGCGCCACCTAGCACAACAATCACAATGAGTTGCCATAATAAAAAGTCTATGAATCTCGTTTATGGTACGTATGTAATAGAAAACAAAACTCAAATCCTCGTAGAAAAACGATTATTAAATCGACAAACCAAAGTTTTCGTGTTTGAGGTAGGTAACCCGGCGTTATTCACGTGAAATAAATTACGCGGTTGGTGACGCCGCCGGGTCATTTTGACCCGAACTTATGGCGGTATTTTTTTATAGATAATAAGCTGCCGAATCAAATGTAAATAAATAAGTAATAACAACATTTTGGTTTCGCATGGTTATTTCATCATTCAAAATTACCTCGGGTCAATATGACCCAGCGTCAACAACGCCGGTTTAAATTATATCTTGTGAATTAATATATTATGTAATTTTAGTATGTCTTACAGTGACGTAGCTATCGAATAACTGGTATAGCTACAGAATAGCTACCCGGTGCAGTGCAACTGGTGCCCACGAGCACAAGGAGCCCATAAGCCATAAGGGCAGCAAATATCGAATTTAGATATCTCGCGAAAGTTGCTTAAACGTGAAGTATATAATTATTTGATTCAATTAAGTTAGTTATTCCTGTTTCATCTTATGAAAAACTTTACCTTAAACATATTTTTTTTTTTAATTTCTGCTCGGTGACGCTAGCAGACTTTAGTGCCAAATTCGACGCCCTTTCATGAGATTTTTGTGAAAATAGAATTATTTACATCATAGCGGCGCCATTATTCAATGTGCCCAGGGTCTCCTATGGGTTAAACATGTTACGGCTCTGCATGCAAACTGCGAACCTTTTTTCTTGTTAAACTAAGAACTAAAGCTTATATGATTTATTTACTTTAAAGTTAAATTATACAGTTTATAGGCAAAATATGATCTAAACTATCAACTCAGACAAAATTATAAAGTCAAATTAGTTAGTGTTAGTTAACCTTGACGAAAAACAAAAAATCCACGTAGGTATGCATAATATTATGTCTACAATTGCTCCTTTCGTTTAGATATTTTCAAAAGAAGCAAGTCAGTCACATTATTATTTATATGTGTACTTTGAACTTTAATTATTGAAGTTTTTGCACATAATTTTTGTTTAATACTAGGATTGCCTAAAATTTAAAACTAATAACAACTGTTTGTTTTCTGAATAAATATCTATACTAATATTATAAAACTGAAGAGTTTATTTCTAATTAATTTGTTTGTTTGAACCCGATAATCACAGGAACTACTAGTTCTAATTTATCTTTTTTTAGTGTTGGAATAACAATTTAACGTTAAAAAAATAAACTAAATAAGTTTCATATAAATAGTAGCATTGTTTTCGAAGGTTATTTGTCACGAATATCCAAACTAGTTTTCTCTTTCTATAATACCTTAGTATAGATTATCAGAACAATGTATTTATCATTAGAACAATTATATTTTAAACAGATACAAAAGCATAAAATATAATTGATTAAGAGTAAAATTTATAGGATTAAAGTTCTTCCGTTTGATGATAAAAGTAATTTAATAAATAAAATAACGTAACCTATCGATTAAATCAAAAAATATCAATGACTTTTTATGAAAAATGTCAGTGAGACAGTGATGCAGAAAACTGTTCATAATAGCAGTGTGAAGTTATTAAATGGCAACACATTCAAATGCATACGAACGTAATATTGAAAAATAGTTGTAGATATAAATTTTAAAATAATCAGTCATAAAACAATAAATAATAAAAACAAGCAAAATGAATAATGTATTTGATTTTGTTTAAAAATAACTATCTATAAAATAATCGTAACTTGTAATCGAGAACAAGGCGGCGTCAAAGCGAGCAAGAGACTCCAACAGAGCGAACGGCGATCGCTCGCCTAGCGGTCTCTAGTGTCCGGAATCAGTATTGGGAGTTCGAGAGCCCGGAGCTCGGAGTTCAGAAATTATTCAAAATTCAAGATGGCCATGTGTCACGATGTGTCTTGAATTGTTTTAGATAAACTTTATTTGTTTTGTGAGAAAAAGTGAACTACAATGATGGCTGACTTAAGTGTTGATATTTCTAAGTTGCCGGACGAGATAAGAGATAAATTAGCTGAATTAGACCTGGAGTTATCTGAAGGTAAGAATGCAGTAAAGTCTGCGTTACTCATAAGATCGATAATTTTGGTAATTTTGATTATTTTTTAACTAAATTAGGTACTATATTTATTTTTTCTGTACTTTTAAAGTTGTTTTAGAATATTTTTTTCATAATCTTTGTGTTAAAACTAAGTTTTGAAATTGACGTAATTCGCCAGCTGATGTTTTTGGTAAATAAAGTATTAATAGAGTTCGGATTCGTCATTTTTTATGTGTTGTGATAAACTTAAGTGTGCTAGGTGCTCACGCTTGACTAGATACGTTGTCACACATGGCGTACTAAGGAATGCAACTGTGCACGAGACGAATACGCTTCTTAGAATACACTTTGTACTTACTCACAACTCATCGGCCTTACTTTTGTTGTGGCGAGAACGAGTATTGGCTACTGTCCGTCCAACCCCTTTTCGGTGCTTTATTTACGTCAAACTCGTTTCTAACTGGTTTAGCAATTCATAAATAATTTTATTTCCCAGAAACTTCTAATAGTAGCAAAATATGACAAAGACAGAAAAGTGTCTTTGTGAGCAAATCAAATAGTCCACCAGTGGTCCTCTGTACATTTATATGCTCAATTTGGTTTTACACTTTCAAGTGAGCTTGGAAGATAACATGAGCTATTATCTAATTTAAGCCACTTTGTAGACATAAGATTATATTTAAATTATTCTTCCTTTAATAGTATTAGCTACTTAAATGCACTCCAAGAACTTATTGGTTCTAATACAATATGGAATTCCTATACCAATCTTGTAAGGATACATCACAAATTGTATTTTCTTAGTCTTTGCTTCAGGGTTTTTTTTTCGAATTGTATTAAATACCTATGTTAAAGTTATTGCCTCATGTTTTCAGGCATACTCTGAAAAAAAAAAAAACTTAATAAATATTAAGTCAAAGATCAATCTTTAAGTATAAAGTTAATTCTATAAAATGAGTAATTAAATTACTTATTAAGTAATTAATTAACAATTCTGCATTTGATGCCGAATTGTTACGAAATGCCTTTACATTTTAAAAAGGAAATAACTATGAGGAAGGATGTTTCTTACTATTTAGCAACTTACAGCCAATTTCTACCCATTGCTTTAGTAAATAATGCTACACATTGAATAAAAGACACCACATGACTGCACTAAGTCCAAATATCTCCCTTTGTCATTTAACAGAATGACTGGAATAAAGGAATCAACCCGTAGAGTTCACATAATAAAACTCGTATTTCTGTCATGTCTGGGCTGAAAGAAGCCACAGTACCCATTTGTATTAATATTATACACAAAAGGACAAATATGGTTCTGTTATTTTATTCAATCAAACAACTTTGTGCTTGTTCTTTTCATATCAAAGTATTTATAAAGGTAGATGAATTAGTTTACCGTTAAATTAAAGTAAAAAGTTCATAACAAAGCTTATTGAGTGTCTTTTATTTTTATTTTGAAGTAACCTATCTTGTAGGCCTTTTCTTTGCCTTCCACGACACTTAAGCATTGATTTTAATACCTAAAATGAACGACCCGTCGCTGTAATACTAGCTCCTGTTTATCCATGTTGTAACCTAAATTTCATCAAAAGCAGCGCAGTGATTCGGCCGCGATTGCAAATAACAAGCTTCCAAATAAACGGATTTTAAATAATTTTATACATATAGGTTCTTTATTTGGAATTTAAATAATAAAATAATTACGTTCACAAGGCCATGAACAGATAAGTTATTAGGAATTTTATAACAACTTTATATGAGGCTTAGCAATGCAATGCGATTGTTAATTAAATTGTATTTGTTTATTTTTATTTTGTATGCTATGTTTATGTGCATGTGCGAATTATTTTGCTTACCGACTGTTTTGTTTGTTTGTTTAAAAAGTATAAATAATGGTGTCATGCATTCTTGCCTATGATAATAGTGTTGATAGTCAGGTAGGCGTAACTACGTGAGGCGTATTTTTCTACTGAATCTTAACAGATAGGAAAGCAATCTGGCGTATTATTGAAATTTATAAGTTTTGGACGTTTTAACCGTATGGCAACGGCCGTGATCACCGGTAGACTGGTTCAGCTCAGCGTCGATGCCGCGTTTCGAAAAATACCCTCGCTTGATTTTTATCACTTACTATTACGGAACTGTCGGTACTTCGACATACAACACTAACGAAATCTGCAAACTGGCGTGTAATGTTTGTTCTTCGGTGTGTACACTTGCTGATCACGGGATTCCACGATGTTGACAAACGATATCCATCTTCTTGGTTGAAATTGACGTGTTATCGTAAAATTCTATAATGTGTACAAATCGCGAAAGTTTACGAATATATTGCAATCGGGCCTACTCGGCATTTTTTTCTTAAAAAAATATTATAGTCAGTGACGTTATTTGGCGATAAATAAAGAAAAGAAAATTTATTTATTTATAAATGAAATATTGCCTTTGCTGTGCATATCTCTGTCGCCCCAATTTATTCTCAAAAAACCCTTAATCCGAATGACATTCTTCATAAAATAGTCAAGTTTCGCTAAACTATGCTAGATTACTATATAGCAAGCTTCGTAAATCGTACTTACCTAACCTATTATTAAGAGATAAACGGGAATATTATACGGTGACAATTGTGGTTACAAGTCGTTCAATAAATTTATATCCAACGAGAGACAGCTCATTTATGTGCAACGATAATTCTACCAAGATTCAATCTGGCTCGTGTTGTAATATTACACAAGAGAATTGAACATTCGAATAAAAACGAAGAGCTGCAATGTCGGACGCCCGATATAGGCATTAACCGACGCTAATAAATAATGACTACACCTAAACAGCTTACCTTTAAATAACATAATATGACTGTGTTCCAGGAGCTTGTCATTACTTTATTGTGACAAATTACGAGTGTCATAAAAAGCTATATTTCTTCATGAATAAAGAGGAATCGATAACGTCAACCCACTAATATCAGATCATTACCGAGCACTAAAATATTCACAGACAACGTATTACTTCCCTATCAATTTCGTTCTAAACTTGAATAATTATTTATCGGTGTAATTTTCTTTGTGGTCGTGAGTTATAAAGATATACTCAGCTTTGTTGCATTATACTATATTCAGCTGTTTCAGGTTAGGTTGTGTTGAGAAATATTGTTGTCATCCCCATCGTTTTTCAACCCCCGCTTGATGTTTCGTAGAACGTTAAACCCTCTTACGAGGCCTTAGCCTCTCGTAGCTGTGTACCAAAAATGGCCATTTTTAGCGTTAAAACCTTTTACATTTTTGTTTTCTAAGCTACAACATGTATTGTATTAATTTTCTTTACAACAAACTCAGCACTAACTTACGAAATATGTAGATTAGTATTATCCACTAAGTAACTGTATATTGATAATGATAAAACACGACGACACTATATCAATTAGGTGCACAATTTTTAGTAAGTCTTAAAAAAATCTATCAAATCTATTTTCATTCAATCTTGTGTCCCAGATTTTCTATAGCTTTATCTACTGTGCTGTTAAAAAATGTCCTCATTATTTTACATTGTTCCTATTATGCGCGGGCGCATACGACATTCTTCTACCGGCACGTCGACATGACGCATCACCTCCAACCCGTTTTGTCATGACTCGCACTGACTAAGCCGCCTGGCCACAATTACGCTTCTCAAAGATATAAAATAATTGCTTTAAATTTATGCCAGCTAGCGCTGTTTTGCTAAGTAGGTAAAGTTTATTTCAAACACGATTCATGTTGGAGATTCGCGAATTCATCAACAACGACGTATGAGCTATTATTAGTTACTACATATATGAATATTACCCATTACTTTAAAAGAGAACTGTAAGACTGCCTTATATTTTTATTTACTATTTTTTTCTTTCTATTGATATTTTGTTGTATAAACTTATTACTGTTTCATAAAAGTCGTCCTGTACATCAACATAAAATTTCGGATTTATAGTATTAGTAGGATTCAAAAATGCCTTTTTCATATATTTGTTTACTTAAAACACTAGCAAATATCCTTATTTACGTTCGTCTAATCGAAGCATAGCCAAAAATACAGTTGGAGTGCAAATTAACAGGTTAGACAGGGCATCGTACTGTCGCTCGCATGTTAGACAGCGACCGACGACCGAGCCGAACTTCCGGAGAACAGTGCCGGTGCACAAAATGATACCTAATACGTGTGCAGTAAACGTATTGAATCAGAACTGTGATTGCTACCTCACGAGTCTGATCTATCTAAGCTTAGGTTTCAATAATTGCTTACAGGCCTTAAAAAGTCATACGTGTATAGAAAGATTGGTGCAGGTGTTCATTGCAACATCAGCATTTTTATATGCAGACAACCCTGTTTTATATGTCAGTATTCTGCAGCTGAAGGCGTCTTGAGATTACCTAGGAATTCATATTTATCTATCTGTGTGGTATAGTAAAAGGAAAAGTTATAATCATGGATGTCCCGGTCGATACCGCTTAAAATTTTGCGCAGAACTTACAAAGGGCCGAACGTTTTTCAATTTGCTGTTGAGAATATTTTTAACAGTAGACTAAAATCAACATCTTGTTACCCCTACCCTACCTCAAAAGGAAAAAAAACTGGACAAGTGGGAATCAGACTCGCCCACTGATGGCTCCATACAAATTTGTACGTACATTTTATAAATAGTTCAGGAAGTATAGAATCGAGTAATCGAATCGAGTAATCACACAAAATCTTTACTAACAAATGTAAATCGTTTTCTTAACTAATACCAAAGTTAAATTATCAAACGTCGACAACAATATTCTCCTAAGTAAAATACAATAAACTGTACAATAAAATATATTAATAAGAAGCAAAGAACTACACCCATTTATCTTTATCAGTTAAATAATCATCGATTGAGTAGTAAGCTCTTTGTGTAAGATGTCTCTTTTCGTTTTTAAATGTATTTATTGGTAGACTCGAAATGCTGACAGGGTGAGAAGGTTGAGTTAAATATACTAGCCGAGCTGCTTCTATATTCGTAAGCCGTCTACGTTTGCTGACAACATACGCTGCAGAACTGAGTTTTCCTGCGAGACATGATATTTGGGTGCCCCACTGGAACCAGCTGTCTAAAGTAATTCCCAGAAAAACTGTTGAGTCAACAAAACTATACACTTCATTATTTAAAATTATACTCATATTAGTAAATTAAACTTTATACTTTTAGTTTTTTGGGATTTAGAAGTAGGTTGTTCATTGTAAACCAATCTTGAACTAGTGCGAGTGTTTTATTTATTTCGTCAAAATTTTCTATTTTATGATATTTTGGAAAATAAGAGATGTGTCATCAGCAAAAAGAACGATGTCACAGAAGTTAATATAAAGTGGTAAATCATTAATGTATGGCAAGAATAAAAAGGAAAGGAGTATTGGTCCCTAGGCATGCCTATTCTAATTGGTGATCCAGGCCCGCAAATATCAACCTATTGAATTATTTCAGTCAAGTAAGAGGCAATTAGATCAAGCGCTGCACCTTTAATAGGTAATAGTAATGCCTAAATTTCAGTAGAAGTGTCCTATGTGCCACACAATCAAAAGCTTTACAAAGATCACAGAACACTACAGTGGCATTCTGCGAATTTTCCCAGGCACTAAAATTTTTTTCAGTAGCTTAGTACCTGCATGAACAAAATAAATAAGCATTATTTTCAATTCATCCATATTATCTCATAAGAGTGATACGGCTTTATCTGGGCATGACTTCAAGGGGCTATGGTTAGTGGTATGTCAGCAAATAAATCATTAAAGGTTTGTGCTAGGTCTAAATTTTTTAGTAACAGTCTTATTGTTAATTAATAATTCAAAGCTTTTATCCCCGAAGCTTTGCCCGCCCGCTTTCCGAATTAATAATATTCCAAGTGGCTTTTATTATACTATCAGATTTTTTAATATGTAAAACTTTGGCACATGCACAAGCTTTTTTAAAAGTTTTTGAATAGTTTCTCACATACTGAATAAAGTTTTGATCAAAATTAAATTGTTTCATACCATATAACTCGTACAACTTAGCTCTACTTTTGTAAATCCCGTTGTTGCCCAATCACAGAAGCAAAACGTTTTTGATTTAAATATATTATTGTATTCAGATTTTACTATATTAAACAATGAGGAGAAAAGACAGTTCGGATCAGAATAGCCGAAATTTATACTTGTAATATTAGCTGAAACATTAGCATTACATTAACATTACACTGAACTTTTCTAGGCGAACTATACTCATTGGCCTACATGTGATCTTATTTATTTTGGCCACTGTGTATCTGGGAAAAGTGACTTTCTGCCCACAGTGGTCAGATGTTAAATCACTCAATATTTACTCGTTAAAATAACTACAGTTGCAGAATATATTATCTAAGCAAGTAGCAGAATGTGATGTAATTCTTGTTGGTTCATTAAATAAGTACTGTAGATTAAACGATTTAAATAGGTTAACTAATCTGGTAGTCAAAGATGATTGCTCAAGTAAATTTACATTTATATCGCCACTATATTTTAAAGCACATCTTCCATCACAGATTCAAATAAGTTAAAATCACTCAGTGGTACTCGATATGCACAAACTATAATATATCTTTCCAGCTCCACACACGATAACTGTACAGTACTCTCGGCAGACAGATGTTCTATATCCTTGCGTTCCTTACATTTAACACTGTTGCATACAAATATCATAGACCCAACATTTATAGCCCTTTCTCTTATAAATGCACTAACCATCCAATAATAACTATTATTAAATATCAGTTCTTTAGTTTTTAACCAATGTTCAATTAAGCAACAAACATCAACACTGTACTTTTTAAGAAACAATTCGAGTTTCTCTATTTTTCTGGTTGTTCTTGAATATTTTGGTGAACTACAGTTAGACCACCCGTAGGCTTGTCTATTGTCTGACCTGCTAGTTTAAACTAGGAGTCTTAATAAACTTCTTAGTAAAACTACTACTACTAAATGAGTTTGTAGAATGTGGGAAGATAAATACTATCCTTCGTTAAAATAAAATTGCGAATACTTTTTTTTTTGTATGTTTGTTCACCGATTACGCAAAGACAGCTTGACCGATTTGAAAAATTATTTTTGTGTTTGAAAGGGTATACTTCCAAGTTGGTACTATTGTCATCAGATTACGATCTGAATGTGGGATCCTGGAGAAATTGAGGGAACTCTTCAAATATTAAAGGCACACCTACAGTGATTTAGGTACATTTCATAGTGATTCGTGTATTTACTCTCAAAAACCATCTATTGGTGAAGTAGAACTGATGATGAAGACCACAAATGACGATCGGACCTATTCAATATTTCACGGTTTGCGATTCAATTACTTTAATATGATATTAAGTAGCATTTTATTCTCGTCATACTACTATTACACAATGTAATAGAGCTGATAGTGAACTATCATGTGAACCTCAACAATTAACGACTCTGCATGGGGGCAAGCAATATTTTGTGAAGGGATTTGAGAAGTTGACATAAGCCTATTGTAACTTAAGTGAATTACAAACCAACCGACTAAAAAGTGAGAAATAAAAAACTTTTATACAAAAAAACATTACCGACTTCAAAAATAAATACAAGGCAACTAAAAAGCAAAAAATAATATTTACCTAGAATTACAAAAACAAATTAATATTTTGAAGTTGGTGCCGAACTAAACAAAAACAACTATTTCATGGCACCAAGGTAGATATTATTTTTAGCTTTTTAGTTGCCTTGTATTTATTGACGTGACAACGTCTTATAATTCGATGGAGCCGGCTGAACGCACGAAAATAATGAGGCGTTACCTCGCTCGGAGGCGTTCCATTGTAAAAATAAATAAATAAAAATTGACATAATTGTATTCATGCGTACAAATAAATGTAACTTGATCAATTCAATTGTGATTATCATTTACCTCCTTCTCTATATCCAAACAAAATACCTATCAAACAAATAAAATTAAAATTTTCTTTTGAAAAATGAAACCATTCCATCAGTATTTTCTTATGACGTTGTCACGTTCAACTATCGTCAGTAAACCGACTTTACAGACAACCGATTATTTTTTTTAAGTCGGTAATATTTTTTAATATTTATTTGTTTAATTTAGAGTATTTTCTCCGTTTCTTGTTGATGAGTAATTTAAATTTTATGCGACACCCATTTTACACCTAATTATTCACTATAGAGGTTCTGAGTCATATTACTGTCTGTTGCCTGTATTGTTTGATTTAGGGAAACTATACTCTTATGAGCTTCATTCAATTCGCAATTCAGTATTGCGACCCAGAGACTCTGAAAACACTTCATTAAAGTCCCTAAAAGAGTAAATTTCCTGTTCCCAAGCCGGCCACATTGTTCTCGAAGATCCAGGTTTTATATGTCTAGTTCTGTAAGTTGTTTCTTCAGTTTAGCTACCTTCTCATTTATTCTAGCAATTTCTACCTCGCAGTCGCAGAGTTTAAACAGTAGTTGGACGTTGTCCTCTTTGTATTTATTGAATTAAGTAGCGCTAATTTCCGTTTATTTTTCTTGTCCTTTGCTGTTGGTCTGCGAGTCATCATGTGTGTACTCATTGTCAGCTCAGGATTGTCCACTAGGCTCCTAAAATTAGAAGAAACAGTTTAGTACAAGAAAAGTTATGTTAGAAAAAAAAAAGAAGTTATAAGTGGGTAGGTGGTTTATAAAATTACATAAAAATGGATTAAAATTTAAAACAGCTAAGACTAAAATAGCAAGAAATATCTATAAGAATGCCCAACTGAAATAAACTATTTTTTTATGAGTATGTTAATCTAGTCGAAATTGCATTAGATAAGTATGTACAGTAAATAAGTAGGTACTTGAATTTGATATGAAATACACACATTAACTAGAATAATGTACATAAATAAATCTAATAGTGTTAGTAGCATAATTGTACAGTAGTTTTGTGTATAATTATCATTATGAGGCAAAACGTCTTCAATTCGGCTTCCACTACTTGTCGAGCAATAAAAGGCAAAGAACTGTGTCGATGTGTGGCTGAACGAGGCTCATGAATGTTGAATCAAGTATTTAGATGATTGTGGTGTGTTAGTTAGTATCAAATGGTAGGTATATACTACCCGAGTTTTATTGATGAGCGTTGAAATTCGTCCGTTGTTAACGATGACCGGCCAGGTTCTCACAAAGCAAATCAATTTATCAGCACATCAAAATACAATTCAATTTACATTATTTACACTTTACTTGATAGTATATGTTTGCAAACTTTCGCGATTTCTACACATTATAGAATTTTATAAGGTACGATTCTTAATCGCGTAAATATTTTATTTTAAGGTTAAATTTACTTTACTTCATAGGTTTAACACTTTATCTATACTAATATTATAAAGCTGAAGAGTTTGTTTGTTTCTTTGAACGCGGTAATCTGAGGAACTACTGAGCCGAATTAAAAAAATCTTTCACTGTTGGATAGCCCATTTATCGAGGAAGGCTATAGGCTATATAACATCACGCTACGACCAATTGGAGCGGGCAGCAATGAGAAATGTTGCTAAAACGGGGAAAATTTACGCAGACGAAGTTGCGCAGGACAGCTAGTCTAATAATATATAGTAAAATTTACAAAATTTAATTTTAACAAGAAACAAAATTTTCCTCTGACGTTAAGTGTTGCCAGACCAAAAATAGTCTATGCTTATAACAATATCGATATACCTTCTACGAATAAATTAAATTAAATCACGGCATATTTACTCGATACTAGCTGCCCGACTTCACACGGGTGTCATTCTGTTACCCACCCCATCCGAATAATGCGGCTTAAGAAGTTGGTTTTCTGTTGTTTTTGTTTCATACTTACGACGTTATACCTTTGTACTTAATAATAATTTTCAATGGAAATTGTAAGAAAATTTTGCCTACTTAGTTGTAATAGTTTTCCTTTTAATGTCACTATATATACTATTACCGTGTTTTTTTCACATACCCAACATCAACTACTTAGCTGGCAGGGTGACTCTAACAAAAATTTGCACTTTAAAGCTTATTATTTATAACACATGTGTGTATATCCCTAAATCTAAAAATGGTCTTCACTAAACGTTTTTAAAAGACGTATCTAATCATACCCCACAAGTTGGAGTAGGTGAGAAAATAAAAACACATTCCCAATTTGCAAATAAGGGGAGGTACATTTGATTTTTTTTTGTATATCCATGCAAAATTACAGCCTTCTCTCACTAACAGTCTCTGAGGTAAGCTACGGACGGACGGACATGGTGAAACTATAAGGGTTCTGTTTTGCCATTTTGGCTACGGAACCCTAAAAAAAAATAATTATACAACTTACAACAATAATGCAGTTTTTCTGAAGTTATGCGATTACATACATTTCGGCGATACTTTTTATGCGTATAGGTTTATTTGCTTAACTTTCTTTACCCTTAGAATTTTGCTGGAAATATAGATTGGCAATTTTTCCCCTCCTGTCTGGACATTGCAATCGATGAACGGAACGGTACATTTAAAAATCAATCTCGCCGTCCCAATACGCTGTGTTAGCTGAAGCATAAATTGATACATTTTGATGCGCAAGCAAATATGCAAATATTTTTGCCGTAGACGCTTAGAATTTATTCGCTTACGCTTCGGTGAATAAAAGTACACAAATGTATTTGGTTGAAATTTTATTCTATGTGAACTGAAATACGTCAATGCAGCTTAAAGTATTAAACATTTCCCGCCACAATGAAAGTACTTTTTAAGTTGATTTCAATATATATTCTTGTCGTTTAACCTCGCCGTAGTGTAAGTTCGTGGAATCGCAGCATTACAAGCAATTTGCTGTTCAATATCGAGCAAATCATGTATTCACTATTCAACTCCATTCGCTTGAGATATCGAACACGAAGCTTAATTGCTATTCTGAGCGTATATGATGAACGCACTAATCGACAATTAATTTACCTCGACAAACCCTGATTAGCTTTACGTAGGTGATACATCCTTTTAATAGGTACAGGATTACTATACTTTACTAGGTACAGGCACACATATAAACAGGTGTTGAGTTATTTAATTTTCTGTTTTGGGGTTTTGTAGGCAAACCTAGGAACCGATACTTCCGGCATGTCTATCTGGTTTGTTGATTTACTATTAAAGTTAAACCTCCTCTTGAACCATTGGGTATTTACCTGTCAAGTTAAATCAGTATCTTTTTAGAAAACGTCAGAACGACACGCTCTATAGAAAGGGTCTAGCAGGACAAGATACAAACACACTTATCATTGACACAATTTAATTACATTTCGCTGTGTTTTGTAAATAATTGATCAAATAGACGCTGGATAATCGGTATTTTCCAAAACTGTTTTTTATTTTGTAAACTATTGTAGCTAACACTAATGAGACAAAAAACGGGCCAGAGCATGTCACTCCCACAATGGGAATTAATAGCACTATACGACTATTTCTCGATTCGCGTAAAGAGAACCAAAGGCAACATAGGTGGCAAGAACGTTATTATGACAGAACAAACACTGCTACTTATATCTGTCTTATTTTAACACTGTATTGAAACGTATTGCAATCAATGGCGGATATAGGTATATACGTTCCATCTATTCTTATAATTATTTAATCCGAGAGGTTTTAGTTCATCTGCTCATAGTCAAGGAATATTTGGTCTGAGTTAATTTAAACTCTGTTGTCAAACAGTTATTACAGCATACTGGCATACAACTGTCTGGTGTAATACATAGTTTGAAAAGATAACATGTGCTTGTAAAGCGTTAAATAAATGTATTTGAAAATTGACGAACATTTTCATACCGCGATTGTACATAAGGTCATCAGATTTGCTCAAAAATTTAAACGCATAGAATCATTATAGGCATCAACCACATAAAACCACATTAAATTTAACTAGTTCGTCATTTTCCGACTAGGCACATACATTTCATTAAATGTATTCTTAGTCATATCTTATCACGTAGCTGTGCTTGAGTGATATGTTGCCAATTGAAACACCGCCTCATGTGTGCATAGTTATACAGGTGGTTTAAACTAGGTAATTCATTATTTTTTATTAAAGTACGCATGAATGGAGATTACTTACTCTTTCAGGCCGAAATGCTGTTAGTAAAGAGAAGAGGATAATATCCTCTACATATTATGTAGATATTGATATTTTTATACAACTGCCCCAAAAAAGGAGTGTATTGATTTTAGGCTTCAAGTCAGTTTATATATTACTGCATAGCTGTGGATTTAGATAAGAAGCGTATATAATAATAGAAATATTAGAATCGTTATTTATCCGTAACATAGGTACTTATACTACGTAGGGTTTATTAAAAATATAATATGGCTGGTTTCGAATCGGGTTAATTTGAGTATATTTAATAGTAAATTTAAAATATTTGTGTTACAGTAGATGATTTAAATTATTTACAAGGACAGTCTTGTTTTTGAAAAATTATGCCGGTTGTTTGTTGACCAGACAATAATTTTACAGTGTCATATAATATATTTCGCATTCTAACACTCTTCCTATATATCAAAAACTTCGTAAGGCTAACCACTTAACATTCAATACGATTACGCATAGGAGCACATACAATGCGATAGCCATAAACCAGTTGCGTCGCGCGCGCAAGTTGCGTTAGCCGTCTATTTTACGATTCGCGCCCATGCAGTAGTTACAAAACGCTAAGTTCATAAACAAACTCATTGCAATGAAATTGTCTTAAGTCTCTGGAAGTAAGATATTCAACGGTTAAGCTATAAGCCTCGTAAGCAAATCTTTACTAATATTATAGAGCTGAAGAGTTTGTTTGTTTGAACGCGGTAATCTCAGGAGCTACTGATCCGAATTGAAAAAAATCGTTATCTGTTGGATAGCCCATTTATCGTGGAAGGCTATATAACATCACGCTACGACCAACAGGAGCGAAGCAGCAATGAGAAATGTTGCAAAAACGGGGAAAATTTACGCAGACGAAGTTGCAGTTGCGAAGTTGCTTCAGCTAGTGATTCATATAATAGTAATTATTTTTGTTTCTTTTTTGACTCGCCAGCCTTCTTAACTTCGCCTGGTTTAGATAATTTGACGGTTACCTACGTTCTTAAAAGGTATATTGTGCCCTGCACGCGAAGCACTGCCACCGCCACAATTATTTTGCCGCGCGATAGTTTTGATTTTGCAATTGCTCCGAAAATATAAATTTAAATGAAAGGGCAAATATTTTAAATTTATTTTATTACTTTTCACTTATCTAAGAACACTTAGGCAGCCAAGACAAATTTAACGACGTCTTAATTGTATAAATCCGTCCAGTGGTTTGAAAGATATGAGGTAATAAAGAATATTACGTACAGTACTCCAAAAGTAATAATGCGCATAGAAATCTTCGGAAATCTTCGTCATTGTTCGGCAACGGTCGTATTACCCGAGCGTCGAAAGACGATATTTATATAGAGTGGTTAAGAGCAATTTCTCTATGCCTAATTTTATATATTATGTGTTTTGTGCTAAAACAGATTTGATTTACCTGTAACGAAATTTGATTCGATAATTCCATGTAAGTAAATAGCGAAAACGCTACAATCATTGTTGGAGTGATTAGTTTTCAAGTGTCTTACCGAAGTTGGTGTAATTATGGAGGAAAAGGTTTAAATAACATAAGGTTTTATTAGAAGGAGAAAAAAACGTTTTCAAATAGAGGTTTACATAAAATATAATCAAAATCTCAGTTCAAATTTGTTTACAGCACTAATCATTCCAGAAAAATAATACAATTATAAAAAAATTAATCAGAATCGAGGAAGACCTCTATTCCCGACATCGCAGATTCATCAGAAGTTTCATTATGCTCTTGTTCATTTACACTTTCCTCACTGCTATCACCTGTGTAAATAATCAGTTTATCGGAATAACTATCGATTCTTGGCTCAAATTTTCTATATTCATCTTCGCATTGAACCGCATGATCAGAAACTTTTTTCCATTCTTCTGGTCCTATTTTATTGATTTTTTCTAATATAGCATCTTTAACTGACGTCACAGTCATTGCAATATTTCTCTTGGCCACGTGTTGCTTTATTTGGGACCAAATATTTTCAATAGGGTTAAAATCGGGATGATATGGTGGCAATCGTATAATTTTATGCCCATGTTCCTCCATTATACGGTCAATGGCAAATTCTGTGTAATTTTCTTTGTATCTTTGTATAATTTTATACAAATCGGGTTTCAGTTTCTTTGGGTCATGCGGAATGTTGTGTTGTTGTAACCAAGCTGTCATTTGTGGTTTAGATGTGTTTGAGTTTGGTGGTTTCACAGACAGCTTATTATGATATGGGGCGTTGTCTATTACCAACACACTATTAGGAGGCAAGTTGGGAATCAATTGATTGCGTAGCCAAGTTTGATAACGTTCCGCGTTTATTTCTTTATGATAGTCACCTTCTGAGTCGACACATTTATGTAACATTAGAGCCCCTGGGACGAAGCCTTTTTCATTGCCTGCGTGTACAATAATTATTCGCTCTCCTTTGGAAATGGGTTGTTTGATACCTTTTTTGTTGCTATCTTGCCAAGTTTTACCCTTAGTATGTGATGTGTGCACATACGACTCGTCCATAAATACTATGTTTCTACCAGAACTCCTCAGCTGTTGTATTTCTCTGAGATATTTGATCCTTTTTAGGCGTATATCATGTTTTTCCATAAGTAATTGTCTGTTATTATCAGTTTTCAGAAACCTAAACCCCATGTCTTTCAAGATCAACCTTAAAGTCTCGGCACAGCCTTTGAAATTAATAGCTTCGATCAACTTTATTCTTAAATTATTTACAGTTGGGAGTTCTTTCAGCGTCAATTGAAAATTGTATATCATATTACGAATAACACAGTAGTCGAAATCATCAAGTACCAGCCGAAATCTACTTTTAGGTCTTCCTTTTTTCGGTGTAGAAAATTTCTTTGATTGATTATGTTTTTTTTCGTTTAAGATATTACTCAAAGTTCGTCGCGAAATTCCTGTAGCTTTTGTAACACGGTCTTGAATTTTTTTAAAATAACCATCATGGTCTCTGTTGAAAACATTGGCTTCATTTAAGAAATAAAGGTACACATTAAATACCATTTGCCGTGCTTGTGAATTAAGCGGTTTTCCACGTTTAAATTTATCCATTTTGGAAGAATTCGTCTGAAAGAAAATGGCATGGGCAGAGTTAGGTATATATTTTTTATGCATGTTTATCTATTTATTTAATTTAAATAAATCTCATTTTTTAAATGTTTTTCTAGTACTTAATATGTATTTAATGTAGGTATTTTATTTTTTTAATATTAAAAAAACGTGAAATATGTTATTTATTTTCCTTTTTTCAAAATATACTATTTAAATCTGAATAAGCTAATTAATGTTGAAATTATATTTACCAAGAAGGGTGTGTAATAGCAGCTCTATATATTTCCACAAATAGAGAACACGTGCAGTCACTACCAATATATAAAGACGACTGACAGACATTTCGCTGACCGGCGACAGCTGCCGAACGCCCGATTTGTTTTCGATTGTGCACACATGATATTGACTCCTATCTCTTTTAAACAAGGTGCAAAATGCAAATGCCTTGTTTAGGGCTCTTACGATTCCATGATTCGAGTGTTTCCGGGAATACGACAATTAGCGAAGATCTGCATGTGCATTATTAATTTGGGAGTACTGTACATATATACGCGCGAAAAAATACAACCCTTGCCACAAATTTTAGATAAATAAGGTTAAAACAAACGTGCTAAAAAATTATGAGATCTATCCGATTTAACAATAAAAAGAGGATGTTCGAAAAATGGGGTACATAAAACATTGCGCATTGCGATCCTGTTTGTGTTAAACAAAGTAGACTTATCTTATCAGTAACAGCGATAGAGGCGGGGCACAAGGAGTTCTTTCGTTCTATTTGAGTAGCCCGACTATAGAAGTAGTTAACAGAAAACCAACGTGTTATTATGGTCTGCTCCAAGTAGGTCATCTAGGAATATAGGTACACACATCAATAAATTCTAGGAATATTCCTTATTTTGTTGATTATAAAAAAAAAACTATTCGTATTTTGTTAAGGATACTAGGTATGGTAAGTATCGGAATTTTATAATCTATAATTAAAAATACAATTAAGTATTTAATGTATGAAAATGACGTTGTATTATAAAATCTGAAAATTTGATTAAATTAATAAATAATTTAATTACAATAATTAATATATATATATATATATATATTTATATATATATATATATTTATATATATAAATCAGAAATCTGTGTTGCCCCCCCCAACGTTATCTGCATCGATTATTCATGCTAAAAAATAAGTTGTCAAAACCTTGCTGGGGTATGTATGAAAATCATCTTTTTCAGCATTTACAAAACACAGGGGTGTTTTGTAAATGCTGAAAAAGATGATTTTCAGGAGTCAAATTTGGCAGAAAATTACGCATAGCTCGTCGCTGTAACATGTCCCATGCGTGTTCAAAGGGGTTTAAGTGGGGTAACTGTGCAGGCCACTCCAGAACCTATGTCGTGTTCCCGAAGGGCAGCCGAAACGTGCCGCCCCTTTTGCATGAACTGAAATGTTTGTTCTATTTGGGCTCTGTATGGGTCATGGTATTTTTAGGCGGTCATGCTGCCTCATATCCAAATGAGGTCCGTTCGAGAGGTGGTAACACGATTGGTCCCATTGTGCCGATCTGCTACACTCCCATTTACACGATAACGTGACTGCAACCTGGAAATCACGTTTTGGCTGGTGCTCAGGGCGTCAGCAACCACGCGTTGGACAGCACCGGCTTCTATCATGCCCACTACTAAGAAACTTTGTGAATCTGTTATTATTTTATTAACGTTACATGTTATTTTAATTAGATAAGTCAATTTTATAAAATTTTCAGATTTTATAAAACAACGTTGTTTTTAGAATTTAGCAAATTAAATAATTTATTCATTAAAATAATATTAAATATTTCAATTTTATTTTAAATGGTCTATACTTATAATATAAAGAGAAAAGATTTGATTGTTTGTTTGTATTGAATAGAATCCGAAACTACTGGACGGATTTGAAAAAATATTTTATCATTGTGTAGCCTAACCTAACACCGGGTGACATAGGCTATTTTTTATCCCTGTATTCCTACGGGAACGGGAACAACGCGGGTGAAACAGCGAGGCGTCCGCTAGTAGATTATAAAATTCTCTCTTCTATTCTATATCTTACCATACCTAGTTTTCTTCACAAAATACTTATTTTTTATAATCAACAAAATACGGTATATGCCTAGGCTTTGTTGATGTGTGTATATGTTCTGTCACGGACCAAAAAGCCATATGAGCTCCTTGTTAACACGCTCGCATTACTCGTAGTAAAAGACAGGGTGCGCCGTAATAGTCTACCGATAAATTAAATGTAATTGACGGTTAGCTCATACTCTTCTGGTAATTGCACCAGTTCATCAGATAAAAGTCATTTTCAAACGTAGCAAATAGAATGGGTAACAAAGCGACATATAATATGATGTTGAGAATCCATTGTGCGAAACCATTATTCGTGCAAGTGACGAGTTAATTGAACGCGTGTCCTCGTTCAGTAATAACGGCAGATGACAACGATGGCGATTTCGTTCCACATCATAGTTATAGACTTTAATAGTACGTACCTACTTTGTTTTTGGGTGATTTTTGCTCCTTTATAAACCCTTTACAACCGAGCCAGCATGAAAATAATACCTAAAACAATTTGCAAATTTATTATGGAACTAAAAAAATATTAATGTGTGAAGCGAAAACTCTAAACCTTTTGCGACTCATCCGCGCGCGGTTTTTGTATGGGAAACTTAGTACCTACCTATAGTTAAAGTTTATACAGAAGAAATGCAGTAAGTAATAAAAATAAAATAAAAATATGAATGTGTTACATTAATTAAATGTTGTTATTTTGTAGTACCAACGCATTTTTTACACAACACAATACATTTTTTCCAACAGTACGAATATGCTGTATTCGTACTGTTGGTTAAACAGTTCATAAAAGTTCCCTTGTTTCTAGCATGTTTTGTTAGGTAACAAATTAATATACTTGGCAATGAATCCCAGCAGGATTAATTCTGGATGTTACTGAAATGTGCATCAACTTTCACAAATAAAATACAAAAGTTTGTTAAAGTTGTTGAATTGCTTTTGAAACGAAATTGTTTGCCCTTAAAATTAGCTGTGCCCTCGACAGTTATGCAGTACGCTCTCTCCAATAAACATTTGTTAGTTTGTTTCTTTGACGCGTTTCGTTTCTCAACCGTTTCGCACATTCGTGTCAAACGTTGCATAAACTTGTGAAAATCTATTTAATGTTTTTAGTTTAGACGTAATACAGATATAGTTTATTTCTTTGAAATCATCGGTTTGGTTAAGTACCTATATGGATATAGGGATGTTGATATCGACAGAGCTTTGGGCGGCCTCTGACGTGGCAAAGAGAAAGAGGACTCACCGCGTCTGAGTCTTCCAGTTGTCAATTTAAATTGACCGACAAGTAATAATACGACTGTTTACTAAAAGCAAAAATATCCCGATTTCTCACGACAGATGATTCTGGTCCCTAACGTTATATTGATTGAGGAAAAATAAATGATATGTTTTTAACTAGCGACAAGGGCCGTTAGGCGTACGGATGGGTGCCGCGTGGGTGAAAAAAATGTTTCTCATTTTTGGTATAACAAGACTAAATATATAATACGTCATGGAATTTACCTTATTTGCCGTATGCTGGTTAATTATTTGCTGTCTAATAAAAGTGATACCTGAAAAAGTCCATGACAAAATAATTATCTTAGTGAACTGTTACCAATTATGAGATAATTGGTGTTGAATGTTTTTATATTGTAGGTGTCGTGTTGACATATATTGTTGACGGTTCGGGCGTTCACATCGTGTAAACATTTGTTTTTGTGACTTTTTATATTAAGTTGATTATTAACGTTATTGGCGTATTAACTGAGAGGCCGATATTGGCTTTAGTTGTAATTATGTAGGTATTGCAATAATAATATTGGATACACTTTTATTATTCAACTACCTTAACTAGCCCGCTACTTCGTCCGCGTGAAGTTGCAGTGCTGCTCTCTCCCTAAGTTACTCATTGGATTCTCAGCTGTCTGACTTTTAATGGCCCGTCAAAATCTGTTCAGCCGTTAATAATCTATACTAATATTATAAAGCGGAAGAGTTTGTTTGTTTGTTTAAACGCGCTAATCTCAGGAACTACTGGTCTGATTTGAAAAATTGTTTTTTTGTTGGATAGCCTATTTATCGAGGAAGGCTATAGGCTATATAACATCGCGCTACGACTAATAGGAGCGGAGCAGCGACGAGAAATGTTGCAAAAACGGGGAAAATTTACGCATACGAAATTGCGCGGGACAGCTAGTTTAAAATAAAACTGTTTTTGTTATGAGTACCATGTATATGCTTTCGTATGCATTTAGTAAAAAAAACGGGGAAGAGCATGTCGGACCATGCTCAGTGTAGCGTTGTTTGTGATACTTATGCCCTTTTATTGAGAAACGCAGTTTTTCGGCAATAACTCAATGACAGTATATCCGATCCCATACAAAATAATTTTGGTTTAAAGTATTTATTAAGCGCAACCTTTGTGATTTTTTTTTATATTTTTTGGTCACACGGTTCAAAAGTTGAGGCAATAATCGCTCCGAAAGTTGCATAAATTGTGTCTCCCCGCCCCTCAATCAAAAAAGTTTATTAGAAACCTTAAAATGTTTTTGAAAGACCTATCGAATGATGTGCCACAAGTTGATGTATACTGAAAAAAATTGAGCCCCCCCCCCCCCAATAATATTTATTTTCATTATTTAGCTATCAAACTAAGTAGCGGCTACTATAAGATCCTCTTCACCAAATTTTATCAATGTTCATTAAGTAGTCTTTGAGTAAAATGCCTATGACATACGGACGGACATACAGACAGACACACAGACGGATATGACGAAACTATAAGGGTTTTGGCTAACCCTAAAAACTGTTATTTTGTCATTACTAACAGACACTACAATTATATTTATTTATATAGATAAAATAGTGATGAATGAACGCATGTCAATTAGTAATTCATACTCTAAAAGGAAAACCATTACTGGCTGCGGTAAATGATGATGAATATCGAATTTAAGATTAATTGATTTTCCATTCATGATATTTTGAATAAAGTAATTACAGGTCTTTATACATACAGTAAATAAAATGTAAGTGTTTTATTTGTAATGTAATTCTAAGGCTTTTCAGTAAATGTTTATGAATGTTTTAATACTTCTAATGTGTATGAATGTAATTTAGTTTAAATAAAGTAGTACTGTGTAATTAATGAATTATACTAAATAATAAATTATACCATCCCAGTAGTTCCGTGGAAGAAGTTCCGTGGTGGAATAAGTGGGATATTTTTTCTCAATAGTTCCGTTAACGGAACTAATGGGAAATCTGAATCTATTATCGTTTATAAAATATTGATGTATGCACCTTTATACGCCTTTACAAAAATGGTAATACTGGCCACTTTAAAAAGCATTCACTTATTTAAATGTCATCGTTTTAAAACAGTTATTAAAAAAAGAAATAAAACCACTTTGGAAAGTAGGAACTTCATAGAAAATATACAAATAAAACTTATTTCAGGCAAAATTCTAGTATTGAATATTCTTTATTTTCATTTTTTTCTTCATTCATATTAAATATATTTAGATTCGTGTCTTATTACTAAAATGGAAAAGTTCTACAATAAATAAAAGAAAGGAGAAAGAAAGGTATTGGTAAGAAAGATAGGTACAGATAGGATAGATCGGTAAGAAAGGTTCCCAGTAGTTCCGCCACGGAACTACTGGGAACAATTCGAAAAATATATTATTTTATACAAATTAGACATGCAAGTTACGAAATGCTTTGAAAATCATGTTTTTTTTTTACAATTTAACATGTCTTTGAACTTAAAAGCATTAAAACGAATACAAAAACTAATTATTTGAAGATAGGAACTTATGGCGTCATAGGTTGTTATTCCATACACATTTCTATAGAGCTTGTCGCTTTGACATTTAATAAAAAGTCAACATTTACACCCTATTGTATATGTTTTTTGTCTTTCTGTTTATTTCGTATAATATCCGATACGGCTGCAACGATTTGAAGACGGAACCTTTACTAAACTAAAACTGGCAGATAGCAGGTGTTATAACATAAGCGGTCTGACAGTTTTGTAGCTATGTTAAAGTTTACAAACGTCGTCTGCTAGTGATTTAAAATAGCCAAGTTGGTCTCTAGTTTTCAATTAAAATATAACAGTAAACCTTAACAAGTTTACAAAACTGATATAATGACATGGTAACTACATAATGGTAAAAAGTCTAGATATTTTACTACATATTAACATCATTTCTCATCGTTTAGCTCCCTACTCGCAATAGTTGTGGCCCCCTACATTGTATTATGTCAATGGGTTAATGCCCAATTAGGACGGGCGACAACTGGCAAAGCGCAGTGCGCTCTCTGACAACAACCAAATATATTCAAACTTGTTTTATTCACTGTACACTATGAATAAAAAGCAATATAACCGGTGTGATATTATACCGACCCGTAATAACTGCCTAATTTAAATGTACAATGCTTTATTGCCCTTTTATATTGTCAGCCTATTGTATAAACGAGTAAACGGCGCTGTTTCTTGTTGACATCTTTTTGTGCGGCATGGTTTACTGAATGTGATAAAAGGAACTTTTAAAGTACTTCCCAAGGTAAAATAATCGAGATTTTATTTTCTCACGCGACACTGAATGATTTCAGTAAACATGCACGGCGACATATAAAATTTTGCACTTTGTTTGCGGCTCCGATATTATATTACTACGAGTTGGTTTTAATTAATTACTGGAAACCTCGTATGCTTAAAGAACTTTTGCTCTATTAAATATTTCATGTTTTTCGCAGATTATGATTAAAATTTTAAAATCAAATATAGGCTGTAATGTAGGCTATCATCACTGTCCGTTATAATGACACTGGCATCGGCGCACGCCTGCAGCTTGAGCACGAACCTATCTACTACTTTCAAATTGTGATCTAATACTACTAATAGTTTACGCAAAGTTGTGTTGTGCTTCGATGTCTGCGTAACAGGGATGCAATGCATTAGAAAGCTACCTAACCAAGCAATCTCCCAATAACATCAGATTAAGCATTACCTACAAAATTTACAGAAATGTCTGCTCAAAAGTTCTAAAAAAACTGAAAAGAGACTTTGATGGTGTCGAATTCAGAGAAGCATCAAATGAAAGATCTGAAAGTGATAAAGCCGGTTACTAACAACGAGAAGCCAAATATACCTAACACTGTCTTACTGGTAACTTCATCTTCACCCCAACTCTCAGTAGATATAGTAAACAAGTGTTTTGTTAATGTAGGCAAAAATCTTGCCGACAACTTGTCATATGCTAATTCAAGCCAAAATCCACCAGCAAACACTACCCCCGCATTTTCGTCATGTTAGGTACTGATGAAACAAAGGTTGATGAAATATTATTGACACTTAAAACAGATTTAGCTGTTGGCTGGGACAAGTATTTTAAGCTAAAATTTATTAAGCGATATAGCTTAATACATTTTAGCTTAAAATACTTGTCCCACCACTTCACACCTCTTCAACCCCTGCCTTAACACAGGCACTTTCCCAACATATTTTAAGAAGGCTATACATATCATATATATTTTAAGAAAACTGAAAGCAAAACCTCACTAAATAATTATCGACTCATTGCAGTGTTGCCTTCGATATCAAAAAATCTGGAATTCATATTCAACAGAAGCTTATGAAATATTTGGAAGATAAAACTCTCCTTTCCCCCAATCAATTTGCGTTTAGGCGCAATTTTTTTACTAGTAATGCTGTAACTAATTTAATTGATAACGTAACCACGACAAAGAAAAAAGTCCTATGAATATTTTCGGACCTAAAAAAAAAAAGAAAATGGCTTTTGATCAGTGTCAGTACGTTATTTAATATTAAAACTCGAAAAGCTAGGAATAGTGGTCATCCAATTAACATCCTTAAAGACTACCTCCGAAACCGAAAACAGTGTGTAAAAATACAACAGTAGCGAACAGTCTGTAACATTCGGCGTCCCCCAAGGTAGCGTTATTGGTCCAACCTTATTTCTAATCTATTTAAATTAACTTTGCAACCTGAAACTAAAAGATGGAAAATCATCTGCTAACTGCTTACTTACCTATTAATTATAGTGGCATGTAAAAACGCAATCTATCTGTATCTCTAATAAGAACCGCTTTCTTCTCAGGTAGGTATAAATACGATGTGAGTACAAACACGTATTTTATGAGTGATATGTTTGTCTCTACTACACTAACTAACCCAAGCAGTCCTCGGAGCTGAATCATTGTCGTAAATCAATTTATGCGTCGTCCGATATATTGGTGCTAAGCGTCACAACTTCGCTCTGCCTTTACTTGCGTTAGTGTGATGTTTTGAAGCGGTCGTATACTGTGAGAACTTGAATATTTGAATGAAGTATATGAAATATAAGATTTGGTGACTTAGTTCTAATGTTCGTTTTGATGTTTATCAATTCATGACCACGTTAAATTGTGTATAAACATTATTTTTCAAAACATTTGAACAAAAGTGAGCATGATTTGTATAATTTTTATTTTTTTGTTATTGAAGTCATTTACCCCATTCTAGTATACCTAGTGTATATGGATGGTATGGATTCCACATAGGCTACTTTTCATCCCGAAAAAATAAAAATGTTACACCCGAACGAAGTTACGGGCAGCTAGTTTGTCTATAAACAAAAACACATTACTTAACTATACATAAGACTGATGTTTATTTAAAAAGGACAAGTGACAAGTGTATGCCCAACATGTATCCAAACAATACAAGGCACACACTACACTGCACGAGCAATTCACGAATACGACGGTATGCCCGGTACTGTTCACATGCACTGTTATGTGTCGGAAGCATTCCAAGTTTGGAGACTATTGATTGCTCTGTTTACATTGCTGGTTAGTTTTCCATAATAAATAGTATTACGTATACTGTAACACTTTTAATAATAAGCCTTCCTGTCTTCAATATTCTCGTATAAGACGTTTGCCTAAATTTGGAAAAAGATCTAGTTCATTTCATATGAGTCCATATTACATATGAAGTAGTAGGAAAACGTAACAAATTAATGAAATAGTGAAAAGGTAAGAAAAGAATTGCACGTGGCATCAATCGACGCCGCTGTTACTGTTTACCATTTAATGGACTTCAACGATAAAGCTATTGAATGTTCATGTGTTGTCCTTTTATACTTGTATCCAAGTCTGAGAGAATATTCATTTATTACTGAGAATGAGAATATAGCGACAGTGGTATGGTAAAATAGCTTAACCACAACTTTTATAACTTTAGGAAAACGCCGTTTAAAGGTTTTTTTTTTAATAAAGGAAAACATTTTTCTTTTTCTATAGGGAGTATAAAGATGAAAATTAAAATATAATCTTAAAAATAAATGATCCAATTATTAAAAAAACAATGTAGCGCTTTTATTTTCCCAATTAGGTCGACACTTAAGCACAAATCAAAATATTTGGTCAAATAAAAATCACTTATCGCCCCAATACCTTGCAATAACACAAAAATGAAAACCGGGCAAGAGCACGCCGGACCATGCTCAGTGTAGGGTTCCGCAGCCTTGAATAATTGCATCCGCAGAAAATCGTATGTTCATGGCATTTATGCTCTTTTGTTGAGAAACGCAGTTTGTCGGCAATAACTCAATAACGGTATATCCGATCATGTACGTCAATAAATTAAGCGCTACTTTTGTGATTTTTTTCATAACATTTCGGCATACAGTTCAAAAGTAATTGGGGGGAGGGGGGGGGGCACAATTTATGCAAGTTTTTGAGCGATTATTTCCAATAAATATTCACTTAATCAAAAAAGTTTATTAAAAACTTTAAAATGTTTTTGCAAGACCTGTCGAATTATATATACGTTGATGTTTGCTGAAAAAAAAAAGCTTCTGTTACATTTATGGAGCGCTCCCCCTAAACCGTGGCAAAGCCCGGTCTGAATCGGGACAAACTGATGCTGTGTGTTAATTTAAATTAATATTCACGAAAAAGCTCATAAGCCCAAATAACCATGGACTTGCAAGAAATTATGAACTCATCTGTTTGTTTACAATTTGTTGAAATACCGGGGGGTAGCCCCATTCAGATTTGAGTTAAATGAAAAAAAAACATGCATTTATATAGTTTCCACATACGTACATATGTTGTTATAGGTTGCTCAACAAATTCACATTGATACTTACGATATTTATTATAATACAAATAAGATTAAACTTACAATTAATTGTCATCGTTTAAACCACTTAAAATTATAATAAAATCTGAATTGGTGAAAGCTTTACATAAGATAAAGGTGCATTTGCTTTAATAAAAGATGTAACGATGAAAGCACTTCCAAGTAGATTTTTTAATAGTCTTCTTACCCCATAACCGCTTTGATCGCCTAAAATCATAACTCTAGATTTTTCCGTAGAATGTTTTCGGTAGTCTGTATCACCTATATCATCAGTTCCGCACATTAAAGATTTTTTCTCTGCGTGGGCACTTATATTATGTACTAATAACGCCTGGCAACTGAGATTGACTTGGTCTTGGTTTTTGCTCTGTTCAACAATTGTGACCTTGTCTATATTTGCTTTCTCTGTAGCGTAAATGTTAGCGTCTGTATGTATTTTTAACAAATAAAAACATAAATAAGATAATTTAAATAAGATTCTGATTTGTAACAAACATACTGTTATCTTAAGTTGTTGAGGGATTTATTGAGATCCGGACTCTGACCATTAATTGCACTCATTGTCAGTTCCCATGAAGACATCCTTGGTAGACCTAACTTTACGTTAGAGCACTTCACGCGATTCCGATACTGTGGTGAATAAAATTTAACAAGCCAACGCATTTATATATGTTTATTTTATGTCGATATTCACTTAGTTCCTTTTTTAGGGTATTTTCTAAGTTCAAATTGTCAATTTCGTTGTTTGCGATCTGTAACTCAATGTTCAACTGTGAATACTTTTTCTTTGGTTGCAATAAGTTCTTCTCTCGAACTGACGCTGTTAGGTAAACTTTGGTGTGATATATCCATATCCACTTCCTTGTCGTTGAATCACAGATTGCGTGTAGGACGCCCTTAGGCCAGGTGGAGTAATGATTTACGCAAAACGGCTGGATGCGAGAAGCCGAAGATAGAACAAACTGGCGTGCAATTGGAGAGGCCTACGTCCAGCAGTGGACTGCGATAGGCTGATGATGATGATGATAATGATGAATCACAGATTTTGTCTGATTTGTCCTTTTTGTGTGTTTACATTTTCAAAGACCATATCGATTTATTGTTTTATGTTCTTTTAAGTGAAAATATGTTTATTTATTTTGGCGGCGTTGTGCACTTTTTTGGTATGGGTATAAAATTTTAAACTTGCATCAGGATCACGTGACCGTAAGATTGGTGGATTGATGGGAAGACAGATGGTAAATCGGGTGGTCTAGAAACCAGAAGACCCCGGTTCGAGTCCAAATGATTATTTCTTCCCTTTTTATTTTTATTTTTTGTGTAGCGTGTTAGTGATTTAATATTTAATATTTTTAATTTAATTGTCATGTCGTTTTTTAATTTTTGTATTTAATTTGTGATTTATTATTTCATATTTTTGATTTAATTGTCGTATTTTATTTTTTTGATTTTTGTTTTAGTTTGTGATATAATATTTCATATTTTTGATTTAATTGTCATTTTGTTGTCATTGTCATTTTTTAAATTGTCATGTTTGTGTACGATAGATGAATATTGTATTTAACCACATAAATGATAGTCCATTTATACTAAAAAAAAAAAGAAAGTGTTTTTACTTCTGCCGGCACTTCTAGAGTGCAACCCGTTTTTTTGTTTACACAGTGCAGGTATTCTTATTAAACAACTCGACAATTAAAACAGTAAAAATAAAATATTAAAAGCACAAAAAGCAATCTCAAGTCTATGCTGAGATTTGAACCCGCTCTGTTTCGAATGAGGGTTGAGCTTTTGACCCCTGCGCTACAGCGTACAAGGAAAGCAACGTCGAAATTAGGGTTAACTTAGTATTGCTAAAGCTAACACATTAGCGTTGACGTGAAATTGTAACCATATAAGGTAAAAAGTTTGCATCGTACACACGGTCGATGAGTCACTAGAATGATTCACAAAACAAGTCCTTTGAATAAGTATTCGCACACTATTTTTTGAGGGGGCACTCCATACATTCTTTCAGCAAACATCAATGTGTGGCACATCATTTGACAGGTCTTTCAAAAATATTTTAAGGTTTCTAAGATATTATTATTGCATGTCGGTATCACTTCGTCTTCGAAAACGATGGTCTTGCACCGTTGGCTTGCGTCCTATTTGATGCAGGTAATCACCGCTCTTACCATGTGCGGGTGGCCACCTGGCGCCGACGGAAAGTGGCGTAACAAGCCAGCTCTTCCGGCTCTAACCGGAACCCCTAGTGCAATTATTTTCAAACTGCACGACACTAATAAGTTAATCGCACAATAAAAATAAAACAATTTATGCATATAATGGACGAGCTGTAAATCAGAGGTTAGATAATTTTAAAATTGACCAGCAGGTAGCATTGTATTTGGACTAGCTGACCCGCGGAACTTCGTCTGCGTAAGTTTTCCCCGTTTTTGCAACATTTCTTATTGCTGCTCCGCTCCTTATTTCTCCACTATTTAATGGATGTTATTATACACTAGCTGTCCCGCGCAACTTCGTATGCGTAAATTTTCCCCGTTTTTGCAACATTTCACGTCGCTACTCCGCTCCTATTAGTCGTAGCGCGATGTTATATAACCTATAGCCTTCCTCGATAAATGAACTATCCAACAAAAAAAGAATTTTTCAAATCGTACCAGTAGTTCCTGAGATTAGCGCGTTTAAACAAACAAACAAACAAAGCAAACAAACAAACTCTTCCGCTTTATAATATTAGTATAGATATAAACCTTCCTCTTCAATCACTCTATCTATTAAAAAAAACGCATCACAATCCGTTGCGTAGTTTTAAAAATTTAAGCATACATAGGGATATAGGGACAGAGAAAGCGACTTTGTTTTATACTATGTAGTGCTGTTTGATCCCCCTTAAACATGAATTTGTAATTGCTGACAATATCGTATCCGCTGATTTTGTGGCGAAAAGTAGGAGAGGCCTTTGTCCAGCAGTGGACCGATACTGGCTGATGGTGATCATGATCATATTCCAAAACAATGAGTATGTTAACTTCTAGGTAAAATCTATTATCGCATAATGTTTTATAAATAATTATTCCTTAACCATACAATGATGAAAAAACTTATCAATTACGTAATTCATGGTTAGGACACCTCTCGGGTAAAGGCCACCTCTCGGGTAAAGGCCACCTCTAGGGCTTGCCAGTTTGATCTCTTGGGTTATGATATGACTGACCAGTCCTTGGGAACTTTAACAAGGTCGTCAGTCCAACGATGTTCCATTCCAAAGATTTCTCTGGGTTTCAAAAAGGTTGATTTAGTTCCTTATAATCCGAGTAGCACTTAGCGCGTATCTACATAGAATTATCTGATCCGAACCTGTGAGCACGTACTGTTTAATTTATATGTAGGTACTTGTACTACAACGTGGTTTGCACTAAACAGGGACGTCACGTTAATGAAAACTTGAGCAATAGCACGCCACTTTCACACTCAATTCAATTATTTTAGTTGGTACGGAGCGATTAATTACTGCCTACGTTTATTACGAACGTACAGGTACAACGAACGAAATATTTAAAACCCTCACTTCTGCATCTGGCCTGTTAATCGATAGAAGTTTAAATGCGGAGTCAAAACACTGAGCAATTTTGTTAGCGTTTATTAATATTTTGAAAACTCGGTTATGATCTGTATAAAACTCAGAAATAACCTAAACCAAATATATCGCATCGCAACACTGCCATTGATTTTGCTTCTATCTGACATAGACTATTGCAGACAAGTCTTTCATTTTTACCGTCGCATTCGAGTAAAAAGTACTCTAGCACGTTTTTTAATTTCAATTTCAATCTTTTATACTCTTCGTTACTATTTTTTTTCGAATGAGCTTTAGCAGAGATGATTATTAATGGCCTAATGAATCGATATATTCTCGGAGTTGCGAATATAGTAATAGAGGAAGCATCTATAAGTCAGACTGATTCGGCAACTGTTCTGAAATTATGAAGAGTTTATAGATAGGCCAAATAATTTCAGTTTTAGATAAATCTGTGCTCCAGAGCAATAAGACACCTCTGTAGCAACAAGATATAAAAGTAAAAACTTCAAAGATCTCTCGTTATTCACTTAGATATCGATTCAGTGTACGCACACATTCAATTCTTCACGTTTATTGAATATAATTTTGTGTGAATTTATGGGATATTGAAATATAGCGTAGCGAAAAAGAAAATTCTGCTGGATGGAACTGCGTTTAAATAACACAATTTTAAAGCACACTTTTCGATATTGCTTCGCTTTGATTAAAATTTCTGTTCAATTGATTGTGAAATTTTAATTGGAAACTAGTAGCTATCAGCTTTTAGGGTTCCGTGTCCATGCCATGAGTATGCCAACTTTTGACTATGATTCACGCAGGACCCTATTACGTTATGATGATATTTAGAGAGTATTAAGTTAGGACGTGTAGAATTAGCAGCTTGGCTTTCCATAAGATCTGATAACTTTTTTTAGAGTGGTAGCAATATGTACCTACTCGTCTTGGCGTCAATTTACATGAAAATGTTTTTGGTCAGGTATCATTTTTTTTTGTAAGTTACACTTGTCATAGTTTTTATCACCCATTAGGTTTAATTTCTTTTCCTTTTTAGATTTTTATTTCTTGCACAATAGCAGTTAATTTTTTCATAGTGCACTCACTGTCCTTGATTATTAGGACCCCGCAGAATACAAACTTTTCGTGGGCTGATAGTTTGATCGGGCTGTAAATCAGTATGAGCCTGTATGGAAGTGCGCACATTACTCCGATTTGATATGGTCTGGTATTTGGTATAAAGCCCAACCCGATCAAACTATCAGGGGATTAAAAAGATTGGGGTCTGCGGTCTCACTTACACGTCCATCTATTACTTAAAAATATATCAAAAACGGTAGGGCTTTCAGCAAGATAAAGCAAACAAGACTAGAAAAACAAAGCTTGTTTAATGTCTACATACTGCATTACATATTATAAACAAGTTATGTAGATAAATACCTACATACTTGAGCTCAAAAAATATCTTATGAAGCAATACCAACGGTATTAGGTATATTTTGGGACTTAATTGCGTGAATTATTTAAAGGTAACCTAACCTTTTATTTACCCGACGATCGAATTTGATTGAATTGCACCGATCGTGTTCACGGGTCGACTGATAGCAGCTTAGCGATGTCTCCGTGAGGCGCGGGGTTTTTCAACTACCCTTGCCTGGTCTTGATAATTTTGATAATTTGTACTGCCGGCTGATAACAGGTTTCGAAGCTTTTACGAAAGGCAAAGGATGTTATTCCGCTCCAAACACCTGGCGTGTACAAGGTGGATTGCAGTCACATGTCATTTTCATAGACTAACTAGATTCTAATGGGGCCGTCTCCACGGGCGAGAGAATCGCGGCGATATTATCGCCGTGCCACGTATTTCTACAGGGTAGACCAAACCAATGCCGCCTAAAGAGAAAGTACCCTAAATATTTGAGTTAGCAAATTTTGCTCAAAAGAAACCTTCTTTTATTTTTAGAATTTAAAGAACTGCGTTCAAAGATTTTTTTAAAAGTCACTTGCAAGAGCCGGGCATTGAACCTGTTAAATGTAGAAAACATACATTCTGTATTTGTATAATGTAGATTAAAACAAATCTCTCTAATAAACATTAACGTAACCACATAATTCTAGTAATCACGACGAGTAAGAATAAAACGTTCCGAGTAATAATATCAGTGCCTTTGAGAATAAATGTATTTTATGAGAGCGTAACAATGGCCTGGCCCGTGATCGACACTGTGCATACTGTTGTTCTGACTTTTGTACTACTATGACTTCTCAAAGAGCAGGTCTGAAATGAGAAACGGGAGTTAGCAATACCTAGTAGTAATATTTTATAAATATTTGCCTCACTGAATCCTTAGCTATAGGGTAGATGACTGTCAAGTCAAATCAGTATCTTTTTATGAAACGCCAAAACAGCGCCCCGTACTAATTTATATGAAAAACAAATCAATGACGTCATTCGTCATTCGTACCATCAAATAATTTAATTTTAATGTTTATTCTAATGTTTATAAATTCAAGACCACGTAAAATTGTGGGGAACCATTGTTTTTCAGAACAGTTTTGCATGAATAGTGTTAAATCATTTATTGCTATTGTAGTCATTTACCCAATTGCACTCTGTGTTACTTACACAGTGAAATATTTTTGCCTGCATTTATCACACTAATATTATAAAGGCGAAAGTTTGTGAGTATGTGAGTGTGTATGTTTGTTACTTCTTCACGTCTAAACGGCTGGAGCGATTTTAATAAAATTTGGTATGGAGTTAGCTGACACCATGGATTAACACATAGGCTAATAAACCGCGAGTAACACCGCGGGGCACAGCTAGTTTTCTATAAGTCGCGAAGTACGATAGGAAGTCTGTAAATTCCTTCAATAAATAAGGATATAAATCTTAAACAATAGTGTCTGTATTTATTAGCTACTGTCCTATACCACCATTAGTTTGTGAAAAGCAACTAACCGTAGGGCAAAGCTGTAATCACAATTTGACCTTACGACGCAGGTGAATGCCGGTGCCCAACCAACTTATTTAACCCCTTAGGTACCTGTCCCACCAACGGCGAGTAGCGATTTTAATTTTATCACTCAAGAAACGGACAATAGATGTGTATATTGTAGATCAGTCCGTGCAAACAAAAGAGTTCTAGTAGACTCTCTACTAATATCCTTAATCTATACAGGGTGACTTTGAAATCAGTCGACAAATTGATAGGGGAGTATCAGCACCGTTAGTACTTACATTATGCATTGACAAATTGCAAATTTAAATTGTAAAAAAAACATCCGATTTTATTGCTTAAAACGACGGTGACAGGTCTATTAAGGTTTAGTAAACTAAAAGAATCAGTACATTATCATTATTTCCATGTCTAAAACTTAAACAAATAAATAAAATGAACAAAGTTTAAAAATCGTACGACGCGCTATAAAAATCATATGATCATAATTTCGTAAAAACGTAGTTCATTCAAAGGGTCATTGATCATAAACACCAAATAAAGAAAGTACAGAAGGTAACATTCAAACAACGCGCTCAATAACAACGGACACTTAAACACCGTTCACGGACACAAAATCTCGCGTCGCCTTCCGAACTACGTGGTCTAAAGTGATATTTATACCCTGTTCCATGTGAACGATGTGTATGTGCGCGTCGCTACGTATGAACGTTATCTTCTGTACTCTCGGTGTTTTGTGTGATGCACTCCCGACGACAAACCCGATCGGGGATTTCGCCGGCCGGCACGTGTAACGCGGGTGGTGCCGCTGGGGGGAATGAAACATACCGATATCGATACTTTTTCGAAATCACATACTTGTAAAGTAGCATTCTTGAATGTAAAGGATTGATATTTTTACAAGTGTTAATAGCTTTTTAGAAAACTTCTAGTACGTTCGCATACTCTATCCAGTATTCTAATAAAGTTTGTTAGGATTGTTGTCGAGTACATTTTAAACAAACTTCATTTATTTATAAAAAGAGGAATTGAAAACACAAATCATACTTACTAAGAACAATTAAATACATTAATACCAACACAGCATGCGAGTCACTTCAGTCTTCGTAAGTACAAGTACGAGTCAATAATTACAAGTATGTAACTAAAATAAGTAATGATCATTATCTACGGAAATATCGATGAATTTCATTTGCTCCCATAGTATCATCCCTAAACGGCGCGGGCGCGAGCCAATCGTTGTAAACAATTTCACCAGTCGGACGAAAGCTTAATTAGGTGACGGTCGTGTGCTGCATAAAAAAGTAATCGATTGTGTAGTTATCGAAGTTGTGTACTGTTAAGTGATAAGTTTTCGAAGATGCCTAGGGGTACGAGAAGAAACAGTGAAATTTTTGATAACCAAAAAATTTTAAATGTGGTGATTTGGTATAGCCATGGTATATATAAACTAACAATTTAAAGGAAACGCAGCGAAGATGGCGAGAAAATTATCCACGGCAAAACCAACCGTCCTTAGAGAGGATACTAAGTGCCACTCGAAACCTTTTGGACTTCGGTAAGTAGTCTTCATGTAAAAGTATGAAGGAAAAATTGGTTTTACATTGTTTTATTTCGCGGCATGATAGGTAGGTTAGGTACAGATAGTTCGTCGATTCGTTACCGTACCTAAAATAAGGCAGTGGACTGTATAAATATTATAATGGATAACAAAGAATCGTACAACTGTTAGTCGCGGTACTTAAATATGAGGACAAATAAATTGATACAAAAATGAGGTGCGCGAGCGTGGTTGTGTGTTGAATACATGCGCTGCGGTGCGGCGGCGGGCGCGGCGACCGGGGAGTCCCGCTCCCGCAACCCGCCGACCCCTCCGCGCCGCCTGAGCGCGGTCAACACAGCGACTGAATGACTCAACACTCTGTCTGTATTCATTCATGCTCACGGAAACAAAAAACGGCGGCGCATGGAGTTACATATTAGATACTAATGTATTTTTTTTGTATTTTGAAGTATCATAGAACATTAATATTTTCTTCTAATAATATGTCCTAAAAAATCTTGGATACACGCAGGTTTACTTATTGAAGTTTGTCGACTCAATTCAAATTCTTCCTGTATATGATACACAACCGAAATTTTAGAAAAAAAAGTATCTACGTATCTTTTTTTTTTAAACACTTTAGTAGTTGCATTTAGCAAGAGAATAGGTAGATAAGATATATATTATAAATATTTCAATTGATATTATTTGAACTGGTCATTATTAAGTGTTCATTTTTAGGGTTCCGTACCTCAAAAGGGAAAAAATGTGTGGCACTCGGGGACTGCCGCGGTAAAGCTATTGCATAGTATTTTTATCAACTTAAGCAATAAAAAAAAATATATATATATTTTTAAGTGTTTTTTTTTAATTATAAAAAACAATGTTTGAATTTTTTTTTGTTTCTTTAAAAAAAAATGTTTTTTTTTTTTTAAATTTAAAAAAACAATTTAATAAAACAATTTTTTTTTAGTTTTTAAAAAAGTTTTTTTTTTTAAACTAAAAAAAAAATCATTAAAAGTTCTGCTATTCATTGATAGATAGCAAATAAATGTAAAAAGTATCACCGCTGTGCCCGTCGGAGTGGGGAGCGTGAGGTTTTTTCGTTACGGAATTTCTGGATTCGGTCCCCGCGCTCAAGGCCCGCGATATAAGCTATGCAATAGCTTAAAAATGGAACCCTTATAGGATCATTTGTGTTTCTGTCTGTCCGTCTGTCACAGCCAATTTGCACCGAATCTACTGGACCGATTAAGTTCAAATTTGACCCAAACATGGACGCATAACGTAAATAGAATTATTTAAAACTTAAGAGCCATTTTTTGGAGCAAAATAGAAAATATAAAAAAGTTTCGCCAACAGTTTCGTGTAACATATGAAATGAGGGTTTTTCCCGTTGGACAGATCGATGGCTAGATTAGTCTGTCCAGTGGGAACTTTTTGTCCCATTGTCCAGATCAGCTCGGCTTTTTCCGTTGGTCAGATCAATGGTTAGATTAGTCTGTCCAGTGGGAAGTCTTTTTTTTATTATTCAGATAGATTACGAAAGTACATTTAAAGTGAAAACTGTTCATGGATGGTTAGATTAGTTTGTCCACTGGGAATAGTGAAAGAAAGTAGATATAAAATGAAAACTGTTATTTTTATTATTAATAATAAAAGACAAAAGATCCTCGCATTTTAGTCGAGCAAGCGAAAAGTTCTAAATTAGTAATTAATTTAGAACTCTTCGCTTGCTCGATTAAAACTTAATTATTACGTTTTAACAAAAAGAAAATGAAGCACGCGAAAAATTTAAAAAAGTTCACTACTCTTTCCGACGTAGTGGGATGAAAAATATATGTTTTATCTTAGACGTTCTAAAAAATGACCTATAGTCAATTCTCCATTTATCAACATCATTTGTGAATTTTGAATGAATTCATCTTTTTTTATATTTTCTTTACTTCGATTACCGGTTACTTTAGAAAAATCATCTTTTAGTAAAATTTTTAATAAATTGACTAATCCAGGACCTTTTCTAGTTATTTTTTTATTTACCTCTTTATGCCAACTTTCTAAAGAGTTGGTGGTTCTGTGTCTCTGGCCAAAAACTGACCAAGTTTCTTTAAAACTAGATTTATCTAACCACTGCTTTTTAAAATATTTTATGAATTGCTGTAAGTTATCAGGAGCATCATTAGTAATATATTGCCAGCCTTCATCTATTAATTGTGGTGGCAGTAGTGGAAGAATACTCGAAAGTGCAACTATACGTTTTGATGATTTTGATTTGGTCAACTTAAGTTTTTTTGCTTGCTTCCAAACGTTATGAGAAAAATGGTAATAACAACCTTTTATTTCTGCACTTGGGTATACATTTTTTAATGCATTAGAAGCAGCAGTTTCATAGTCCAGGGTAAACTTTTTGGGTTCCATATATGGTAATGCTAAAAAGACTAATGTAACTTCGTTCCGTTTTGTCGGACATCAATGCATAAATTAATGGAATGATATTAGTGGATTCGATGCTACTACCGATATCACCATGGATGGTATATAGCTGGGAAAATGATGTAAAAGACACACTCTTAAATGTTCCGTCGCAAAAAAAATGTTTCACTTCCTTTAAATATTGTCTCGATTGCGGCGTACAAAAAACAATTATTTGATTTTTATGATCAACAAAATCAGCCAAAATAAAATTTCTAAACTCTTCAGGGATCTCCACATCGACAGGGTTGTCGTGAAATAGTTTAGTAACTTTAGCCGCTTTATTTCTCTTCCGATATATAGTACTTTTGACAGATTGAAAAGATGGTATATTATTTGTTAGATGTAAGCCAGAATCTTTCAACTTGGCGACACCCTCTTTATACACTGTTGGCACTGGTTGAAAATCTTTGCATGCTTGAACCTTCATATTATGCAATGCAAGTTCTATTTCATTTTTGCCAAAATCTTGAACACAAGTGTGATCTTTGGCCTTAATAATTGTATTGCGGTTCTGAAAACATAAGGCACTTATTCTCAATTGATACCATAATATTATATGCACCTATATCCTAACATAATTATACCTACACCTATCCGGTGAAAAAAAGACAGAAACATTTCTTTTACAAAAAATATCAGTTAACCAACCCCGTGGTTATTAACTATTTCGTTCACTATATTTTGTTTAGTATTTGTTTTTAAGGCGACTTACTGCTGCTGACCGTGTACTCAAGAACCGTGATAGTAAGAAATAATATCACAGTTTGTGAGATTCACTCTGGTGACAGATGAATAGACGGGCAGTGAAATCTAGTAATAGGATTTTGTTTACTAAAGACGACACTAGACAGGCAGGAATTATACTTAAAAACTAGTGACAAACAATATTGTCGAACTATTGTACACGTAACAGGGGATAGTAATAACCACTATACGTACTTGAGCAGTCACAGATCCCACGCAACGATTTTTTTTGTATTGACTGCAAAGCCAAATTTCGTTTCCATTTCTGTAATCTTTGTTTTTGTGAAATTGGTACCCGTTATATAACAAAACAACTCCACCCTTTCTATTAATAAAATAAAGATCCATCTCTACTAATCCTTGTTTTCAATTAAATTATTTAGAATATTAATGAATTTAAGTTGGTAGGTATTACAAATGACATTACATGACACATAGGAAAATTACTTCATAAACAATAATAACACAACTTGTCACATTAAACATAAAACCTATTTAATATTAATATACCGTATACTTATCCGCTAGACCTTTTTGTGTTCAATGGTACTTTCATACACCTACATCACAAGCTGATCTGAACAATGGGAAAAAAATATTCTCACTGGACAGACTAATCTAACCATTGATCTGACCAACGGAAAAAGCCGAGCTGATCTGGACAATGGGACAAAAAGTTCCCACTGGACAGACTAATCTAGCCATCGATCTGTCCAACGGGAAAAACCGTGAAATGATATCCTTACAACAACCCGTGAGGATATCAAATATATATTTTTTATAATTTTAATGTCCTTATTTTTAAAGTTATTTAGGAAAAACCATGAAAATAGATCCCTCCCCTCTTATCTCCGAAGCTACTGAGCCTTATATTTAGAAAAAAATGCAAAAGATAGATATCTATACATTACTGGAAAACCTATTGAAAGTCTGGCTTTTGAACATGAGGGCCATTTTAGGAGCAAAACAATAAATTGAAAAACCGTTATGAAAACGGTGTGGTGTAACATGAAAACAAATGAAAGGCTTGGTGTGTTGTTTGAAACTAAATGAAAATAGTCCCCATCCTCTTTGAAATTACTGAGCCGTGTAGTGCGTACGTGTACGTGGTAACTCAACTGGCCCGTTGGTCTAGTGGTTAGTGACCCTGACTTCTAAAGTAGAGGTTGTTGGTTTCGATTCCTATCTAGGATAAGTATAGCCTACTGTTTGACCCAAGAATAATATTCAACCTCAATGGTTGATACACTAAATGTCAATTATCCTTTTTCGGGTTCCGTAGCCAAAATTGCAAAAACGGAACCCTTTATAGTTTCGTCATGTCCGTCTGTCCGTCCGTCCGTATGTCACAGGCATTTTACACAAAGACTACTCAATGAATCTTGATAAAATTAGGTTAAAAGGTGTCTTGTAGTACCCGCTACTTAGTTTGGTAGCTAAGTAATAATAATAAATATTTTTAGGGGGGGCACTCCTTCTGTGTAACAAAAAAGAAGCTGAAAAATGTTTTTCAGTAAATATCATCGTGTGGCACATCATTCCACAGGTCTTTACAAAACACTTCGAGGTTTCTAATAAACTTTTTTGGTTGAGGAAATATTTTTTCAAATAATCGCTCCGAAAGTTACCTAAATCGTATCCCCTCGTCCTTAACTTTTGAACCATGTAACCAAAAAATATGGAAAAAAACCACAAAGATAGCGCTTAATAAATACTTTAAACTAAAATTATTTCGGATAAAATCAGATATACCGTTATTGAGTTATTGACAAAAAAACTGCGTTTCTCAACAAAAGGGCGTACCATGGACATCGCTCTTCTATTGATGCAATTGCTCAAGGCTGCTTGCCCATGGTTTATTTAATTTTATATCTTACCACTGCACCAGTCCTCGGCTCAGTAATTATATCAAGGTGGCCAATAACGGAAGTGAAATCTAACTGAAAATTAAATTCTTTTAAAATTCCTAAAATCACACCATAAATATATATCATATCATACATGAAGTAATTATTTCTTTTTAAATAATTTGTTATTCGCGACTCAATAAAGCAATTTGGCAACTAAGTTTTTTTAATTACTAGCAATGTGTGATCTGTGTGCCGGCCCGAAATTCTTCGTGTAGGTCGGTCGGTGTGTCACCCTTTTTCAACTTGGTTGATATAGTGCCGTGTGTCTAGATAGATTCCCGTGTTGATCGAACTATTTACATACTTATAAGTTAGTACGGAACACTCAGTGCACGAGTCCCACTCGCACTTGGCCGGTTTTTTAATTTGGACATTAGTCGTGTAAACCGTTTGTTTTACGTTTACGCGTTCGAATCGTTGACTGCGTTTGGCTCTCTGATTGGTTAAAAACGATCAAACGTCTTAAACGTGTCGATCGCGTCAACGTAAAACAAATTGGCACTAAGCACACTATATCTCTTTTGCTTACACGGGATCTACTTGTATGTACTTTTCTTGAGCGATAACTTTGCTACTGGCTGTTAGCTTTCTTGCCGTTGGCGGGACAAGTGCCTATGTCGTCCAAGTGCCTAAGTCGTTAAAGTGTTGACTTACAAACCAAGTTTATTTTTACACTTGCTTTTTACCTGGGACTTTTCAGCGTGTTAAATAATAACCTAGAGTGAAGGCGCTATTCCAGGTAAGTCTTGCATAGAAATATTACGTCACATGTGCGTACAAGTTGCTTGCATTGGAAATATCTTCAAACCATCAACAACAAAACGCTATTGATTTCAATCTTTTGTACAAGTTCGAACTACTTCATACAAGTTGTAACTTGCGTACAAGTTTATTCAAGTTGTATGCAAATTGCAACTTGCATACAAGTAACTTGGCTAATGGAATAGCGCCTTATACATAATTGTAAAGTATCAAATTTCTTTAAATTTTGAAGTATGAATAAACAGTCCAATTCATCTAAATGGTGGTCTTAAAACAAATTCGGTGACTATGCCGTCTAGAATGATGCATTAGTAATACGTTAGTAAATATATATTACATAAAACCTAACATTATATTTTTGTAACTAATTATGTGCAATGCCGCTGACTATGTAATTATTTAGTTCCGCAACATGATACATTTATACACACATAAATTTAGAGCTGTCTAAACATTTTTTTATTCATCCGTGCTAGTGTTGCACCTGTTCTATTGTTTATTGCTGACAAAACAAATCATGTAGCATTTTATTGCTATTGCATGGCTACACCGATTGAATGGATATCTGAATGATATAATCAAACAAATAAAGATTTGTATTTAATATTTTATATTTTCATTATTATATAAGGTCGGGGCAAAAGTATTTTAGTATTTTTAATACAAATAAATATATTTTTTTAGTTATTTATATTATGTATGTGCCGTTAGTGCCATGATCCCATTTCTCTGCAAAAAAATCTGACGGGTAGTTTTCACAGTGTTCTTTTGAGGTTAACTTTATGCTTCCTTAAGAGTTCTGAAGTGACCGAAACAGGTGGAAATCTAGAGCAAGGTCAGAGCTATACGGAAGATGCATCAAAACATCCCAGACAAGCTCTCTCAATTTTTCTAAATGGCTATAGATGAGTGCGGTCTGGCGTTGTCATGATGATCAATTTGGACGATACCTTTTTAATCCCACCATACACACAGCATGACTTTGTTTCGAGTCAGGCCGGGCTTTGCCACTTTCGACCACGATCTTTTTCGGACATTCTTATCGTATGTCCTTTTTCATCACCCGTAATCAACCGTTTAAGAAATGGGTCGGAATTGGTATGTGGCATTAAGTTTCTCTGAGTGACAAAGACTTTTGTAAATGACGTAAAACTGTTTAGTGATCAACATCCAGTTCTTAAACAACGTCGTAACTACTAATATGTCGATCTTGCTCCAATTTTTCAAATATGACACTGTTTTTATTCGTGACAGGGCGTCCAGAGCGAGCTTCATCCTTCACACTAAAATTTCCGGACTTGAAACGCTTGAACCACATTTGTGCTACTCGTATTGATACCGCGTTAGGTCCGTAAACTGCACAAATTTTATTCGTGGCTTTCATCGCATTTTTACCTTTGTTGTAATAAAACTTTAAAATGTACCGAATTTCTTCGTCAGTTACGTTCATTTTGCTTGCTTGAAAAACAATTGAAAAATGGCGGGAACTATTTTTTTTTTGGTTGTCATTATTTAATGGTACTAAAACCAGCCAGTTACATTTAGTACAACCAAAGAGGTTTGATTACTATCAATACATTCGAAATACAAAAATACTCTTGCCCCTACCTATTATTATACGAGTTGTTTATAAACATAACACCATCCAATACAAGAAAATAATATAATTGATTGTGTGGTTATGAGAGTTAGATTGATTACCACATCTGCGACTCTCTCGAACAAGTATTTGCATTAACAGTGATGAATAAGTATAACATTACGAATACCAACTGTATGGATTACAAATCGAACGAGATAATCGTTATCAGCTGCATATCATTCGTCGGTATGAGGTCAGCAGAACTGTAAATGATTTGATGGCGGCTTATCACCGTGTCGTTGTACCGGCAACTGATAGTTATAATAACAGTGTATGTTGTCTAAAAATATATTAGGAATTGTCTAATCAAAAAACCAACAGTGATTCACAACCGCAGCACTTCCTCATCCTTATCCTCATGTATTGCTTCACGCACTATAATGTACTAACTTTATGAACTTTATATTCTCTATAGAAAGTGAAACATTTACTTGCTAACAGAATCGTCTTAGTAAGCCCTTTGCCTTTAAACAGGCAGATGTATCAACGTTGCTTACCCTTCGATTACCAGGCACCGTTCAACAGGCAATAAATTCATTATTTACTGACGTTAAATTTAAAAGTTTATAGTGTATCAAAAAGATTTAACCCATTCCCCGGTAAAATGTGTTGTCGTTAACAATTTTTGGTGATTTCTGATCAGTTTTCGTAATCCAGGTAATGATTTATAGTGTAATGAAATAAGTTGTAAAGGTCCCTTTACACAATGGCCCGTCGCGCTAGCCCACTATGATTGACCATCGTGTTGAAGGTTTTTATTGGTTTAAGGCTTCAGTTTCGGAAGCACATAGTTTCGGAACAAACAGATTGACGGACAGAAAACAAGATCTTTTTTGTAAAAATAACATGTTAACATATACATACATACCTACGTTTAATAAAAACCTGTTCATCTGACAGTACAAGCAGACACTTCAATTTATTATTTATTTGTGCAGATTCCCATTACCGCTAGGTCTATTAAATGCATCTTGACGGGCATGCATTGTTTCTAGAGAACCTAAGCATACAAGAGACAATATCAACGTGGCATTGTTCACTACCATGAGTAAAATGATGTATACTGCAGATATTGTAATTTATTTTGGAGTATTACCACAACTCCCTTGCCATTGCCGATAATCACTCGTTATCTACACTCGACATAGATAAGAGTGAAATATGTCAGAATTTCCACATGCTCATTTACACTTATTAACTTTTATTCGCGGCTTCGCCCGCGTTTTGATCGAAAAATTTCCTTTTTGCGACAGTTACATTTCGTAATATTCTTGACAGATTTATAAAGAAGTGTTTAGTGCTTGCAATCGGTATCATACAAAACAGCATATTCATTTTTTGCATATGCCAGGTTTGATTCCTGGGAATCGAACCTGGCATCTGGCTCTGACCGCGAGAGCAAGAAACGCAAGTGTCCCGCCTCTTTCAACGAAACTATTGCACAACGCCTTCTCTCGGAATCGTGGCGATTCCGTTACAAGTGGTCGCGGACACGACGAAGACTACCCGACGTTAAAAGAGCGAAATCGTCGCGATTCTCTCGCCTGTGGGGACGGCCCCTAAAATGTATAGATCATTTTTCATGACAAGAAAGTCGTAAAAATAGAGGTATTTCTTAAGTTGAATGAAGAACAGCGTTTCGTTCCTAATAGGTTTTTAGCATTCCGTAGTCAAAATGGCTAAACGGAACCCTTATAGTTTCGCCATGTGAAAGCTGTTATTTTGCATGAATTCACATATTACTTACGCCGACAAAGTGTAAGAGTAAAACCTTGAAAAACATTTTTTTTGAGGGGGTACCTCTCTTCTACGTAAAGTGGGAAAGTGATTTTTTTTCTCACCTAACCCATCGCTTGTAGTATAATTAGAAAAAATAATGTGAAGTAACAAAATTTTTGTACAAATGATCTATTAAAAAATACTATTAAGTAGGTATAACGTTGTAAGTATGCAACAAGAACAACAGAATACCCACTTGCCCGGTTTTTTTATTTAAATATTCTAACAAAATATAAAGTAAAGTAATGATATATTAATAATTTATAAATAGATATTACTTATAAATATCTATAAGAATATTTATTCAGTAAAAATAAAACGTACAAATGACATTATTGAATTGTTCCGGAAATGGCAGAGTATTAAACTTTTTTTTAAATACATGAATAATATCAGTGCCTTTGAGAACAAATCCAGAATTATTTAATGCAACTGTTGTATAGTCGCCACTTTTCTGTTGGTGGTAGGCGAAACGTATGTTTCTCTAAAAAGTTCTTTCCACAGAACACTGATACCTACTAGGTTCTTTCCATACAAACTTTTATTCCCCTATTTTAAGGGATAGGAGGGAAAATGTACAGATTTCATAACTATTATATTATTTGTGTGCTAGTTTTCACACCAAATTTTAGCTTTTTTATGACTTCTGGAAGTGTTTTGTCGGATCATGGCGGGGGCACGGTAGTGCCCCCTGATATTTTTATTTAGTTAAACTGATGTTTATTGTTGATGTTGATTGTTTAAAAACGTCAAATGATAAAATTTCACGAAGTTCGAAGTAATAATGATACACAATACTAAAAAAAATATTGAGTAATACGTGTTTTAATACACGTACAATAACAATATAATAACAACACGCAGTATAACCACAAAAGGTGACGCACAAACTTTATAGACATTTCTAGGCTTATGAATAATTTCTTGAAGCTGTTCTTCCCGTTTATTTGAGAGCAGTCCAATAACTTTATAACAAGATTACCTACCTACGTACAGAAGTGTACGAAACCTTAAAGTAACTATCTTAAAACCTATTTAAGATTAATATGTTTTTAGGGAAATTCGAGTAAAACGCGCGCTTTACTAGAATTTCGGTAAAACATTTGGGCGCGCAAATGCTCGAGAAACAGTAATCCGAGCAGACCGAACCAAATAAAGGCAAATAGAGAAACGAATCTATGCGGTTTCAAATGTTGTATGGTTGTGTACGGGATTCCTCTCGATTACACGCGCCGCTGGGAAGAGAGGGGGGGGGGGGGGAGCTTAAACTTTCTTGCTAATGAAAACAACAAGACCAAGCTGATTGAACTGCTAGTGGCATTTTTGACCGCACATACAGGCGGCTACCGCTCCAAATGCAGAAGTTTGTAACTTTGTACACTCATTCATGTGTTGTTGACATTGGAGAAGACGTTGATCTGCTTGTCTTGCTAATAGCCCTCACACCACCAGACAAAAGCTTTAAGCCAGGAAGAGGAATCATCGAGACTAAATTATTCTCCACCTCAGAATTGCAGAAGCTCCCGTTTAGTGAATTGATTCTCTTGATCCACAGTTTCACAGGACGTACAGCTTCGGCAAAAGCAAAAGCGTCAATCTTCAAGTGTTTCAACAAATTGCCGCGGGAAACTAAAGCCATGGCTGTGGTATTTCAAGATGAAAATTCAACACGGGATGCTATCGCCAAAGCCGGGAAGGAGATGTCTCTCATCATGTACTAGGCCCCACCGAACCAACACGGTTTGAACAGTCACCGGTATAACTGCTTCGTGAAATCCTCCACTTGTCAACAACCAAACGTGCAGTACAAAACACTCGTTTAGAGTATATATACTTGCAAATGCAGATATGGCTGGGTAACTCTATTTATCAAGAAGAGTTAGCTTGGGTTTGAGATGATAGTGGAGTCCTAGTAGAACGCTATCAAAACCACAGAACCCCTGTTCTTGCCAGCGTCCTTCAAGCAACTTTTTGCCGTTGTGCAAACGGCTGTTATAATAGGTATGGCTGCAGAAATGCAGAAGCGAAGAAGCCTGCCTCAACAGCCTACCAATCGATGAGGGAAAATCCCGCGATGGAAAAAGATGAACCGATTACCGAATTTGAAAAGGGTATCTTAAAACTATGCATTTTTTCGTGATTATGTATTGACCAAAGGTTGTGGAAAATTTGATGAGCTTTAATGCTTTTTAGACATATTGACGCTAAGACGCACCGTTTAAGAGTTACAATCGAATAACTGAAAGAAGGGTACTTTTAACCCCCTCCTTCAGACCCAGTGGCGCATGTAAACGAGAGGAATTTATTAGTAGATATTTAGAGCACCTACCCCTACACAATCCTAAAACTCTTGGCACTACATAGATTAGTTCCGCTAATTTTCCTAGTCTGCTCGGATTACAAGGTCTTTCACATTATTTGATTAGTTCAATGGTTACTCGAAGTGACCATTTAAGTAATTAACTAATGAAACAACAAATGTTAGCTATTATTTATTGTCCTAAACGATCCCTTTATATCTAAAACGATATTGTCAAATAGACAGATCGGCGTCTCTTCTCTCCTGTCTGGTTTCGAAGTACGCTTGTCACTCAAGTTGAAGTATGTAATTGTTTTTATATCTTAGAGACTTTAAAGAATCTAGAAACAAAAAACCATGAAGGAAGTTTTTTTACTGTAAATGAAACTATTTATTACAAATACAAATAGTTTAATTTTGTTCTTGACTGGCCTGTTGGTGTAGTGGTTAGTGACCCTGACTACTAAGCCGGAGGTTGTGGGTTCGATCCCCACCTAGGATAAAACTTTGTGTGATGAGCACGATGGTTTATTCTGTGTCTGGGTGTTATTTATCTATAATATGTATGTATTTAGAAATATATAAGTATGTTTATCAGTTGTCTGGTTTCCATAGTACAAGCTCTGCTTAGTTTGGGATCAGATAGCGTTGTGTGAGTTGTCTCTAGATTTATTATTGTTCTCTCACACATTAAACATCATATAAAACAGTTTCATTTATATCATTCTAAGTGCTAATTTATACTGTGTGAGAGACTGGTATCTGTACTAGGACCTGTATTACAGATTACCAGCCTCTCCGGACTTTGGAGAGTACAGATGCGAGTGCGCCAGCGCGCGCGCGCTTTTGTGTGTGAGTTAGTGTGCACTTGCGTGCGGGCGTGTTTGTGTGCGTGCGTGTTTGTGTGCGTGCGTGTTTGTGTGCGTGCGTGTTTGTGTGCGTGCGTGTTTGTGTGTGTGTGCGTGTGTGTCTGTGTTTATGTCTTCCTGCGTGCGTGCGTGCGTGTGTGTGTGTGTATATTAGCGCGTACATTTTGCACTGATACTTGGTCAGGATTGGGATCTTCATAATGATTTTATTGTAAAGATAGCCGCCAATGAACTCAAAGAATTATTCAGGGAAAGCTGAGGACCACTGGTTGCCGCTTGTATTGCAGATCGAGTGCTTTAGTCGTTTCTTTTTTGCGTGTGCCGGATCGATGTAAAGTTGCTCGACTGTCCGGACATCAGAGAGAACATAAAGGTCTTTCGTAGGCTAAAGAAAGGGCAAAGAATACCATAATTTATTTAATAGATTCTATACTCTTTTCTTGAGGTACAATATTTTAGCACGTTCATTTTGTTTGAGAAAATATTTTAATTTCGAAGATTTAAAGGCTTTTGTCCTCAGCGAAGTTTAATTAAAAGCTCTAGATTTAAAGTGACGAAGACTTGAAACTACGGAACTAAAGGTTAACTTGAAAGTGTTTTATGATGCAGCTGACATTATATTCATTGATAAAACTTACCATCGCTTCAGAACAGCTTTTGATGTTTTGAGTCGTAATCTCACTATTTGTGTTGCAAAAAATGTAACAATGATGACATGTCTGATGCTTTGAAACAAACGTAATTGGGGGCCTATGGTATCAGATTGCCTTTTAGTAAATTAGTTGCTACTGGAAATCCTCGCGTTAGATATCGATTAGCTAATTAATTGGCACTAAAGTTGATTAATCTACCTACGCGTTTGTCTGATGTGGAATAAAACAGATTACCTAGTATTTTGCACAACGAATTATACCAGTACCAATATCCTAAAATCTTGTAATTAAAACTAAAACTGCAAATATTTTCGTTCCATGGGATTTGTTGTATTAAATATTGGCAATTTAATTAAAAGGTGCAGGAAGCATGAAATTCCAACTAAGCTCATAACGTCCGAACCAAATTATTAATTAAGTCCATTCATACACGATATTCGAAATTCAATCTCAATGTTCACATATCCCAAATAATAGGCTATTGCAGCGGCATTATTAGTGCGCCATCATATTAGTGCGGCACTAAGAGTGGCCTTAGAAATAATATAATACTCAAAATTATAAGTTTTGTGGATGATATATGTAGATTTTATTGATATACCTCGGTTGATAGTTGTTAATATTATTTATTTAGGTATTACCCAGGTAATAAAAATACTCTAACACATTATATTTTTAAAATATTAATTAAATTAAAAAAATCAAAATAACACTTAATATAAATTTTAAAAAAAATCACATACTTTAAAAGATTTTTTTGGATGGGTTTCTATCATAATAGAGTAACAGTAATCCCCTAAGATGTTTCCACCTCAAAATCTACAATGTTCCTTGGAAAATCTTTAACTTAAAACGTTCTCCCAGTTTGTCAGTTGTACTCCGTAAGTTTTATAAATACCAAATTCGAGTCATCAACAACAATCGTCAACAATATCTTAATCGATTTTTTTTCTTTTTTACCCGACTGCAGAGGAGGTCCCAATGTTCCTGTGTCCGCCCATAACTCCTCAATGGCTCAATCGATTTTAATAAATGATACGTCATTGATGACGCGAGTGTCACTGGATACATAAAATTAAGATTTTTTTGTTATGTATCCAGTGACAAAACTGGCGGATTTTATGCGAATTGATATGTCTAAAAAAAAAATCGGGCAAGAGCAGCCTCGAACAATTGCATCAGCGGAAGAGCGTATGTTCATGGCACTTACGCCCTTTTGTTGAGAAACGCAGTTTTTTGGCAATAACTCAATGACCGTATTTCGAATAAGATCGGATATCTTATTCGAAAGATTTTAGTTTAAAGTATTTATTAGGCGCTATCTTTGTGATTTTTCCCATGTACTTTGGTCACACGGTTCAAAAGTTAAGGTGGAGGGGGGGGGGGAAATTTTTGCAACTATCGGAGCGATTATTTCCAAAAATATTTACTTAATCAAAAAAGTTTCTTGAAAACCTTAAAATGTTTTTAAAAGACCTGTCGAATGATGAGCCACACGTTAATTTGTGCTGAAAATTTTTTTTATCAGCTTCTTACCCCTCTAAAAATATTACTTTATTATTTAGCTATCAAACTAAGGAGCGGCTACTACAAGACACCTTTTTTCCCAATTTCATCAAGATTCTCTTAGTAGTCTTTGAGTAAAATGCCTGTGGCATACGGACGGACAGACAGACAGACAGACATGACACGGACATGACGAAACTGAACTGGGTTCCGTTTTTGCCATTTTGGCTAAAAATCGAAGTGGGGTATCAAATTAAAGGCCATGAAAAGGCAAGTTCAAAAATATATATGATCCTTTTGTTAAAAAAAAATTAAAGAGATAAATCATTGAAAAAACAACGTTATGTAAATCGCCTTGTATTATTATCTTACAGTGACTAAAAAGCTCTAAATAAAAAAAATAATTTAGGACAGAAACAAGATACCCTTCAAATTTAATATATAATAAATTTATGTTAACACATTTGGGTTTAGAGTGGCATTATTTACTCGTATTTAATCATTATTTTAACCTACCTTAGGTTAAAATAATTATTTAATACGAGTAAAAAATACCACTTTCTTCTTTATTGCTAGGGGTTTAGAGACGGTTCCTATCTTTCTCTTGAATTCTGCCAAAAAAGTTTTTAGGCGTCTTTGTGGCTACAGACTGCGTATTTAAACACGGGTTTAAAGGTATTTTGTCTGTTGTCATGGTCATAAATGTAGCATCGAATTTCTGGCCTTCTTTTCCTTAAAAACACATTAGAGCGAAGATTGCCGAATTATGCACGTATTTTAATTATTCATATTGTGGCTTACACATCTAACAATATTCACTTTGAATACATTTTCGTTTAAGCACAGGCCTGTTTTCTATACTTAAATTAAATATTCTCCGAATTGCCTAAATTGTACAAAATTATATATTTTTCGGAATTGATATTTTCGTAAAAAACACATTTAAATAAGCCTTCAATTTGGAATTTCTCTCCTTAAATACACATTTACACTTTATCAACCTATTTTACTCTTTATTTCATTGTTAGACTATTTTTTTGCAAAATCAGGTCACTGATGAGTAAATATACTATTTATGACATAATAACACCAGCAAATAATTCTTATTTTCTGTGGCGATTATATTGTTAATTTCTGAGAAGAATGTCGTACGCCAATGACCGCCCACATTAATTTACTGGCTCTTGTGTGATATTAGGCTGTAATAGACGAACTGGGTCATACCTACCAAACTACAAACACCAAACAGAAATATAAGATAACTAGCTTTCGCCTGCGGCTCCGGCCGCGTGGATGTCGGTTGGTTCATCATCATCATCATCATCATCAGCCTATCGCAGTCCACTGCTGGACATAGGCCTCTCCAATTGCACGCCACTTTCTTCTATCTTCGGCTTCTCGCATCCAGCTCCTGCCAGCCGTTTTGCGTAAATCATCACTCCACCTGGCCTGAGGGCGTCCTACACTACGTTTGCCAAGCCGCGGTCTCCACTCAAGAACTCGTGTTGTCGGTTGGTTATCGTGGTGAAACTATCTTTTGTCCTTTCTCGGGATTCAAACTTCATCTAATTCGGTTGTTGTTTCTAATTCAGTTTTAGCATGAAACAGACAGACCCTTCACATTTATAATTCCAGTTTGAATAACATCTATACTATAATAATAATACTGAAGAGTTTGTTTGAACGCGTTAGTATTCTAATTTGGTATGGATGGAAGTAGCTTTATCTTTATGAAAGGTTATTGGCTATATCGCAACTATTGCGATCTCTCGAGATGCTATCGAGTATCGAGAATAAATCTAATTAACAAGAATCAAGCGGGAATGAATGAGTGACAGATATTTTTTTACGACCCACTATAATATAAAATTTAGAATATGTCCTGTATTATTTTAATGTGTAAGGTACGAAATTTTTTCCTAAAACACTCCCGAAGTTCACTCTTATCCATACGACCAAAGTTTAGGTGGTTATAACAGGTAAGACAGAAATATTAGGTCGTGGTGAAAAAAAACCTAGCGCTAAACTTTGTCCATGCCGACGAACTAGAGAAGGAATCTTGTTAAAACAAATCACAGTCTTACCTTACCTCTATATAACGAATCTAATTGTATCAAATTATTTGGTTTAACGAATGTTTCCAAGTTTCTTAACAAGCTTTTACTGTAGATAAGAAATTCGACATTTGGCAAGCATAAAAAATAAATAAACTAAAGGTAGTTTTAAATTTAGACACAAAATAACAATACTATTGTTCGCAGTGCCCGTTAAGTTCAACCTACTATTGTTTTAAATTATGTATATTTGTAAAATATTAACAGACATTATTCGCACCTTCCGCATTGTATTCGTTCATATTCCGTGAAAATTTAATCAGCGGCCTAACGAGCTGCCCAATTATTCCGTTGTAGATGAATCATTGATTGTGAATACCGACTCCTTTTTGAAATTGTGTTCACATAATTACGAGCCATATTCGTATCTGTTTGATATAAGCCAACCTTACTGTGTCCACATTACACAGAGCGCAGAAGATTCATACAAACGTGCTCGAGCAACGCTCAGATAGATATCGTTCGTGGACACGGTATTTCGGATTCACTTTGTACAGTATGACACCGGCTCAATAATAGTACCACCCCATTTCTTCCCGTAGGTGTCGTTAGGGCGACTAGGGGATTTCACATCGTAGGACGGGCAGCAGCGTTGTCTGCGTACCTACTTTAAAGCCTTACGACAGTAACTAGTGTCTGCAGGCAGAATTAAATAACAATAACAATGTCATTCAATAGAGTGTGCTAAATGCTTGAAAAATACATTTCCAGCTTTTCGGGAGCTAGTATTTTTTATGTTTTTTTTTACCGTTTATTTTGAACTTTAAATCACTCTCCTATTCAATTATAAATGTGGTGGTTATCCATTTTTGGTTGTTAAGCATCGACAAATACATTGCTCGTTTCCTACAAGAACATTGAACTTTTTGACAGCTATTCATTTAGACTTAATATCAATCGGCCTTTTGTCTATTACACCTTTAGTTTTAATTACATTTTGAGATGTCTACCATTTGTCACTAAAACATTGTGACCATTATGATATGTACATTATGACACTGGGGCTCTTTGATTTCATACTTTTTGTAAAATAAATTGCCGGTGGCCTGCACATTGCAACGTTCAACATTTTATCACCGTCACTACCCAGTCCGGGGAGGTTTTTCCAAACAATTTACGTTAGTTGTATTGGTTTTAATACTTTAATGTTCATTTTGGTTACTACTTGTTGAACAATTCGGTTTACCCCTTATTAAATCAGTGTGTGGTGTGCTCAATCAGATTATTATTGAATTACGCATTCCATGGTTCCTTCCTACCTATCTGTTTCCACATGAATATTTACACATGAAATTGAATGATATAGTAATTTGCCATGTGTACAGAGGCGTATAATTTCCAATATTACCATTTTATGTGTAGAATGGAATTTTATGATACAAGGATCACAATAGGTCCTGGAATAGGGAAAAAACACGTCAGTAAAACCCCAAATACTCTTCCTCGTGCGGCAATGCGTGCTTATTATGGCAAATACAGATAGGTACTTTCGGTATCACAGTGGCTTTCTCAGGTGTACAAGTATGACCTTAATGTTTCAATGTATGTATATCACATTGAAACATTAAGGTCATAGGAGTATTAATAAATGATTGTTATCGCATGCTGCATCAGAGTACCTACCTAATTGAGAATAATAATAATATCTTGGGACAACTCACACAACGCTATCTGATCCCAAACTAAACAGAGCTTGTATTATGGAAAGCAGACAACTGATAAACATACTTAAATATTTCTAAATACCTACATATTAAAGGTAAATAACACACAGACACCGAATAAACCATCGTGCTCATCACACAAAGTTTTATCCTGGCTGGGGATCGAACCCACGACCTCTTGCGTAGCAGTCGGATACCCTCCCACTGAGCCACAGAGGCAGTCAAGAATTGAATCTATAAACTAACGGCCGAATATGCAAACGTCACTCGGTTTTTAGACGCCTATAACTATCATGCTGTCATTGTCATATTAAGGTGAATAAAAGCGACAGAAATACTTTTGATCACGACTCAAAAATAAGTATCGTTTCAATATTTGGATGAAGCTAAGAAAGACTGTCACTGTAATGGTTCTTTTATAAGCAACATTTACAATTTTACCCATCGATTGGGTCATCGACCATATCAATTATCAGATTTAAGATAGGTTGCCATAATCTTCAATCACTGCAAGAGTTCGCTGGTTTTATTAGATTAGGTAGACAAAAAAATATTTGTATATCTTTCCCTCATATTATTTTTAGAAAATTGTTTCATAATAAAATGGCCATATAGCTTTTACAACAGCACTTTGTTCTACAGTACAGTGAACTGCAGGTCAAGTTTCATGAACCTTCACGGCTTTGCACAAGTACAATCCTAAAGCTTGCTTTACTCGTAATTACGGTTATAGCATTTGCGTAACAGTAAATGCAGGGAAACATTATAAAAACTACTTTACCTGTATTATGAGGCTTCATTTTATAAGCCGGGATCAAGAACAGTCGTCTTCTAATTTTCTTTTATTATAGAACTAGCGGACACCTAGCAGTTTCACCCGTGTAGTTCCCGTTCCCTTGGGAATACAGAAATGAAAAATAGCCTATTTCACCCGGGGTTAGTGTAGCTTTACAACGATGAAAGAATTTTTCATATCCGTCCAGTAGTTACAGAGCCTATTCAATACAAACAAACAAACAAATAATCAAATCTTTCCTCTTTATAATATTAGTATATATATAATATTAGTATAGAATAAGGAAACGCCCCATCGATTTTGACTCGTCTGTTGGTTTTTAATTTTAATTTTGAAACGATCGAATCGCGTTAGTTTGTTAACTCGATTCGATCGTTTTGTTTTGGCTTTGGCCTATAAATAGTACTAGCTGATACGCGCAACTTCATATGCGTTATTTTTTCCCGTTTTTGCAATTTTTTCATTTCTGCTTCGCTACTATTAGTCGTAGCGTGATTTTATATAGCCTAAAGCCTTCCTCGATAAATGGGCTATCCAACAGTAAAAGTTTTTTTTCTATTCGGTCCCGTAGTTACAGAGATCGCGTTAAAACAAACAAACAAACAAACTCTTCAGCTTTATAATATTAGTTTAGATAATATTATTAATCATAACCCTATTTAAGTTCTAGGCTACTTTTATAAGCTTACTTAGTATATTCGGAGATTAGCGCGTTCAAATAAACTCTTTAGCTAGTTAAGAATAAATGGATAAGAATCTTCTTGCTTTATTTTTATAACAAGCTTGTTATAAAAAAATGAAGCAAGATAAAACTAGTGCTGTAATTAATTATTTTTATACCCGTTCGAATCGGTAAAATTGAATTATTAAACTATAATTAACTGAAATTCAATAATGACCTATCAGTTATTTTTTTATAAAAATGTAGACTAAATACCAGAGTTAATGTGGTTAAGCTCATTATGTTTGGATTCGCGGTTCCCTTGACATATATTATAATTGTAATAAAAGTAATAATGATAAGCGTTTGAAATAATTAACATAACGTGTTATTACTAGCAGGTTCGAAATTATCGCATTACATAATGTAAGCGTACGGATTGTTTCCAAATACTGATTTGTATCGTAGGGGACTTTCGAGACCCCCATACTTATAACCAGAATTCATGGATCCTATAAAACTCAAGTTCCGCGTGGCCATCGAACTCACCAACTCTTGGGATTACTTGGGTATACTTTCCCTGCGCTACTCTCCATTATTACTCTCGTATTAGACAGCAACTGAGTACTAAATGGTCAAATGTTTGTTTCAGGTGATATCACACAAAAGGGCTATGAGAAAAAACGAACTCGTCTCCTCACGCCTTACATTCCACAACAGCAGCCGCAAGGTAAGTTCAACCATATTTTGATATTTATAAAACGCAATATCGCTGCTAACACCGATGCCTGAACTAATAAGGTACCTTACATGACCCATCAGTACTGCCACGTTGTCAGTCAGTGACGTCACATAATAATTACAGTACTGACGCGTCCAAGGCCGCGACAGAAGCGTCGTCGGGGTCAAGTGTCAATTGATCGCCGTCGATGGATGTTGGACAATCGCGAAATTATCGAGACGGGGCGGCCTGATTCCGCAACGAGGGTCAAACACTCAGGCCAACTTGAATGTGGACCCGGTACTCATATGTAGATCAGAGTGCGATGAACCAAAGAGACACTCGGCAGCAATTTTAAATTGTACTCCTTAACACACCCGGTAAATCATTTTATTAGCTAATTGACGGTCAAAGAAATCTCTGTCCGTTGCAAAAAGTGAAACCTATAACCTTTTGTGAGAGATCTACATTGAGAAATGTAGCCTTAAGGTTTTTACGTTAAGTTTTGATTCTAGAGTCTGAAAGGTTTTTACTAACAACGAATTTTAAAGCCGTCAGATATTCTGTATCGGTTCAGCGCACGGAAGTCGCGAAGGCACGCGCAATGAAGGTCTGCATATGAGGACATAAATTGCTAGCATAAAAAATACTAAACAAGTTACCAAGTGCTGTCCAACTGCCATCGATAACGATTTTTATTATTTTTTCCTCTTTTAGTCCCCCTTTTAGTTGTACCTAATGGTTTAGTTAGTCGGTAATCCACACGCACATCAACCACACTTTATCTTCACGTTACTATTCCGTAAATGGCACTGATATAACACTAAAGGGCACTGTGCAAATGTACCAGCTTTGTACGCTTACGGTGCAGAATCGCCCACAACAATTGCTCACTAAAACCTTAGGCCAAAGTTCGTCTAGATTTAATGCGAGGAGGAGTCCACGGGAAAGGAAATTAACAAGTAAGGTAGTCGAGTAACGAGCTACCAGCTTAGACGGTATCTATCGATTTCCACGTGCAACGTCCGTTTTTAGCTAACTCACAAACAAGATTAGCGCGCGTTCACACGAGTTCAACGTTCATTCCCTCGGCAGCCATTCCAATCTAATATATCGATGTTGTCTCTGATTAAACACGAATTGGGCTCGACATGTCTACGATCGTGCCAGGTATCATAGTTAGTATTCTTGCATATGGTTCATACAACAATAAGCTAATGCACTGAGTGTATTGTTGAGCCATAGGCGATGTTTGTCGATAGTTAGTACGACAGTATCACGTAAACGAGCCTCCCCTATCGAGTTCCTAATGGATGTACTAATTGGTTTGTGTTGGAATGATAATAAATTAGCTGTTAAAATGAGGTGAAATCGTTGGTAGACACAGCGTCGGCTAAACGGTGTCGGTGCGAGGCGAGTGAGTCGGTCATTTTGCACTGCACTGTTGAAACGTACTAGTAACCGGGGCGCCGGCCCAGCGTGATAAACGAACCGGAATCTATGTATATATAATAAATAAATGTATATAAAAAGCTAATCTTTCCATAAAAGTGATTTATTCTCACATTAATATATTTCAATTGAAGATAGCGTGCAACCCTATATTAAAATAGCTTAATTCTCATCGCCCACTTAACTACTATATGCTACTGTATTAACACGTTTTTTTTTTATGTCAGACGGCAGTAGTGGAATTAAATATAATTGGAATTCTTTAATTTGATTATTTTAATCAGAAATAAGTATTCCCAATTGTTTTGAAATGAACCTATGTACGATCTAATAATATTAATTCAAAATTTACAAAATCAAATTCCTAGATAAGACAATACTTTTAAACAGTCAGTTTGACGTAAATACTTATCTACCGCGGACGCGTGTCACTCACCGCGCCCGGCCGCTCGATGTTATTTGTTATTGACGTGTTGAATATAATATTGAAATTGAAATATAAGGGCAACTCCTAGTAATAGGAGTCCCTGTGTTTGAAAATGAGTAGTACCCCACCGACCCAACAACCCACAATATATCAAACAAAGTGCGAACACTCAAAACGGAAAGAATAAATTCAAGTTATGCCAATGTTACATCGACAACGTTGTTTCCAAAGAAAGACTTAGCTATCATACTAGATTCGATAGACGGTTTAACGTTGAAGGAGTACATTTGCTCGCTGTCGTCCATAGTTCCAGCGAAATCTATACGATTCGTATCCCGCATATCAAATGTACAAATATGCATTTATCTAGATTCAAGAACTACAGCTAAAGAATTGGTTAACAGCAACAAAAAAGTTACGATAAAAACAATGTTCTCGAAATAAAACCGAGGAATAAACACATAGTTTTGTACAATGTTTGTCCAATAATACCTCATCGTGTTATAGCTTATAGAACAAAAATTGGAAGAATTAAACTAAAATCATATTAATGTCACCTTTAACCTGTATGAAAATAGGAGCTATTGAGCCGGGTTTCTCCCATATCATGAGCTTTAGGCGGCCATTTTATGTTACCCCCGAAGATGAAAAACGTCTTCATTTAAGATTACATTTGAAGGAACGAACTACTGGATTTACGTTTCTTCGGATTCACTTAAATGCTTCGCCTGTGTATATGCGTTATGTTGCAAAAAATTGTCCACAAAATATGTCAAATACGCAATCACTACTTGAAGAAATGGAATACAATCTCGGGGAAGAAATTAACAAAACTTTTAACCGAAATGATGAGCTGACACCGACCCCTACATTTGCTCAACCAACGAAGACGAACAAAAATATTCACAACAAACCGAAATTACCCGTAAAGGAATAAGGCACCTGTCCCACCAACGGCGAAAAAGCGAGTAGTGATTTTATCGCTCAAGAAACGTACATACTTATGTAGATCCCGTGTAAACAAAAGAGATACAGTTATTAATAGTTGATCGCTGTACGTCCACACTGCCGGCGAGTACTCGCTCTATACTGCATATATTTTGTTTTAAAAGAGATACTACTACAAAAAACATCTATAGTACGTTTCTTAAGCTTTAAATCGCTACTAGTTCCTCAATCATCGTTGTTGGTGGGGCAGGTGCCCAAAGCGTTTCCTCTCACTCACAGTTAGATCCAATTACGCAATCTTATCCAAACAGAAATGACTTGGATATCATGGTAGAAACAGACGAAACGGGCAGTAATATGTCATCAGAAGAGGTAGAAAAATACACACCCATATAGCCATTTTTGGTCGCAGATTTTTTAAAGGTGTAACAAGTCGCATCAGTTTCGTAACTTATACGACACCTTGCGACTGTGTGAGGGTTCCTTTTTATATGTAGTAACCGTTTAGAAACAAAGTGATAGAAAGTACTTTTAGTAATTTAGTGTTGTAGCTGTGTCGACTTGTTACAGAAAAAAATGTGTACACACGTTTTACACACTTTGCGTATTGTATGTAACTAGTGTACAATACTGGTAACACTGCGTAGTAACTGGGTGGTAACAGGTATAGTAACGTTACGTCAATGTTCCGGAATAATTATGATAGATAGAAATCACCAGATCCAGTCATTCTCAAACTGTGTCTTGTGTTAACTGACGGTTTACCGTTTAATTAAAATAAAAAATGAGTAAACAACCCAAGATATCACGTAGATTCCGATGGACTTCAACATTTTACAGAAGAGTAAACTTAAAAGACATACATTACTTCAAGAAAAATTATGGAAATAAAATTAACAACTCCAACTGAGATACAATAAGGACGAATGAGAGAACTAGATACCCTTCATTTTTGGAAAGCCGCCAAATTAAAAAAACTTTTTGTTGTACTTCGGTCCAGTTGTGCTTAAAGAATATTTGTCATTGTATACCAACACTTTTTGACATTATTTTGTGCTACCACCATATGTTATTCAGATGCATATATATCTTACCGGCACATAGTCGAAAAACTTTTAATAATTACAGCAAAAAATTTGCTGAAATTTATGGCCAAGACTCTGTAAGCAGTAACATTCACAATTTATGTCATATTGTTAATGATGTCTCAAGATTTGGCTTTACCTTCTCTAAGTGCATTTCCATTTGAAAGCCAGCTATTTAGAATAAAAAACCTGTTACGAAAAGGCAATCAACCATTAGAGCAAGTAGCGAATCGTATACAGGAGCTTTCAAAATTAAATATTGAAAACCAAAAATGTAACCAAACCTATCCCGTCGCCAAATATGAAAGTTTCTTGGCAACAGGTGAAAAAGTATTTATTACTGTCATAGTGAATGAGAATTACCAGTTGTCCAGAAACATTAAAGAGAAATGGTGTTTAAGTGTACTTAATGATATTGTTGAAATGAAGTACGCAATTTCTGCCATTGACAAAATTAAAATCGTTGGAAGGAATATCAAAAACAAATTTGATTGAACAAATTTGTAAGAAAAAATAATCCGAGTCTTAAAAACTAACAAACTTTTGAATTAATCTCTTGTAAATGTACCTATGTTCTTAGGCATACGATAGTTTACAGAGGAGCGATCTATACACTTACATGGGTAGTTTGTCGGTAGTACTACAATATAGAGACGAAGCTATAATAAAAGCTTTAAGACACAAAGAACTCTAAGGCAATTAAAATTAATACAAAGTAGGTACTATTAATAATACTTATTCATTACAATTAAATATTAAAAGGTACTATGTAGATATTTATTATTAAATGATTCCGCCATTGTTTGTATATGTATTCTTTGCAATTTCATGTAGCTGTGCGGCCATTTTGTCACTTCCATCTTGCTAAAGTACCCCTCGGAGTTAGCTCTCCTAGCTAACTCCGAAGGATACTTTGTGGGGATGATCAAACTCAACCAAACGGCCGGAGTCCATCACCATAACTCTATCAGAATCCATGATGGTGTTCAGTCGATGTGCTACAGTTAAAGGCAAGGCATTTTGTCTTGCAAACTAAAGTTTGAGAAACTGTAAACAAAAAATCAAGGAGAGACCATTTTAAAAATTCATTTACTTAGTGACGACATAACGTAACATGTCCACACAATGTCGACACATTATCGTACACTTTGTAACTAGTTGTGACGAGAATATTTTCACTTAACAAAATATATTTTTTCATTATTTAACGATAAAACAGTTTATTACTGTCAAAATAGTTTGATAATAAATATAAACTTTAGTATTGCATTCAAATAGAAGCTTTTGAGAATAGAAAATAAAAAAAATATTTAAAAAAAAACAATGTTCATTTTCGTCGGAATGGTTAAATTATGTTATTAATGTGGCGCGTTGGTATATTTCAACCTATCCCATTAAATTACACGATGAATTTAATTTCCCATTAAGATTTGAGTATTAAAAACCATAATAATCAATAAAAACAAAATCTTGGTTTACTTAGCTCGGTGATAGGATGGCGGTTTCTTATTTTTATAATTCACGTCACTTTACGAGTCAATGTCAAGGAATGAGCGGTTATGAGCGATTGAATGAATGATTTGTGGGAACTCTGGTTAAAATATGGTAACAATGTTACTACACAGCGAGGTAAATTAGAAACCGCATGTTACTGTGTTGACTCTTCCCCAATTTTAGTTGCAGCGACTACTCTAACACGAAACTGCGACGAGATTATGTGTCGAGAATAAATCAGTGTAGACACTAGGTGTCGAAACAGTTACGTTATGTTCTCAAAAATGGCTATATGGGCAAAAAGCTAAAGGGTAACCACCATCGATTAGAAGGAGAAATCTGGAAAGATATTAGAGATAATATGATAGATCTAAGCAAGGAAACAACTTTTCTGTAAATGTAGACCAATTTATAGTTTAATGGACAATACAAAAGGACAAACGAACATAAAAGACATTGTATATCTATATATAGATAACATAAGGGATTAAAAAAAATGTACAATACTAAACTTTCTAAAAATGATCAATGTATACAAATCTCTGTAACCTATATACTGTGGTCGCTATATGACCTTTGTTATTAAAAAGCGACCTAAAACAAATAAATAAATAAAAAACGGATTGCACTCCGGGAGTGCCGGCAGAAGTGAAAACTTGAACATGTGAATATATTTATTTGGAAGTATATTTTTTTATCAGTATTAAAGTACTATCATTTATGTAGTTAAATACAATATTCATCTATTGCGCTATCGTACGACTAACATTTTTTACCCATGCCAAAAAAGTGCACAACGCCGCTAAAGAAGTTAAAAAAAAAAAATACTTTTACACTTTACAAAATAATGTAAAGAAGAATAACGACATACTTCCAATCGAAAGCGATATTGGCAGTATTAATTAGAGCTTAATAATTGTTAAGTAACGGACAACACACGATTGCTCAATTAGATTGCGTCTAATAACTAGCAAGATACGTACCGTGGAAAGATATAAACAACAAATTATCATGTCCTGTTAGACATATTGTACTATGTTGCACACACAATAAAAATAGAAGAGCGTTTAATTTTGTTATTCCATGTTGGATTTATCGAACATTATAATTGACTAGGTATATTAGAGCGTGCCCTATATATCTGCTACTTCTTATTATTTTAAGCTTCCTAAATATAGAAATCTAAGTGTATATATGGCTTTTCTGAAGTCTTACTCCTGACTTCAGAAAAGCCATAAATAGCCAGTTCCGGGCTTATTCACTTGTTTAGGTTTTATAACACTTGACTCGGATCAAAGTAAAACGAGACCGTACAATTACACCAACCCCTTGTATTCGTGCGGTTTTCTGTCCCGTTCATACTCATGGCCTCTTTGTCACACATTAAGCTTCATCCGTTGATATTTATAGACCATAGGTAGGTACATAGTTATACAAATGTTATTGTTTCTTCTTCGCGTAAATATCGGAGTGGTTAGTTATCTAAACGAACAAACTTGACAATGCTTGTTCATGTCAGCTATGTGAGAACTATCACATAATATTTATATTATTTCAAACAAATGATGATATAGATTGCACACAAAAATAACAGAAGACAATACTGCAAATGTTTTTTACAAAAGAAACATACACACACTTATTTGATTATCCTCAATAAGAGTCCTACATGTCAAGTACCGCTTTAAAATAAGCGATAAAGTTCTTTAAATAACATAATGAGTCAGACATAATAACCTCTTAAATAAATGTAGAGACGACTTCCTGAACGTAACAAAAACAAAGTTATCGCTATCCTAAAATCCAAATTTCTGGAACTCCTATATAGGCTTTCAATGTTAATAATAAGTAAAAACACTATCTCTTTTTATCTGCAACGCTCATAAAAGGGTAAAATAGGGAGAACAAAATCACCAGTCTTATTGTTGCTGGTTAGTACCTACTTTCGCTTTTGTAACGCAGTATAAAAACAACCGACAAAATTTGTCGGCACGGCACAGGTATTGATTACACCTTGGGCATAGTTTTTGGACCTGCATTGCGGTACCTGATAACGTAAACGTTTATCAAGCAACGAGGTCGCTGACCTGTATGATAACCCGTGTTAAGTTAGAACCATGTCGTAATATGTTGTTACTTATACCTATTGTATATGAGGACGTTACGTACATAGGTATTGTAGTAATAAAATGATTTCCCTATAAATTCATTAGGTGAAAAATTACGTAGGAAACAATTAGCCCATGACACAGTTGTGCAAATATGGCATTACGTAAGCGACGAAAGAAAATTTCGAATTTGAAAATAAAAACATTCGTAACAAAAACTAGATTGAAAATATTGAATTAATTTAAATTGCTTGAACGTTTGAAGTGAACAACTCGACGCGTGTTCACTTAATATTATTATTGTAATTATAAATGTTAATATGTATTAAAATCACCAGAACTCACAGCCATAAGTATTTAAGTCCACACTTATACTGGTATTTCAACAATACGTACTTCGAAATCGCGTGTGTCATTCCGATATCCTCATTTTTATACCCTTTTTAAATACCATTTATTTATATTTTATTTTGAAGGCGTTTTAATATGATTTCTGGCGTATTCGTGTGTGTATAAATAATTTTGTTTGTTTCATGTTCCAGTAGGTACGTGTATTATATTAAAGAAATACTTACTTTAAGTGCTTTGTATAATATAAGTACTTATACTTACCTGTATTATCACACTCGCAAAAGAAATGATGCCGCAAATTTTATTTTTAAGTATTTCCTTGTCCTATTTGAAACCGCCTCAATCGACATTTGACCCGATTTTATAACTGTGTTCCTTATATGAAAGTGTATGTATAAACATTGCTGAGTGTAAGCAAATGTGCTCTCAAAAGCGCTTCTTAATGTCAAAGCGATGTTGTGTTACGCCATCGTCGTTGAACACATTACTGTAAGATGTTTTAATATTTCGATTACATGAATATTCGTCAAACTTGCTATGGTAACAAATACTACAAATTGCATAAGCGTTATTTATAACTAACTTACGTAAAAGCCTACATGCAGGCATGACGAATATTTATTTACAAAATGGGGCAAGTTACAAACATTGTTTGTCAATATTGGCCATGGCCTGTTCTGGACACAGTCGGCAGCCAGCCGCCGAGAGGGCCGAGGGGTGACGGCGGTAGCAGCCGACAGCACACGAGGAACCGACGCACACATCGCCGCGTCACGCACAATGAGAAGAGATACCATTCAGGTATCCGAAAGGGAGCCTTCTGATTGGTAGTTGCCACACACATACACACATTCACACATCCCTAACAGGACGTAGACAGGATACATTTTAATGATACTCTCGAGTTGAAAAATTCACGGGAAGGTAGCTTGGACCACCCCCTTTATAATGAGTTGTTTTAACAAAAGTATTTAACGCTTGCATGATTGAAATTCGTATTACGATATACTTGATTCGCTTTGATAAGTTTTTATTTCGCGTTATTAATCATAAATATTATAATATCTAATACCGAACATTTATTATTAATTGTAAATAAAATAGTATCGTTACAGATCGCGGACGTTCGCTTATTATGGGCATTAAATTGTGCAGTAAATATCAGAAGTTTATAAAATATAAAAGGGAGGTAACTGCATGAACGTGGATCATGTGTTTTTAAAGAATATCATCTAATTGTGAACGTTATGCAATTGTCTTAGAGATAACAATGCAATGTGATGACTGATGGATGAGTAATGATTCGTCTAGGATATATTCTGGTATACAAATAAACATGAGATTGATGTACACACAAAACGCTTAGGGCAGCATTGTTGCACCATTCTGTTGCAATACGGTCTCAAACGAGTTTTTAAAAAAACATTAAGTGGATGCTCCTACTATGTTGTGCCCATTGAGGTTGATATATCCAATCTCGTGTACTCTTCTTTTGATATTTTTACCTCTTGTTTTTTCCTCAGTCCTCTAATATGGTGTATAATATCATTATGGCAGCACCTTGTCTGCATATACAGTTTATAAACCAAGAAACCTTATAAACATTGGCAATTTGAAAAGAGTGGCTGCGAGTTTTTATTTCCTGTTTCTTTCTCCGGCTTTACCTATTATTTGCGAACAGGCATTACATGTAAATGTAGAATCGACTTTTCACAAGGGTAGTATTTTGCTTCATAAGTGAATAAAGAATTATTAATATTAGAAGCAAAAGTAAAAGCTGTTTTTGGGCCTGAAATTTGTGCAGACTCGAATAAAATAAAACTATAACATTTTATATTGTGTAGATGTGTATGAATGTAGAATTGACTGGCCTGTTGGTGTAGTGGTTAGTGATCCTGACTGCTAACCGGAGGTCGTGCGTTCGATTCCCACCCAGGATAAAACTTTGTGTGATGAGCACGATGGTTTATTCCGTGTCTAGGTGTTATTTATATATTATGTAGGTATGTATTTAGAAAAAAAATTAGTCAAAAAGGCAATCTGTGTTTTCGGGGTTACCACATGGTTCATTTTAAATAGCGACACATGAACAACATTTCCTTCTATGAAATATTATATCTAATTAGCACATAATAAGCTCAATGGCATAAATCAATAACAATAGTTTCAAGCGAAGCGGCTACAGATATTTTTTTGGACGAATGCCAGCAGTAATAATAAAAACTTTGTCCTTTCAAAGTAATCTTTCGTAATTAGCAATAAAACTGTTTGACTGAACGTTTGTTCTTGAAACACTAAATCTCAAAGCGGATTTAATTGCTCAGCTATATCGTGAAACGTGGAACTCTGTGAAACAAATAACGGTGAGTGAACGATACGTTGCACACACATACGTCAAATATAGGCCAATGGTTTAAAAAAGTACCACGCGCCACTGACGCTATTTCGTAACAGGAACGATTTACTGTTGAAATTGTTGCATCTTATGATGTCGCAAATGAGATAATGGGGACGGTTATCTACACGCTACATGTGCGTACGAGTGGGAATTTGAACGCATGGATTTAAAGTATGAACCAACCAATCGTTTGAAACTAATTATGTGCTAGTTTGTATTGAAAGTTTACGATAATGACGTATTTATTAATCGCGTTATAAATGGTTTATAATGGCATACCACCATCATACTTAATCCATAAATCATGAACTAAGAACGAACTTTAAACGTCTAAATTTAAATGTCTAATAAAAACAATGACATGGCTTATGTTGGGCACTTCACACTGTCGTTTCTCATTGATGTGACTAAGCAAAATGAGCACCAATTCTCATAAATTAGACAAAAATAAATTGAGAATATTTCTGTCAATATACATTTCACCGTGTTTTACAATTTTCCGTATAAAATGAGCATGAACAATGTCAACTTTGTATATAATCTAATGAAGTGTACAGACAGCTACATCATCACTTAGGGAGACTTGCACAACGTTTTACTTAAGTAGCTACTAAATAAAGTTAGTTAGTTAAATGCAGTAAAATAGCCCTCTTGCACATCGACGCCAGCCGGCTCATTTAGTTAAATATGTTTATAAGGTTGGTAAAGCAGTTTCTATGTCCGCTGATTGTTTTGTTATGGTTATAACAATGTCATTTTTTGTATAAAACATAACTCGTTGTTATTGTTTGTCAAAAAAATAACACGAATGAAAGCTCCATAACCTTATAGACGAGGTAACTTGTATGAGTTTCGATATTTTTTGCGATTATAATTTCTATTAAATATCTACTAGCTGACCCGTCGCAACTTCGACTGCGTCAAACCGTCAAATGCCCGTTCTTACAATTCATACAAAAGTTCTAAAATCACACTAATATTATAAAGGCGAAAGTTTGTGAGTATGTGAGTGTGTATGTTTGTTACCTACTTCTTCACGTCTAAACGACTGGAGCGATTTTAATAAAATTTGGTATGGAGTTAGCTGACACCCTGGATTAACACATAGGCTAATAAACCGCGGGTAACACCGCGGGGCACAGCTAGTCAAGATATAAAAAAATACTTTACGACCTAACCTACTCTAACACCTATCAAATATACAAAAAAACTGCACCTTTGTAAGCATCTTCTTACAACAAAGGTAAAAGCTATATGTGCTTAAATATTGGCCACAGTACCGGTAACGAAGATAAAATATTATTGCTGATATCCAGAAAGAAAAGAATGGCCTTTATTAGCCACGCAGAATCTTTACTTACAAAAGTCAAATTCAATAAGGAAGAGCAGTCATTAAGTATTGTATTCTGTAATACAACCCAATACAAATATTATCGAGTGTAAAAAGACCGACTTCGTCAAGCAAATTGATGAACAAAGTGCTTGGTCGAAAGTTACAGAAATATATAATACCAATACAAAAGGTACAGTAAAGGAACGACTGAAAACCTAACAGTTCTACTGGTCTTAAACGCGTTTAAGCCGCTAAACAGCAGATTTTTGGTATATAACTATGGACATTTCTTAAACATATATAATATTCTATGTCCTGACTGACTGATGGATCAACGCACAACATAAACCGCTGATCATAGAAACGTTTCGAGGATGTATTCTTTATTTATTGGGGGCATCCGATAAGAAAGGATTTTTGGAAATTCATCCCCTAAGGGGTTAAAATAGTGATTATAAGTCTGTATGAAACTTCGTCAGTTTTAAAGTTAATAAGTACTTTAAACTAAAATTATTTCAGATAAGATCGGATATACCGTCACTGAGTTATTGCCAAAAAACTGTGTTTCACAACAAAAGGGCATAACTGCCATGAACATACGCTCTTCTGCTAACGCAATTGTTCAAGGAACCCTACACTGATCATGATTATTCGCATGTTAATGGGGTAGTTTAAAAAGAAAATAAATACGCTAAACTCAAAACAACAGCTTTATAAGTCGAAAAATTCTGAAATGGTAACTTTGTATACGAGTTTTAAATTTTGGTTAAGTGCTACGAATTTCCCCGAGATAGCTCATCAGCTTATTAAAAGCGTCATCTCGCCAACAACCTTCACTAAGTATTCGATCTCAGGTTACTAGGTCAGGTTAATTTGAACACTGATTTTCCCTATCAAAAACTGAAAACACGTCAGTTTAAAATGCTTTCAAAATTGGAAGTTATTTGGATGGCAGGTAGTCGGTAAAAATAGAATCATATTATTATTTTACGAACACGTGTGAAGAATATACTACCTACACGATGTTTTTTACAAATATCTGAGTAATATTAACACAGTGAATGTGGGTTTTATAGTAGGTAGATAAGTAGATAGGGTAGGTTACTTTCCAAAGAAACATTTTTTTAATAGCGCCATTTTTTATTCTTAGAATGACAATATTAAATAAACAGGTACTCCGTTACTGTTGAATCATCACAACGGTAATGTCAAGGTAACAAAAACCGTAATTAATTTTATTTATATTTACCGTAAACTATGGCGCCCTTGAAGAAAACTGTTTGACCACGACATTGTTTATACAAACAAAATGTGTTGTACACAAACTATTTATAGAAGACAATAAAGAACTCTTTTGGCCATAGAATTGATAGAATGACTTCAGAAATCTAGACACTTTAGTCAACAAAAATCAACATTTATACTAAAGTAATTTTGGGACAGATCGTATAGAAATCCGTCTTTCAAATCTATTGCATTAAAAAAATATGATTAGAAAACGTGAATACTGACTAAGAGCTAGTATTTTAACTAGAAAATAATTCGCGAGTAGGTCCTATATTATACGACGTGATTATAGATACCATTTGATCTTAATAACATAAAGATGTTAATCTAATACCAGTATAAATTGAAGTGTCTAAAGCACAAGTTGCTCAATAGTATTGCCACGAATGTAATCTGTGCCTGACAGCATTTTCAATCTTCTGATAACTCTATTAACTTTTCAATTATGTCCGCATTCATTTCACAAAGAGGTAATAGGTTATTTCTAAATAACCAAAAAAAAATACATACCTATACTCTGATTCGGCTTTTTTTGGTTATATTCCGGAGTTGATGTTATTAATTTATCAGCTTTATACCTTTAGTAGAGTTTACTGACGATACAAATGGATTCATTTAGGTCGGTGTAACTGTTAGAGCATTTCTTACTTACCTACATTGTCTTGATTTGTACGCTCGTACTTTGTGTGTGATTGATGGCTGCGCAAACGATGAGACGCTGCAAGAACGTTACACTGCGGGCTATAACGCAAGCGTATAACATAGCTAAGCGCCTATTATCGGTTTAGAGAACTTTATTACTCGAAAAACTTTACAGTTCACTTAATGAGTAATACATTTTTATATAGTTAAGTATAAAGTGGTAGTACAATCTGACAGCCGGTGTCCCAGAGAAGTAGTGGAGTTGTAGACAAAATGTATAGATTTGCAATTAGTATTAAGTATAGTAATAGTTTTATTCGTAAATATTTTCATATATATATATTTTAAGTTTTGATTTGAAAAGAGACATACTTGTACACTCTTTTATATCCATTGGCAAGTTATTAAATATTTTAACGCCGTCATGTAATATACTTCTTTTCCCGTAATCAGTTCTAGGTAAATATAGTTTTATTTTGTTCGTGTCCCTAAGATTGTGGGTGTAGCTTTTTTTAGTAAGAGAGATTTGAGTGTTTATGTGACCGGATAGAATTTTCTTTATTAAAATGCATGTGTTGTGTGTGTATGTCTGTTTTATATTAAAGATTTTAGTATTTTTATATAGATCAGGCGTGTGTGTCAGTCTGTCATAATTAAATAATATTTTTATTGCCTTATTTTGAGCTACCTGTAATGGCTTTAAATTTGTTTTTGGGGCATTACCCCATATTTCGATTAAATAATCTAAATTAGATTTCACTAATGCGTTATAGATCATCTGCCGGGTTTTAACTGGGATGCAAGAAGACATCTTATGCAATATGCCAACAAGAGAAATTATTTTATTTTTTACTTTTTCTATATGTGGTTTCCAAGTAAGTTTATCATCTATAAGTAGACCTAAGTTATTTTGACGATAATTCATCAGATGAGTGAACTGTCTGACGTTGGTTAGAAAGATGAATATATCACGAGCATGTTGTTTACAGCCATCTTATTAAGTTTAGAAGCCACAGGACTGCCGCGTCATTAGTTAGTAGTTGAAGCGATCCTATGCATGTAGTATGCAAATCTTGTATTCGCTGGATTAACTAGTTGCAAGTTTCCTTAGTTTGGCGCTCAGGCACTTTCTAACTTAGAAACTTCTGCTGTTCAATTGATCGGAATGGTATTTCCGGCGACAAAACCTTGTAGGTTGTACCAGAATCTGATGAAAAATGAAATAGTTAAAATTTAGAGATGGTAACACAGGATTGAGATAAGTAGGTCCAAGAACTACTTGGACAAAAAGTCTTGATTGTTGTATTTTTTTTTAAGGTGCTTTAAACCGGCCATGTTTTACTGCAATATGTGGCTGCAGTACAGTGGCTGGCAAAATTGCAAGTAATTGCGTAACATTTTTGGTATGGCTACATATGGCCGATATAGTTTTGAGGTTTGCTGTGAGTGATGCCGAGATTTATTACTGTATTCTGATAATTGTGTTGTCAGGTATCATGTTGTTTGGAGGCTATACCAAAAAGGTTATACTGGAAAATGGAGTCAACTTAGAACACTGACCGCTATAGTAGGTATCTGATACTAATATTTTATAGAGGTAAAGTTTGTGAGTTTGTGAGGCGTAGGGAGGCAATCTCTAGATCCACTAGAACGATTTTGAAAATTATTTTACCAATAGAAAACCACGTTATTTGTGAGTGTCATAGGTCCAACGAAGTCGGCACAGGTCAGCTAGTAAAAATCACTGAAACATCCACAACCGAACTTACAAGTACGAACGCGGAAAGAAACGTCAGTAAAATAAATATTTTTGACATGTTGTTAAACTGTAAGCTTCGGTGTTGCCAGTCATATCATGTTATAGATTTTAAATTTGTGGATCGATTCTCATCCCATGATTTTATTTTGATGCGGCAACAATAATCTATTTAGTAGTCTGTATCATGGACCATATATTTTTTGAATAAGAAATTATAAAAAAAATATACACTTATAAAATAAAACTAGAAACCTTATAATGTATTAAAAAGACCTTTCGAATGATACGCCACACGTTGATGTTTGCTAAATTTTTTTTCAGTTTCTGTTACATGGAAGAAGATGCCACTAAAAATATTTATTTTTATTATTTAGCTATCAAACTAAGTAGCGTCTACTACAAGATACCTTTTCACTAAATTTAATCAATATTTACTGTGTAGTCTTTGAATGAAATGCCTGTAACATACGGACGGACAGGCAGAAAGAAAGACAGACAGACGGACATGACGAAACTATAAGGTTTCCGTTTTGGCTACGGAACCCTAAAAATCAATTGACATTACCCTTGGTCACAAGATAACTAGTAGATACTACGTAACAAAAAAGAAAATAACGAAAAAAAAAGTTACGGTGCGGTTGAAAAAATAAATAAAAGCTAACATACGTTCTTCTGCTGATGCATTTATTCGAAGTGGCGGAACCCTCCACTGAGCATGGTGCGACATGCTCTTGCCCGGTTTTTTTATAAATATTTGGAACGTTTTTGATGTTCCACTAAATTTGAAGGATATTAAATCCATGTGACAATATAAAAATGTGATGCCATCTAGCTAATCTGATATTGGTTCCAAAGTACATAATTGAACTATGCAATGGTTATTAAGAAAATCTTGGAGTTTGTACTCATTATAATTTATTGATCTCTGGCAGGGCTAGTTGGGCAAATGCCCAGTGCGGCAAAAACGAAAAGCGGCAATCGAGGACGCCAGTCGGAAAATGATTTGCATCCCCTGCGACAAGGAGGGGATGGCGGTAGGCGGTATTAGGTGAAATGATTTGTCAAAATCAAAATTTGATCTTGCTCCAACCTAAATCTGATCTTGAGTCGGCACTGACAACATTCCATCTTTTGCAAAATGTGAAAGTGTAGAGGGAAATTTATATTGCCAGGAGCGGCGTAAAAGCTAGATAGGGCCCTGCATTTGATAGTATAATAATGGAGCCAGAAAGTTGGATGAGCATGTGTGGTATTTAGTTTGTATACTATAACAACTAGATATTAACTTAGATTTTTATGGCCACAAACATATTGTGACATAACTATATGCGGGAGGAAAGAAACTCAGTGTATCACGCAAACTAGGCTCTGTAATAAAGTGCTAAATGGAGCATCTACTTCATCAATGTGAGGCATACCTACTTGTATGAAGTAGTTACATTGTTGACATGTACGTGCACGTATACCTATTACTATGTGATGCCGGGACATTGTTGCAGTAAAATGTTCAGACAGCTTGCCTATACGAATATGTTTCAATACTGCGCCGGGAGTTTTATAGTGCTGGCGAAATTTCTTTGTCAATTCTCTAATTTATTAGGAGGAGATAAATCAACGAATGTCATAATAAAGATAATTTAAACCGAAATTAGAAATTAGAAACCATAAAAATGTTTTTAAAAGACCTGTCGAATGAAGTGCCAAACCTTGATGTTTGCTAAAAAAATTTTTTCAGCGGACAGACAGACTGAAAATGACAACTATAAGGGTTCCGTTTATGCCATTTTGGCTACGGAACCCTTATAAGTTCCTATCGTCGTTTAGTATTCGTTTTCATGCTTTTAAATTCAAAAACATGTTAAACTGTAAAAGAACACTTATTTTCAGAGCATTTTAAGATCTACTTTTACCTGATTAGAATAATATAATTTACCTTTATACCCAATTGAAAAAAGAGAGAAAAAAGAGATTGAGAAAAAGACCTGTCGAATGATATTAAGGCTCAAGAAGTTATCCGCGTAGATTGCATTAAGCCAAATAAAGTGGTCTTGAAATATTCCGCAGAAGTGAAGTAGCAGTTACGTACTAAAAAGTAGAAATAAATCAAACACAGACGTTATTTACCGTTTTCACTCGCATTTATCTGTCTCATGATGTATTATTTCCCACAATCAGTTGTTTGGTGATCAAGTTACGCTCTGAGAAATTGTATTGTATTTTTGCGTGTCACTCATTGGTGTTACAATGAAATGTATATTTTTGCTTACATATAATATGTTTCTGAGCTTTTGCTTACATTAATTATAGTATAATAATTACTCGTTTAAAGATATAAGATAACATATATCAGGTTAAATAAAAATTTAAGGCTCTTCGATGCAAATTTCTTTGAACAGAATTTTAGGTATTAAGAAAAAATAATGACAAATAAGAACGCTGTCGAGAAACAGCCTAGAATTGGTTTATCTTTCGAATCTAATAGTCTACAGTTAGTAAGTAAGTAGTCAGACAGCTGATGATGCAACTTCACGTGGATGAAGTCGCGGGCACAACTAGTATAATTAATAAATCTATGAATAAACGCCTTGAATGTGCAAAGTAATAAATATTTACAGCAAAAAATATTGCTTCTTTGGTCTATTAAGTTTTTTAAAGCAATTTAATAAAAACCCAATATACAAATACACACACACACCCACACAACTATGGCAACTACCAACTAAAGTCCCTTATAACCTTGTTTCTTATATGATTGAGTCACGTAGATACTGGCTTCAGTGTTTTTTTTTATGATAGGCAGAGATTTTTTGTTCCATTCGTGTTACACTTAGTTGCTGTGGCATGACTGTCTAATGCATTGATGTGCTAGTTTATTTAACTGTGATCGCTGTAGGCCTATTTAAGTTATATTCGCCATGACTCATCTGGTGTAAGGTTCATTGGTAATACGAGAGGAATGTACTAGTAGTAGTTTGAAAAGCACGATAGCAATTATTGCACACGGGTATGCATTTATGACTTTACAGCTTCGGGGCTTTGGGTGGTATGTAAGCGTGCAGATTTAGATATATATTGTTACTCAATACGGTAAGTGGTTTATTGCATACGTTATTCTGAAAGGTTTGCAACTTTGATTATTATTTTCTGTACACTTTATAAAGTTATAACCTATCTATGGCCGTGTACTACATGATATCTGATTGGACGTCTGCAGCGCGATCGCTTTACAAACCTCCATGACCGGTTCTGCTAGCTATGCCATTAGGCCATCCGGATAGTTGGTATAATTGTTGAGACTCCAAACTACGCAAACTTTGTGTTTATTTTCAATATTTAGGAGGTCTATTAAAATATTGTTACTTGGATGTTCCCGTTAATAGTAGGCTTAACAGTGTTATTTGATAATAACCCTCGAATTTAATCGATTAAGTTTAAAAAATCGATATTATTTTGGCATACTGTAACCACATTTGCAATTAATACAGTCCTTTTGTACAAAGGTCATCAATATTTCAAGTAGAAAGCGTATAAAAATGTTTATTAAAAATAAAAACTTTTAACTGCAAAAATGATTACAGGATACCGCAATAATAATTTTAATGGGGCCGGAACACCTAGGTGCTCAAATTCATAGTTCATTAAAGGTACCTGGTACCTGTAATATATATATTTTCATAATGATATAAGAGGAATGTAAATGTAATGTTCAGTGTTGTTCCATAAGGTTTCCGTTGTAAATCAGTGGCTAGTTGACCACTGGCGATACCATGCAGGGTAAAGAGAGGTCTTACACGTGTACAAATTATCTGCGGAGCCTGCTGGCACTGCGCATTGCCGATTTACGCCGACTGCGACTGCGATCAACACGCCCACAGTTATATTGCACCTCCATATTCAACAGGTTTTCGGCTTTCCACTTAATCTCTAATTTATTACGGATTAATTCACAGTAAAATATTATTTTTCACTGCAGCTGACCCGTAATTCGTACGGTTCATACAGAAGGTTGACATTCAAATTTAAACTATAGCAGAGAGGGCAACCTGAATAAAGTTTAGCCAAATTTTTTTATTACTTAGCAAATTGCCGTCTATTACCATACGTTCTTGTCGTTCCGACGTTAAATAATTTTATGACAGCGCGTGTTGTATTCCACCGTCATATGTAGACGGTTATAGTACTCTAACGTTATTAAAGCTTATCTGTACGATCATATTTAGCCGGGTAGCAATCTAAATGCCCGCTGTTTAATGTATTGGATGTATGGTAATTTCGCAACAGTCTTTTATAACTCAGGTCAGTAGGCAATGTTGTGTAAGCACATGATTATTTGTTCCGTTTATGTGACAGTTTCAAGAAGCAATGCAAAGCTTCTGTTTTACTGCTCCGTACGGCGTTAACCTAAATAACGATATCGTACTTAAAACTGTAAATTACTACAGAATAGACGGCAAGAAAAAATGTTACAGTATGACCAATTTTTCTAACATTCATAAAGCTATGACTTCTAAACGTGTGCCATTTTAATAAGATATTTTTAGGAATAGTCAATTGCGATTTAGTCGCGAGCTAAACTACTTTGAGCACAACTGGTTACATTAGGAACAATGGTGCGGCCTTGATTGGAAACTTGTATAACAACTAGCCAAACATTCAGTACACCGGTTTATTTTGTACTGCGCATTCTCAGCTCTATGTGGTAAATATTTCATTGAACAAAACAGAAATAGTCTGACTCCACTCGGCGAATAAAGACTGTCTGAGAAAAGCCCACGATGATGTGAAATTTATTTCTACTTTTATTTGCTTTCATTCTTTGGACGAAAATAGGATTTTATATATTCTATGTAGATTTTTACTATAATTCGTTGTATATAGACAAGATATTTTCGTAGGTGAGTTTATTTTTAGTTAGGTACGTTTAGATCAATATATATTTATTAAGTACAAAACACGTACTAAAATGAATTCGCAAATTTTCTATTAATCGGAAAACACTTTTTTGACATTCTTACGGCAAACCTAAACCCTGACCCTTCAGGGATCTGAAATTCATGGAATGCTGATGACCAATGTTCGTAATAGCGTGGGAAAATGAAAGGAAAGCATATTTGAAGCTAGAATTTGCAAATTACAGACTAGAGATTTCAAAATACATATACAGACGGTAATAGAGCCTATTTTTGTAGAGTTTGTAGACTGTCAATATCTTATGGTTTATTTTTTCATTCCATAAGGTCTGGCTGGCAACTACGAAATCTCACTGTATCTATTTTCAGTAAACGACATTAATAAAATCGTGTATTTTAAATCGCAGTTGCGTGTACAATTGTACATCCATATGGCTCCATGTGTTAAAGAATTGCGAAATAATATTGGTAGGTTTTTTTTTCTTAATTAGTCGTCAATATAATGTATAAAGTCAACGTACCGAAGTTGTTTGTCACCGCATATGCAAGGCATACGGTAGCATCAACCCGACAATGCAACCAACATGCATCTCTTTATCTGCGTATGTACGTAAACCCGGACAGTTCTAACCATTTCGTTTCTGTAAAAGCTAATATTATACTGTATGTATTTGGGTAGATGTCTGTCAGGATGATATTCGCTGCTTACACATTGCGTCTGTAATGTTACAGACGCAATGTGTAAGCAGCTAATGTTTGACTCGGCTTAATCATTAATTGGTCACCGTATTATTTTGAATTTCTAATAGATTCTTTTGTAGTGAAGGTTTATCATTGGAGATTACCACAATTACTTATTGAGGGTTATTGCGTATAAATTCGCCGCTAGAAGCGGTAGTGTAGAGTCAAGTCTCATAAATTTTAAATTTCATAGTTTGTGGATGGGTTACGCGGTTTTATTTCTAATAATTAGACTATTGTTGTAAATATTTCGAATTACCTGAGATGAATTGTGGCAAATATAAGGGTCCATGAATGTCAATGCTTTTAAAGTACCTACAATTTACGCATATATACTAAACTCTTTATTTTATTTTAAATAATATAATTTAAACTTTTACAACCAGACTTGACTCAACAGTGGCGCCACCTGGTGAGCACAAAAACGGTAGCCCCCATTGTGTGCGCTAAACTGGTATTACAGCAGTTGAAAATAGACTTAGATATTTTTGTAAATGTAGATATTCCATGTCTCATCTTTTCGCGGCCATCTCCCTCATTGCCCAACATAATGTTACGATCATACAGACGAATATTAAAATGTCACTTAGTTTTGAGATGCCTGCGCGGTTAACTCTTATACTCGTATTATCACTGCCACATACCTAAAGCTGAATAGTTTAAACATATCAGTATTCACTCAGTAATCAGAATAATACGAAAGCTTCGATTCGAACTTTACAAAAGTTAACAAATTTTCAATAATATATTATGATTGAATTAAATCCATTGACATTGCAGAAAATAACCTATCTATATTGAATCAACGTCCGTTGCCTGTCTGAATAAACGTCACAATAACACTGCATTGCACATTGCAGACGAGTATTATTCGGGCTCGAAAATTACATGCTCCGAACTGAAATTAATAGCCGTTGGCTGTCATTTATAGTTAACATGTCCATCAAGTAATGATTGTGAAACAATACTTTTTTTTTTTAATATAATTAGCAATGACGGATTGTGATCCTACATTACTAGTAATCTTGTTAATCCCTTCAGGTAAGCTCAATGACTTGTGTTAGGAGTGAGCTCACGTCGAGAGCGTAGGATTCGAACCCGCGACCTCACGATTGCGAGTCCGATGCCTTAGCCATTAGGCTAAAAAACAATTGATTGTTTAAATGTATATAATTATTGGCATTAGATCTTCAACTAAAAACATCTACGTTACATAATTAAATTGTTTCTAATATTTTTAGAGTAGAAGTTGCAATCCCTATCCCTATATACCTTTTGATTTTTTCTGATTTTCTTTTTCTAAATGTGATAAATTTTCGCTATGTTCTACCTCTTTAAGAGCAAAAGCTTTGAAAGTTACTGCCACGTCTTCACCTGTTTTGAGATCGATTCAATGGATCCGATACATATCCACTAGTGATTAATATACTTTTCACTAGCGAAACTACGCTTTCCATTCTAATAGGCCGGACCTGATTATGTACAGGTATTTAGGTGGCGAGGTACTGCACTACGGAAACCCACATCCGCTCTTTGAAAAAATGTTTATTAATGATATAATGAGTCCAGTCCGCACGTGAGCCCTGAATTGATCACTGTGCTAATAACCCACGTCTGGCACATTCAGATCTGTAATTACAGTCATACAGGACAGTCTAAAGATTAGAGATAAGAAAAAAAAACATAGGAGCACTTTCAATAGATACGTTATTTATTATGGGAGATATCAACGTTTAAAGTTGCCGCGTTACCTGATCATTACGTTTATTGCTGTTTACGAAGAATTTATCTAGCAAAGTTGTTTTATTACTGCGTTTAAACATTTACTCAATTAAAAAAGTTTATTAGAAACCTTAAAATGTTTTTGAAAGACCTGTCGAATGGAGTGCCACCCGAAAAAATATTTATTTTTATTATTTAGCTATCAAACTAAGTAGCGGCTACTAAAATACACCTTTTCATCAATATTCATGGTGTAGTCTTTGAGTAAAATGCCTGTGACATACGGACGGACAGACAGGCAGACATGACGAAACTATAGGGTTCCGTTTTTGCTCTTATGGCTACGGAACCCTAAAAAGCGTGTTTATTTGGTTTTTTAAACTATTATTTATTCCTAAGAACCTTTGTTAAACATATTTTAACATTACTCAATCGGCGCGCCGATTGAGTAATGTTAAAATATGTTTCTGTTAAAAATCATTTTTTAACTTTTGCACCAAATTGTAGCGACAGGATTTTATTAGGATTTCTAGTATCCAGGGGGCCAATCGACCCTTGCAAAATGTCATGCTATATTATTTTTAAATAAATTTATTAATATTATACCCTTTAATGTGAAAATGATTCTATTTCAATTAATTTTATTCCCTGAGGTCATCGTCTGTCACAAAATTTTCTTAAACCGATTTCACTTTGCCATGTCCTCGAGAATTCATAAAACTAGCTGTAAAATAAATGTAAATTAATATTTGTAAATAACACTAAATTATCATTCTGTTCCAAAATATTCAGCACCACTTTAGATTACTAATATGAATATTACCAAATACATATACTTATTATTTGATTTAGCAATCAGACTTTAAAGTACAGAAAAATCAGTCAAAGTATAAAATATTATTATTCAACTCTTAACTCGATATTTCTATTCAACTCTTATGGCAAAAATATTTCATTTATTTTAGAAATGGAAATAAGATTTTAATTTCAGATAATATTCCGTCAATACGCTTCACTGAACTAGAATTCGCTCTGTTTGCAGTGGACGATTTCAGAATATTGCAGTCAGAACTTGTAATACGATCGCATTACAGGGTTTTATGTCCCGTCTATCTTTTTCCGTCTACCATTCGATAAAGAGGCCGACTTTCTTTGTGCGACTTATCGGAGGCAGACTAGATGTACTAAAATTTCCCAATACCGACAAAAAAATAATTTTGCAGTTGTATCATGTCGAATATTTGGTTGATATACTGACATGTTTATAGCAAGAATGCTATCGAGAAATATGTCAAGTCATGTATTTTTATTCAAATTATGCACATATAGGTCTAGTTTTAGTAACTAGACGATTATTATGCTATCCTAATATCCTTAAGCTTTATTTGTATCAATAGGATTATGTATTAATATATCCATCGTTAATATTCACTGCCTTTATACCTACCCAATATAATCCCGTTTAATCTGAATAAAAAGTATTAAGTAATTGGCAAAATTGGCAATGGTAGGTATTAGTAGCTTAGGTATGTATAGGTAAATATGTGTTATGAGGCATACTTATATGGATATGACATTGCAAAAGTATTATTAACCAAACTGAGCAAATTATCTTATTATTTTTAGATTTGGATCAATAAATTTTTGCTCGCGATTTCATCCGCATAGATCTTGAAGCCGCACGAATGTTGAAAAATAATAACGTCACTTCTAAATCTAAACTTTCTTCCGATACTACTACTAAAATTCAAGACACACATTCAAGGTCTTCCCACACACACACACACACACACACACACACACACACACCAGGGGTGTCATAGGATTTGATATTGGAAATTCTATCGCATTCCACAAAATTTTATCATAAATCGTATATAGTCGAGGCAGCAAGACTTGGGAATGCATTGCCTCAACAATTGTTGGCATCGTTTAAAGGATGCTGAAGGACCACTGTTTTTTTTTTAAATTAAATATTTGTTAGGGAATTGTCTCCTCTTGTTTTTCTTATTCTTGATAACCTTAAAATCTATGTGCATAAGGTGTACACTGCCTCTATGTTTTTCTCTATCCATCCAAAAGTTGCGTGAAACCCATTGTAGGTACATTTAAATTAAACAACATATTTTATATTGTATTAGTGTATATTAAATAATATATTAATTAATTATGTTGGCTTCTACTGTTGTTATAAAAACCCTTACATTAAGATTTGTTAAATATATATACATATATATTTTAAGGGACAAGCCCTGTGTCGTGGAGGACTTTACAAACATACAAGTCACGGACACAAAGTACACCCAGACTTGGAACAACAATTGGTGGATCACACAAAGTGATGTCTCGTGTGGGAATCGAACCCACGACCTCTTGCTTAGCAAGTCGGAAACACTCCTACCGCGCCACTGAGGCAGTCTATATCTCATAAGTATAGATTTTCTTTTATAATAATACACCTTTACACAACTCTTGCACTAGGGTACAAGCCCTGTGATGCGGGGGACTTTATATACAGTACCTGGATGACCGGGTTTTGTACCCAACATGGCAAAAACGGAACCTTTTTAGTGTCGTCATGTCTGTCTGTTTGTTGTCCGTCCGTATGTCACAGACATTTTACTCAAAGACTACACAATTCATATTGATTAAATTTGGTGAAAAGGTGTCTTGTTGATGATTAAATATTTTTAGGGGGGCACTCCATACATGTAACAAAAAATATTTTGTTTTTCAGAAAAATCAACGTGCGACACATCATTCGACAGTCTGTTCTTTCATACTTTTAACTAAAATTATTGACATACATGATCGTATATACCGTTATTGAGTTATTGCCGAAAAACTGCGTTTATCAACAAAAGGGCGTAAGTGCCATGAACACTCTCGCTCTTCTGTTGGTGCAAGGGTTTAGGGTTCCGTAGCCAAAATGGCAAATCAAATATAATACTTTAAAACCGCGCTGTGTAAATGTCGGGCACGTAGAAGTTTTGCGCATCCCGTTTTATTAAAAAGAAGGTGGACTTAAGCCTTTCCAAAGCTAAAGCAGATACCGTTCAGTAAATATGTGTAACTTGTACTTTTAAAGTACTGACAATCATTGACCCGTAACTCATATTAGCCAGAATCCATCTCAGGTACCGCAAAATATTCACAACAAGTCTTAGAAATAAACCCGCATAACTATGAAATTTGACATTTCGGAGACCCGACTGTACACAAGCGCCTCTAACGGAGAATTCATACGCGATTGCCCTCAATTAAAGTCCGATATCAGTAGTTGGCGATTAGGTATATGATGTGATTTTTTGATTTGCGGTGTGAAGGTTCTTTGCTACTGAATCATATTGCGGCTCACCCGACAGGACGATTTCGAACATATTCACCGAGAAAATATATCGTAACATAAAATTCCTTAATAAGTAGGTACTTCAGCGTGTAGTTAATATTGTGTGTATATTGGCAGATGTACCTTTTTGCGGAGCTTTCGTTGCTACAAGAATTTAACTTCAAATGAAGTTCTATCTTAAATGTAAGGAGTACTTAGTCTACGATAAGGCTACTTCCACCCGCCCAACGATAGTGGTGAGTGCTGGCCTGCTGTGTGACGAGCTATCCGTATAAGTTTCTGTGTGAAATTACACCGCAAGAAAAAAATAATAACAAGTGTGACATCACAACGCCGGAATATGCGGCACATTGCACAACGCACAACTATATAACGCAACGCGGTCTTTATTCGTATTCACCCAATTGTTCCCTATTCAAGAGTTTCACAAGTCCAGACTGCAGACAATTAAATCAGGCTCTATACGTCAGCGTGGAATGGATTTCCAAGTGGAATCCAACATAATTCGATTATTCACGTTCGTACAATTAGAAGAACATGCAGGCTTCGCTCGCAATCGTTGAAACGGGAGAGTGCAATTGCCTTTTTATTAAGGTTCCTTTGACAAAATGGCAAAAAGGGAACCCTTATAGTTTCATCAAGTCCATCTGTCTGTCTGTCCGCCCGTCCGTATGTCAAAGGACACACCGACATGCACCTTGTATATGGATGAAATTTAGAGTTTAGAAGTCTTGTATGAGCCGCTACTTAGTTCGATAGTTAAATTACAAAAATAAATATTTTATGGGGAGGCACTCCACACACCGACACAATGTTACACAGTTTGGTGGGTTAAATGTTTACATAGTTTTTATGTTCCAATAAATGTTTTTATTATTATATTATTATTATTACATGTAATAGAAGGTGACTATTTTTTTAGCAAACGTCAACATGTGGCAAATCATTATACAGGTCTTTTAAAGTATTTAACGATTAAAAAAAAAATATAAGAATATTTCCCGAAATAATCGCTTCGAAATTTGCAAAAGGTATGCCCCCCCCCCTTTAACTTTTAAACCGTTTGACCAAAAAATAGAAAAAAATATAAAGGTAACTTTTAATAAATACTTACTAAAATTAGTTTCAACATGATCGGATATATACCGTCTTTGAGTTATTGCCGAAAAACTGCGCTTTTCAACAAAATGACGCAAGTACCACGTACATACGTTTGCTGGTGAACTTTTTCAGACAGTATTTTTTCATATGTAGTGCATTTATTTGTAGTGATAGCTACGGAACCCTACACTGAGCATGGTACGACATGATTTTGCCCGGTTTTATTTTTACTTTGCACGGGTACGGTCACACCAAACGTGAAGTTTGGTTACTGCTTCAATTTTTTTTTTAAATACCTGCCACCTTCAATGTGTAGGTAGGCAGATACTTCATAAAAGTAGATATAATGTTCTCACCCATAGTTGACACAGGAAGTGACGGGGTGGTTCTATTCTCGGGCGGAAGCCACACTGTTAAACCGGTTACAGGTTCATCATTGAGTACCTTCTTAAAATTAGACCCGCGCGCGGAGTGAACGTTTCGTAGCTAATTTGTACCGTCTTTGTTACAATTAAATTTACGAACGGCATGTTTGTCGTCATAACAAAGAAATACTACAAACAGGTACAGCACTATGAACCAACAAACATTCCAAAAAAGGTTTAACATGTATAGATTATTATTTTTTTGTTAAAGTTTAAAATTGATGCAAAATGTGTATTTTTAGGGTTCTGTACCTCAAAAAGAACAAAACGGAACCCCTATGTTCACCCTTATGATCACTTTGTTTTCCGTCCGTCTGTACGTATGTATGTATATCAATACCGTTTATGTCGGGAACATGTGGAGGTATCGAGTTGAAATTAAAACCATATACTCAGGTCTACCGTCGCTTAAAGCTGTTAAATCAAACTTCCATGTTAAAAAAAAGATACGGCTGCTATATATTCCGACCCTCGCTAGGAAATCAAAATTTATAGGGTACTACCCGTTGACCTAGAACTATGATATTTGGCAAGTAATACCACAGTATAAATAAATATTTGTACCTACTGTGGTAATACCGTCTTATACTACAAGTGTAGGGAAAAGTCTAAATATAATGTTATTATCACATTTATCAAATCATGAAGTAATCATCGTATACCTTTTAACTAGAAATTCCTGTGTGTAATATACATTCTAAATCTAGCGGTGCGTTTCGGGGGCGTTAAATCTCTCTAACTAGGTTTCGTTTTTAGAAATACGAGCAAAGCACGGTTATCCAGGTAGTTAATAATAATAGATAATTATTCATAATTTTCAATTAATCACTCTTACCGTCACATATATACAACGTTATTCTTTGTATAGTGCAAACCTGAAAGTAGTTTGCTTAGTAACAGTAACACATTTCAATGGGGTAATTTTTGGACCATGTTATATTTAACAATGAATTAATTAATCAATCATTAATTAATCATTCTAACAGTCCAAAGCCTGTTCACATTGTGATGTTAATCTGCATTGTTTTTCAATAGTAATCATGCATTGCATACTACGCGACGCAGTGAGCACGATAAAAAAAAAAAGAAATAATAATAATAATAATATCTGGACAACTCACACAACGTCATCTGATTCCAAACTAAGCAGAGCTTGTACTATGGTAACCAGACAACTGATAAATATACTTATATATTTCTAAATACATACATATTATAGATAAATTACACCCAGACACAGAATAAACCATCGTGCTCATCACACAAAGTTTTATCCTGGGTGGGGATCGAACCCACGACCTCATGCGTAGCAGTCGGACACACTCCCACCGCGCCACAGAGGCAGTCTAATACTGCAAAGAACACTAGACAACTCTAAAGCAACACTTCTACAATTTTTTAAAGAAAAAAAATACAAATACTACAATTTACGAATACTGAGAAAGAGTCACGGCTCTTTTCTGATTTCTAACTTCTAAACCCAGCGATTTCCTTATTAGTCAGTCACCAGCCTGACCATTGTTACTTATTATAACAGACCAATATCCCACCGCTTGGTCAACATTTCTGAGTTGAGTTGAATGCATTCGATGTTTTTTTTTGTACACTAATACTCATTTTATTTATATTTCGTGCTAACATCGATTTTAGTACCTACCTACGGAATACTCGGACTAATAAATATACTTCTGCTGGGTGGAACGCTACATCTCTAACTTTGATAGTTTCACTTAGTGCATCATTTGCTTACCTAAAAAAAAAAAATGTTTTCCATAATAAACTTTTTTCATATCTAACATTTTAACAAGAGTTGAATAAAAACTTATCGCTCTTACTTTATGTTCGATCGAGTAGTTAAAGCACTAATATTATTTACTAGGCTGGTATTGCCTCCTATATATAAGCGGCTTTGAAGCCTAGCGGAGCTATGCCGCACAAAGCCGTGGCATGATTTACGGGCATGTCCATTGTCATTATTGGCGTATTGATGCCGGCGACACCCTCCCGAGGCAAAAACTCAACTACCGCCGTTCAGCTACAATACATATAACAAGAAAACAGATTTTAAAAGTATATTTTCGTTCATTCAGCTACGTATGTTTAATAACACTGTTGAGAAAATAACTCGGTTGCTCGGAAATATTGCCTTTTATTACGCCACAAGCGTCACTTTCAGGTTTGTAATCTCTAAAAACCGAGCGCTTAAAAGTGCGAATTTGCAGTTTAAGTTGCCGTAGGATTAACTTCATTAGTATGTCTTACTTTAAACTAATTCGGTCGCTCGAAATTTACTGTGAGATGGATGGTATCTTTATATCTGTAAACAAAATATAATAAAATGAAGGTGTATATTTTCTAAGGAAACATGTTAAGAATATTTAAAAAAAGTTGTGTTTTTTTGTAACGTTAATATAAGCTTTTTTGTAATTAAAAATAGTGATATCCAAAAACTATTATTCCCAACCAGAATTAGGATTACGCCAAACGCTAAGGAATTCAACTGACTGACATAAGGGTATTTCATCAATGCAAGCATTTTTTTGCGCATTTCTCCCGGTCTATTACAGAAACACTCTGTATAACAGCGAGTCACATGTGTACGGGAGGCCAATATGTTTTTGTTACACAGTTTAGAATTGGCACAGTGTGCACGCTTATAAAACAATGCAGGTGGCGACCTTGGAGTTTTTTAAGGATTGACAGACAGTGGTGGTACCGATAATTATTTTGAACTGGTAACGTAACGTAGTCGCTAATTATAGAAATTTATAATATTTCTGAGAATTTTGTTTGAAAAGATAAATCAATGAAATTTATGGATATTCTTTTGCTAGTCTGTTACCGCATTATGATTATAATAATCTGAATGCAGTAATATACCTAATAAACCTGAAATTTCTATGTTTGAATTTCCGATGATTTTGGGATGAAATTTGGTATGAAAGTAGGTTTAAGCCTTAGAAAGAATAAAGGATAAGAAATCCTAGTTTTTCTCTTTATAGTTTTTGGAGCGAAGTAAAGCTAGCGATTTAATATTTTTAAAGATTGATACTACTTGAAGTAACACGAAGACTTTTTATTTATTGTCCGTTCACAATCATGTCCTCTGGCCTAAAAGTTGATAGTATTGGATATGATGTTGCCAATTGTTCAATTAACATTTACCCTATTACGCAACCATAATATTTACCTTATTTATTATATTGATATTGTATAGATTGATGATTGTGAGACGAAAATATTGAAATTATAATCATTATTAATATCTATTACATGTCCGCGGCTCATGTTCGAACAATTAATACATCGACAATAATATTAAATCATTATCTGTTTGCAATATCATAATTTGGTCGTTAGATCTGTTCACTGAAGTGAAGACTTGTCGCACCATGCTCAGTATAGGGTTCAAGGGCCGTTGCCGTATATAAAAAAAGATTTGAATAATTGCACCAACAGAAGAGCATATGTTCATGAGACTTAACGCCCATTTGTTGAGAAACGCAGTTATTCGGCAATAACTCAATGGGCATATCCGAAATATATTTAGTTTAAAGTATTTATTATTATATTTTTTGGTCACATGGTTCAAAGTTTATTAGAAACCCGATGTCTGAAAGACCTGTCGAATGATGTGCCATGTTGATGTTTGCTCAAAAACATTTTTGGAGGAACGTTATTTTTATCATTTAGCTATCAAACTAAGTACAACAAATAATATTTGAAGATTTTCGTTATTGCGATACTACGAGGGTGGATTGAAAAGTTCGCGGCCTCAGCAAGAAAACAATATAAAATATAAACAAAAGTAATTTTATTTTTCCACGTAATCTCCACTTAACTCAATGCACTTCTTCCATCTGGTTTCCAACGCCTGTATGCCGGTCATAAAAAAAGTTTCTTCAAGGCCTTCAAAAAAGTCACCCACCGCGGTTTCAACCTCCTCATTTGATGAAAATTTTTGACCTTGATTGTCTCACCTTTTGCAAGGTAGTCCACCATGATGACACCCTTAGCATCCCAAAAAACTGACGCCATCACCTTGCCAGCTGACAAAATTGTTTTGGATTTTTTTGGAGTCGGTTCATCAGGTTTTTTCCACTGCTTGGATTGCTGTTTTGACTCTGGGGTGTAGTGGTGTACCCAGGTTTCATCCATTGTAACAAATCTGTCCAAAAAATCTTGTGGATCAGTCTCAAACATTTCCAAACTGTCGCGAGAAATCGTGAGCCGTATTCGTTTTTGTTCAACTGAAAGCAATCTGGGGACCCACCGCGCAGAAACCTTAGAAAATCCAAGTTCATTGACTATGATGTTTTGTGTTCGTTCATATGAGATGCCAATAGTGTCAGCAATCTCCCTGATGGTCAATCTCCGATCTGCCAATATCAGATCACAGATTTTCCCAATGTTTTCTTCAGTCGTAGACGTCGTAGGCCGGCCGGAGCGAGGGTCATCTTCAATACTCTCTCGTCCGCGTTTAAATTCTGCAACCCACTTTTTCACAGTCGTATACGATGGAGCAGATTCCCCCAATGTTGTTGACATATCTTCGTGAATCTCTTTTGGAGTCAGTTTTTTTTTAAACAGGTATTTGATGACCGCACGTTGCTCAATTTTCTCCATTCTTTAAAAACGCTGCACTTAGGCTCACAAAATTCAGTCTAATTTAAAAACAGATAATGCTATTGTGACAGAATTTTACAATGTGACAACCAGAGAGTAAACAAATCGAATGAGGTCAGTTACATTAAAATAAGTCAAGTATTTATGTGGTAGGCCGCGAATATTTCGATCCACCCTCGTATTAAATTGGTTAGCAAATGTAGAACGTAGGGACTACAATCGAAACCGCCTGTTGAAGCAGCTACAGGTTGATACTATAAATTTATAGATGCTGTGATGCCCAATACGTATTATATTATTACTAGCTTATACTCACGGTTTCGCTCTCGTCAAATTGGTTTACCTTTAAGATCTCTATTTTCCTAAAAACTTGTCTATCACAAAAATATCTATTTGCAAATGTTATAGCTTTCTGGGTCGAAGTGTTAGTACTTTCATTATTTTTTTCATCCAGTATGTTCTTCAACGGGACTTAAACTATCTCCATACCAAATCTATAATACTCTACTATAATACTCTACTACTATAATACTCTACTAATATTATAAAGAGGAAAGATTTGATTGTTTGTTTGCATTGAATATGCTCCAAAACTACTGGACCGATTTGAAAAAATCTTTTACTGTTGGATAGCCCATTTGTCGAGAAAGGCTATAGGCTATATAACATCACGCTACGACCAATAGGAGCGAAGCAGCAATGCGAAATAATGCAAAAACGGGGAAAATTTATGCAGACGTAGTTGCGCGGGACAGCTAGTTTTATATAAATTGGTTCAGCGGTTTAACTTGACAGACGTCAAACCGGAAGTTGGAACTTATTTTGTTTGGTGTTTATTAAATAATAAAGAATAGGTACGTGAAATGTTATTTTAGAAGCAATATCTCACAAATGTGAAATATTGCTTCTAAATTAAGCGTGACAAGATAACAGACAGACAGAGTTACTTTCACATTTTTAATATTAGCATATTAGCTTTTTGTGGGGATTTGTGCTATTCTGATGTATAATTATATTACTGAAAAGTTCAGTCAAAATCTATTCAGTAGTTTTTCGTGAAAGAGCAACAAACGTAAACATCTATACATTCTAAAAGTAGGAAGATAAATCGTATAACTACAATATATATGCATCTTTCAGAGAACAATTGCTGACAAGTTCTCTCCTATCACGTAAACCGAATAAATAAAGGAACCTTTATTTTAAGAACAAGTTATCGAAGCGTTATATATCGACAAACTGTCTTGCTGTCTCTCCCTTCACTGATCAGACTGGCAGGATCTATTGATGGTTGCTTAAAAACATAAAAGAGATGCTTTTTCGTTCAGCCTTTCTTTCTTTCAACTTCAGTAAAGTGTAATAATTAATCGTTTATTTGTTAAATTTGTTGTTGATTTCTCAAAATAACGTCTTGTTTGCCGGTTGCGGTAAATATAAATTATCAATTATCTTTCAGTCTAGTAGTCCGAGTTCATCTACATGTAGGTACAACAAGAAACAAAGTACTAAGGAACCCCATTTCTTTTAAATATTATGGGGTAGCTCACACAAGGCCATTTATCTAAATTCTGAACTAGGCAAAAGCCTGTACTATGGCAACCAGACAATTGATTGTTAATCTCTTAATTTCCTAACATTAAAAGAGTTAATCCGATACAACCACATTATTATAATTAACAACTATTATATTACTATTTAAAATGAATTATTTAATCAAGAATATTATAGTGAACTAAAGTATTTGTACTCGTAATTTAAAATCAAGGGTTCAGTAAATATAAGTTCGTTGTGGAGTGCAGTTTGATTAAGTGTCCGGGTGTATAATAGTAATTCTTAAATAAAGACATTGTGTATTATCAAGTTGGTGTGCTTATTTCCTGCTACAGTCGCCGTATGATAAACACACTTCTTCTTCCCCTTATCCCTTTCATTTGGGGTATCCTTATATTGGCGCCAGAGCAACTGTTCTGGGCTGTCCTTTACTTCATTCAAGATATTTCAGTTAGATACTTAAATATTTCTAAATAGATAAATCAAAACACTTACTAAACAATCGTGCTTACCACACAAAGATTTATCATGAATGGGAATCGAACCGTTGTTCAGATTGTATTCCTGTTAACAAATCCGAAATTAATTTAGTTTAGGGCTTTCACATACCTAGTTGTTATAGTTTGTCAATGGACAAAATGCAGACAGTGTTAACTATTTTCAGAAGTTACTAACTGTATCCTCTATTCAAAGTCTCTTGATGAGTGCAATATTACTGTATGAATAGATTTTTATTTTTATGGTAATTATTTTCGAACCGAGCAAGCTAGTTCCTCGAATAGAATGCCATACAAATGAATTTCATAATTAGCGGGGTGCAGGTGGCGTAGGACCGGTCGTTGTGGCGATCCTTGGGGAGGCCGATGTTTAGAAGTGGACGTCTTTCGGCTGAAACGACGATAACGTGTTTGCAATTCGTTGGCAGTCATTTCGTAAATCGAGTGACCAATGTTTTGCATCACGTAATGTTATTACGAAAGTCAGTGACTGCGTCTAACCAAATTATTTGCTCGGTACTGTACCAACAATGCAGTTGGTTACTATGACCGAATTCAATAATTTTTTTACGTCGTGAAAATGTAACATTTTCCATGTTTTTAAGCGACGTGAGCGATCGCCGGAGATGCATCGGATTAGCAATAGAAAAGATGAATCTTACCCATAATACACTCTAAAATGTTAACAAGACTGCAAATAACGTGCTACTATTTTTTCAAGTGTTGGTTTGTTTTTTGGACTATGCAGCGTTTACAACAATATATATGTTTAATAACTTTGTCGTCACCATAGTCTATGTAAGGGGTCAACAGTTGGCGTCTCTGTTGAGGACAAGTTACTATACCTACCGTTCTCTGTGCAATCCAATTTCTGTGAGAGTGCCTCCTCGCTGTCAGTAGGTAGAATGACTCTTGCCTAGCTCTGTCGTGCTTAGGCGCAGTCGCAAAAACACAGACATCGAGAAGTTTCTGTGAGAGATTTTTACACAAGTTGATAAACTTTTTAGTATCTAATATAATCTCGAAATCGGCTCTGTATATAGACAGTTTTCTTTTTAAGCTTCATTTGTACGGTTTAAAAAAAACGCGAAAACATAATGAGGGCAAATATATATAAGGACAAAATGAGTACTTTAGGGATAATCATGGCAATTATTTTTCTTGGTAAGCCCATTGTTATTTATTGGGTATGTTACATTTTATTTTATATTTTCCTGTTACTTGATTAGGCGCTCGTTTTAAGGAACAACAAAGAATTGTACTCATAATGACGCTTTCTAGGAAACGATCCTGACATTTGAAAACGACGTTTTACCTAGGTCTCATGGTGTGTTTATTTAAAATATTTAATACATAGTTTATACTTGCAAAGTGAGTGTGTATTATTCAATACAATATCAATAAGATGCAACCATATCGTGTAGGTATGTAGTGGGTGAAATGAAAAAATGTAAGAAAATGAGACCTCATACACATGTCACGGGTGCATCAGCAACGAGTAATACCATTGAACATTACAGTTTTCTAGGTTTATAGTTCTATTGTAGTTCATATTTCTATTTAAAGCCATCTTTATACCAAATATAATTTATCAAATGTATTAGTTATATAGTTAGGTTAAGTACCTACTATTTGACTATGGCTAGGTGTGCCGAGTTCGATGTCACCTTTGTGGAACCTTAGGACGTTCATGCAGGAGCGGGGGTCGCAGTAACCCAAACAACGGACATAATCCGCCGTGTTCTTGTCACCGCCGGCGTACCAACCATACGGAAACTTGTTGGGTTGGTGCGTGGTGATGGGAAGACCGGACGCTATGTCGTTGGTGCCTTGGAAGATAGGTCGGCGACTGAGCGCTGCTACTGAATTAGCTATGGAGGCAGTAGTTATTGTAAATAATAAATTCTTTATGTAAATTAAATGTATACCTATACTAGTAATACTTAAAAACACTTAATAGTCTATTAATATAGCAATTTAGCTAAATGTAAGTACATACTTGTAGAAGCTAAATAAAAGGGCGCGGGCGTTCTGTGACCCTTAGCCTTACCCAAATCCTTAACTAATTAGAATAATTCCGGTCTTCACAAATGAAGGAAAGCCTTTAATACTGATTATGATATAAAAATATAATATTCATGAATGTTTTACATTCAATTAAATCCACAAGTTCCTCTGAGAGTTATTTCTAGTCTCGTTACAGCTGTGGACGAGAGCGTGGGTGGACCTCATTCGCATAGTAGCAAACCTATTGTAAATTTAAACTAAATTACATTATCTGAAATAAATTAATTTTCTCTAAATGTAGACGTATACTTACTGTATTTAACACTTTCCTAGGAACAAAATGTCCCTTTTTACCCGATTGCGGAGAAGGGTTATTAGTCGTCTGCTTATTGAAAAAGCAGGACCTGTGATGGTAAAGTCATTTAATCTGGCTCCAACCAAAATTAGGCCTCGGGTCGACACTGGATAAAGTTACAAAGAAAGTATGCAAGACATTTTATAAAGTTACTGTAAATAGATGTGTGATCGACCGGGCGTAACGTCCTTGGCGAACAGTCGTAATGCGATTGCAAAGTGCACAGTCCAAGTGCAACTGTACACATAGCGTCTTCAAGCATCAGGTCGTCTCAGTAGGTACTCTCGACTAAAGAAAGTTCCCGGTACCTAAGGTAGTAATGTTTTATTGCGTAGATAAACTCAAGTATTGCATTTAAAAGACTCGCTATAAACCTCGTATACATGTTGATTTAATATGCTTATAAATGCCTGATGCAGAAATGTTCCATGTACGAAAACGATAAAATTCGGTCGTGTGAGTTTATGGCTAAGTTCCTATACCTACATTATTAAATTGCCTAACAATAGGCTTACTATGCGTTTCAAAAATACACAGCTAGACACCTAACGATAACAATGTTACAGCCAGTTTTATTGTCAGTAAAGGTCCTCGAGGTCAATTAGGACTGCGTCAAAATTTGTGCCTATTTATAGCCAGTTCAGCAATTGAAATAAATCAGATTACGGCCAATTATATTTCATGCTAATTTATGACTTACTAGTTCTAACCTGCGAGCCCTCTTGAATCAACTTCAATCGCATTATTAAAATCGGAAGAAAATTAAGACCTACATTTTTGAAGGGACGCCAAAATATTTCAAAAATTAACAGTAGCCTGTTTATGACATCAGGTATTTTGATGGAACTTCAATTAAGTAACGGTACTGATTAGGGTAGATGACTGTCAAGTCAAATCAGTATCTTTTTAAGAAACGTCAAAACTATGCACCCCGTACTAATTTATATGAAATACAAAACAAAACGTCATTCTTTTGTATGGTCAAATCACGTAGTTTCAATGTTTGTTTAATGTTAATAAATCCACGACAACGTAAAATTGTAGAGAAACATTGTTTTTCAGAACATTTTTGCAAATGCTATTTCCTGTATAGTGTAAAATAATTTATATTATTGTAGTCATCTACCCAATTGAAGTTTCATAAAAATCCTTCCAGCCATTGCTGAAACTACTAGGTCAAAAATACAGGTAAGCGGACTAAAAACGTTATAAAACTGGTTTATGGTCATGTTTACCTACCTCCATGCACACATGAATTTAAAAAAAAATCTTATTTTAGCTTTACAAATAAATTCAATTAAATTCGAACGGGTCGGTAGTAGCGCCAAAAATAAACATAAGGGTTGACGGATTTATCTGGACGCTTGTTGTGCAATGCTTCCGCCTGCGTTAAATTTGAACTGCCATTTCACCCCTTAAAAGATTTGCTTTAGGCTTTGTAGCGGATGCCTACATCATAACAACTAAATAAATTCAATTCAATTTCAATTCATTTATTCAATAAACAATTATACAATTGTGTCTGAATGTAAAATAATAACAAAATAATCATAGTAAAAAATGATGTGTGTGAATTGTGTGTGATGTGATGAATCCTACGAGTGGTGGTAAGATAGAAACTCCGGTAACAAATTATAAAAGACTGTATTTTATAATCGCGTATTTAACAACAAAAATTAATTTAAAGGGTCGAGTGAAATGCGTTTAGTACGGCGGACGAAGGCGCAGTGTCGTGAGAGCAATTGCGAACCGTATGTATTCGTTACTTAGTAACTGGTACATAGGCAGATTCGAAGTACCGAATCGTTACTCTCAAATCTGTATCGTTACTCGAGGCAGCCGTACCCGTTCACTCATAGTAACGAAATGACCCGAAGGATGCCGAAGAACCACGAATGTATCCGATTCGAATTCTACGAGTAACGATGCGATCACACGATGGCAGTACCCGTGCACATCACATAGTTTAATCCAGCCTTAATCGGTCTTTTTTAACTTTATTCGTATTATTAGTATGTTCTCGAGTTTGGAAAACTTAAAATATTTAGATACTAACTTGTTTTACCTTGTTTGCTTGCTATTAAGAATTTTCATTCATTCATCATCATCAACCGACTCACATACGTACTAACCAACCCGAAAGTAACGATTCGAAAATAACGAGTACTGCTTGTACTAGTAACGAATTCATACGGGTTGAATCGTTACTTTTACAAGTCTAGCCGTGACAGCTGACCGCCGGACGGTCGACGCGTAGGTTTCCCCTCGCGCCGCACCTCATGCTACCGGCACCAACTCTGGCGCGACGTAATGTTGCCAACATATCTGTGTACCAAATTTGGAACCAGTAGTTCCAGTATTATCGCATTAAAACAAACAAACGCTTCAGTTTTATAATTTTAGTATAAATTGCAGGTCAACAACAAACAAGGTGCAACTCTTATGTGACGCGGACGAAGTATAATATCTAATCTAATATCTTGGGACAACTCACACAATGCTATCTGACACCAAACTAAGCAGAGCTTGTACTATGGAAACCAGACAACTGATAAACATACTTATATATTTCTAAATACATTCATATTAAGTATAGAGAAATAATACCCAGACACAGAATAAACCATCGTGCTCATCACACAAAGTTTTAATCCTGGGTGGGGATCGAACCCACGACCTCTTGCGTAGCAGTCTCTGGCCTGGCACTCCCACCGCCACAGAGGCAGTCGAAGTTGCGAGGATCAGTTATCTATGTATTTAAAAGGAAACTGCGATTGACTGTGCATGAACACTGAACACACAGCTCACACTCCTAACACACACAGATAGTTGTTCCTCTGTGATCCGCTACAAAACCTAAAGCAGATCTTTAAATGGGATGCCAAGTTCAAACCTAACGCGTGCAAAGCCGCGGGCGGAAGCTAGTTAGATATAAAATGCACAACTCGCAGTAACCAAAATGGCAAAAACGGAATCCTTATAGTTCCGTCTGTCTGTCCGTCCGTCCGTATGTCACAAGCATTTTACTCAAAGATTACTCAATGAATATTGATGAAAATTGGTTAAAAGGTGTCGTGTAATAGCCGCTACTTGGTTTGATAGCTAAATAATAAAAATAAATATTTTTAGAGTGGGCACTCCATACCTGTAATAGAAGCTGAAGTGTTTTTTTTAGCTAACATCAAGGTGTGGCACATATTTCGACAGGTGTTTTATAAACATTTTTAGGTTATTGTTTTTAAACTTTCGCGATTTTTATACATATTAGTTATATTTCGGGACTTAATCGCGTGAATTTTAGGTTTCTAACAAACTTTTTTGATTAAGTGATAATTTTTGAAAATAATGAAAGTTGCAAAAATTGTCCCACACACGGTCAACGGTCACACGGTTCAAAAGTTAAGGCCTAAGGTTAACTTTTGAACCGTGCGACAAAAAAATATGAAAAATTATCACAAAGGTAGCGCTTAATAAATACTTAAAATTAAAATTATTTCGGACGTGATCGGATATACCGTCAACAAAAGGGCGTAAGTGCCATGAACATATGCTCTTCTGCAGATGCAATTATTCAAGGCTGTGGAACCCTACACTGAGCATGGTCCGACATGCTCTTCTCCGGTTGTTTTTAAGGATTACTTTAAAACTATAATTTTACCACAAAAAATGAAATTCACAGTAAAAGTGAATGTTTTATCTTACTATGAATCTCTTATGGTATTCATTGAAATCAAATGAAGAGCAGTTTAGTTCAAAATTAAATAATTGTGATGAATAATATACTTATTTTAATAAAGGTTAATACCATGTTTATTAAAACACTTCCGCAAATAATGCATTATTTTAGAACAAATTTGATTACATAAAAAAGTGTGGTAAGTGGGTCAACCTTATAAGATAGGCATTTTCTGTCGCGGATTTTTTTTTACAACTTTTCAAGAAGAACAAATCCGTCATACATTATTGTTGTGTAACTTTAACCGATTACGCAGCGAACGCAATGGAAGCTCTAAAAAGGAATAATTTTCCCCCGTTTTGCAACATTTTTGATTGCTGCTCAGCTCCTATTGATCATGGTGTGATGTTATATGGCATCTAGCCTTCCGCGATAAATGGGCTATCCAACACAAAAATAACTTTTAATTAGAACCAATAATTCCTGAGTTCATTGCGTTCAAAGAAACAAACAAACTTGAAGATTTTGTTTGTTTGTTTGTTTGCTATGCTTTATAATATAAGTATGGATTGAGAGAATGTTTCTATGTAATTTGTTTAACCTTTCCATCGCGACGAAATAACATTAGGCTTGTGAGTTAGTTAGACAGTCACGACGCGTAAAAAGTTCTCAAACGTACGCGAATAATTGATTAAATGTCACCGAAACCTGTGTGACAAGTTTCAGACGTAAGTGCAAATAAAAGTTAATTTAAAATTTCGATTTGAATTCCCAAGCGTTCACAGATAAAATTAAAATGTTCTCACGAATTATCACGCGTAAGGTAGCATAGGTTGCGAGCTTTAGCTTTCTCAAAAGTACTTACATACCTACACTTCGAGTAACAATCTCGAAAAATCTAAAAGCGAACTTAAATGTTGGTAATTATTGTATAATATCAATAATCGTCATAATAGAAATAAAAGGTTAAAACCTTTAAATAATTCACGCGATTAAGTCCCGAAATATATCTAAAATGTTGGTAAGTAACATTTTCAAAGAGCTTATCTTTTGTATACAAATATTACTTTTCAGACTCCTGGAAAACTTTTCATGTGTAACATCCGCTTGACGAAACTATTACCGTACGAAATATTCTTGCATAAATTATTTACATTAAAAGCTATCTAAGCTTTCAATAGGGAAGTTCAAAATTAATTTACTCGTAAAATATATCAAAGCATCGCAATTCCTTGGAAAGCAATATTCATATCGTATCGTTCGTTCATGATCACATCGTATTTATCTGTAATAGGACACAATTTTGAAGGCTTCGGGGATGATAATATTTACGTTCACCGCGACGGACACTCCTATCGCATGGCGGATATTATTAATATTTTATTAAGACGACCTTTTCGCGTCACGCTTGGGGAGGCGTGCACTTTACGCATGACGACGAAGGATGGCCGTTTATATTGACACGGTAGACATTACAGAGATGTGGACATTATGTAGGTTGTTTATTTAAGCAGCAATGCATTCGTGGTCTGGAAAAATTAGGCGTAGTTGGGTTAGTTAGCTCAATGAACTCGAATATCATGCAATAAGGAAAGCAAAATTACTGATATTTTTTCAAAACTTTTTTTTACGTAGATAATATATGTAAGCAATCTCATACTTATACCCCGCGTTACTACGTGATCATCGCGAATAATACAAAAGAAGTTAAAAACGCGCGTCTAGCGCCCGTCCTCTGAGCATGTCTGTTTGGATTTAGGAGCCACTTTTCGTATCTTAATGAAAATACTAACATTTAAACTTTCGCGTTGCATGATTATAACTATTTATTATACGGGAATTAACGCGCATTGTTTACCTTAAAATTGCTTGACCTTTCGACCAGGTTGCACCGGCCGTGGTCACATTAGTAGTAACTTTAAAAATGTGGGATCGTTCCTCGATTTTGTAGTATAATACTTCAAAAGTTATATAAACAAAAGGTGGCACCTCAATCTAAATATTTAGATTGAGGAGCCACGTCATAACTATGAACATCATGGATGAAACTTATCATAATTTAGTATGATTTTGTAGCTTTTGAGAGTGGTTAGTAGACAAAATCTGAGCTCGGTAGTATTAAAATTAAAAATGTTAGTATACATTATATGTGGCTGCTCAGACCATACATATAATATGATACGTCATTTTTAAAACAAGCAGTAGTTTAATTAATGCACAAGTTCTTCATCATTTAGTAGTAAGTATATAAGATTTGTAGAACTAGAGTCAGTAATTCAAAATGAATGAATTGGGAGATATTGCACAGTTTAACTGGCTCCTCAATTGAGATACTTCGGTAAATAGATTTACCTCTAATGTATTTATACTTATGACGAAATTTGGAACAAAAACCATATATATTTTGTATAAATTTCTACTAATTGTTTGTATAATCCTGCCCTAAAAAAAGTACATATCTACGAAGTTATCTATAAGCTATTCATTAGTTTCTTACCAAATTGTTGTGTAGGGTGTCCATAAATAAAATATATACAATTGTTTTCGGCTTGTGGCTTTTAAAACAATTTTTTTTTGGCACTGGCCGCAAACTATTGTTGTTACTTACCTACTTTCAATAATTATTTAGTAACCTGACATTCATTAGCGATGAAGCTCACTTGTTTGCGCAAACATTTATGTAAAAATAGATTTATTAGATATAATTAAAGTTTTATTTCTGAAGTAGGTATATTCTACCTATAATTAAGTCATAATTGTTGATTGTGGGGATACTATCGAATTCTATTATTTACTATATCTATATATTATTCAAAATTGTCTACTTATTATCTAAAACATATGAAACCGGAATCTCATCTCCTCTGTACACACTTATATTTTGGTAAGTATATTTAATTACTTAGTTAAATAATAATTTCAAAAAAGTCATCCTGGTTTCATTCATATAACATGGTCACACTTAATAGCAAATTCTTAAGGAATATTGACATACAATGTATCTGTACATATATATTTAGTAGACATTCGTACTAAATGTTAGTGTCTCTGGTTTTTGATTTCGCTATGATCTCAGGTAGGTACAGTCAACGATTTATTATACGGAACATCAGGTTTGAGGAGCCAAATAAAAATATTATATGTTCTTGAGCATTAATGGTACTAGACTTTAGTAGATATTATACACAATTACTACTAAATTATGCAAAATTTTTAAAAAACTTAATTGAATACTTTTCGTGTTCGAGGTGGCTCCTCAATTCGAGATGGCGTCTCAAGATATTTAGATTGAGGCCACCTTTATGTTCATATAACTTTTGAAGTTAGACCTTTAAAAAAACAAACTATACTACAAAATCTAGGACCTATCCTACAAAACTTTTTTAAACTTACTACTAAATTATATTTTATATTAATTAAGATGACTCCTTACCTCTGAGCATAGAGTTAATGTTCACATATAAATATTTCTGTTATCTAAAAGATAACAGAAATATCTGTTATCTGGCTATGTGAAGAATCAAACAAAAGTTTTACTAAATATAGGTACCTATGCAAATTTATTGGAAACTCGACGTATGCCTTTCAGTGGACGTAGGAATGCTAGTTTCAATCAGCTTAAAAAGCATTTAAAAAGAAAACAGCGGGATTGTTTTGAAATTTATGCAGTTGTCATAGCTAAAACTATGACAGACATTTGCAAAATATTAAAGACTATTATTCCAAAGATGTATAATTTAAAAAACAATTTGAAATTTTTACCTTTGCTGCAATTAAAGTAGTCTGATCCAAAAAAATACTACACCTAATGCACAAATGACCTACTAAAATAATATCCTTGTATTATTAGCTATTCTAAAACGTTGAACAGTCAATCATTTTTCCTATGTTAAAAAGAAGGGAACAGTTTAGCTGATCGTCAAAATAAAGAGAATATCAAAGATGATTCCTTTAGGATCAACGCCGTATACCTGTGTCGCCTGCCTTAATTTGTAGGATTTTAACTGCAAGGAATACGTCGAGTTACCAATAACCCTGTGTAATCTACTACGACAAACAATGTTTTTAGACCCCGACTTTCTGCCTTAACATCATTGAGTCCTTTTATTTGATGTTTAACAAATAAACAAATATAATTTACCATATGTACTTATGAACTCACCATAGGTACATCACGTGACAGTCATAGCGCAAAAAAATAGCCACTGTCGATAACTTTGATTATGAAGTCGGATGGGTGATTTACATACATACACTGTTAAACATATTCCTTCCTTTTTGGCTTCGCCGTAGTCGGGTAAAGATAAGTTTCAAATGGATATAGGTATAATATTAAAGATAAACATTAATTTTCAAGTATTAAATATCTATATAGTTCAAAGTTATTAGCAACTTTGCAAAGCAGTTCACTTGCCAATTAACACTGTCATCATTTGCTTAATCATTCAACATTTTGATTCATTAAGTAATGGACAGTTGTTGTGAATATTTAGGAAAAAGCAATTCAATACAATTTAAGTAATTTATTTTCATTTAACGTAAATATAATAATAATAATGTTATTAACATTTCAAATTGTCTGAAGCACCATTTCCGGCATCGTCATCACTTTTTTCTGCAATAAAGTAATGATTCTTTACCAAATGCTTCTGCAGACATGTCTTTTTTGCGAATACTTTGTGGCACTGGAAACATTTGGCCCCGTCTTCTGTATGTCTGTACAGTATGTGGCTTTGCAAGGCAGTTATAGAGTTGAAAGTCTTTTCACAAAAGTTGCAGTCAGTCGCACCGACAGGATGTATGGTCGCAATGTGATTCACTAACCTACGTTTTGTCGTAAAAGCACGCCGACAAATCTCACACCAATAGTTACTGTTTTCCGGGTGCTTATACTTTATATGATTTCTCAGAGCAAGCGGCGAATCAAATACCTTCCTGCATTGTGAACAAGGAGACTCACTCTTACTGCACCCTTTCCCATGAGTAAAAAGCAGCTCAGCGGTCGCAAACGTTCTGTAGCAAGCCTTACAACGATGCTCGTAGCGATGCATATAACGCATGTGCTTCTGCAAACTCAACAAAGATGGATACTTCTTGTAACACGACGTACATTGTCCTTCCATTCCATTTTGAGGATGTATAAGAAGGCAATGAGCATTCAATGTACTTAACGTTTTATAGATTTTACCGCAATGTTGGCATATGTGACCTTCGTTGAAATCTGTGATCGAATAATCCACATCCTCGGTATCTTTAAATATGTCATGCAACACAGCTGTCGAATTTCGAAGATGTTCGTCTATGATTTCGGAATCGAGACGCTGTACGTCCACAGCAATTTCTGGTTTCACCAATATATTCATGCTTCCAATAACAATGTAAACAATTTTATTTTTATGTCATCTATTTTTTTCTCAAACGTCAATGAAAACTAAAAAAAGAAAACGAGAAAAAAATATTGATCACTTTTTTTTAAAGTCTAACAGCTATAAGGTTTCTTTACAGCCATAAATAAATGGAATGTTTTCTCTTTGCTATTTTTTTTTAAATCATTCCACCTCCATTCTATATATTTGATAAAGGGTTTTAAAGTAGGTAAGGTAATGTGTTGTAAATTCAAATGAGATTTTCGTTTACCATTTAAAAAAGAAATACAACTCCAATTTAGCGCAGCAAAACATACGTTTTTAGGCACCGTTTTGAATTACTTTATTATTTTTATTATGTTTTATGTTTGAGAGGTTTTCATTCAGCATTTTTTTTGTATTAAATGGATACATACATTAAAACAATTCAAAACATAAAACGGATAGTGCTATAAATATTTTAAATTTATTTTTTTATGGTATCAGTTGGTAAAATGTGGTTGTTTAAGTGTGAATTGAAATGAGTATAATAATTACATGTTGTATTAAACAGTGATGGCATATATATTTATTTTACGTTTAGTTTGTCATAAGTCCCAGGAAAAACAACAACTAATTAGGAAATTGAATAATTTGACGAACGAATAAGAGCTGTACTTAATTAAAATTATTATGATTTCGGAATCGAAGACAACATTTTAGACTAATAGTCTAAAATGTTTGTCTGAGGGTACTAATAACAAAAAAGTTGGCACGCCGTTCGATTCCAAAATCAAAATAAAAATGGCGACTGTGTAAGCGTGTGGTGAGCGTACGTGTGTGTGTTGTTACGTGTACGTGTGGTTCTTTATCGGGTCGCAGTGAGATCGGCCACGGCGCTCCGCTCGCCGCCTGGCAGGACCAACAGGCGACTAACGCGGAACGAGAGTCGCTACCATTCGGGTGAGTCACTACATTATAAAGAACCTTACGCTCTGTTTGTAGACACGTTCGGTCATTGGTGTTGTTTAGGGCTGCCAATCAAACATTTTTTTTTATAAATAAAATATAGCAATCTTATAGAGCGCTCCATCGTAGCCAAATGTCTAGAATAATGGCTGGGATCAAAATCACGGTCTGTTGATTGCGAGTCTGACGCCTTAACCACGAGGCTACCGCCACTTAAAGTTATAATGGTAATTTATTTTATGAACAAAAGTTTTATTTTTCTATAGTCAAAAACATTATTTAAAGGAATTAAACGAAAATAATTAAGATTGAGTTATTATACAAAAAAAAAACAAAATCTTGATAAATTCTGTGCCTCCTGTGATGAGTGATTTAAGTAGAGTTGCGATTTTTACATAGAAAATTGCAGAAAAAATGTTTTTTTTTTGGTCTAATTCGGTTTAAGTTTCGGAGATCATTTTGTGCATAAGATTTGAAAATAACTTAAAAGTATTTCTAGTTGTAACCTTTTTAAATATATATACACTTATAACCCATTTAGATTTTTTAAATCTTGTTTTTGTTCTCCTGTAAAGTGTCGATTTTTAGGGTTCCGTAGCCAAAATGGCATAAACAAAACCCTTATAGATTCGTCATGTCCGTCTGGAAATAATCGCTCCGAAAGTTGTATAAAGTGTGTCCTCCTCCCCTTATCATTTGAACCGTGTGATGAAAAATATGACAACAATCAAAAAGGTAGCGCTTAACTAATACCTTAAACCTAAATGTAATATGACATGATCGGATATACCGTCATTGAGCTATTCTTAATCCAATTTGAATAATATTTATAATTTTGAAATACATTAGAAATTATATATAAATTTGAAAAAACCACAGACACTGAGCATGGTCCGACATGCTCTTGCTCGGTTTTTTCACTTGTATCACTTATCACAGGAGGCACATAATTATATTTAATCGGTAAGTACATGCTTTTGCATGTACCGTACATGTGCTACGGCTATTTATGAATACCTATAGTAATAATTGGTAGCCCTATTGCATATCGTGTGATCTCATACTTCATGTATCTATTTTTTAATTGGGTTGGTTTAGGTATTGTCAACAACGCAGCATTCTGTCTTATGATGTAGTTTAACCACTGTGGATACACTCACTTGGCCCTTATCTATATTCTTTCTACCTATTTGCTTTCTATTTACTAAACACTACTAAACAAATATTTGTGTGCTATCGGTACAGTCAACAGTCGCGTCAGTTAAGTAACGAAGTATCGAGAGTGCAGAAGGTAAACTTGGTGGACTGCGTGCTTGACGCAACGTAGTATTATCTAAAATACGCACATTCACACACACACACGCGCGCGCGCGCGCACACACACACACACACACACACACGCACACGCACGCACGGTTAAAATGTTTTTTGTTCCAATAAACATTCAAACATAAAACACATAACTCATAGAAAAGGAATCTCTTAACGCCATCCGAGTCTGAGATTGTTGTCGTAAACGAAGACTGTGTTCGTTGCTTGAGCGAAGTAACCGGTGCGACGTGTCCACTGACTTTCTATTTACATATATTGATTTTTGAATAAAAATAGGATGCTGTATAAAGTTTAAAAAAGGTTTAGGAAGTTATAAACAGTCAGTGGCGGATGTTGTCAGGGAGGGAGGAGGTGGAATTGGCCCACTGAGGAACTCAAGGTTTAGGGTGGAGTCGTCGTGAGGAGAGGGGGGGGGTTATATATTTGGCGCCTATGGTTGTTAGTCTATCTGTCTGTCTATGGGATTAAAGCACTAAACGGATTTGAATGCAGTTTTTAGGGTTCCGTAGCCAAAATGGCAAAACGGAACCCCTATAGTAACGTCATGTCTGTCTGTCCGTCCAAAAACTATACAATGTTAACTACAAATTTGGAGTATAGGTGTCTTGTATAGGCCACTACTTAGTTTGATAGTTAAATAATAAAAATAAATATTTCTAAAGGGTCACTCCATACATGTAACAAAAGCTGTTTTTTTAGCAAACATCTACGGCATTGTTTACTTAGATACGAGGCGTTGCGCGTCTTTTTGTAGAAACAGCTGCGGAACCCTACACTGAGTATGCTCTGACATGCTCTTGCCTGGTTTTTATTTCTCAACTGTTTTTAGTTTACTTTGATGATACACGTAAACCAGTTTTGAAGATTTTCCTCCCACTTGTTTTTCATGTTTTTCTTTTAGCTCAGTCGTGGTTTGTATAATGCGTACATGGTATTATTAAATATATACAGCTAATGTTAAATTAAAAATTTAATTATACCTATTTAAAAATTGCGCATTTACGGAGGTCATTTCATTTAAACTGTTTATCTAGGTAATTAAGGTAATGTGCATTCTACAGCCGCAAAGCTTGCAAATGTATCCTTGCGGTTATTTTAATCAGAAGTATTCCTTAGGTACTTACTCACTTTTAGGGTTCCGTAGCCAACATGGCAAAACGGAAACCTTATAGTTTCGCCATGTCCGTCCGTCCGCAGCCTAGACTGTTAGTACTAGAAAGCTGTAAATTTGCATCGATACACATATTACTTACGCCTACAAAGTGAAAGTATAAAATATAAAAAATAGTTGTTTTTACCTCCCCTATATTTAAATGCGGATGTAATTTTTTTTCTCACATACCCCTTTGTGTGGCATTATTAGATAGGTCTTTTAAAAACGTTTAAGGGTTATAACGAGCTTTTTAGTACAAATTCCATTGAAAATTAATACTATGTAAAATGTTGTTAGTGTGAAACATAAATAACAGAAAACCCACTTCTTAAACCGCATTATTCGGATGGGGGATTATGGAATTCTAAATTGCGTGTTTGCAAATTTTGTCGTTATTATCTAACTACGTACACCTACGATAATAGAAACTCTTAAACTTTTTGTTTGTTATTAGTTACACAACATTTTACTTTCCTGGGACTTCGTCCCCGTAGATCGGATCGCAACCATCGGTGTCCATACCAAATTCATCTAAATCAACTTATTATTTTCAAAAATGAGCCCATTGAACAAATAAAGATCTGCAGGTTTATTTTGTTACCTAGTATGTATATATAGTAGATATATGTAAACGTGACGTTATGCATTAAGATGCTAACATTGTATCATGTTGCAATGAGCACGGCAGTCGGAGGCAGACGTTATGACGTCATCACCACGCCTGTAGGGCCTACTCTCTTTCTTTAAAACGAAATTCACGAATGTTCGTTTACTTAAATTGCTTAAGTTTACGGGGACTATACTAATTAATTTTTGGATAAGCAAAGAAGTTCGAACGACGATTTTCTGGATAAAATAGATGTTCCTGGGTCTATATATAACCACCTCATTTTTGATCGACACTTTTAAGTTTAAAGTAGGCCTCCTGCTGTGATTCATTCATTGCCAAGGAGAAATAAGCATTCGATGACTAACCTGTGACATACCTACATAACTGACAGATTTTTTTAGCATGTTGATAAAAATCAAGAATGTTGTTAGTTTTTTACCGACATTCGCTCAAGGGCATTTTTGTATTAGAATTATCGGTTTAGTCGCTTAATGTCTCTTTCGTATCATTGGAAAACTATAATAGTCAATAGCTACAATCTATTATATAAAATTCTCGTTTCGCGGTGTTTGTGGTTAAACTCCTCCGAAACGGCTCGACCGATTGTCATGAAATTTTGTGTGCATATTGGGTTGGTCTGAGAATGGGACAACATCTATTTTTCATCCCCCTAAATGTTAAGGGTAGTTCACTCCTAATTTTTTTTTTAATTTTTTTTTGGTAAAATTTTATTTTTTTATAATACCGGATTCAAAAGTACATACAACCCTGAATTTTCACCCTTCTACGATCAACCCCTATTTTTTTATTTACCCTATTTTGCAAAAAAATGTTAATGGGTCAGTTAGTATCATATATTAATTTTCATATCAACGATCACGTAAAGCGTGTTGTCTATCAACCAAAACTGTAGAATTAGGAATTTCAAAATGACTATAACCATACTCTGAAAATAGGACTTAAACATATAACCTAATAAAGACATCACAGCCTTCGTAAAATTAAAGAATTCTTTCCAAAATTAGTGCAAATCGACAGTGTCTAATAATAAACCTGCAGTAACCACTATGATGTTTAGTTATGGATCTTCCGCCCGCGTGGATGTCGGTTCTCGCGATCGAAACTTTAACAATTTCCGTACCAAAGTTTATCTGATTTGGTTCAACGTGAAAAGGTAACAGACAGAGTTACTTTCGTATTTATAATGTTAAGTATGGATTTTGGAGTTGCACTTCTCTTTGCCATTAACCATAGCTGTAAATACACTTATTATAATTTTATAACAGCATTGTATGTCTATTCCGGAAACATACTTATATTTACAGACGATATTTTCTAATCTGAAACTTGGCGAATTTGCTTATTCATTATACCCAATCATGGGGTAATAGACTGCCTTGGTGGTACTGTGCTGAGAGAGTGTGTGCAACTGTAACGCTTTAAGTTGTGGGTGGCAAGAGCATGTCGGGCTATGCTCAGTGTAGGGTTCCGCAGCCTTGAATAATTGTATGCTTTTGTTGAGAAAAGCAGTTTTTCAGCTATAACTCAATGACGGTATATCCGATCATGTCCGAAATAATTTTAGTTTTAAGTATTTATTAAGCGCTACCTTTGTAATTTTTTTTATAGTTTGTGGTCTCACGGTTCAAAAGTTAAGAGGGGTTTTTAAAAGACCTGTCGAATGATGAGCCACACGTTGATATATGCCGAATTTTTTTTACATTTTTTACTGTTATATGTATAAAAATATTTATTTTTATTATTTAGCTATCTAAGTAGCGGTTACTAGAAGATATCTTTTCACCGAATTTCATCAATATTCATTGTCGTAATAGTAGTAGTCTTTGAGAAAAATCCCTGTGACATACGGACGGACAGACAGACAGACAGTCAGACATACAGACGGACATGACGAAACTATAAGGGTTCGGTTTTTTGCTATTTTGGCTACGAAACTCTATAAAGCATAATGTTAGTCAAAGAAATTTATCCTGGCGCATAACTTCTCCCGAATCTTTGCTTAGCTCCAATATCGCGAATTTCTGCAAGACATACGTTACAATATTGAAAAGTTATTTGTATCTAATATCACTTAGACCCTGTTCAGATGAGGCGAATTACGCGCAAGAGCACACGCTCGTTGACGTACGCGCATAGGCGAGGTACACGTCGAGATACCGGCGAAAGACAAGCGATTACGCCCGAGTGAAATCCACTCGCACGAATCATGTGAACGCAATGATTATATGCCGTATACCTCGCCTTCGCGCGTACGTACACGCGCTTATGATCTCGTGCGTGATTCGCCTCATCTGAACAGGGGCCTCCTTGTTGCGTTCAGTATACGCGCAAAGCTAGCGCGTGTGGTCGAACTCAATAGTACATCTTCTAATATATAAAATTCTCGTGTCACAGTTTTCGTTGCCATACTCCTCCGAAACGGCTTGACCGATTTTGATGAAATTTTGTGTGCATATTGGGTAGGTCTGAGAATCGGACAACATCTATTTTTCATCCCCCTAAGAGTTTGTTTGTTTGTTTGAATCTCAGGAACTACTGGGCCGCATTGAAAAAATATTTTATTGTTGGATAGCATCACACTACCACCCATAGGAGCGGAGCAGCAATGAAAAATGTTAAAAAAAAAGGAAGAAAAAAGAAGAAAGGGAAAATTTACGCAGACGAAGTTGCGCGGGTCAGCTAGTTATTCATAAAATAAATCGAATATCACATTCACAACCTCTAAATATTTTTAAAAGACCGATCCACGACCTATTCGACACCTCACACGATGGGGTAAATGAGAAAAAAGATCACATCACTTCAAGAGTACCTAGGGGTCATATACCAGAAAAAAAATTGTTTGTATGATTAAAAATTCTGTGCAAACATTACATTTTAAAAGTTGTCGTATTTCGAATTTAGATTTTTCACACATATATTGCACAGCCCATTTGAAATAGGTAAAATTTTACAATTTTAAGGAGTTGTTCTGTTGTAACTTTAAATAAAGTAATAATATCGTGTGCCCGCCGTTACAAAGTTACGTTGTAACATTTTCATGCACTGCCAAATGTAATCTATGGCCTCACTACAATATCAACTTTGAAAAAGGTTTTTTTTTTAAATTCTGCTTTGACTGTCCTGACTCCGGCCCAAACCCTTACGCGCGTGTTTCTCGTCATGTGAACGCAATAAAAAAAATTGTCTCGCGCGTATCACTGGCGCGTGATTCGCCTCATCTGAACTGGGTCTTACACTATAACCAAAAGCCGCCGTTAGTGTGTACTGAGTAGTAAAAACATGCCGCTAGTTCAATGAAGTCGCAGTTATGTCTTATTGACTATTGTAAAGATTCATAACTTGCAACCATTATTCAAGAGCCCACAACACCGCAAAACACCGCGAGTTCAGAAGGTAACCTTCACACAAAGGCGCTCGAGTAACGATCGCATAGACATCGTTAATGAACAAAGAACCACGGAACGCCTTCCAACCAAAGTAATTCGAAGTGGTCTGAGATTACGTGTCCGTCTCTATGTATGTTGTATGAAGATTACCTTCTCTACTCTCGGTATTTTGTGGCAACACTATCTTAACAGAATGCAGCTCTGCAGAACACATGCTGTCTGTTGTGTTTTCGTTTTAATACCTAGGTACTTACCTCTATACCTAAATATTTGGTAGCGCTGCATTTTTCAAGTCTCTTCATTTAGGTCTCGCGTTTGTTCTGCAAAGAAAGGTTCGCGAATATTAAGACTGTGAAAAATAAGGCTGCGGTTGCATTTTTGAGATGGCTTTTTAAAATGATGCTTTATACAAATGTGTTGTGCGGAAACGGAAGAAAGCAATTTTATGTAGGTAGTACAAAATGTTAATAAGAGGTATTTCTTACCAGCATTGAATATTAAATTATGTTAATTTATTCATAGATAACTCTCTGAAATGTATCTATATGAAGTTTTCAGGCTTGATCTCGGTGCCGAAGTGGCTAACGGCGTAGGGATCATAGGGGTACTGTCACGTTGACGAAGCTCTTAGACAAGCTGATACCGGGGCTGTTCCTCAGGAACTTGTAAAGTTCGTTCAAATAAAAACATATTTTCCCAGCGTGAACATAATATTTATTACTGAAATGAAATCTTACAAATGCATCACAACTCAACTGACATCATTGTTAGTTAATAGATCATTACTTTATTTTAGGTAGGTATATATTAATAAATTACTGTTTTTAAACTTTTGCGATGTTTACACATATTAGAAACGTCGGGTAAATAAAAGGTTCGTATCTTTAAATATTTCACGCGATTAAGTCCCGAAGTCTACTGACCGGTTCGAGTCCCGCCTGAGACGTTTTATTCCTTCATACAATAAATATTAAATTTCCAGTCAAACTACCTTCATGAATATGTCTAACAGAAATTCACTACATTGATCGTGTAAGGCAACGATAGGTTATCCATTCGGACTGGCCATTATATTGAGCTATTAATCTCTAGATGATCGCTTAACAATGTGTAGTGATTGACGCGTTTGCACGCCACTTAGTGGTATTTGGCTACAAATGCTTCGTGTAATGAGACAACGAGACTATTTAATACCTCTAATAGACATATTTAAGTACTACTATTTTATTTTCCTAGGGTATACATAACTTCTCCATAGTTTTCACTCATTTTTATATAAGACCCTTTTTCTCACAGTTTTACTCTCCGTGGATCGGATCCCGATAAAAAGAACAGATTATTATGTTTTAATTTTGTCTTTATATTCAGCAGCTGTATAGTTACACTAGCTGTCCCGCGCAAATTCGTCTGAGTAATTTTTTTCCGTTTTTGCAACATTTATCATTGCTGCTCCGCTCCTATTAGTCGTAGCGTGATGTTATATAGCCTATAGCCTTCCTCGATAAATGGACTATCCCTTCAGTGAAATATTTTTTCAATTCGGACCAGTAGTTCCTGAGATTACCGCGTTCAAACAAACTGTTCAACTTTATAATATTAGTATAGATTTCAGGGTCAAGTGGACTCTTTACCTCACAGTCACTTTGCAATGAAACAACATTACTTAAATTGTAAAATGTTATTAAATACTATTAACAATAACTAATGACAACTAATAACGCAAAACGGCTGAACGTATGAAAACATGTTTTAAATAAAATTTGTCGCAAATTTTATGCTCTACAATTTTTATTTAGATGTTAACTTCATTGGTGCAATAGGAACCGAGATAATTGCGAAAAACTGCTATTTATTATCTTTGACCTTGAATACCTTACGATACAGACACGAGACTATATGAGACTTTAGAGACAACTTTTAAAACGCCAAAATGAAAATTCAGCTTATTATCTCTCATTCCGAGGTTGATGCATGGTGTGATGTTAAAATGACTGGGCCATGACATGAAATTGAATGAACGTACCACGTTTGCTCCCGTTGCAATATCTGACTAGGATGTGCGATTTAGACACGCTTATATTCATTTCATATGTAACGCCTTCGATAAAATATAACCTGAGTAATTTTAAAGGAAGCTGTCGATGCCTATCGATTAATTACAGTAGGACAAGACAAGATTAAAAGTGATCAAGTCATTAGATAGTAGAAGACAAAATTGGTAGAAACTTGAAAAATAAACATACCTAACTACAAAACTCAGGCTGTCAATTTAATATAACCATGCCTAGTGTTGAGATGAAGTGCCTACCTACATCATTACATACTGCGAAATTCTTGTCCCTGAATATTCCAAATATAATTTTCATCGTGATATTCAAATACCCAAAATGAATTTTGAACGAGCTTGTTTTAACATGAATTAATATAGAATATGGTGAATTGTTTGATCGGGCCACAGTTGCTACTGATTACGCAAATTCCACTTGACGAGGTACAAATTCTAAGGCTAGTATGAATTTATAGCTTCTAACCGCGTTCTGTATTGCACCAATGAAATTGACTATGTGAAATTATTATACTTGAGCACTTAAATTTCTCTTTAGCCAAACATACCTATACTACGTGACCCGTTCAGAAGGTACCCGTTCGGAGGGGAGGTCTTCAAAATACTACACTTGGTCACAGGCGCAAGGGGGAGGGCTCGTAGTCAATATCCTTTAGGTAAATCTCGTGCTTTTTAATCATAGACTTAGGATATACTAATGTCTAGACAGACGTACATAGGGTGCAAGCAAAAGGATACTTCTTTATGACAGTGCTACAAGTAAGAGAGAGAAAACAAACACAATAGCATTGTGACCCATTTTGAATGACAGGTCTTCCCAAGTCGTCTTGCTTTTAATGAACTATACAAAATTTGTGTTTATTTATGTTAATCGTGATAAATTTACAAAAATATCACACCTCAAACCATGGTTACAGGCTCTGTTAGTAATTGTCACGTTACCAAACGAAATAATTTAGTGAATCATTAAACGATGAGGTTCAAGTTACAGATTAAACCAGAAGATAAAAGTAAAACAAAAGCAAATACGTAGTTTGGCAGCCAAAAGTAACAGACCTTCTCACAAGTAACCAAAAACGTTTTTGAAGCTTCGCCGGCGCATAAGGGATTTTTGAAAATTCATCCCCTAAGGGGGTAAGATTGTGGTTGTAAGTTTATATGAAACTCCGCCAGTTTTGAAGTTAGATATGTGGAATTTCCTAGTTAGCTATCTGGTTTAAAACAACTGTAAAATGAAAAATAAATAATAGATTAAAAAACTAAAAGACACGCTTTTGTAAATAGCTGTACCTACTAAAAAGTAATAAATAAAAAAACAGTTTATCGTAAAAAAGCGTGGGGTGATTATAAATCAATATCGTCACAAGCACCCCACGCTTTTTTACGATAGACTGATTTTTGTTTACTATTTTTTAGTACAGCAATATACAAAAGCGTGTTTTTTAGGTATTTAAACTATTATTTTCTTTTCGAACTATAATAAAATATGGCGCGCTGCGTTTATTAATAAAGACAAATAAGAGCCATTTTTTTAACTTTCAGTTTGATAAAAATATTCAAAACCATATTTATGAATTACTACGTGAAAACTAGAGGGTTATGCCCCATATATGCCTAAACTACGGGTTGTCACCGAAAATTGTAAAAAATGGATCACGTAGTATGGGTACGTTCCCTAACAATCTTCTATTGGTGGTCTTCTTTCGTTTCGTGTCATGTCCAATTTGGTAGAGTCCCTTAAAGGTAATATTTATGCAAAGTTACGGCGTTTATTCCTAATTATAGATTGTTATAAAATTCGCACGAACACAGAATTGATACTAAGTCACAAGCGGCTCAGTTGGTGACTGTAGCCTTGTATTTTAGATACAGCTACCGATCACAATATAATATTAACTAATATGCTTTATTAATATAAACAAAATGTATATCCAGTAAATGATATATCTAATCAATTTTGTAATATAATCTCTGAAAAAAAAAATATAACGGAGTTATTTAATGACATTTCATAGCAAAGCGAATAGGAATTCAAGTCCCTTTCAAGAATTTTCATACCTTGGCCAGATGAAATATTAAGTATATTTCATTGAAAATATTGTAAATGACAATGTCCTGTAATGTAATATGATTTTATGTTATATGATTGTACTAGTGAGATAATTGTTAAGTACTCCCAAGGGTTTTTTATGGAAGGGATAATTTTTGTAATTATCCCTCCCATAAAAATCCTATTGTTAAAGTATCTATAGTAACTAGGTCACGGCCGACGAACATACTAATTTGAATTCTCGACTAACCCTTATATGATATACTCGCATATCCTTTTGTGACAAAACTCGTCCGAACATACTAAGAAAAGAGAAAGGTAAATACCCTACATTGAGATTTAAGAGGTCTCTGGTTCCCTGACTCATATCTAAACCCTTAGATAGCTGTTGTATTATTATTGGCATAATTATGGCGACAAACTGACGGCCTTATAAGTCACATATTTGAACTTGTAGGTACTTAAGTCGATAGAGTGTCAAAGGCAATCCTCAAGGCTTGTTTGTAGAATTAATCGCAGTATGCTACATACAATTGTGCTTCAGATTCAGACTATTCAGCTATGTTTATTGAAGTGGCATATCCGAAGTATTTCCCGGCTTTATAGAGGTAGTACAGGGCCTTTGTAGCTCAGCCGAAGTAGATATACAGTTTTTAGGGAATCCACAATATAACCATGCCAAAATGGTATCTACTCGTAGAGACTTATGAAATGTCTTAAATAAGTGCCATCTATGTGTTTTGTTTGTCAAGAAATTCTTAATATTTAGTCTCAAGTACCACTTAGGGAACTTTAATTCTTGTTCTGATCTCCTCATTGGTGCGCCCTACTTTGACACCGCACAGCAGACAGTGGTCGGTCGCCGCCACAAATCAGGACATTCTTTCTGCTGTCCTGCGCTTCACGAACAAAGTGATCCGAAGCGGACTGAAATTCCGCGTCCATGAACAATATACATGTGTAGGTATCTACATTGCTCGAGCGAGGTACTTTTTCCAAAAGTACAGTGGGTAACTTTGACTTCAAAGTTACCCACTGTACTTTTGGAAAAAAATACCAAGAATAATATAATCCAAGAGGGGAGCGCCAAAAAATGCAAGTACTTTATGAAGGCTGTTTTTTTAAGAGAAAACTTCTTTAGCGGCTTTGTGCACTTTTTTTGGTATAGGTATAAAAGGTTAAACTCGCGTCAGTATCACGTGACCGTAAGATTCTTAAAATACGAAGGTCAATTTCGCCGCAATCTACAATTTTATAATAGCTCAATTGAGCTTAAGTGAGAAATCGGGCGGTCTAGAAACCAAAAGACCCCGGCTCGAACCCAAATCATTATTTTTTCCGTTTTTATTTTATTTTTTGATATTTATTTTTAATTTGTTAATTTAATATTTCATATTTTTGATTTAATTGTCATGTCGTTGCCACTGTCGTTTTTTTAAATTTGTCATGTTTATGTACGATAGCGCAAAAGATGAATATTGTTTTTAACCATAAATGATAGTACTTTCAAACGTTAAAGTTCAAGTTTTTGACTTCTGCCGGCACTCCAGGAGTGCAATCCGTTTTGTTTTATTTTAGCGGAGTAAAGAAATAATCCTTTTGGTCAGTCAGCTAGGTTCCTTAGCGTTTAGCGCGGATGCAGGTTATTTATTTTCGGACGAACTTATAATAGTGAAACACCTTTCTAATAAAAAAAAAAATAGTTTTCTATTAGTATATTAATTCAAAATAAGCTTTACGTTTGTCAGTCATGCAAAATTTTCTAACCAGGCGCGTCAGTCATGCGTTAAAGTTGTATTCATTAATAGTGCTCAATCTGCGCGTGCCTTCGAATGCGTGATCTGAAATTTAGTATATCCGGTGAAGAATATTATCAGAATCACATAACATTTAGTCAGTTAGTATAACTCTGTAACAGATGCTGTGAGTAGCCGATTAAAGTACTGCACGCCAAACGCTAAGGAGTCCAGTTGACTGACGGAAGGGAATTTCTTTGCTCCACAAATGTGACGCAATATAAAGAAACATCCTTCATAAAATGGTTGCATTTTTTTAAAGCTCTCCTTCCGATCCTAAAGCACAAAAATGCTTACATAGCCAGACATCATACCACATTCAATTAGACAGTATTTATTATGAGGAGCTTAAAAGTTAACATAGACCTTCATTTGACTTTACCCTTAACTGACGGCCTTCTGCAACCTGTTAGGTACATGACTAACGATATTTCCATATGGAGTGGACTGCACGACGAACAGACATTTCCTGCCAAAAGCTACGTATTTAATAATAAACTGTAGATACTTACAATTTGAATTGAATTTTGCTTAAAATTGCAACAGAATATTGTCCACATGTCGTGTCGAGCGACAGAAAGTCCCAAATAAATGAGCATGAAACATTAAGTGTTATTACTGCATTCATAGCTATGTTTATATGCACGCGACAAACAAACAATGCCTACATATCGATATAATATGTTCTAACGTTCTAGAGAAGCTATCTGAAACAAAAATAGTCCTTTTTCGCTAAATTAAAACTAAAAGCAGCTGCAGTGCTAAAACAATAATTCTGCCGTCTAACCTAACAAAGCAAACGTTTTGCGGCATGTAGCGCTAGATATTTTTTTTTCTCACGGCCAAAAGGTCCAAAACACCATGAATTTTGAGGCACTTACGCGTTTTGTACAAAATACTGACACAAAACGTCAACTTACTCGTATAAGGAACTTATTACCGAGTAGGTATAAAAGTTTATTTTGATTTCGAAAATATATCTAATTGGTACAGAATCATGCCTTTTTAGGGTTTCGTACTTCAGTCAGCAAAATCGAAACCCTCATAGGATCATTTTGTTGTCCGTCTGTCTGTCTCTCTGTTAAGACCCTTTCTCAGGAACGCGTGGAGGTATAAAGCTGAAATTAATATCAAATATTCAAGTGTGCTCGCTCACTGACTCCCTAACAGAGTCGGGAATCGGCTCATTGTTCTAGTACTAGGTACTTTGACACACTCTTAACTAAAACGAACAAAACATAATGTTAATGATGACTGAAATAATGTTGTTATCTGTTATAAGTGTCAATAATGGAAATAATACTGTTACGTTATTTCCGTTATTGTTAAGTACTTACATCTACACAAGGTACAGCAGACTTCTACAGAAAACTCCTTCCCGATTTTGTGGTATATTTATTCTCTTCACGAAAATGCAATGAATATACATAAGTATGATTGGATGGTAACCAGGTATCTTTAGTGCGGTTGTTTTGGGCAAATTTTATCCATTTTTCCCTATATTTACGGCTCAAACGTGGAAATCTTAAAAAAGCAGAATGATACAAATTATATCTTACCATAATGCAATAATAAATTATTTTTATCTTTCATTTTTAACCACAGTTAGTTATTTTTTAAATATGTGTTACGTATATTATTTTCCCCCCGGTGTGCCCCCCCCCCTTCTAATTAGCGGCTACTACAAGCCACCTTTTCACTAAAATTCATCAATACTCATGAGTAAAATGTCTGTGACATACGGTCGGACAGACAGACAGGCAGACAGACAGACGGATATGACGAAACTATAAGGGTTCCGTTTTTGGCTACGGAACCCTAAAAATGATTATCTAGTTATTTACCGATGGGAAGTTATTTTTTTGCACCTCGCCGTATTGGTTGAATTGTAAGTGCAATATCGTAACATACCCGACGGCATATGTAATGCGTTTGAACTTTTTCGTTTAAAAAACAAAGAATGACCAAACTAAGACATGCTAAGATGTAGGAAACAGCAACAGTAAAGTGCTGCCGGCCGGACGGCCGCACTTGAACAAGACACAGTTGTGATGTGTGGTGACTTCTCTAGCACGTCGTACATTAATACCTCAATGTGGCTACACAGAGAACTACAAAAGGCACGTTTTTATTACTGCGCAGATATATTATTATTCAAACCTGCATGAAATCCCAGTAATAAAAACTAAACTTTTCAAGTGCTTTTTTTCAGTACCTACAGTAAGTTTGAATACAAAATGGTTGAGGTTTCACAAATAAAATGTTTGCTGTTCACAAATAAAATACAACATTTTCGCGAAAATAAATACTGTACTGGAGAAATTTACTTTTCAATACTTAGGTATTGCACGGTAATTTTATCTACACAGTATTCTATCTCGAGGCGCGTCGTTCCGACCGTTTGTTCATACAAACGGTCGGAACGACGCGCCTCGAGTTGGGTATAATATCATATCATATATTGGCGAATGCGCCGCAGTGAGCAACGAACGCTGTAATAGTTTTGTAAACATGCGATTTGTGAATAATCTATACATAATATTATAAAGCGAAGAGTTTGTTTGTTTGACCGCAATAATCGCAGGCACTACAGGTTTGAATTGAAAAAATATTTTACTGTTAGGTAGCCTATTTATCGAGGAAGGGCTGTATAACATTACGTTACGACCAATAGGAGCGAATGAAAAATGTTGCAAAAATGGGGAAAAATTACGCAGACGAAGTTGCGTAGGTTCGCTAGTTACATAGTATGGAAAAATGCAGTTATAGATTATATTGTGCTGTTTCTGGTTGTTTGAACCCAGAAATATTATTTTTAAATTAAGAATGCAGGTTTTTTTATACTATACAATTTTACAATAAAGCTTTTCGTACGTCTCAGTCGAGGCGCAAAATATTTTTCAATCTTACATTAAAAGGGTGTTTTTTTAAATTAAATATAATTATAAAAAAACACAACATGTATTTTATTGATCATTTCCTATTTCTTTCACGACAAATGTATTTACATATTTAAAAGGTAGATGAAATTAAAATACTGTAGGTGGGCAGCACTGTCGAGAGTTTACGTACCGCGCGGTACAGCCGCGCGGTACGTAAACTCATGTAATTACACAGACTAATTATTTCAAGGATAGGGCCGAGTTGCAATACTATATAGATAATATTACCGTGCCTAAAGGTAAATATTATGACGTCTCAAAGAAATGAGTTTTAGTTAAAACAAACAGTAATTTTTGTACAACAAACAGGTACCTATACAATTTTAATTTCAACGTTTTGTAAGGCTAGTATACTTAGAATAATAACTACGCTTTGCTTACAGGTAGTACACATTAAACCGTTCTAAAAAGCTTTTATCGACACAATAGGCAAGTCGATAGGGGAATGAAAATTTAAACAGTGCGGTGGTAAACAAAGTGACCGCGTGTAGTTGTTGCTAAGCAAGGGGCAGGTGTCGTCGCGATGCCGGTGTAATCAACGTCGATCTACCACGTGCTGTCCATTACTGCAATGAGCGCACGTTGCGGATACAACCAAAAAACGGAAACTTCGCAAAAAACCTAACTTTTACCCATGTTTATTACTCTGTTGAATATCCGAATTCGTCCTGGAAACAAATTAACTATAATTGCATTTCTCAAAAAATATATTACTCCTGTACTCCGATGCATATAATGTAAATAGCATTTAGAGATTGAAATATTTAACCGACAAACTTGTCTAGTGTCTTGTATGTAATGTATATAAATACCAGTCACGTATTAACAATTCTTTTTAAAATGTAGATACTTATCAGCCGTTGCTTGGCCAAAACTATTATTAACAAACAAGTTTAATATGTAAGTCAAAACTGATATTATCTAATTCGCTACCAGCTACAAAAATATCGGTGATATGCACTAAAATAACTCGGTATTTTAAACTAGTTGGACGTCCTTTCACAGTCTGTCGAAATCTGTGATCACGGAAACAAAGTCATTAGTGTGAAAACGTTTCCTCCCAATAATAACCAGTAGCGTAATTATATTTCGTCAATTACAGAGCATAGTGAAGGTTACTGATTACGTAAATAACAATAGCATGAATAATTTATTATCATATTTTGGAATATGTAAAAAAATAATCAAGGATATGGTACAAGGCAGAATAACGAATAGACTTGTACAATTATTACGACTGATATAAGTGTACATAGTACTCTGTAATGTATGTGTTATGTACATAAAAGAGTAGGGTTCGTAAATATATAGGTATATAGACCCACACGGGAAATCTTTGGGTGTCTGATTTTATGAAACTGAGGTAAATTATTGTGGCCGTTATTTACTGTGTGTATTGTTTTGATAAAAGTACTGTGTACTTTTATTACAAACATATAATGAAATGAAAATGAAAAAATATTTATTGCAGCAATATATACAGTATAACATTAAATGCAAAGATACAATCATTCATAATCTAAAGCTGGGTGGACCTTAGTGCTGTATTACTGTTGGTCTTCTCACTAGGCTAGCCTGTATCGAGGAGACCGTATGTTACTCTTATCTAATTACATATCTACCTTTGTTACATTCATATTTTTTTTATAATATTTTTACAAGAAACATTTAAATTATAAAATAAAGTAAAATTAAACAAAACAAAAACAAAATAATACAGCACTAATTTTTACCGTTGAGGTGAAGACGGAGGCATAGGCTTTAGTAGTTGAGATTTTAGAGAAGGTATACTTAAAGAAGGTTATTCCAGTTATCTACTTGAAGTATACTTCCTCCAGCAGGGTTCGGAAAGTGGAGCACCGGGTGTCGCGGCGTAAATAAGAGGGGCCTATGTCCAGCAGTGGACTGATATAAGTTAATGATGATACTTATGTGACACACATTTGCAGGTTATAACTCTATATGCTTTGGGACAGCTAGGCTTAAGTACCTACATACAGGCACTTACAAATTAATATTAGGTACAACAACAGACAGTGTTGAGTAAATAACTAAAGGACATTAAAATACAATTGGCGAGGCGTCTTGACGTTTTATTTCCAACAACCGTGGTGTAATAAATTATTGGTGCTCACTCATTTATTACGATTTAGGAGGGGGGAGGGGGAAAGATTATACTTAACTATAAAATAAAACCAACGCTGATCATTAATTTATTAACCGAAATAGTACAAAATAATTATATATACCTTTGTATAATTGTATCAGTAGAAGAGCGTATGTTCTTGGCACTTACGCCTTTTTGTTGGGAAACGCAGTTTTTCGGCAATAACTCAATAACGGTATATCCGATGAAATCTGAAATAATAAAGTATTTATTAAGCGCTACCTTTGTGATTTTTTTCATATTTTTTGGTCACACGGTTCAAAAGTTAAGGGGGTGGGGGCACAATTTATGCAACTTTCGGAGCGATTCTTTCCAAAAATATTAACTCAATCAAAAAAGTTTATTAGAAACTGTTACAGTACAATATCTTTGTGCTGTATCTACAATCTACATCACAATCTTATGTTCCTTATCGCACGTTCAGTATCTATTAAATGTTTCCACTATCTGTTATCAACACGAAGTCGTTAGTATATAAGATGCACCTTTAGATAATTATAACCAGACTATACTACATCTTTTGTCTCATTTATACCTAATCATATATTGCCAAGTAGTTTGGCAAATTGGTGACCCCGACGAACGAATACGCAGCAAGAAACATGGCACAATCACCGTGCAAGGCGAACATAAATCAGCAAGGAACACTTGAAGTAGCTGCTGGCACCTCGGTTTTATCCCGCATTCCGGAATTTTGGAAAGACCAACCAAGATTATGGTTCACGCAACTAGAAGCCATATTAGCACCACAGAAGCAAGGAGACGAATACAAATACTGTACAGTAATAGCAAAGTTATCCAAGGAAGAAATACTACAGGTTAGTGACCTAATCACTTCACCACCGACTACAGATAAATACAAAAACATCAAGGAACGTTTAATTGATTGTTACGAAGAAACAGAACAGCGACAGTTTCAAAAATTAATATCAGAGACAGAACTCGGTGATCAAAAACCTTCGCAGTTATTACGTCAAATGCGAGTCCTCGGGAGAGGAAAAATCAGTGACGAAACAATTAAACTACTATGGTTCAGGCTTTTACCAACATCAGTTACTACGGTTCTAGCAGTTACGGAAGACATGGAAATTGACAAACTGAGCCAAATTGCAGACAAAATAATAATGAATTCAAAAGTAACCGAAATATCAGCTGTTAGCAACGACACTTCAAACGACAACAATACAGCATGCATTTTAGCCCAGCTAGCAAAATTACAGATAGATATTGACGCAATTCAGCAAGGTCAATATGGCTATCGACCCAACACGCACAATCATTTCAAGAAACGTCAACAATTCCCGATTATGAGGCCGAGAACAAACTATAGAGGAGCAAATCGATTTTGTTACTACCACGAAAGATTCGGAAAATATGCAAAGAACTGCATTAAACCATGCAGTTGGAAACCAATGACTTACGTACGGAACCAGGGAAACGAATAAGAGCACAGACAACGGCGAAACTCTGTGCAATCCACCCATCCAATCGCCTCACCATTACCGACCGAAAAAGTGGTATGAAGTTTTTGATTGACACGGGCGCAAATATTTCAGTCATTAGCAAGCAACAGAGACATTCAGTTTTACAAAATGAACAATACACACTATACGCTGCAAATGGGACTAAAATTAGGACTTACGGCGAGAAGACGCTTACCTTGAATTTAGGACTACAACGATGTTATAAATGGAATTTTGTAATCGCCGATGTTACACAACCAATAATTGGAGCAGATTTTCTAGAGCACTATAAACTATTAGTCGACATAGCAGGTCGCAAACTTATCGACAAAGTTACAGAGCTGACAACGCATGTAACTTCGGAAAAAGCGACACAACAAACAATTCGTAATATCGCAGTGGGAACGAATCCACGTATTACGCAACTTTTAAACAAATACGAAGACATCACGAAAGGGTCCTCTCTCCGCAATGCGCCCAAACATAAGATTGAACATCACATTATCACTACAGGACCACCCGTCGCAGCTCGGGCAAGACCATTACCTCCAGAAAAATACGACATAGCCAAAAAGGAATTTCAAAATATGATAGAACTCGGAATTTGCCGACCGTCAGATAGCCCATGGGCAAGCCCATTACATATGGTAAAAAAGAAAAATGGCGAATGGAGACCATGCGGAGACTATCGAATGCTCAATAGCACGACAGTACCGGACAAATACCCACTACCAAGATTAACTGACTTTACATACATATTAGAAAATAAGAAGATACTAAGCAAGATAGATATACGTAAAGCATACCATTGTATTCCTGTTAAAGATATAGAAAAAACAGCCATCATCACACCTTTTGGACTTTTTGAGTACTTAAGAATGCCTTTCGGATTACGCAATGCGGCACAAACATTTCAACGATTCATGGATTCCTTATTTAGAGATTTAAACTACGTATTTATATTTGTAGACGACTGTCTCATTGCATCGGACAACGAAGATTTGCATTATCAGCATTTAGAAACGGTTTTCAAACGTTTACACGAGAATGGAATAACCATTAATCTCGAAAAATGCGAATTTCTCAGAAGGGAAATAGATTTCTTAGGTTATCATATAACGAGCCAAGGAATACTCCCTACCGAAGAAAATTACAAAGCAATCATGGAATTTCCCAAACCGAAAACAATTCAAGAATTAAGAAGATTTTTGGGCATGGTCAATTTCTACAGAAGTAATATTCCATGCGCAGCGGAAAATCAAAGAATTTTAAACGAATATCTACATGGTTCAAAAAAGAACGATAATTCACCTGTTCCTTGGACAACGGAAGCAGACAAAGCTTACGAAAAATGCAAGGAAAGCATGAAAAACGCAGTGTTAACAGCGCATCCTTCCCGCAACGCATCACTAGCGCTCATGACCGACGCTAGTGCTACTTGCGTTGGTGGAGTTTTACAACAAAAATCCGGACGCAATTGGGAACCATTAGGATTTTTTTCACAAAAATTGAGCGAAACTCAACAAAAATATTCTACGTTTGACAGAGAGCTGTTAGGAATATACATGGCCGTCAAACATTTTCACAGATTAATCGAGGGAAGAGAATTTACAATATTTACGGATCACCGACCTTTGACATACGCATTCTCCCAAAAACCATCATCAAACGATACACCGCGACGGGTCCGGCAGTTAGATTTCATTTCACAATACAGTACCAACATTCAACACATAAGCGGACGTGACAATATTACCGCCGATGCCTTATCTCGAATAGAGGAAATATACGTGCCATCACCTATCGATTACGCTGAATTGGAAAAATGTCAATCAACAGATAATGAACTAAGTAAATTACATGACAATAAAAGATTAAAATTCAAAAACATTACGCTTCCGGGTTCCACAATAAACATCACCTGCGACACCTCTACTGGAAAAAGCCGCCCCTACTTACCAAAGCATTTTCGCAAACAAATTTTCGATACCATTCATGGTATGAGCCATCCAGGAAAAAGAACTACGAGAAAAATGATAACCCAAAGGTATTTATGGCCGTATATGAACAAAGATATCAATAACTGGTGTAGATCATGTATAGCCTGCCAAAAATCAAAAATACAACGACATACGATATCACCTCCTGGTACATTTATGACAGCGCAACGTTTTGAACATTTACATATTGACATCGTCGGACCACTTCCGATTTCACAAGGGAAGAGATATTTAATCACAATCATAGATCGTTGTACGTCATGGCCCGAAATATTTCCGGTAGAAGATATAACTGCAGAAACAGTAGCCAAGACACTTTTCGAGGGATGGATTACTCGTTTTGGATGTCCATTGCGCATTACTACGGATCAAGGCCGACAGTTTGAATCAAGAATATTTGAGTCACTCTCACAATTTTTGGGAATACATAAAATTAGGACAACACCTTATCATCCACAATCCAATGGAATGATAGAGAGATTTCATAGAACTTTAAAGGCGGCGTTAATGACAAGAGAATCCAACGAAAATTGGTTAAAAGAAATTCCAACAGTTTTACTCGGGTTGCGGAGTAGCTTGCGAGAAGACACAGGTTATAGTTCAGCAGAGATGACATATGGAACGCCAATACGACTCCCTGGAGGATTTTTTGAGTCATCAGCAGCACAGTTATCAACGTACGAAGAGTTTGTAAAACAAATTCAAAAGGACATCACACAAATGACATCAATTCCGAAAAGAAAAAAACACAATCAAGCTATATTTGTGCATCCCGAACTCAAAGAATGCTCACACGTATTTGTTCGGTGTGATAGAATTAAGAAAGCCCTGACACCGCCGTATGAAGGACCCTACCCAGTAATTAGTAAAACAGATAAAACATTTTGCATTAGAATTAGGGATAAAGAGACAGTGATATCAATTGATAGATTGAAACCAGCTTTCATGATCAATGACGAATCAAACTACGTGCCAGATTCAAAGGATTGCGACAGGCATTCACACACGTACACTACACGATCGGGACGTAAAGTAAAGCCAGTAGTACGTCTATAAAAAATCGCTGATATAAGCAAGCTATTCGTATATATATTAACATAGATCTTAACATATACCATTAATTCACAACTACTCGTAACAACAAGACATCTAAAATGGGAAATCAAAGTTCTAAGGACCAGATAACATACAATACGGACAATTGCCTCAATCAAAACGAAGCGGACCAACTCCGTAACCTGATCCAGGAGGACTTACGGTGGACAAGAAATGTTGCAATGGGACAGATTATTTTAACAATCGGCGTGATCCTAATTTACGGCATAATGAAAACACTGGACAGAAGAATGAAGAGTTTAACGGAAAAAAATAAACACTCGTGCAACAGCTAAGTCAAAATTACAGACGTCAGCAAATCACACCACAACAGGCGTCATCAAATTCCACCGCGTACAATAGCATTATTATTTATATACATCAGCAAATAACTAGTAAGGTCTAGGTCAAATTTATATTGTAAACACTATTACCATATTTTTTTTTTTTTTTTTTTTTAAAGGGGGGTGTACTGTTACAGTACAATATCTTTGTGCTGTATCTACAATCTACATCACAATCTTATGTTCCTTATCGCACGTTCAGTATCTATTAAATGTTTCCACTATCTGTTATCAACACGAAGTCGTTAGTATATAAGATGCACCTTTAGATAATTATAACCAGACTATACTACATCTTTTGTCTCATTTATACCTAATCATATATTGCCAAGTAGTTTGGCAAAGAAACCTTAAATGTTTTTAAAAGACCTGTCGATTGATGTTACTACATGTAGATGTTTGCTGCAAAACAAAAATTTTGAGCTTCTGTTACATGTATGGAGTAAAAATATATATTATTATTATTCAGTTATCAAACTAAGTAGCGGCTACTTTAAGACACCCTTTCATCAAATTTCATCAATATTAATTAAGTAAAATGCCTGTGCCATACGGACGGACAGACAGACAGACAGGACAGACAGACGGACATAACGAAACTATAAGGGTTCCGTTTCTGCCATTTTGGCTACGGAACACTAAAAAAAACTAAAACCAACCAAACTTGTACTCCTTATTCCTTTAGGTTCTTACGTAATAAATATTAAACAGTGGGAAGGGTTGAACTACTCTTATTTTTTCTTACATAGATACGGGAGGGTGGTGGTCAAAACAGGGTTAAATCGTCTTAAGTAATAAACTAATGGCGTGGCGCCTAGATTGAATGAATTATACATATAATAAAAAGTTACATAATTTATAGTCAATAATCTATAATTAATTATAATTTTACAAAATTATACGGGAATTAACGCGCATTATTTACCTTATATTTTTTTTGACGTTTTGACCAGATTGCACCGGCCATAGTCATATGCGAACTGTCGCAGCGATGTTGAGACCCCGTTAGGCCGATGAATCTTCAACTCCCTCACTTTTTGGTTTCTCGAATACGCACTCCCAAGAATATACCTCTATACCTCTGCAGACCCCAGGTATCTACAAAATTGAATCCAGCTGCGGTAGTTCGTTCATTGGCCAAACAAAGCGAACTATAGCGGAAAGGCTAAAAGACCGCATCGCAGCAATAAAAAACCAGCAAACGAACAATCGGCAATTGCTAGACATATATTGCAATCGAACACCAATCACTGGATTGAGTTTTATCGTCCACAAACCCTCCCCACAGATCGCCATTTTTATTCAAGAATTGTGCGTGGATTGAAATTAAAAAACATAAAACCTTTAAATCGGGAAGTGGGCTTCAAACTAACCGTGACGGGGAATCCAGTGATTCGCAAAACCCACACTCGCTCACCTCGTATTCGTCCGCAATCGGTTAACATAGACACTATCAGTGTAGTGTGCAATGACCCCAACATTTCAAGAAACCCAAAAGTGAGGGTAGGTGAAGATCATCAGCCTTACGGAGTTTCATCATCGCTGCGACAGTCCGCTTGTGATCACGGCCGGTGCAACCGGGTCGAAACGCCTAGCAATTTTAAGCTAAATAATGCGCGTGAATTCCTGTATAATAAGTAGTTATAATCATGCAGTGCAAAAGTTTAAATGTTAGTATATATAAAATTAGTAGCTTTACCCCGGCTTCGAATTTACATTTCACCTCTTTATGGATTAAATTTTCAAGAAGCCGTGCGAAGCGAATGCCAACGTTGTGTGTAATAAATTTTAACCCAATTTGTTCATTCGTTTGAGCTGTGCGTTGATATCAGTCAGTCACGGTTCCCCATTTTGAAATAACTTAGTCGCGATATGTTGGCCATTGTCCTGTTTCCCCGTATCCCCTACTACATACAAGTCATACAAGGGGCGCCCCGCATAACTCATGCTAACAATACGCACTCGTTGTCTGACGTCACGACCGTCTCATCGCTGTACTGCATAGCACTTAACTACAACATACCCTTGAAAACAGACAACACAATAGAGTAGGAAAAAATACAATCACATCAGATTCACGGCAACAATCGATATTTTTACATCATTTTTCTGCCAATCAATACCATAGTTATAAATAAATATCAACGAAGGTTTGCCATACCCTTTTTTAATAATATTTTATAGCTTACTATAAATGTGTATATATATATATATATATATATATATATATATATATACATTAGCTTACTATAAATGTATATATATATATAACCTTTCTCGATAAATGGGCTATTCAACAGTATAATATTTTTTCAATTCGAACCAGTAGTTCCTGAGATTCAGAGATCAGCTTCTATAATATAACGCATTGTTGCAACATGACTGACGGGTGTTTCGGAATGTCCAAGTTTAATATTTGTTATTACAATGTGTAGATGACAGTTATGAAGTTTGATTTAAAAACCACGTTTGATTACACTACGCTCGTCAAATATGATTGCCTGTTGGTCTAGTGGTTAGTGACCCTGACTGCTACGCCCTGCTGCCCGAGGTTCGATCCCTACCCAGGGTAAAATTTTATGTTTATTCTGAATCTGGGGGTAATTTATCTATAATATGTATGTGTTTATCTGGGTGTAATTGATCTATAATTTGCAAATAATTTGTATGTTTATCAGTTGCCTGATAAACACATTTATATATTTATATGGATAGTACACAGTCTCTGCCTAGTTTGGAATCAGATGGCGTTATGTGAGTTGTCCCTAGATATTATTATTGTTTCGGTCAGTAGAAAGGTACCGTGACTGCCTCAAAAACATGGATGGTCATGCCATAGTCTGTACATATGGCTATTAGGCTTTTAGAGCCGAACCACACGGCGCGGTGTGGTAGGTACCGCTCCGGCACCGCACCGCAAATAATTCGCCGCTCAGGCGTTCATACTAGCGGTGCGAGGCCGCAGCATTGTGCGACCCGTCGCGGCACTGCAGCGGGGTGTTGGACGTAGTCTGTTCATAAAATGCGCCCTTCCTTCTGCCGCGCAAACAACTGCGGTGTCGCTCCGGCGCCGCTCCGCTTACACTTGCCTCGTTTTAGTCCGGCGTCCAAGGGGCGCGGTGCTGCCGCTCCGTGTGGCAAACCATAGATTTTTATATGCCGGACACTGCAGCGGTACCGCTCAGGTCACGTCGACGGTGCGACCGTCGCAAATAATTCGCCTCACAGGCGCATATTGGAAAATGCGTAGGCTGAACTAGGGTACACTTAAATAGCTTCTGTAACGAACGTCGAGAGCGTAAAGACAGGCTACTACATTTCCTATCATCGTTTCAAATTGACATGACAACAATACGCTTAGCTACAGCGCGACGAAGCTATGCTTAGCCTTCCGTCCACGATGTAAAATAGAGTAACATGACATCACGACATAAAGAGTAACATAGAAATAATCTATGACAATTGAAAGTATTCCATCAGTTAGTTCCTTTTCACACGTTCCGGTTTCAATCCGTTCCAGCGCCGGCTACCCGGCGGCGAATGCATAGGGACCGGACCGAACGGACGCGCGAACGTGTGAAATCTACCGTACATCGCCATACCCTTTGTGCCGGTTACCCGGTTTGAGCCTGTGAAAAGGAACTTAATCGTTTCGTTTGTTATTATCGTTCAGAAACTGCTCGCTCTGTCGAAATATTTTGTTGTAAAAATTGTTTTGATGTCACATTATGAGTGTCTGATTTATATTCATTAGTTTTCGAATTTTTTTGGTATATTTTCGCAAGTTTCCGATTAGTATTCATAGTATATTTTATCTTATCGTATACCTTTAAACGAGCAATGCTTGTATTATATATAAATAAAACCTAGCTAGATCAATTTGTCGCCACCGAAACCCCCTGCGTACTAAATTTTATGAAAATCGTTGGAGCCGTTTCCGAGATTCAGATTACTCGGAAACGGCTCCAACGATTATATATATATATATATGCATAAAATTTAGTACGCAGGGGGTTTCGGTGGCGATATATTGATCTAGCTGGGTTTTATTTTGAGAAAACGTATTTTAATAATTTTGTCATCCAGATACTTTTAACTTTTAATGTATAGATGCTAAAACCTACTAGGCACATAGATTGTTTTCCGCGTCTTTCCAGGTTTGAGATCTCTAGTCTCTAGAACCTATAAAGTTGCTTATGTGTGAAGATGTATGATGGGTGTACAATACTTCAAAGATCGGCTATCATTCTACCTAAGTTACATTCGCCCAATTGCAAGACCCAAATCTGAACTTGGTCCAGTTTTGTAAACAAACCTTTACTGAATTTGCGACTACAAAATGGATCTTATTATGAAACGGGTGTTTTAACCGACTTCAAAAAGAAGGATGTGCTTATGAGCTTCGAAGATAGGCAACGAAACTCTTCAATAAATGCCAGCAAACCTGCCCTGATTGAAGTCGGTTAGATATTATTTTGTAAAAAAGTTTTATTACAAGTATTATGCACAAAATGAATTTCAACGAAAGCGTCCAGTAGTAATATTAATAATAATTAAAATTATCTTTGGTAAGCTGGCTAATGTGTTCGGCGTCGACGCCTTACACATCATCAATGATCTAATACAGCGCACTAATTGTTCATTTGCATGTTTTCTCACGATCATTTGTTGCATGCGCACGCTTCATTCATGTTTGAGCTTTTTTATTCGTGTTATGTGTTATGAAATAAGACAAGGTTTAACCACGAATCATATAATTCCGATTATAAATAAATAAAAGATTTCCACCCATTACTCTAAAAAGAGATATTCACATATATTTTTTAATCTGAGTAAGTAACTTGTTGAAGCAGATTTAATACCGAGGACAACATTTATTGACTGGTTAAACTCGCCTTGTTTAAATTCTTTTATTGGTCTCACTGCACATTCGCCTGGATCTTTAAACGGAAGTAGGAGAAACGAGATTGCAGAAACATTTCAATATGTGACGATATTCAACCACTTGTCTTTCCGTCTTCACGAGTATCACGGCGAAAGTGCTATACAGGCTTTATAAAATATTTTTATTGCCTTTAGGATTTTAAAAGGTAAAAATACGTAACGTAGAAGCTTTTTCCGTTCTCTGAATTTTTTTCTAGCACAGTTCTAGTTTCTAGCACTTTTTGTAGCACAGTTATTCAAAATATCAGCAGTAGATTACATAATCCGTATAATTTAGTAGTAGATACTGTTGTCGCATATTAATAATTCCTATACCAGAATATCCGTTAAGCTGAAATGTTAATGTTAAAAAGCCTATTTAGTGCAGAGTAAAATTAAATACATTTTGAAAGCGAATGGTGTATTACGTAGTAATATTAATATCTTAAGAGGCATTCACCGCTATTTGCGAGTATTCTGAATTTTCAAGCCTTTAATTGCCATGTTATACTATTACCTAATCAAATTAGATGAATCTTTCGAAACCTCGTTTTAAGAAAAGTACTCATAGTGCCATTTTCAAACGTGAACCTGAATCATTAATTAACACTGACTGTAAAAAGTTACCAAATTATCAGATATATAAATCACATTAACTAATAAGAAATATTGGAGCACATTATATTGACGTTTCTATTATTTAAAGAGTTTATTAAAGTTTGTTTGTTGAATATCTGTGTTACACATTTTGCATTGCAATAAAATGTGCATGTTTGTTACAAACTTAGTAAGAACATATTTTCCTGAATTATTAACCTTCTTTTACTTTTCCAGAAGTAAGACAGGAAGCAGTGCAGCAGGCGCTGGCAGAAATGCAGAACAGACCCAAGCCCTCGCTGCCCATGCCCTCCAAGAGGACCTCTATGATGGCCAAGAGCCCTGACCGCGAGAGACATGACCTCTGTAAGTATCCCTGCAAGCTCTTTAAGACCGCAACACATAAATGTGATAAGTTACCACAACGCCAAAATCTGAGTTGCCGCTACAGTGGCGTGCAGTGTCCCATGCATTTCGTTGTTGCGACATCATACCTATTGTCACCCAATCCCTATTTATATGTTTCTCTTTACTTAAAAACGAAATATATACCTATGCACTATCAAAACACCGAAATATGCATGCAGTATGGATTAAAAAAGGGCGAAATATGGGTAAAATAAAAATATACTTAATATACCCATTAATAATTTAATTCAATTGATTTGTAACTCTTATTACAGTACACAACAATAAATGTAATTTCTCTGTAATAAGTGTGTATTTCGAAACATATAAGTAAGTTTATCAGTTTTGTGTTACCATAGTACAAGCTCTGTTTATTTTGACGTTGCGTGTGTTGTCCCAAAATATAACTATTTTACATATTATAAATACCTATACTTTTCTAGATTTTTTTACTTAATATTAATTTACCGTTAATCTTTCGACATCAACTGACATTACTGGACAGAATTTGAAATTTAGCGCCATCTCTGCTGATACCCCTTCAACTAAATTTGACCGGTGCCGTTAATAAAGTTTTAGAAAGAACAGCATTTAGTTTTTCGTGGACCTTATCTCAATGTGAACCTGGAAGGGCAAGTTTTTATCTTCTAGCCTCTCAATTGCGTTGGGCATTTGCATTAAATATGCTTCAAAAATAGCTATAATACGCATTTGCATATGCAAACATAGGTACAAAAAACTTAACGGAACACTCGCAGCATGCAAACTATGCAGGTATTCAACATTTCCTGATACCCTTTTGATCATTTTCCAGTAACTTTATATTTGATATATTTGTGTAGGTATTTTATCGTCACTGCGAATTTCACAGAGACAACAATAGGTGGGCTTCAACAGAATTGGATTTGTCCAATTTTGAAATATATTTAATACTAGGTTTCGCCCGCAGCTCCGCCCGCGTGAATGTCGGGAACCGCTAGATGGCGTTGAAGAAGCTAAATTTTGAGATTTTTTGACAAACAATTTATTAATTTTTCGTAAAAATATTTTTTTTTTCTTAATAAAAAGTATCCTATGTTACCTCTAATCCCAAAAATATGTGTACAAAGTTTCATGATCATCGGTTGAGTAGTTTTCGCTTGATAGCGTAACAAACAAACTTACATTCACATTTATATATTAGTAGGGATTAACTTTGAAAGCGATACTGAGGTAGTTTCAGTAGGAAGGACTATAAGGACTGACTACGATGCACAACTATGTCCAACTTTGAAATGACTTTTATTGTTGCATACAAATGTACCTACTTCTATATGTATATATAAAATTCTTTGTCCTGACTGACTGATGGATTAACGCACAGACTAAACCGCTGATCGTACAGACGTGAAATTTCGAGGACGTATTCCCTTTCAGCGGTTTTGGAAAATCAACCCCTAAGGGGGTAAAATAGGGGTGGCAAGATTGTATGAAACTTCGTCAGTTTTAAAGATAGATGTGCGAAATTTTTTTTGGCTGTTTGGTTTAAATTAAACAAAACATGTTACCCCTGTGGAGGTAAAATAGGGGTTGTAAGCTTGTAACTTGGTCAGTTTTAGAGTTAAATCTGTAAAAAAATTGCTTTGGGGATAAAGAAACATGTCTTTCAGCGTTCGAAAGCGAAAATCAACCCTTAACGAGGAAAAATCTTTCACGCTGATGAAGCCGCGAGCGATAGCTGTCAATCTAAATTTAGAAAAAATGATCCTCCAAATCTGTTGCTAAGCGCAAAACTTGACAACGGCTGAACCAATTCGTCCATACCATATTTTAAAGTCAAACTTAACCGGGGCAAAGCCGCGGGTAAAAGCTAATCCAAATCCATAATCGCGGGTGAAAGTAATTCTGTCTGTCTATTACGCTTTCATGCTTAATCCGCTAAACCGATTGAAATGGAATTTAGTTTGGAGAGAGCTTAAGTCTCGGGAAAGGACATGAGCTTTACGATTTAACTTTTCGACGCGATTACTAACATCCACGCAAGCGGGGCCACGGGAAAAAGCTAGTATCATATGATATTACTTTGACATGAAGATGTGTGTTACAAACACTGACGCATAGGGCGTAATATAACCCTTTGTATCGCCTCCCCTTTGTATTGAATATCCAACGACACACGCAATTCGTACGGTTTTTCCTACAACATTCTGTATTCACTACTCCCCGAGTCCCCGAATACTTAAACGATAACTAATTTCAAGTCGTACTCAAAAGCGTTTCCGTTGCCACTTTTCACTTTTAAGTATGAGTGACAGTGACAGCATGAGAGTTAACGGCGTTTCAAAACTGAGTAATATTTGAGTATTCGGCTATTATTGTCATAGGTACTCGGACAAAATCAATAAGTCTTATTAAATGTCGGTAGTATTCGAATTAGGACCGTGTGCGAATCCCTTAGTGGAGACAAACGGGATTCATCGACCGCAGTCGTGTGCTGGTTGAGCAGCGAAAGGGCTTTCGAAATTCGATTAGGGAGTATAATAGCAACAGGTACGGATCCTGCCAATGTGATATTATCAGACGGATATATTATATTGAGCTATAGGTAAATAGCAAGAGCTTCAGAAGATACTATCTATATAGGAGAAGTTCAAAATTAACACTACAAACACATTATATAAGCGTATTTGACTAGTGTTGTTTTGCTTCATAAGTGATTTCGATTTAATTTGTAAATTATTTTCTACCTTTTTCCTCAGCGTTTTGATAAAAGGTTATTTTTCTGAGTCTGTTAATTTATTTAATATTTAACACTGACTGACATGACTGACTGAGTACCAACGACCACCTTCCGGCCCAATCACCAGATCCTGAATACTGTACAAGTGTAAGCACTAGTCAAGACGAATCTAACGAGCTCAAACACAAGGGGGGGGGGGGCATCGCAGATATACATCGTTCCTCTTTCCGGCTCTGTAATTAGACACCGAAAATCACATGTTTCTTTTAAGTTTAGGTTTTCCTATGGCCACCCTACCGACTCCTACATCAGATCAGTACTGTGGTACCATAATATTGCATTGTCATTAAAGATACATTAGTTTTTTTATTTTTTTTTATTTAAAGTTAAAGTTTGTGACAACCTAGGTGAAAATTTATCAAAGGCTCAGCACGATGTCTGCTTCGATGGGCAGACATTTAAAACTTCAGTTATTGTGAAAACGACAGCAGTTCAGTTTGCGAAACTTTAGTAATTTGCTAACATTTATTTAAATTCAGTGGAATGTAATGTCACTGGTGTGGGTACAGCGTCTTCGTCGGATGAGGACTCGTGCGCAGGTGAAACAGAGTTGCCGCCGCCACCGGAGCTGGGTTCTCCGCCTGCGCGCCGGCCTGCCGCGCCCCATCCCCGCGCACACCCGCTTCCATTGCCACAGCCTCATCACCCGCGGGAGAAAAAACACGCGCCCAGGGAGAGAACCGAGATGAGAGAGAGAACTGAGATCGATCTATCTGAGATAACGCATCTGCCAGCTTGTAAGTACTATCTTCCTTGTATGTCTAATGTTTGCGGAGTGCCGTAAACGAAAACTCGTCCATAGCGGTACCTACTAGCGTCAATATACCTAATAATAATCGGTTGCCATATGGTTATGTTTAAGTTTATCCTAAAGCCCGAAAACGAAACAAAAAATACTTTACCTCTTCTTGGGTCTATCATTAGCATCACACCCTTGCTACCAAAAGTATATATGAGACACATTAAAACGAATGTAATAAGCAGGTTTTCCTACTAGACCTCGAAGAGTTCCACTATCCCTACCAGGGACGGTCATCAGATGAACTCGATGCGATCAATTTATTATATTCTTATCCGTATAGAGCAAAAAGTACAGTAAAATCGATTGAATTGATTTTATTATAAATCTTTATAGTGTAAATAAGAGCATTTTGAAGTCTTCTGAGAAGGCATTTATTTTCTAAACGGCAGCTGTATTGGCGTGCGAACGCTCAGTCCAAGCTGTCTTATTTTTATTACAGCCGGGTTATCCGTTTATAAATTTATTAAGAGGGTATGTAGGGATCATAATTCCCCCATGAGAAATGGCTAGTGTAGTATCGATCTACATGAGATCGTACCTACCTATGTTTTTACTACCTTTGGAATGAGCTATGATGTAGTAACAAATTAGATATTCACTGGCTTATATCAAATGAAGCGGCTAATATTGCAATATGAGCTTCTACCCAGACGGATTTGGGGGTTAGACGTTAGGTAAGGTTGCAAGTTAGATATGTATCATGGAAATCAGATAATTTATTTTTGTATTTGAAGTCTATAAAAATATATAAAATTCTTGGTAATGACTGACCGACTGATGGATCAATGCACCGTCTAAACCGCTAATCGTAGAGAAGTGAAATTTCGAGGACGTAGGTATTCCTTATATAATGTAGGCATCCGATAAGGAATTTCATCCCCTAAGGGAGTAAAATAGTGGCCTTAAGTTTGTATGAAACTCATCATGATGTGGTTTCACTAATATATTGTGGTAAGCTTCACTTAACATTTAGTGTTTGTTTCATGTCAATTGGTTCATAAATAAAAAAGTTATGCCAATTTAAAGAATCACGTTGAAAATTAATAAACAATACTAATATAAAGCTTGTTTTTTTAAATGGATTAGGACGGTTCGCGATAATCTCAGGTATTAATTGAAAAAATATTTTATAGGCTATATAACATCACGCTATGACCAATAGGAGCGGAGCAGCAATGAAAAATGTTGCAAAAACTGGGAAAATTGACTCAGACGAACTTGCGCGGGCCAGCTAGTATATAATATAAAAAAAACACTAGGTGCTTTGACCTAACGTTCTGGCTGTACTTTTTCGTTCAAATTACAATGAAAATAAAAGAAGGGGCGAATAATATATGTACACGTTTTTTTTTAAATATAAAGTCCCACTGCCCTCACGCGTTAAGGGGCGAGTATCGGCGTATTCATCATTATGTAAGGATGTGTGCTTTTAGTGCACACAGACAGAAATTACTAAATTAGCTTAATAAAATGTCATGGTATCCCCTGTCAAATTTAATGCAATCGTATATAATTTTCACACTTAAATGAAGCTGACAATTTGTCCGGAAACATTGGAAATCGGTAATACAGGTGTGCTTTTAGTGCAAATACCAATACTACACCATGCAGTTGGGCATTGAATTGGGATCTTGGGATTCGACACTGGCTTTCCTTTGAATGTCACGCAAACATAGCTAAACTAACAATATGCCTGTGACACCAGTGCTATTTGCCAGCTAGTACAAATAGATAACAACATCAATCCCAGTTAACTTGCTCTGTGCTAACTAAATAGAACGACATACATTGGACGACGAATCATCGTATTTAACCTTAGAATATTCAACTTAATTCAAAAAGGATGAGGTTCTCAATTCGACTGTATGTATTTTTTTTGTTTGATTTGATCACTCGAAGACGACGGGATCGATTTGAAAAAAAATCTTGTTTTATTAAAAAACTGAACTCGGACAGTAGTATGAATGTAAACAATGGATTTATAATTGAATATGATTTGTTGTGCACTTGTTTCCTATACAAAGCTGTGCTAACTATTTTAATATAATACTTACTTGTTTAAAAATATTTAAAGTAAGTGCTAACACTACGATGTTTAGTCATTCGTAAAATGTAGTCTGTATGTGAAGCTAAATATATGAGACGTCGGATGCAGTGCACATCGATGCTCGTAATCGATACATCATCGTCCGGCCTATGAACAAACATCCCACTGCACGCAAGCGTTAATGAGCGTGGTGTCAAATATCATAGTTTGTTTGTTAACAAACTGCGGGATGTATAAAACTTATATGACTCACACACCAAATACAAAATAAGTAATTCAATTTTGTATTACATTACATTCCTAATTATTGTTTTTGTCAATATGTCTTTTGTCAATAATCGTAGCGACTTACGAACTGTAGCTAGCCTTAACTTTAGCAGGCCAGGCGAATGAGACTGCAATTTGTGTGATTTGTTTCATCGCCACTACTCAATATTGGTGAAGGAAAACATCGTGAAGAAACATTTGCTTTTTTAAATCTTAAGTTCTAATAGAAGAAAACAACGTTTTTATTTACCTCTGAATTTTTTTTTACAAAACCTTCGACCAATATATACCTACTGATCTGATTTATTTCGCATTGCACTCCTAACTCAGTTAAGTTTAAGCAATTACGCTAATTTGATTATGTTTATCACTTGCGCACAACGACCAGAGGCTGTATGGTCGTTGCTTGCGCAGGATCAACTACCAAACGACACTACCTAGTTATGTGTCAGCTTGATTTTATTTATGCGGATAAGCTTATTCGGTATCACCTGTGAATAAGCTTATTCTAATTCAAAGTGCACTACACCGAACCGTCACCGACCTAACTCGATTCCAACGTATTACATGTGCAGCGCAAACTTAATTAATGCCTTAATCCGCTTTGGTCACTGTGATATTTGCTACACACATGCCCGGTGAAACGGTACGGTCTAGTGAATGAATATAGGTAATAAATTATGTAAATAGAATTTTTTTTGCTTGTGCTGCCTCGGATTATTTCATGGTACGGTCCTTTTGACCTTTAGCTAACAATCAGACACTTTATGTGATGATTTATAAGGCGTTTTGCTTGCAGATATCCAACCAGATGTGACCCATACGTCGTCGGGTGCGCGGCGGGGCGGTGCCTTGGTCGCTGATCGCGTACAGTGCTATGCTCAGCCCGAAGACACTGGCACTGGAACCGGGAGGTGGAAGGTAATTATCATAAACTTTACTCATGGTTTCTCTCTGTCTATGTCATTTGTGTCTCTTTGTGAGAACGCCGGTCCTACAGCATGAGTTCAACACTTCAAGGTACTTGGAGATTTATAATCTTAAATGGGAACTAAGGGACGTGTTATATGGTGTGTATGACAATCTATACAAATAAATAATGTTGTGGAAAATAATTTCGTATGGTTGGGTGTTTATTGGGCTGGAATTTTATTAATATTAATATTTTACTTCACCATCTATTCAAATTTGGCTGGTGGAGGTGGAGATTTTGGTTGTGGGTATAAATAAATTTTGAAAAAGACAAGGAATTGTAAATTTCTGAATTATTCGAATTTTACAAAAATATGCTCTAGAAGTAATCAAGATTAAACAAAACGTGTGGACATTCATATCAAAAAATCGTCTCGTCGAGAGAAATGCTTTCCAGCATTGTGTCGGGTATTCTCTTCACGCACGATGCGCACAATTGCATGCTGGTATTATTACATTATGATTCTAACAAATGACATCAATAAAAGTTGACACGAACAATTCGCGTGATTGTTTATTTTGATTTTAAATTTGGGGACGTTAATCGTTGGAAAAAGTTAATCATCGTGAATGCTTTTTCAATACATTCCTTTTCATTATACCAACCTACATCAGTTGATATCAATCATCAGCCTATCGCTGTCCACTGCTGGACTTAGGCCTCTCCAATTGCACGCCACTTTGGTCTATCTTCGGCTTCTCGCATCCAGCTCCTGCTAGCCGTTTTGCGTAAATCATCACTCCACCTGACCTGAGGGCGTCCTACACTACGTTTGCCCGGACCGGGTTTCCACTCAAGAACTCGTTTACCCCAACGGTTGTCGGTTTTTGGATAATATGACCAGCCCACTGCCACTTCAGCTTGCTAATCCGGTGGGCTATGTCGATAACTTTGGATCTCGCCGAATCACCTCATTTTGTCCCTAAGAGAAACTCCGAGCATAGCCCTTTCCATAGCTCGCTGAGTGACTTTGAACTTGTGATGTCGTCAGTGTCCACGTTTCGGCTCCGTATGTTATGACGGGTAGGACGAGGAGTTGATATCAGTAGATATATATAAGCGCTTACGACATCTATTTTAAAGCTCCTGCATACTTGTTGGGTTGATAGGGAAACATGGACACTATCTTGTTAATAGGTTCCGGGGCATATGTAAAAGGTGTTCGATAGTTTGACAAGCAATACTCATACTTGTTTACTAAGGCTCAAGTGTACGTGAGCGTCGTCGCACCTAGACGCTCTAGACTATAGTTGAAAGTAAGCGCGACATAATACTTCAAAGGAAACAGACAGCCAGGGGCGGCCTTAGTAAAATAGCTGATCTAGAACATTAAACTGTTACTAACTACGAACAATCTTAATTTGAAAACTCGCGCGCTTAATATTTTTTCATCAACTCGCTTTGAACCATAGCACAAACAAAACGTCGTAGGTGCGTCGAACAAAATCGTTGTATTTGTTCATGACGCGACGATGCAACGAGTCATATACACCTATCTCATTTGCACTCGCTAGCTTGCAACCGAGCTTTCAAACCTCTCTGTCTATTAAAAACCGTCAAAATATTGATGTACAACTAGGTAAGTTTATTTAATAATAAATCAGTAGGATATATTATGCCGGGCTTCGCAGCATGAAGTTGTAGCAAACGTTCTGTGTGGTATGAATTTTCTCATATGAATCGAACGATTTATAAATAGTACCTGGATGAGCGAGCTTTGCTCGGTTTTTTTAACGACGTTTTCTAAAAATGATACCTAGTTAGATCGATTTATCGCTCCCGAAACCCCCTTCATACTAAATTTAAAAATAATATATAGGTAATTAGATTAGTAAGTACTTACATCAAGCTTAACATCTTCTATACAAATCAATAAAATTTAAGTGTCTGTTTGTAATGTCAAAATAAAAGTTTTTTACTTAATAATGCAAATGAAAGGATACGTTAATTACATTACGTTTAATTACACACACTGCACTTAAAATAGATCTACAGAACTATTAATATTTTTGCAAAGAATCTAGTTGGAACCAAATAAGCAGAAGACAGAGGCCTCATTCGCATGAGCGTTTTTCAAACGCGCGTAGAAAAAAATCTCCAATAAAAGAATTAAAACTCTCGCTCAAATAGAACAAATGCATTCAAGTATACGTTCACACGGCAACGCGACGTGTTTTTATCGCACAGTGTTGTACTTTCAGCCCTGGTTGTTGGGAATAGATCACATAATCAAAATCGAGAGGTCGGATCGCCCGATTTGTATCGCGCGTAAAAAATCGCTTGTGCGAATGAGTTCTGAATTAAAAGATATATAAAATCTGGGCTCACGAAGGTAGGTCCTGCATAAGTACTATATATCTGGATTTCTAACTACTTTTACTCACGTACCAGTCATTATGTCCAGGTGTCAGCAAAAATCCAGCAGCTCTTGAATACTCTCAAAAGACCAAAGAGGCGACCGTTGCCAGAATTCTACGAGGACGATGATATTGAATTAGAACTAGCTGCTAACCCTAAGGACCCTAATGCTCCTAAGCCAGAGGGCGGCACTATGACCCCGGCTGTTGGTGAACAGTTGGTGGTGCCTTCAGGACTGCCAAGGAATCTTGAAGCAGCATTACAAAGATATGGAACAGCCTCGTTCAAAGCTAATGTGGCTACTGTTTTAGACCCAAACGGGAAACTTAGCAACTCGCTCAATTATGGTAAGTGAACATTACGTTTATTTTTTTTTATTTTCCGTATCATTCATCATATTTTTTTTATATTCTTAGTAACTTTTCATTAAACTTTGAAGGTTTATTCACAGTATTTCGTCAATCACGGTTCGTTCTCGGTTTAGTAAAGTCTAATTATGCTCACGTTGTACAAATTTACGTTAAAATATTCACGTGATTAAGACCCGTATATATAATTTTATAATGTTATACAAACTGTCTGAATTCTTCGAGATTGACTGTGATTGGGATTGGATTCGACTGGACTTGACTGTTACTGATAATATGCATGCACACATTGTTTCTTATTTGATTGTATATATTATACCAGACTGAAAATTGAACTGCGGTGGATTATAATTTATTTATCAAATATTTGATTATTAACTTTATTAAACAAAAATCTACTTATTCTGTGCAGGTAAACTGCTCAGCCGCTCGCTCAAAATCGCTCACGCATTGCTCAACAAGACATTTGCTTCGAAGAATAGCAGTGGAGGCCCTTTGACTGGGGATAATTCTATAAAGCCTGGCGATCGAGTCGCCCTCGTGTACCCCAACAACGATCCTATAAACTTCATGTGTGCGTTCTACGGGTGCCTGCAGGCCGGGATCGTGCCGGTCCCGATAGAAGTGCCGTTGACTCGTCGCGATGCCGGATTGCAACAAGTTGGCTTTCTGCTCGGCTCCTGTGGCATCCAGTATGCGCTCACTTCTGATGCCTGTTTGAAAGGTTTGTATTTTATTCATAAATGTGTATTTTTATTGAATTGTGTTTTATGTGTGTATTTTTACATGGCTCAGTCTTAAATATAGCAAAATATATAATAGGTAGGGGCTAAAGTATTTTCTTATTTTGAATGTATTGTTATTTATTAATCAAACCTCTTTGGTTATACTGAATGTAAATGGCTGGTTTTAATACCAATAAAAGTTGACATTCTGTGACGAAGAAATTCGGTTACATTATAATGTTTTATTACGAAAAAGGTAAAAATGCGACGAACGCCGCGATTAACATTTGTGCTTTTTACGGACCTAATGCGAGTATAGGTATCAATACGAGTAGCACAAATGTGGTTCAAGCGTTTCAAGTCTGGAAATTTCAATGTGAAGGATGAGGCTCGCTCTGGACGCCCTATCGGATAAAATCAGTGCCATCTTTGAAAAAGTGGAGCCAGAACGACTTATTAGTAGTTACGATATCGCTGAAGAACTGGATGTTAATCACAAAACAGTTTAACGTCATTTACAAGAGTCTGGGTACAAGAAAAAACTTGATATTTTGGGCACCACATGATCTCACTGGGAGAAACTTAATGCAACGTGTTTCCATTTGCGATTCTTTGTTGAAACGTAACAATTCCGACTCCTTTCCTAAACGGTTAATTACAGGTGAAAAATGGGTCATGATTGAATAATGTTCAAAAAAAAAATCGTGGACGAAGCATGGACAAACCTCACAGACCGTGGCAAAGCCCAGCCTCGGAACAAAGTGATTCTGTGTGTATGGTGGGATTGGAAAGAAGTCGTCCACTATGAGTTTTTGCCACCGGGTAAAACTATCGATTCTGACATCTACTGTCAGCAACTGATGAGGTTAAAAGAAGCCATTGAGAAAAACCGGCTGGAGTTGGTGAACAGGAAGGGCGTGGAGTTCCATCATGACAACGCCAGACCGCACTCATCTATAGCCACTTAGCAAAAATTGAGAGAGCTTGGCTGGAAGTTAACCTCAAAAGAACACTGAAAACTACCTGTCAGATTTTTTGATCAAAAATATCATTTTTTTTACAGCAATGGGATCATGGCACTACGCACAAAATGGCACAAAGTCATCGATCAAGACGGCACATACATATTATAAATAAACAAAAAAATAACCCCTCAATTATTTTTTCTTTGCAAAAAAATACGAAAATATTTTTGCCCCGACCTAATACATATAAATACATGCAAAATCCAAAAATGTCTAGATTGTCATCGACTCAATAATAACGGGGGAAGAACTTTTCGACTTATGTATAGATTATAACATTTTTCATTGCTGCTCTGCTTCTATTGGTCGTAGCGTAATGGTATATAACCTATAGCCTTCCTCGATAAATGGGCTATCTATCAGTAAAATAATTTTCCGGACCAGTAGTTAATAAATTATCGCGTTCAAACAAACAAACAAAATCTTTAGTTATATAGAAAATATTAATATAAACATCTCCAAAGATTTTTAGACTTAGGTTCATAAATATATCTAATAAAATTCTTGATCAAACATGCAAGCTTATTACATCGTAGAGTACCATCGTAACTTATTCTCTCTATAAATGCAATAGGAAAGATCAACAAATGCGAGAGATTTTCATAATAAATTTTATCACAACAAAATCTTGCTTCAAGCTGAGTAAGATAAAATTTCATACTAGCCCATCGATAGAACCTATCATATTAAATGCGCATTTAAAATTTGTTGTTTACAAAGTAAACGGTGATGGAATCATTTTAATTAACGCGGATCAAATTTGTACGACTTTAAGTAGATGAAAATAAAAGAGAACCGAGGATTTTATCCATTTTTGTGCAGTTTATATACTGTGAAAAGGAAAGGGGGGCCGATTGATTTTGATGAAACCTCAAGAGTTTGTTTCTAAAAACGCAACGCGGATATCTCCAAAAAATGTTGGCCGAATTAGATGAGATTTGGTATGGAACGTATATGGAACGGTGTGCTGGCCCTGTCACGGTAACAGTGTCGAGAATAAATGAAATTGTACATAACATGTTGAAACAGGCATCATTCGGTACACCACCACATTTATTACAAGCTTCACCGGCTTTCTAACTCGTATGAACCTAAAAGCTTACACGGTAGTTACGGTCTTATTATGACATGATTTACCAGGAGACTATTATATGGCAGAATTCTTAGAAATGTAACGATATAATTCTTAATAAAGCTCTATGAATGATTTAATTAAGTGGAAGCCCTATCAAGTCTATAATCTGATTAAATATAAATTGAATAAAGCAATTTCTTAGCTTTTGGAACGACAGAGGTCAAATAAATTTGCACATCAATAGTACGTAGTTTTGATACCTATAATAATATCGGACTCAATCGCGTGAAATATGTCAATTAGCAGTCAACCTGTGAGCACAATCGATGTTCTCGGGTACCTATGTATGTATGTAACATTCAAAATTTCAAATATCTAATAGGTAATAGCTTTTCCCCGCGATTTATTTAAAAGGCAACACAGATTACTGATTTATATATTTGTTAAATTAAGTACTTAAATTAAATCCAATTTTCAGATTTTATAAAATACGTAATTTTCAGAATTTAGCAAATTTAATAATTTATGTACTTAATTAAATAATTTTAATTATAGGTTATAAAATTCGGATTCTTACCATACCTAAACTAGGTCGTCTTAGCAAAATACTCATAGATTTTTTATAATCTTCAAAATACGGTATATCCCTAGACTTTGTTGGTGTGTATATATATTTATATATTTAGGATGAGGTACAGAAGGATAAAAAATAGTTTATTCTTGGTATATATGTCTTATTCTTATAGTACAGTTTATGAATGTTTGTTAGATAGATGTTATCCTGAGATAGGACATAGTATACTTTTATCGCTATAATCAATCGGTTATGTAAGACAATTTAGCTAAAATATATAAAACAATTTAGCGATAATCGACATTGACGCGGGTAGATCCGAGGACCAAGCTGATATTAAATGGTTCCTCTTTAGATCTTATTAAGTTGATCTCGTATAAAAGGTGCTTTGTATGCACAAGATTTTCTTACGCTTCACATTTTTACCTTGAAGTTTCATCGTACAAAGAATGCAAATTGAGTGTGGTGTGCTAAGCATGTGCATAGAAAATGTAGAGTGCATTAGTCAGTTGTATTGCAGGACATCGCTGATGCACGGAATATCTTGCCTTTTTACGAAACATGGTTTCTTTAAAATAGGCAGTTGTATATAAATATAACTAACTATAAAATATTGATTGATTGATTGATTTCACTTCATGGTTCATCATCGTTACAGTGGTTATAGTAGAAGTCAGCTGGAGTATATTTTAATCTATTCCGATTCGCAAATGATGTACGCGTGCCATGAGAGTCTATGTAGATAGCGACAGGTCAAGACAGTCGACATAGCAATCGGAATATGAAGATAGACGGGGAAGACCAAGACGGTACGACTTCTATAACCGCGCAGCGCCCTTGACATTTAAATGAGCACCAGTTCCCATCACATACGTTGAATAATACTAATCTCGCTTACGTTTTTGCTTGCATTCGTGTTCTGAATATTAATTCGAATATTGTCATGTCAAATTGTGTCGGACTTCAAGAAATTTAACTGTAGGTACAATAGTAGTTCCATGCAGTTAGTTACACATGGTGTAGTAATTACTTTTATATTTATGTTTGTTTTGTTGAGTAAACTATTTATAGGTAATCAAAGTATAAATGACCTGTCTGTAAATCTACCGAAACATGTTAAGACATCATTGTGTTTCGGTTGAATGAGATTACGAACTAAGTAATGTCTCAAATGAGGAGGTAGCGCAAAGCGATGACGAACAGATCTTTGCTAAACAGGGATTTGGGTATCACTGATACTGTTATGGACTAGCATGACGCTTACCATCAAGCTTGCGACATGCTCGTCTTTTCATTTAGTGGTATAAAAAAAAATAATTTCACTCAGGTCTGCCGAAAACTTCGTCTGGTGACGTCGTCTCGTTCAGAGGCTGGCCGTCCCTACAATGGGTATCTACGGAGAAGCTGCCTCGACCCCCGCGCGACTGGATCCCTCCCCCGCGCCCCGCGGAGGACAGCCCTGCACACATCGAACATACCTCAGCCGCTGACGGATCTGCCATGGGCGTAATTGTTACCAGGTAATTAACATATAGTTTTAATATGCTTTTTGATGCGATCTGAGTGTGTGATGAATGACCCACTTAGGCAAACAAAAGAAACTTCGTCATCATAAATGGTTTTAAGTAAGTCAGTCCTCTGTGACACAGAACTTGTAATTAAAAGCGAATGGGGGAAAATGTAATACCTACCTGCAACTTTTTTATATTTTGTTAAAAAGAAAATGACGAAGTATTAAACTTCTTTCGAAATTCTTCGAATGTAAGAGTGAAGTCTTACTAAACTTGTCATAGTAAGATCCGATATTATATAAAAGTGAATATTTTTTGTATACCAGCTATTTACATTGCCTTTAAGGCTGTTGTTACCGAAAAAAAAACGCATTATTTCGAATTCGATGTATAGCACATTATGTGTGTTTACAAAACACACAGCATTTTTTGAAGAAGCATTCAATATATTTAACCTTAAATCGTGCAATACTATACCTTAACTCATCTTTCGTTACTTGTCCCACTCACACGCAGCAGAGCGTGGCCGTTTCTGTAAACAGTATCGCAACTGTCAATGTCAATTCATAACGTTCAAAAATCTTTGCTGCCAAAGCATGCAAATTTTTTTCATCTTATTTCAAATAAGTTTTCTTTGGGTTCTATCTAGTGAAAGTTTATTTATTGTTTTTAAAGTGGTTATTCAAGTTGACAAGCGATTATGAGCTTGATTAATTAGGACGGTAAGGAGGGTGATAGCTTGGTGTCAGAGGCTATTGCTTCGGACAGTCTTATCGTCCCTGCATATGTTTGCCAGCAGCTCTTACTCATCTTCGGGATATGAGGAGGGCTTTGCTTTATCGCTCAACAAGGATCGTACCAACAAACACGTTACTGACCCACTTTGAATATCAGAGTTCATACAAAGCAACTATTGTTGGAGGGAGTAAGGGGACCCCACACCCTTCTTGTCGGAGACGCGTAGTTATTTTTTTAGTTATTTTAAAGTTTTGGTATAAATGTCATTAGTAACATGGATTTTAGAGGTGTTGGGGGTTGCGGGGAAGTTGAAACGGGGAGATAAACTTATAATTTATGTTTCTGTGTAGTAGGGGTCACAGTTCTAACCTAACCGATTCGATTTAGTGCAATGTGGTAGTAGAGATGGGGGGAGGGGAACACATCCCTCCTTACCCTCCTTGCCGGAGACGCGTAGCTTTTTTTTGGTATAAATGCACTAATAAAATAACATGGATTTTGGAGGTGTTGAAGGTTGCGGGAGAGTTGAAAAGGAAAGAGGAATGTTAAATTTGTTTCTGGCGTTAGGGTCACAGTTCTAACATGATCTAACCGAATGCAATAATAATCATATTTAGTAAACATATTTATTTCTCTTAATAAGGTTAAAAATTACAAAATTAAAGCCAAGTCAAACAGAACCTTTTGAGAGCTGGAGTCTGAACTAGGCTCAAGACCTGTATGCCGGTACCTGCAATAGTAATTACATAAATTTTATTTTTATGTACTATTTCTAGCACTTCTTGGTTGATACAGATTCCGCGGACATCAGTTTTCATGGACACCTCAACATTACTTAACAATGAATAAAATGGCATATTGTTACGTAATATAATAACGACAGTTTATTTACATTATAGAATTTTATAAGCTACGGGTCTTAATCGTTGCCTTTTTTGCCGACCTTTCGACTGTATTGCAACGGCCGTGGTCACGGGTAGACTCTGACCACGGCCGTTGCAATACGGTCGAAACGTCGGGCAATAAAATAAACAAAGGTATTTAGCCTTAAAATAAAATATTTACGCGATTAAGACCCATAGCTTATAAAATTATATAATGTGTACAAATCGCGAAAGTTTACGAACATATAGTATTTACATTCGGGATAAGGCATTTTGTAAAACGTACGCCGACGCTGCGCCCGTTTGAAACGTGAAAGTTATGCTATTTGCCCTCGACTCGACATAAACTCTATCAATGCTAACAACTTATTCTCACTGACATCTGTCAAACACACAAATTGCGGTTCCTTACTTTTTGTTTTTTTAGTCAACATTACACTAATTAATTAAATTAGTTTATTTTGGTCAATTTTTAACCAATGTGAAATTATAGTATTTTATTATTAGTAAGTCATTAACTTCGTCAACAGTTTAATTCGATGGACGTAAAGAATTACGTTCCTAACCTCAAAAAAATAATAACTTGAATTTTGAAATAAAAATTGAATAACAATACCTACGCGTCTCCGGCAAAAAAAAACAGTTGTGGGGCTTCAGATCCCCGAACCCCCTAGTGTCCTTCGAATAGGGGGGGGGGGGAGCAATCAAATAGCTCACTGGTCGTCAGAGGAAGGAGGTATATTACAGAAAAGTTGGAGGAGTTCAATTTTAGCAACATACAAAGCCCCAATAAGATGTTTGCTTTCATGGTGCGAACAAAACTCTGTTAACAAAGCATATCGCACGATGAACGCAGCTTTTTGTTGAGGCAATAGCGAATGTTGTTTCTATGGTGACACCGAATGTGGTATTGAATGATAAATAACTAATTTAGAGCCCCTTGCAATCTTTTTCATCTTTTTTATGTCCTTCAGCGACAAACCTACTGTTCTGATGGCTTATAGCGTTCCGGCAACATCACGACATGATGATAATATAGCGATTATCACAAGTCAAAAGCAATTGGTCACTACAAAACCTATGTAGATACATACTTCTAAATTCGGAGTTGTTTTTTGAGCTTAAGCTCCTTGTCTTGTAGTCCACGAGGGGAGCCCCAAAAATGCAAGTACTTTATAAAGGCATTTTTTTTATATTTCGTCACATTAGTGGAGTTGTCTATTAGGGCTTATATATAGATTTATGAAATAAAACAATATTTGTATGCTTGTTCTATAATTTCTCTGAAACTAGATATGACCATCGTTTTTAGGGTTCCGTAGCCAATATGGCAAAAACGGAACAGGACTACTCAATAAATATTGATGAAATTTGGTGAAAAGGTGTCTTCTACTGGCCGCTACTTAGTTTGATAGCTAAATAATAAAAATGAATATTTGGGGGGGGGGGCACTCCATATATGTAACAGAAGCTGATTTATTTTTCGGCTAACATCAGCGTGTGGCACATCATTCGACAGGTCTTTTAAAAAAAATATAAGGTTTCTAATAAACTTTTTTGATTGAGTGAATATTTTTGGAAATAATCGATCAGAAAGTTGCATAAATCGTGCCCCGCCCTTAACTTTTGAACCGTGTGATCAAAAAAATTTGAAAAAACAACAAGGGTAGCGCTCAAAAAATACTTTAAACTTAAAATTATTTTGGACATGATTGAATATACCGTCATTAAGTTATAGCCGAAAAACTGCTTTTCTCAACAAAAGGGCGTAAGTGCCATGAACATACGCTCTTCTGCTGATGCAATTATTTAAGGCTGCGGAACCCTACACTGAGCATAGTCCGACATGCTCTTGCCCGGTTTTTATTATTTTATATTTATTCACATTATTCTTAGTTAACTTTTGAAGTTTAATTTTTTTAAATTTCTATTTAAGATAGATCTATTTTTCGAAATGACTCAAATGACTCCGTATTGTGCAATTGTACTTGTGCAAGCTACTTACTTTTTCTTTTATTTAGTAGCGATTTTTTATTCGATTTTTTTTTTAAGTTGATACGTGTTGATAATAAGGAGCAAAATAAAACTAGTTTGTGACTCTTTTCTTTTATTACGAAAAATCATATACCTCCAGTGTTTCAATATACGGCATTGAAGTATTTAGGTTTGTTTTGTAATATTTCTTCTATCAATATATGACATAATGTGTGTAGTTCTCGGTGTGAAACCAAAATCATGCAACACCAAAAGCTAAAAGAAACTGCAATAAGCCTAAAAACGTTTAAATAAAACTATCTCAGCATTAATAAAATGTAAAATGTTGGACATTGCTAAAGGTAGCGAAGTAAAAGAATACAAAAAATACTTTCCTTTGCCTATTGGTCAGCTTACTAAAGGCGCATTGGATATAAAGATATGCGAAATTTCAGGCATCACACAAACTGATGCACTATTATCACCAGACCCTGTTTATTTCCCTTCAGATCATGTAATAAAAAAAAGAATGGCCCGCCTGCCCTGCCTAAAACCGGCCCTGTTCATCAGTCATGCAAAATCTTGTAACCAGGTGTGTCACGCGTTAAAGTTGTACTCTTTAATTGTGTTCAATCTGCGCGTGGTATCGAATGCGTCATTTGAAATTTAGTATAACCGGTGAAGAATATTATCAGAATCACGTACCATCAGTCAATCAGCATAACTCTCCAACAGATGCCATCAGTAGCCAATTTAAGTTATGTACGCCAAACGTTAAGGAATCCAGCTGACAGACGGTAGGGTATTTCTTTACTCGTAATATAAAAAAAACAGCCTTTATCAAATTCTTGCATTTGTTGGCTTTCCCGGTCTATTGGTTCCAGCTCACCATAATTAAGATAGCACAATCGAGTACAAATAAAAAATCAAAAACAGAAAAATATGATTCCTTATTACAATCTAGCGCCCCACATTCTTTTCGATAGGTTTTAGGGTGGCAGGTAATTTTAGCTTTAAGTAATTTATCGAAAAGGTACAAGAATTTTGTACTGCTTCTTCTACGCTTCTTTACTACTTTATCATTAATTTAATACGTAAGACAACAAACATGTGTATATTTTAAATCGTCTCCTGCAGTAGTGTACAAGCTCTTTGTCGCGGGGGACTTTACAAACATACAGGTCACGGACACAAAGTACACCCAGACTCGGAACAACAATTTATGGATCACAGAAAGTGGTGGTGCCCCATGTGGGAATCGAACCCACAACCTTTTGCGCAGCAGTGTCGGACACACACCCTACGAGCCACAGAGGCAGTCAAATCTATGGTAAGACGATTAAGACGTTTAACGTAATATTGCATAGATTATACTTCCAAAAAGCGCACGCATCCACGAGCGTGCACGAGAAATATATAAAATTTAATTATTACCAAAAACCAAAAATTATTAGTCGGTACGTACAAAATTAACGTTCCTAAAAAATATACCTTTTTTAAAATAAAAATGAAAACAAACCAAACATCTATTTATTTTTCCTTTAGATTCTTACACAATAAAATGTTAACCTGTTTTTTTTTAAGGGGGAGGATGATCCCCTACCAAAAACTGGCGAAAAACATCTTACGTAATAAATTAATGGCGCTTTAGTACGTTAGTATATTTTATTTCTTTGTTTAGTTCTTTGTTTATAATAGTATCTGATGTAATACCTATGTCGTGTCACGGTGTTTGCGAACTCCTCCAAAACGGCTCGAAAAGTTTTAATGTTTTTTTTTGTATATTTAGTAGGTATGAGAATAACTAAGTCGTAAAGTATTTTTTATCAATTACGTGGGAAAATAAACGCAGGCGAAGTTGCGAGTGTCAGCTAGTTTTATATAAAACTTCACTGACTTTGACTTTGTCATTATAAGAAAATTGAATAATCAAGAACTATCAACTCGCTTTTGCGCTTTACGCGACCCAAACGATAATTTTGCGCCCCTGACTCGCTGCGCGCGCATCACCACTGGTCAACGTCATGTCAACTTATTTTTAGTTACAAAATTATGTGACAACGTTCCTAAGATATCAGAAAACGTTCTAATAACAATTATTGTAATGAACATACAATCAACAGTCAATTAAACTATCGTCCTAATTCCAGTGGCATCTTGAATTAGTACGCTTAATCTAATTAACTGTTATCAATATGAAGTATAATGAACTTGTTAATATATAGGATATGAGCAGAATGTCGTAGTAGAATATTGGCATAATTAATACACCGATGCGTCCTAACGCAACAAGTGGAAGTTAACACCCCTAGTTCAAACAGATGGCTTTCACCTGAAAGCCTCCGTATTCCCTTTTCAAAACGCCACCAACTTATATAATGCATTACCACGGAATACCGGACAGTACAAAAGGCAACCTTACTGGGAAACTACATAGGTCAATGTTCCTAGGAAACTACATAGAAAACGTGAACGATGTCTATGTGTGCGTTCGTCAAGAGCATTTTTTTATGAAGCTTGAAATCTGTACATAAGTAATCAGTAATATTGCAGAATATGTTGCTATTTTAAAATGCTATTTTAAAAATACACGCAATAGCAGGAGACCTACTTCCGTCGTCACACCTAAGAACTTTTGTGTAACGACTTTAAAAAAAAATCTATATTATGCTTTAAAAACATTTGTTTTGCTGCTTCTTCTTCTTCTTAACGACAGCAAAAGTTATTTTTTTGTAATTTTAATTTTTGCAATCAATCTAGCCTATTTATAGGCTAATGCAACAACACACTTTATCTGCATGTACAAAGTATTTTACATGATGAACGTGAAGCAGTAAAAATAACGACAGGTTAGTCTGCCGCTATTTTTACAACAGCAAATGTTAAAAGCAACAAAAATGTTCCCCATAACGTAGTCACTTCAATTTCATTATTAGACCTAGTCAACATGTACTCCCGTGTGCAGGTGGTCGGGAAAGTTTTGCATAATATAACTTAATACAAAAAAGTAATGCAATTTTTTCATCTCTCTCTCTCTCTCTCTCTCTCTCTCTCTCTCTCTTCTCTTCTCTTCCTTTCATATTTTAACAAAAAAAATTTGGTTATGTTATGTATGTGATGTTAGAAAGTCTCCTTCGAGATGTTGTTAGTATGCTAAAAGTAACCCTTTATGTTTTATTTTAATTTATCATTCATTTGCCTTTTATAAAATATTCTTTAGTTCACACTTGACTATTGCTTTAAAAATGAACTTGACTACATAAAAGGCGAACGGTGCTCTCTTTACACAAAAAGTTTTTCATAAACTTATAAAGGGAATTCTGAGAATCTGTATTGCGAATAGTTTAGAAAGAAGAAAGAGCCCAGGTATTTTCTATCAATACTTTTTATAAAAGGTTATTGTTGACGTTGAAATATATTTACCCAATATTAGAAAATATGGAATTTTGTAACAACAGGGAGTAGTAATAGATAGTAGAGTTCTCTACTGTCTCATTGTACACATTGTATGATGTAGTTAGCATCAGAGAGGTAACGCAGAGTAGTTACCTCTACAACTCAGAATTGTAGAACAGATCGACGCCAAATAAAAACTGCTACAACAGGTTTTCTGAACTGGGGGACAACATCAAAAAAGTACTAACGCAATGTTTAACGATTATACTTTTATTGTGTTCTTCGCAATTTGCGTATTGATATCAATCTACATTGAAACCGATAATATTATTGTCAGCTGTGAAGAACCTATGATGAGTTAAATATATAAATAAATAATAATAATAATAATAATAATAATAATCTTTATTTATTTTTCTTATCACAAAGGTGTACAAGCAAACATAGAAGTAGGGTGATTATCACTAAACTACATGTCTATGATCTCCTGTGAGAGACTGAAGTCTATACTAGGAAATCACCTATGTGACAGATCTCCAGGCCCCCAACCTGGACTCATAAGATATCTCTAATGTAGTAGTTGTGTGTAGTATGAATGTCTGTTAATTATTATGAATGTGTCTGATAGTTGCGAATGTAAGTGTGCGTGTCGTGATTTCGTGAGTTTGATGAGGAGCCCTAGCTAGTTGCTAATAAGGACAAGTTCTTTAGTAGAATAAAATTATAATCGAGTTTATGGAGCCAATTGTATAGTCTTTTTTTACAAGTTCTTTTTAACAACAATTTATTTGCCGTATCATATACATAACCACCAAGGTAGCCAAAATGGTGTTGGGAGAAGCTAGTTTTAACTTTGGTAACTGAGCAGGTATTTATGTCTTTTGTCTTTTAAAAGTAAAGGATCGTAATGCATGAGCGTGCGCTGACGAAATAAATATTAGCGAAATTGATGCTCGTTATGCCTTTGTCTAAGTTTAAGTAGTTTATTCGTTTGATATATTTGGTTTTGTAATCTAGTATCATGATCAAAGTATCGTGGTCGGTGATGGTGGTTTCTGCTACATAACAAGCGGCAGGTAACCCAGTTCTCAAAAAGACATGATCTAAGCAGGTTTTGCTATGGATTGGGATAGAGTGTGCAGAGGGTGAGATGCTAGAAGATTAAGGTATGATGAGGAGTAGACGTCTTTACTATTCTCCAATAAATAAATAAAGAATTATCTGTATTTTTTACGCAGTTGTTGACTTTCCCCTTAGCATTTTCGGGCAATGAGGGCTTTTCCATTTTCGTCTAGTTATCTTTAAAAACCTTTTTAATTGTTTACAGTAAGGTACCGTTTGAGATCCGCCCTATAAAAAGGTTGGAAAACCCTGCTCTAGAACGTTCAACGAAGTTACTCTACTGAGTTACACTTCCAATATTGCAGCGTAGACGACAGAGCGGAAAAGTTGCAGTTTGCGTTTGCCATGCGGGTGACTCTGGGTACAAAGTTTCACAGTAATATGTGAAAGAGCTTCTTAAAGTGCTAACAAGCGACCGAACTTGGTTTTTTCCAACCGATTGAAGAAAAAAATGCTTAACTGCATTTTATTGTGGCGAACACGCCTACTTCTTTTTGACTTACAATGTAGGTTTACAATATTATTAATTGTGGCATACTCGTACGTTAACCATGGATCTGATATTTGTGTTAATATTATAACAGTAGTTTAAGTCAAAGGTTTAGTCTTCTGCTTTTAAAAATAACAACACATTCGCTATTTAAAATGCTCTTTTAAACGTAATAAGATTTTAAGACACTCGGAGCGGTGAAATAATGTTTTAAAAGCTTTGAGCAAAGGATTCTCTGCAAAACATTTTTATAAAATAATGTACATTTTCCTAATGAAACGATGTATCTTCTGACTCATTCTTTTTGTGCAATACAAAGGAAATTAAATTTTTTGTTCACTTTCATTGTTGGCATTTTATTGCATTTTGATTTTTTAATACTGTGAACCTTTCTATGTGGGAAACTTTGTAGTGTCTAACTTGTTGATTTTATATTGTAGAATTAGGTTAATTATATTTTATGTTAATATTTAAGTACGTTTTATCAGTAAGCTTATTGTAATCATAGAGTAATTTAAAAGATAAATTCAGCCTAATATAAATGACGAAAAAGCATGCAATATACTGTCGTACGACAAGAATAACAACGTCGATTTTGCTGTTAAGAGCACGCAATGCTTGAAAATCTTGTGTTACAAAACTTCGGCAGCAGTGTTCACAACGCGCAGCGCGAAAAGGAATTGTAGTGCGCAGCTGGCTTTAAAGTATTGTTGTACTTATTGCTTCGATTACGACTCACTTGCTAACAAACAGGACGCTCAATGTCGATTTTGTATGTATATTCATTCATATCGACGCGATGTTATATGTTCATGCCTGAACTTATGTAGACTATGTAATCCTCTTAAGTGCGGACCGCACTCCCGTGCATTGTGTGATTAAGCAAACTTTGAGAGCTCATAAAACCTTCTATGTTTTGTGTGACCAAAGCTTTCGTTATTGTAAACATTATTAAGGTTTTTTAGTTTCTAGAATTCGTATAACTTCAAAACTATTTTGCATCATTCCGTTTTGGAAGTAGCAGGGACAAAAGTATGTTTACCACTAGCCTGGTGCGTATTTTTAATGAGTATCAGAATAAAACACCAATAAATTCAGAATTATTGGTTGTGACTCTGGAGTTGTATAGATTTGTGGCATGTTCGCTTCTGTGCTCCTAAACCGTGCTACATTGATATAATTTGTCATCGGTACGCCTCATCTATGCATATCGATAATGTCAGCAAATTGTTGATCTAACCGCCGAATACTCAAACGTCACTTAGTTTTAGGGCACCGTTAACTCTCATACCCTCTCTATAATTTGTCCCTATAGAGGTGTCAAAATACATTTGAGCTCGACTCTAAGTTAAGTATCGATTGAGTATTCGGAGGTAATGGCCGAATACTCAAATGTCACTTGGTTTTGAGACGCTGTTAAGTCTCGTACTGCCACTGTCATTTAAAGATATCTAGTATAGATATAGGTACTTTTGAGCATGACTCTAAGTTAAGTATCGATTACTCAATCGAAACTTAACCGAATACTCATTCGGGAGTAGGTATTGTTAAATCAAAGAGGTGTAATACCACTTGTTGTCTTGTAGGGCATCGATGCTAGCCCATTGCCGTATGCTGTCGGTGGCTTGCAACTACACGGAGGGTGAGCACATGGTGTGTGTGCTGGACTTCAAGCGGGAGACGGGCCTGTGGCACGCGGTGCTCGCGAGCGTGCTCAACGGAATGCACGTTATATTCATACCGTACGCCCTGATGAAAGTCAGCCCGGCTTCATGGATGCACATGATTACTAAGTATAGGTAAGTTTCTTATTATCGCTGGAATTGAGTAGTTGATTACCATAAAAATAAATTAATTCAGAAATATCAAGCAATAATAAAGTCTTTGAAAATAAATTTTACATGTTTTTGAATTCAAAATGAATACTAAAACTAATGAGTTGACGACGGGAACTTCTTACGTCACAACATTGTATTCCATACATTTTTTACAGACCGTGTCGTCTTAACTCTTTTGACATTTCTGATGTGACTTGATTTTTATCTATCCTATTTGTATGTGTATGTTCTGATACAACTTGCTGGTTAATATAACAAAAGGTCGTGTAGTCATCTTTCGTTATAAGCAAGATAACTAATAAAAAAAGACCTTTTGGTCTGTTGTTAAATATTATAATGAGCCATAAAGAATATGCTGCTGGGTATTTATTACTGGGTTTTCATACACAGGGCTTCAGTAGCGATCGTAAAGTCTCGAGACTTGCACTGGGGTCTGCTTGCAACTCGCGACCATAAGGAGATCTCGTTGAGCTCATTGCGTATGCTCTTGGTAGCCGACGGCGCCAACCCTTGGTCACTGTCATCTTGCGACCAGTTCCTGTCCGTGTTCCAAAGCAAAGGTACGTATTTAAATTTGCCTATTTTACTTTTAATAATATTTCCACTTTATGTCTCTAAAATTTTCGTTAACAATTTAGCATACATTTGCGTGTACCCAGGAAATTTTTTTTTGTCTCGGTAGAATTGGGAAGGGGGCACTCAGCTCTTTCCACAGACGCGGATCAGACCGTGAATTGACAAATGACAGTGCTCGAAATACGCATGGATAGCGTGGATACGATTTCAATTGAATCTATCTAATCAATCTGTTCCCCTTCGCGTCAATGGGAACGCAGAACTAACAATAAAACTGGCGAGCTTCGGGGGAGGTTTGACAACTTGTGTAAAATGAAATATAAAATAATAAAATGTGTGTAAAAAGACAAAAACAAGATAGATACCCTTCATATCATGTGGTCGGAGGCCCCGCATGTATTTTTTTAGATTTCTATACCCAGTAACACTCGCGTCGTTGAGATGAATCTAATGACGTATTATTTATTCAAATCGTTTAAGGCCTTGAGGAGTTACTGGTACTTTACTTAAATACGAATAAACATATAGGTTTTTATTTATATAGAAACTCTTGTTCTGTAGGCGTTCGCGGCGATGCGATCTGTCCGTGCGCGTGCAGCAGCGAGTCGCTTACGGTGTGCGTGCGACGGGCGGGGCGGGGTGGAGCGTCCGCCGGCCGCGGCGTGCTGTCCATGTCGGGCCTGTCGTACGGCGTGGTGCGCGTCGACGCCGAGAACTCCCTCACCTCGCTCACGCTGCAGGACTGCGGGCAGGTGATGCCCTCGTGTGAGTATTTTAAAAGCTGTATAGCATACCTAAAGTTATATATTCGAGGCTTTTCACAGATGACCATCAGATCCTAACTTGTAGACGGTAGTGACAAAAAAACTTATTCAAATCTGAAAACTCTGTAAAAGAATGTTATACGTCATTCATTAAAAAAATATGGGTTGACTTGACTTGTTAAAAACAGCTGCACATTTTCAAAGGTCCCCATTTTACTAAAAATTCGTAAAACACTCGCAAACATTCCTAGGAAAAACGGCCACATTATCTTAAAAATAGGAAGAAGTATCTCTTTTAGTAGGTATATGTTTTGTTGGGGGCGAATGTCGGCTTTATACTTTGTAATATGTATCTTGGTAACAAATTTGAGTCTTTTTTGCTGTAAGTGCACAAATACCGTAAATATGAGATTTGAATTTATTTTGAATTTCAGCATCGTTGTTTAAATAACAGAATATAATTTTATTGACTTGTGATCAATTTAAACACATCCCTAGACAACATATAAGTTTGACATTATGTCAAGAGGATTATTTAAGTATTTTATAATAGGAAAGACACAGGCGTAAGCTTAAGGGACCTGTCTCACCGCCGCCCCATAAGCGAGAAGCGCTTTATCGCTCAAGAAACGTACTCTAGATGTAAATTGTAGATCCTGTTCGTGTAAACAGATGCCGGCGAGTACTCGGTCTACACTGCGAGTACTCGCCGGCAGTGTGAACAGTCAGCAATCAACTATTAATAACTGTATCTCTTTTGTTTACACGGGATCTACATAAGTATGTACGTTTATTGAATGATAAAATCACTACTCGCTTTCTCGCCGTTTATGGGACAGGTGCCTAAGAGAGTGAGTGAAGCCAAATGGAAGCATACAACTAGAAAAACTAAAAAAAGCTCTTCATTTACGAAGCTAGTCTTGAACCACCATAATCATACTTTAGAAGGCCGAATACTCGAATTTCGTCAACCTAAAATATTATTTATTTCGAACCCATTTAGCATAAAAGCTCCTAAAAACCTTTCTAAAACATATTCAGTAAATAAACTTCTTACAATTGAAATATGGTGTTAAATATGTACAATAACATTATATTTTCTATTCCAAGAATCAAGCGTAGAATGAGCGGTAGATAGGAAAATGTTTTCCTCAACACAAAGGCTTAATTGTACATTTGAAGTGAACGTTTACAACTTACCTAGAGTTTACGTCAAAGTTATAACGTTTAATACAGGCAACAGAGGGTTTTGTTGTTAAATTTCTCATCGTTTTTGTTCTTTTATTTTTGAAATTATCGCGTTGTAACTTCAGAAGTATTATTTTTAGAAAAGAGTTCAATATATATATATTTCGTTCGACATATTTAACGAAAAAGATAAGTTATCTATTAAATTATCTAAAATAATCATTAACCTCAAGTACACGGTTTACTAGTTGCCTATGAAACAAAACTTGTTCATAAGTTTTTTGTCATGGTTTTGTTTTTCCTTTTTAGGTACATTGTTGTGTTACAAAATAAATTAAATACATCGTATGGAATAGTATGAACTAATGATATTTGCGAGGTTCAGCAAAGTTACCATTGTCTTTTTTAAGATGGGAGACCGTTTTCGATAAATGTCACATCATTCCGTGCCTCGCGGCCAATCTCTCTCCGGTCGTGTCGGATTTCCTTCCTGTTGAACTACGAGAGTGTGGAAATAGAGAGGGCCCTTGTGTATGCGCACACACTTGTGCACTATAATATCTTCTGCGTAGTTGGCTAGTTTTTCATGGCCGATTGTTCCATTGATGACATCCAATTCTTCTGTTGAGACTGAGGTGTGCTAGGAGGGCTGCGAGGGCTACTTTCCGTAGTAGCCATAATTTGTTTTACGACCGGTCTCAATAATCTATCTATCGATGGATTTGGCTACTAGAGGTATACATTTGACATAAGCTCCATGCAAAATATGTCAAAATTCTACCTCTAGAAGCCAAATCCATTGACTGCCTCTATGGCGCGGTGGGAGTGTATCCGACTGCTACGCAAGAGGTCGTGGGTTCGATCCCCACCCAGGATAAAACTTTGTGTGATGAGCTCGATGGTTTATTCTGTGTCTGGGTGTTATTTATCTATAATATGTATGTATTTAGAAATATATAAGTATGTTTATCAGTTGTCTGGTTTCCATAGTACAAGCTCTGCTTAGTTTGGGATCAGATAGTGTTGTGTGAGTTGTCCCCAGATATTATTATTATTATTATAGATATTGAGACCTGCCGTTAGTCGTCATAATAATATTGACTTATTCACTATAAATTCCGTAAAGCGTTTAGAAATCTAGGTCACAGCTTTACTATGCATATTAAAATGCACGTCTGTTCACTACAAGTATAAGTTCGTTAGTGATATGATAGATCGGATTAGAGTGGCTGAAATCTATACTGGTAATATTAGCAAAAACATTAGAATTTTTTTTTTCCAGGCGGACTGTACTTGTAATCTTATTTATTTGCCCACTGTGTGTGAGGGAAAAGTGACCTTCTGCCCACAATGATCAGATGTTAAATCACTTAATAATAAATCAAAATAACTATAGTTGCAGAATATTTTATCTCATGTATAAAGGATGCCTTCTGTACTCTTGGTATTCTGAGATTATAGCCCGTACCTTACAGTGAGGAGTCCTGTGCCCCGGTAGCGGGAACGTTTTATGGCTAAAATGAATATTTATTACGGATGAATATGTATTAGTTAATATTTAATAATTATGTATTATTTATTACACATCATTGATTATATTGATATGATAATTCATGCAAATTAACATTACAAGGTGTTAGAAGAATATGATTTATTTATCAGTATATAGAACGTTGTGGTCTTAAACTAATTAATAACGAATCACACACAGTTCACATTTCTGGTGTAGAAATCGTAGATTACACATGCATCTCATAACTCATAATATTACAATAATAAGCATACAATGCAAAAGAAAATAAAAATAAATATAGCCGTGTTAAATTAAATTAAAAGTAATTAATGTAATGCCCGAATATAAATTAAAAAAAAAATCACAAAAAGAGATCTAATGCAGTACAGATTAAGCTAACATGTCATTCACAATTACTATTTTGTCAAAGGAATTTTCGTCTGTTGAATAATAGCATTTCCATAGTAACATATCAAATAATTTATGCTTAAACATATTTATGTTAAGTACTTTGAAACAATTTGGCAATTTATTATAAATCATTTTAATATTAATTGAGCGGTATAAATTATTTTAATATTATTTGGTTAATACTAATTTAGTGTTCCTAGACTTGTGGCGTGAGATATATTCTAGGCTAAGCAACGGATACACTGTACGTCCATAGATCCGACCATTTTCGAAAAACGTTGCATCCCTCCGTGCCTCGAAGAGCACATAAAGCTGTCGGTCCTGCGCCCAATCTCTCTTCGGTCCTTCTCATCGGGTTATGAAAGTGAGGGAAGAGAGAGTGCACTTTTACACTATACTATCTGCGTAGTGTGTGTGTAGTGAGATTGGTCGCCGTAACTGACATCGGTTAGGAGCCCATTACTAATGTAACTTACTTTTATTTAACAGGCGTGATAGTGGTAGTTAAAATGGAAGGTCCAGCCTTCTTATGCAAGACAGACGAAGTGGGGGAGATATGCGTGCTGTCTGGCGCGACTGGGTCGGGGTACTGGGGGTTGCCGGGTCTCACCAACACGGTGTTCAGGGTGCGGCCGCTCGACTCTGACGGGGAGCCTATAGGGGAGGAGCATTACGTTAGGAGCGGCCTGCTTGGCTTCCTTGGACCTGGTGGTAAGTGGTATAAGTAAATACTAGTTTATTTGTTACAGATTTATTATCATTGAAACACTGATGCAGAAAGAGGATTTTAATTGTCAAGTAACCATTAAAGTATATTATTTTGTTTGAATTCAAATTTTAACCTAACATTATGCAATTAAATACATTTATGGATAACATACTAAACTGTCATAACAACATTATTGTTAAATATAAATTTTATGGAAAATATGTGACATTATTGAAGGATACGTTTTTTTATATCACTGCGTTGGTAAACGGTTAACATAGTCTGTGGACACCTGCAACATTTACCTTCTGCAACTGTTGTGACCCAAAATTCACAATTCTGCTGACTTGGTAGACTCGTGGACACCAGTTAAAATCGATTAAAGCTGTTTTGAACAAAATAGTAACTTGTCGTTATTAATTTAAAATAATTAGTTATAAACCCATATGTATAAAATAAGCTCTCATATTATTAACAAATGTGCCTTTAAAAAAATAGTAATATGACTATTTATTAGCATTCATATTATTTTGTTATTTAATTCGACTTTTAAAGTAATCACAATGATAAGTTTCATGTATATTTGATGGTTCAAAATCGAGATACATAGCTTTAAACTTCTAAATATTTTTTGACTATTTTTATAAATTGTTATGGAGCATTTCAAGATTTACTACCAAATTGGTTTGGAACAGTTACACCGTTTATGCCTAGTTTACCTTTTTACTTTTAGGAGAAAATACAATCATATTTTCTGCCAGTTATTAAAATAATTTAAAATTTTATAGGAGCAGAAGTAGGGTCATTACTTAAAATTCTCGTGCAAAATTCAATAGTAATATTTAAATTAATGATTCAACTCTAGTTTCCGGGTCTTGTTCATTCTACTAATATTATAGACGCGGTCTTAGTAAGGACGAATGTTTTTTGTTCCTTTGCGAAAAAAATGCCGAACCTATTTTTATGAAACTTTATATTGTTATAGCTTGTCAATAGCTTGTCAAAACATCAAAATAGCTAACAGGCCATAAAATCAAACTCAACGGGGGCAACCTTATTATAAATGTATCTCTTCTAAATTACACATTCTTTTTACATGCTTGATTCAGTTTAAAACATATTATGTCTATCATCATCCACATTATCCATGTTTATCGGTTAGTCACTACTTCCGACATACTTGTTAATTGGCCTAAATTTTCAATAGGTATTTGATTTAAAAAATATCTCTTAAACTTCTGAAATATATAAAAAAATAACATAATAAGCTAAGTAATAACGTGAATAAAAATAAAAAAGGAACTATTCTACTTTCGAGTAGTCTTTGATATATTACGATTTTACTGTCGTGGTAGATTAGTAGACACACAACCACTGCAGAGAGCAATATATACCAGCCACAAGTAATTGCGGCTAGCTGGCCGCCGTACAAACGTGAGTTATGAAGGTACTGAATGCACGAATATCGTATCCTTAAAAAAATAACAACGTATTACGTGTTTAGGTGATACACGGTGTCCAGTAGACTACCACGACAGTTGTAGAAGGTAGGGTGACACGGGCGCGTTGCCGACTTCATATTATCATAGGCCACGATTTTGTTGGGTTTACTAGATCAAAAAACCAATTATACAACAAACCCTGTTCAGATCTGCTAGGCCATGTACTTACTGAATGTGAAACAATAAATTAAAGTCAATATTTTTTTAGTCCCATTTTATACCTTTCTACAATATAGAAGATAGAGTTTATTCAGGGTGGTGTAGCGGTCACTTATCTGATGTATTGTGTAGGTCTGGTGTTCGTGTGTGGTTCTCGCGACGGTCTAATGACGGTGACGGGCCGCAAGCACAACATGGACGACATAATTGCGACCGTGCTGGCGGTCGAGCCGATGAAGTTTATATACCGGGGGCGTATAGCCGTGTTCTCTGTGCGAGTGCTGCGAGACGAACGCATCTGTATTGTCGCCGAACAGCGGCCCGACTGCGGAGAGGAAGAGGTAATTTAAATATTTATTTATAACTTCACACGACAAAAACAGTTGTAGCTTTTTAATATAGCGAAAAGCTATAATTTTAGATCATTTTTGGCGCTCTCCTCCCAGACTAAATATGTCCATTTTTTAACACACTGTACAGCGCTAACGGCTTCACAGATTTCATCATGTGAGTTGTCGTTGGATTCGTCCCAATAGGTTAATCTTTACTTATATTAAAAAGCTTAAGAGTTTGTTTGTTTGAATGCGATAATCTCAGGAACTACTGGTCCGAATTGAAAAATTCGTTTACTGTTGGATAGCCCATTTAACGAGGGAGGCTATAGGCTTTATAACATCACTACGACCAATAGGAGCGGAGCAGCAATAAAGAATGTTGCAAAAACGGGTAAAATTGACGCATACGAAGTTGCGGAGGTCATCTAGTTAGTAAATAAAACTTACATTTAAACTACCAAAAATTAAGTTCCGATAAAGTACCATTAATCATATTATAAAAAGAAGTGATTTCACTAAAAATAATAGTGACGTCACAGGCCGGTATTGGTATGAGATCTCCATATAATGTTAGTGTGTTGACGTTTCCTAGAGTTGTTGTTTAGACTATTTGGAAACTAGATTATTGTAGAAGCTTATTGTGTTGTGTGTAATGTGTGTGTAATTAGTATTATTTCATAAAATCCCTTTTAGCCTTATCTCTAGGGCTGGAACTGTCAGCATATAAAAGTAATTAAAAAAAATAAACTATCTTCAAAAGTTAACTGAAAATAATAAAATAATACACACGATGGTGAGAAAAAAATAACATTACTACTTTACATATAACCTCAAAAAAACTTTTTGAGGGTCCCTCCCCTTTCTTTCATTTTGTTGCCGTAAGTAATATGCGTGTATCCATGCAAAATTACTGTTTTCTAACACTAACAGTTTCCGAGGTAAGATGCGGACGGACGGACGGACATGGTGAAACTATTAAGGTTTTCGTTTTGCCATTTTGACTACGGAACCCTAAAAAGGTATTCACATGGCTCTAGTCGACTTCTCTTTTTCCTCAACTCAAATTATCACTTCGTAGCACCCGTTTTTATTCGGTAGAAGACAAAAAGGAGAATTTGCGGCGAGAACTGAACTCAATTCCGGAAAAAATGTTTTGATGATTGAATTATTCGTTGGCGTAAGTGTATCGTTTCTGAAAGAGCATACTTTAAAGGCGATAAAATAAATTTGGATAAATAACTAACATTATCAACCGATTTCAAAAATGAGTAGGTTCGCGATTGGGGTGTTGTTTTTTTTAAATGTTTGTTTCCTGAATACTCGAAGACGGCTCGACCGATTTGAAAAATTCTTTATGTGTTTGAAAGAGTATTCTTCCAGATTGGTCCTACTGTCATATATGTTAGGATCTGATCATGACATCTTGTAGTAATCGAGGGAACTTTTCAAATATTAAAGGCACACCTATAGTAATTTGGTTATATTTTGTTGTAGTTCATGCATTTACTCTTAAAAAGCACCATTGAGTTATATGGAACTGATAATGAAGGGCACAGATGAAATATTGCGGGTTGCGATCAGAGTACTGTGTTCGATTTTTGATACTTCGCCTCCATCAAATCATGTAATGGAACTGATAGTCTAGTATCAGGAGAACTCCTCAAAAATCAACGGCCTTGTATCGCAAAACGCAACATTTCGTTAAAAGAAATTAATAGTTTGGATTATGCTTTCAATTACAAACCAACACTCTAAAAAGTGAGAAATAAAAACTATTTTACAAAAAAATAAAACCGACTTTAAAAATAAATATAAGGTAACTAAAAAGTAAAAAATAATAAAAGTACAACAACAAAAAATAATTAAACATTTTGAAGTTGGTGCCTAAAACATGAAAGTACATTTCCTAGCATATTTATTTTTAAAATCGGTTTTGTGTATTATTGATCGTTTTACCTACTTTCTTGACAATGCAATGACATTTAAAAACTATAGCCTATGGTCAACTCATTGCTGTATAATTAGATTTACTCAAGCTAAATTATTAGTAGCATAAAATAACCTAATTTTCTAAAGACATATACCGATACAATAGAACTAATTCGGTGAAATCGGATAGGAATAATAGCTACTCGTTCGGTTACTTCAAGTTTCCACAAGCAAATCGATGCGTCAACTCGATATTAAATGGTGTTGTCATTTATTGTGGTGTAGACAACCAGGCGTAATTGGTAACAAATTGAAGTAATTGATACACTGTTCAAGTTACTCTGGCGTTCATTAACCCTGTAACGAAGTAAATGGGATATTTACCTACTTCTTTATTTTACGCTCGGTCTTGTCACACCTCACCTAGCCTGTCATAGACCACTTTGAGACAATAAAAGCCGCAACCTCGTTAAGGTCAAAAAATAACAACGTATTATTTATTATGTCGTTTTAATTAAATGAACTGTTAATATGTTTACTCATAGAGTGTTAGTAGATGAGTAATATTCAATTTGCGGTCAATTGTTGGTTTGCCTTTTACGTTTAATTATTTACAACAAAGGACGCAAACAATACAATAACGTTTCCATTCTTACCAATATTCATAAATGTATTTTTTTTTCCTTTTTACCCAAAGGGTTCGAACGTACATGCGTATAGCCTAAACAGTTTGCTGCTGAATTTCAATAGAATATGTAATATAAGATATCATTAGATTATTCTCAATTTTCCGCACTCTAATGTTAGTTGCAGCTAGCAAGTATAAAATAAAAATAGCGTCAGTAAAAATACCAATCAGTACCCTAGTCCTTACAAACAAGTTAGCTGTCTAATACTATGTAGAAGATTCTTACGTAAAAAAAATGCGGGGCGGTACGAAGTTCGCCGGGACAGCTAGTTGAAAATAAATTATTATTTTGAAAGTTTAAGCCTTAAAACATTTAAGAATTTTAACAACAATTTTGACAAAATTACAAAGTTTTAAGGCTTATAACTTTCAAAATATTTAATTATTTTCAATGAAGGCTAGGAAAAACCCTAGTTTATGATAAAACGAATTTATATTAATTTAAAGCTTTGACTTACGAACTTATACAGGGCTTATTATTTATTATTTACATGCGCGTTTGAATGATATAATCATCGACTAGGGCGCCCTTAATAAATTATTTTTCTTAATTTAACATCTTAAACTTTTCTTATTAGAGTTTTATGTATATTAATCGTTATCCACGGCTCTAATCGAATCAATTAATAAATGACATGCTGGCTTCGCCATTATGTTATTCCCCGCCGATTTTTAACAGTAGTGGTGAAACAAATTGCACAAGTGCATACCGTCTGCTTAGATTTTGAAATGTGTCGGCAGCAGCCTCTATTATGCCACCGTATAAACTAAATGTATTTAATTAATCATCATCTTCGTCCCATTTTTTTGGGGTCGCACACAATTAATATTTTTAATTATATCTTTCAGTCATTCCAGTGGATGTCGCGGGTCCTCCAAGCGGTGGATTCAATCCACCAAGTGGGCATCTACTGCCTGGCCCTGGTCCAACCGAACTACCTGCCGAAGACTCCTCTTGGGGGCATCCACCTAAGCGAGTGCAAGCGGCGCTTCCTCGAAGGGACGCTGCACCCCGCCAACGTGCTCATGTGCCCGCACACCTGCGTCACTAACCTGCCCAAGCCGAGGGAAATTCATTCCGGTAAGAGTTTGATACTGTAACCTACCAACTGGGGTTCTACTTAGAATAGGATATTTGACATATTTTCGTAAAGTACTTCAAAATGTTCTAAAGTCACTAAAGATACGCTTGACAATTGTTTTTCTAATATTAAGAGCCATTTTATTAACCAAAATACAGTTTAAATAAATACGTTACGTGTCGTGTCTAAATGATGCACAGATTAAAAAACTCTAATTTTTATTTGTAATTTAAGTCAAAAAAAACCTTGTATACGGGTGTCTATATATTGTAGTTCTGCATAAGTAAACACTTAATTGCGACTGCCACGATTGCTCCAAACTTGGCGAATATCAATTTACTAATTAATATGCAAATGCTCTTCAAGTGTATTGTGTATGTATGCATATTACGCATCGTAGTTAGACTACATATACTTACCACATATATAATACCTCCTGGACGCACCATAAGGCAAGGGATTATGCACAAAGTAGACAGTAACAGATGTTCGGCTCCCTACAACCAGCGAAATTAGGGTAACACACACATAGACATGCACGACACAGATATCGGTCGAATCGTCATCCAAAACAACCTACGTGGATCGTAGTATCAGATTTTTTGTTGAGCTGTGAGCCGAATTTCTGTACCCATGTATTCTGTAGATTAAAGGTCCAAACCCCCTTCGAAACGGTTTAATGCCCGCTTTATTGTTAGAGTCAAGCGACGCCCCCCCCCCCTTCTAAATAGCATACATACAAACAGAAGATAGGCTCACAGCTCAGAAAAACCACGCACACATAAATGAGACGTGCTACGATCCACGGACTGTCTTGAATGGCGATTAGACCGAGAGCGGTGTACATGCACGTCTATGTTAGGCTGTCTTAGCTCATTGTAGAGAGCAGACCATCTGTATCTATGTAATTTATGCCTACGGACTATAGCGGTAATTACCTACGTTTCAGTTGTTTGCCTTCACATCATCGATATGTTCTACATTACAACTGTTTCTGTCCACCTCATTGTTATTAATTGCTACGCGATTGTTTTATGATTGTTCTATGACAATCCTGCTATGTCTTTTATTTAGTATTTATAAAAGCGAAAGTGTGTCTGTCTGTTTATTATATGTTTACGAATAAAGGGCTGAAGGAATCTGAATGAAATTTAGCAAGGAAATGAAAAATTGTTATACTATTAGATAGCCCATATATCGAGGAAGGCTATAGGCTATATAACATTACGCTGCGTCCAATAGGAGCGGAGCAGCAATGAAAAATGTTGCAAAACGGCGAAAAATTACGCAGATGAAGTTGCGCGGGTCAGCTAGAGTTTATATATAAGCTATATCATTGTAAAGTTTCATCAAAATCGTTTAAGTTTTTGCGTAAAGGAGTAACCAATCCATCCATCAAAATCAGATTCGTGTTTTCATTTATTACTTCCTACATGCAAACTTAGAAATCTTATAATTATAAATATTCTTAATCGTTACTGTCCAAATTTGAAGTAATTAACTGCCTGATTCGCGATAATATGTAAAACCCTTCTTCTTTTATAACCCTTCTTGTGTGCGAGAAAACTAGACTTTTACTTTATACTTATTTGCGAATGTGTTCTCAAAGCGAATTTTGATTAAATATTAGCCATGGCTTTCGTTTTAAAGCTACACGTGCAATGTTTAATTTAATTGACATAAATCCACATAAATAAATGTGAAAATAACTCTGTCTGTCTGTTACCATTTCACGCTTAAACCACTGAATCGATTTGAATGAAATTTGGTACGGAGATAGTTTAAGACCCGGGGAAGAATATAGGATAGTTTTTACTGCGATAAGGGGGCGTCCATAAATTACGTGAGGTGATTTGGTTAGCAATGTCAAAAAACTTTACTACAAATAAAAATCACTATTCCACTTTTAGATGGTTCTTGCGAAAAAAATTACGTGTGATTTTACGGGACTTAGTCGCGTGAATTATTTACTACAAACTTTTTATTTGCTCGACGATTTGATTTGATTGTACCAATTGTGGCCACGGGTCTACCCGTCATCTAATGTTTATCTAAACAGAAAAAGTTGAAAAACAATAAAGTCTTTAGCAAAATGTGTGTAAGTGTAATCTAATAAAGTGAATGTATTTACATAACAATTACTTTCAGATGTGGGCCCGGCGTCAGTGATCGTGGGAAACTTGGTGCAAGGGAACCGCCTGGCGTCCGCGCAGGGTCGCGATATGGGATACACCGACGACTCGGACGCAGCTCGCAAGGTATGTTTTTTTAAAGATGAAGAACTGGCAGTGTAGGTCGCAACTAGCAATCCGGGTAGCCCCTCTATTTAGCTAAATTGTATACACCGTTTCTAAAATTATTTTCTATGAAAAATCCTTTGATTATTATAATGTCTACATTCCTAATCCGGCATCTAACATTGAAGCAAAAATCTGACAAAAAGTACGTCTTTGTTTGAAAAAGTGCTACATACTTACTTAAAATGCTTTTTGTAACCCGAATCATCGAATATCAACAATCGTCATTACCCTCGGCCGTTCGGATTTTTTGATATTGCAATAATAAACCTTAGTATTTATTTGTTTGTAACATTGTATTAACATACCTAAAAACTCTTGTGTTGACACTTTTTTCTATTTTACTGTGATTAATAATGAACAACTAAATGATTTACTTACAACTCGAAGCATAGACAAAGTTATTAAGGATTTTAGTAGGATATTATCTGTGGCATATTCTCATCTCTAGTATTTTGACGTTTGAATAAAAACGAGCATCTTTGGTCGTTTGGATGGTTATGTAGTTATGTATGTTATAAATAAATAAATAAACGATTTTCTTCTAACTATTTTCAACTGACTTCAAAAAGGAGGAGGTTCTCAATTCGACGATATGTTTGTTATCTGATTCCTCGCAGACGGCTGGACCGATTTGAAAAATTCTTAATGGTTTCTGAGGGAACTCTTCAGATATTAAAAGCACACGTATAGTTATTTGGTTATATTTTATTGTATTATGAAAATGTATATACATTACGCGTCTTAATCACGTGAATAATTTAAGGTAAAATACCTTGTTTATTGTCCGACGTTTCGACCGTATTGCAACGGCCGTGGTCACGGGTAGACTCACTCTAGTCAATGAGGGTACAGCATGTCTCAACATAATATGGACTGTTACGTCATAATTTGATCTCACCCATTACTTCACGTCGATTGAATATTTTGGCATAATGTTGTACATTTTGACGTAGCTTAGCCCTTGAAATAATATAGTAATATTTAACTGCATGAACAAAAATTGACCATCTAGTATGGGGAATATGCAACTCTAGGAAGATAACTCGATTGAAGGAAATAGCATTACGGATTGGCCGTGTGGTACCGGCTTAAGAATAGTACCACCCCGTCTCTTCCCGTGGGTGTCGTCAAGGCGACTAAGGGATTTCACTCCGGAGGACGGGCAGCAGCGTCCTCTGCGTACTTAAAGCCTTACTGCGATCGCCAACCCGCTCGCCAAGCGTGGCGATTATGGCAATTACCCCAAGGATCTACATACTAGTAGGGTCTAATGGGGAGACCCGTGCCCAGCAGTGGGCCATCATATGGGTTGATATATGCATTACGGATGGTTTTAAGAACACACAACATAACATAATGGTTACTTTATAATTTATCTGTAATATTCTATGTGACAACACCATGGCTTTCAAGTATATATTTATTTTAAACTGATTTAGCGAACCTAAACATAATACTTGAACTATCTTGTTATTTACAGTTATTTTTATAGGCATTTCTTGCTAATTACTCTATTAATACAATAATTGCATTGTAGGCATTTCTTGCTAATTACTCTATTAATACAATAATTGCATTTTGGAAAGATAGAAAAATATAATTATTGTAATAGTAGAGTAATACTTATAGGCAAGTATTGCCTATAAAAATTACTGTAATATTCGCCTGTGACATCATAATTTGTAAAATATGCTCTTTGTAACGAAGCAATAACAAATACCGTAATAGTTCTCAAACTATTGGCTAGATGGCGCAAGCGAGGGCCTGACTCACGTACAGGAAGGGATAGAAGATTTTGAGGTTTAGTAACATAGTCCCAGTTAGATGGTCCGGCCCCGGTTTGGCATACAGAATTCTCGAGTTCGATTCCTGGGTCTGGACTTAAAATTTTTCTATCTTTCAAAAATGCAATTATTGTTTTAATATCTTGTTATTTTACCGTACATGAATATTAACATGTATATTTAATCACATTTCAGTACCAGTTCATATCCCAAATCCTGAGATGGCGCGCGCAAAGCACTTCGGACCACATCATTTTCACGCTGCTCAACTCGAAGGGTCAAGTCTCCAAAGTGCTCACTTGCGCCGAACTGCATAAGAAAGCTGAACGCATCGGAAATTTACTATTGGAAAAAGGCCGCGTTAACACCGGTGACCACGTCGCGTTGATATTCCCTCCGGGGCTAGATCTCATCTGCGCTTTTTACGGCTGCCTCTACGTCGGGGCAGTACCGGTCACCATTCGCCCGCCACATCCACAAAACCTCCACACCACGCTCCCGACAGTCAGAATGATCGTGGACGTCAGCAAGGCTACGTTGGTGCTCTCCAACCAATCTGTGATAAAGCTTCTTCGGTCCAAGGAGGCCAGCAACGTCCTCGACAGCAAGGCCTGGCCTCTCACTCTCGACACCGACGACATGCCCAAGAAGAAACTCCCCATTCTTTACCGAGCCCCGACCGCCGAAATGCTCGCATATTTAGATTTCAGTGTCTCGACTACCGGAATGCTCGCTGGCATAAAAATGTCCCACGCAGCCGTTACTTCGCTCTGTCGCTCGATGAAAATCGCTTGCGAACTATATCCCTCCCGGCATATAGCTCTCTGCCTCGACCCATACTGTGGGCTTGGTTTCGCATTGTGGTGCCTCAGCAGCATTTACTCCGGTCATCACTCTATCCTGATTCCACCCTCGGAGGTCGAAATCAATCCAGGTCTGTGGCTAAGCGCCGTTTCTCAATACAAAGTACGAGACACTTTCTGTTCTTATGGTGTCATGGAGTTGTGCACCAAAGGGTTAGGTAGCTCTGTGAACCAACTGAAAGCTAAAGGCATCAGTCTTTCCTGCGTGCGGACGTGTGTCGTTGTAGCGGAAGAGCGACCTCGGATCAATTTAACGAACTCATTCTCTAAGCTATTTTCCGCTCTCGGGCTGAGCCCCCGAGCTGTATCCACGTCATTCGGTTGTCGAGTCAACATCGCCATTTGCCTTCAAGGCGCATCTAGTCCTGAACCGTCAACCGTGTACGTCGATCTTCGTGCTTTGAGGAACGACCGCGTTTCCCTGGTAGAGCGAGGCAGTCCACACTCTCTATGCCTCATGGAATCGGGAAAATTACTCCCCGGAGTGAAAGTGATCACGGCGAACCCGGAAACCAAAGGTCAATGTGGGGACTCGCATTTGGGTGAAATATGGGTGCAGTCACCCCACAACGCGAGCGGGTATTTTACGATTTATGGAGACGAAAGCGATTACGCCGATCACTTCAGCGCTCAGTTGGTGACCGGTAACACCGGCGAGGTGTACGCCCGCACCGGCTACCTGGGCTTCTTGCGGCGTACGGAGATAAGTACAAGCGGGCCGTCGGACGAGACGTCGTCGATGTTGGCGCGGGACAGCGACACCGAGTCCCTGGCGTCGGCGAGCGGCAGCGTGGGCGCGAGCGCGGGCGGCGCGGACGCGCACGACACGCACGACGCCGTGTTCGTGGTGGGCGCGCTGGACGAGACCATCATGCTGCGCGGCATGCGCTACCATCCGATCGACATCGAGAACTCCGTCATGAGGTGCCACAAGAAGATCGCTGAATGGTATGTATGACTTGTTCAACTTTATAGTTTTTACGGAGCTATTATTTTTTTTTTAAAGATGACTTTCGCAGTAGGGTACAAGCCCTGTGTCACGGGGGACTTTACAAACATACAAGTCACGGACACAAAGTACACCCAAACCCGGAACTACACTTTGTGGATCACACAAAGTGGTGTCCCGTGTGGGAATCGAACCCACGACCTCTTGCGTAGCAATCGGACACAGTCCCACCGCGCCACAGAGGCAGTATTTGATTTTCATAATCCTACTAATATTATAAATCTGATACAGTAGTATGGTACAGTTTGTGTGAATGGATAGATGAGTGTTTGTTGTTGTTTTACCCAAAAACTACTGAACGGATTCTGATCGACGTCATAATATAACATGTGTGAACGAAAAACTCAGGCGAGACACGAATCCGCGACCTCATTGGCACCGTTCCTATGTAGTTAACTAACTCCACCACTAAGAAACGCCGAGAAACATCCATTTTTTTTTATATTATGGCTATAGTGGCGACATCTGCCGTATCCCCGAGCGTCCTGTACAGATCTGTGAGTTTCATTCCAAAAACCTTTTTAAAGCAGATTTTTAATACTGTTGATGATTTTATTTCACTCTGTAATTTTATAGCACTTTATGCTAATTTATACATATTAAATGTATGATAGAAAAAACCGGGCAAGAGCATCCGTAGCCCCATCGCCCCCCTCCCCCCATCCGAATAATGTGGCTTAAGAAGTGGATTTCTATTGTTTTTGTTTCATAATTACAACGATAATACAAAAATTTTGTTACTTCTCATTTGATCAGCTGTTACTCGTAAACTTGTAAAGCCTATTTAGCTGTGATAGTTTTCCTTTTAATTTGACTATATATACTACTACCGTGATTTTTTTTTCACATACCCAACATCAACCATTTAGGTGACATGGGGAGGACACTTGACTCTAAGAAAAATTTGCACTTTAAAGCTTAATATTTTGCAAATGATATCTAAATCTAAAAATCGTCTTGCCAACCTCTAAATGTTTTTATAAGTCCTTTTTTGTCACCTACCCTATCGGAGTATCATTAGATACTCCGATAGGGTGAAAAAAAAATCACACCCCCACTTTACATATAAGGGAGTTGCCTTAAAAAAATGTTATTCCATGATTTTATTCTTTCCCTTTGTTATGCTAAATTATAGCCTCTTAGCACTAACAGTCTCTGAGCAAAGGTGCGGACGGACGGACGGACATGGTAAATTGTAAGGGTTCCGTTTTGCCACCTAAGCCATTAACCAACTCAAACATCGAGATATAATGTCATTACACTACTTCTACATAATAGGAAATGACATAAACTACATTATTATAGTTCATTGCGTTTACAATTCCAGTGCTGTGTTCACGTGGACCAACCTGTTGGTGGTGGTCGTGGAGCTGGACGGCAACGACAGCGAGGCTCTAAACCTGGTGCCTCTGGTGACCAACACGGTGCTGGAAGAACACCACCTCATCGTAGGCGTCGTCGTAGTCGTTGACCCCGGAGTAGTGCCCATCAACTCGCGTGGTGAGAAACAACGTATGCACCTCCGTGACGGATTCCTCTCCGACCAAATAGACGCGATATACATAGCCTATAACATGTAGGAGGGTCAGAGGCCGCGACGCCCCTCATGCAAGCAACCCACCACTACCCGCTGTTGTTCCCAACCTCGGACACAGAGCAGAACACGATGTTAAAACGATCATGAACATTTTATGTGAGTAGTATTCTTATTCAAGTAAAATAACGGTTCCACTATCCAGACACGCTTGAATGATAATTCAAGTTCTAGTGGAGGTGATAGTCTAACCGTAATTTTGAACTAGTTCGAGTCAGTGTTTCATAGACTTTTGTTTACGACCCCCCCCTCTCCCTTCGTGTTTGTATAATGCGTATCGGAAGATCTAAAGACTGCTAACGCGAATTATTATAAGGTGTTGCGATATTGAATATCCATGAGATTCGCAACGAGACTGATGTAAGTCTGAACTTTACCTAGATTGTTTTAACCTATGTCCCATACAATTTAACTGACTCTTTGTTAATGTGTATTGATGCGGAAAGATTTAGGAACATGTACTAGTGATCGGACTCTGCGATATTACTTTTGAATGAGATCGAAATGCCTTTCAAGGTTTCCATATTATGATTACCAAGTGTCGTATGTTTGCCCTTATGCCACCTATCGCTACGTTATTGAATTAAATATAATGTGCTAATTGCTTGAATTAATTTAACAAATAATAGGGAAGATACAATATTTTTTATTATTGATTTTTTCAAAGAATTAAATGTAGAATAGACCACGAGTAAATTAATAAAATTAAACACATTTTTTTTGTAAAATAGCAAGAATCAAAGTAACAGTTACCAATCGCTCGCGAAAACGGACCCACAGTTCTAATGACATCACAAATGCGTGTGTATTTTTTATGAAGTTTATTATAAAGGGGGTTTCGTGGGTGATAAATCGATCTAGCTAGGTTTCATTTTTAGAAAACGTGATTATATCCGTGTTTTCAGGCAATGAAAAACTGCTACATATAGCTATGAAAAACTGCTGCACATTAGGATACAAATGTAAAATTTAGGTAGGAAATCGGGCTGTCCCGAAAGCAAAAGACCTCGGTTCGAGCCCGGATGATTATTTTGTTCCCTTTTTCATTTAAATTTCTGATTATTGTTTTCTGAGAACAAGTTGTAGATACATTTGTGACGTCACTGGGCGCTGATAGGTGTTTTAAGATACGTTCCGTTTCAAGTTACTTTAATTCGCTATTATTCTTAATAAATAATATTAAATAAAAACGTTACAATGGCTTTTCTCTTATACTGTTTTAATATTTTAATCGTACATTTAATATTTTACTTTTTTAATATTCGTAAATAAAATATTTGCATCTTCCCTATTGTAAAGAATAGCTCATTGTACGCACAATTTAAATTAAGTCAGTTATCTGGACATTTTTTGCTAATATCATCCTTTTTGTTATCAGTAAGTGATTTACATATGAGGAGAATCTTTTCAAAAGGTGATATATTTAAACTGAATATGAGGTCTTCTTAAAATCACATATTTCACGGTCTATTCGATCGTAATAAAAGCTGATATTTTGCAAACGAGTTAGTTACACATCGGGTTAACCTTTTCAAAAGAGGACATATGTTACCTTATATACTGCATATTTTACTTACATTTTATGCCGTTTCTTTTTGCATAATTTAGAATTCGTAATGAACGAACGAATATGTATAAATGGGCATAAAAATGCGTAATTGGTGAAATGCAACAAATTGAATGAGGTAAAATAATAAATAAATATCTTGGGACAACTCACACATGGTCATTTGATCCCAAACTAAGCAGAGCTTGTACTATGGCAACCAGACTACTGATAAACGTACAAAACTTTTTCTAAAGATATACATATTATAGAGAAATCACATCCAGACACAGAATAAACCATCGTGCTCATCATACAAAGTTTTTTCTTGGGTGGGGATCGAACTCACGACCTTCGGCTTAGCAGTCAGGGTCACTAACCACTAGACCAACAGGCCAGTCAAATAAAAAGATAATATTTAATGATTCAAATTGTGTAGTTTTGTTTATTAATTAAACACTTATAAAATTGTCTAGAAATTATTATTTTAAATAAATATAAGTAACCAGTTAGTATCCTTATAAAAAATGTGCAATTCGACTGGCCTGTTGATCTAGTGGTTAGTTAGGTTCGATCCCCACCTAGGACAAAACTTTGTGTGATGAGCACGATGGTTCATTCTTTGTCTGGGTGTTATTTATCTATAATATGTATGTATTTAGAAATATATAAGTATGTTTATCAGTTTTCTAGTTTCCATAGTACAAGCTCTGCTTAGTTTGGAATCAGATAGCGTTGTGTGAGTTGTCCCAAGATATTATTATTATTAATTCAAAAGAGCATAAATGTACATCACAAAAGGCGATATTATACTTTTGCCTTTACAAAAGAGGATATTTTAATTTTTATGACCTTATAATCAAATCAAAAGATGTTTAAATAGGAAAAAAGATGAATTCTTAATATTTTATTACATAGTTATTATATACTAGCTGTCCCGCGCAACTTCGTCTGCGTAAATTTCCCCCCTTTTTTTTTATAATCCTATGTTACTTCTAATACCTCCAAGAATATGTGTAAAAAGTTTCATGATGATCGTTTGAGTAGTTTTCGCGTGAAAGCGTAACAAACAAACTTACATAGACATTTATATAGTAGTAGGGATTAACAATATTTTAATGTGCACCAGAGGATGGTTTTATAATCATTCTTTTCTATTTCCTGAAAAAAATCGATAACATGCTATTATCCCCTTTTGAAAAGACTTTCCTCAAATGAAAAAGAATAAAAAAAAATATTATACTCTTAATTTTATGAAATAACTTATGACAACAAAGATTTCATAAAAATAGTTTACAATAGTTTGTTCGATCCGATGATTCGTTCGCAAAGTTCGACACTTAGTACAATTCTGAATTAGTAGGAATGAAGTTTTGTTAGTAGAAATTATTGAAGGACGGTCGACGATAAGTAATTTTTAATGTAACACAACACAATTATATTGTTGTGATTATTGTGAATCAAATAATGTCTAATGCTAGTGTGTATGTTAAATTATGTATTACGATAATATACTTAGTATTAGTGATTATTGGAAAATACGTATTGCATTTAAAGTGTTAACGTTCGACTCTCGGTACTTTGTCGTTGGATATATTTTGGCGCTAAAATATAATAATTTTGGTCTGTTGAAGTGTTTTTAGGTTCGTAATATATTTGTATAAATAACCACGCTTTGTTAATTTACGATCGAGTAGAAGTCCGACCGAGAGCCGAGTCGTGAGGTGACCGTGTTCAGTGCACGCGTGCACGGGTACACGTCGCCGTAGCCGTGGCACGTCTCCATAGGTAGTACCAGACATGAGTATATCGGTGTGACGGTTGGTTTGCCCCTAAGCGGATGGTTATTGTCGTAAGCTTGTCGTAGGACAGTTTGTTGTACATTTTCTACTCTTCGTGTATCGCAGTGTGAAGGCATTAACGCTTACTGAACACATCTGTTTTATGTCTATTCAATGTTAGATCTCAATTAATAACAAATAGTAATATTAATATGTGTACTATTAAAGTGTCGTAAATTAAACTTCAACAGATTTATCTAAATATTGATTTTTATTATCTTTATGTCCATTCCACTTTGCGTTCTGAACGATTATTGCATAAAAATAATATTATTAAAAATATGTTCGTCTTTATTATATATATATTTCTATTATTATTATTTTGTAATTATTTATTGCTAAATTGTACATATATTTTTGTTATTTAATTTTACGTTATAAATGACCTTATTTGTAGCTTTTAATATTGTTTTAAATGAAATTAATGATTTTAATCATATATTATAGTATCAAAACTGTATCGATCAATGATTTGATGTACGTATAAGTTAAAGATCAGAATATACCTTTAGTTCATTTATGGAAATATAATTTTTACAATTATTACGAAATGTAGTCATTAAATAAGTATACAAGTAGATTAAACTCGGTTTTATGAACATAGGTTTCTTATTTGTAATCCTTGATTGTATAAGCACAATATATAATGTTCGGGTTGGATGGTTATCTGTAAGTCGTCGTGTTGTACGTCGGCACGCTTCATCCCATTCATCTTAATAAGTAGGAGGTATACCTAACATTTATTGCATTTCATATGTTAACAAATTTGTAAATCGCGTTGCGCACAACATTCTGAACTAACATTTTTGACTTTTGGAATGATTATTTTGACCACTACTTGGAGTTTTGTATTGTTGTAAGACATTATTTGTGAACTTTGTAACGGCTTTTACAATTTGTGATTGTTTTTTTCTGGATATGAATAAATAAACGTACATTCTCTAATCGTTTTTTTATTAATAAATTATTCTACACTTAACAGTCAGTCAACACATACATGTAGGAACCATGAATCTACAGTTAATAAACATTGAGATAAGAGAGAGTCCACATTAATGAAGGCTTATAAGTAATTAATATTATTAGACACATTTATGATATTCAAATTTATTACAGAGTTAGTATGCAGTTTAAACTAGTAAACAGTCAATATTTAACCAACTAACTTGTTTTTGACTTAAGAACCAAAGTTTATTTTGGTAAATAATACAATGTAAGTATACAAGATATTTACAAAAAGAAGAAGAAAATGTAGAGAGGATACAAAACCGTTTAGGCGTCAAAAAAGTCCTACCCACCGATGTCGACTGGTAACGTTCCCAAAAGGCTGATGGATTGTCACGTTGGATGGCAATACTAATTCTTTGTGCAAAGAAGATGCCAGCCTTTTGGTCCCGGGAAATTTCATAACGCCTCATCTGTGCCGTTGTGAAATTTCCTTAAAATGGTGGCGCGCACTTGGGCCCCAACGCCCCAGCGTCTCAACCCCTAACGGCTCAAATATATAATCTCCAACCAGATTACTATATTTGCGTCGTTTGGGATTTTCAGCAGATGCAGCAGCAGTGCAAGCGCAGCTCGCCATGCTTGGAAGGTAGGTAGGTGCTAAGGTATCAACGCAAGTTGCATCCCATAGCAAAGGCCCACCCATCCTCTTCCATCTTGCCATACGTTCAATAACAGCTGGCACGCCAGCGGAGACAAGAACCCGATGGATGATGTCATTGATGCTTGCATGGCGAGGTATACGACCCGCGCTCCTACCGCATGACAGACCATGGTGTCCAAGGCTGCACACGGCTTCTCCACAGTGACATCGATGCGGAATAGCACACTGAGCACCCAAACGAAGGCATGCAGCGGTGAAGAATGTGGATGGAAGAGCCTGCAACCAGATGCCCGATTCTCATTCGCCCACACCCAGTAAACCGTAGGTAGCAGAGTTTCTATAAGGTGTTGTCTTATCTTGCTGCACAGCGGCCGATCCTACTACCTCTGGGAAGACAGGTTGGAGGGCATAACAACACTTGGGCAAGTCATTTTCCAAGCGTTCAAGGCCTCGGAGTTGCACCTCACTTCGGAGTCAACCAGTGAAGGAGTTAAAATTTTCCTGGTTAATCTTCAGTGCTGTGAAGTGAAGACAAGAACGCTGGTAAGCAGGTAAGGTGATCTTTATTCTTTTTCTTTTTATAGTTTAAAATTTTGCACAATGTGCTTTGAATAATTTTGACCATTTTATGTAAAAGTCCCAAATGTATAAAAAGTTGAGTGGATCATAACGCGTGTATTTATTTTAGAACGAAAAAACAATATCAAATGATAGTAAAGGCCGTGTGTATATTAATTTGGCGTAATCTGTCGAAACTTTAAAAAAAAAAATGTGTTTTCTCTTCTATAAAATTTGGTACCAAAGAATTAAATTTAGACAACGCCGAAAGTTTAATAATGTAATCATTTAGGTAAATTTCACATTCACTGCAATTCAGTTCTAAACCAACACCTTGAAATTTATCTTTTAGAATAGCCAAATCGTTATATACGGTGTCCACATATTCCCATCGTCTAGGTACCAAATGTTAAATTTTGAATTTAGCTGCCGAATATAGCATGGATTGCTAAAAATTACTGGCCCAAGGGGGTCACCTTGTTGGCACCTTACTGCTGAATCCAAAAAAATGTCCTTATAGATGAATTTAGACTAATTTAGTCTGTAACACTGCCAAAGGTAACTGTACATTTTAGGTGTTTCTAATTTTGCCTGTGCCAACATAGTGCCCCTTTTGACTGAGTTGAAGGCGTTCTTTACGTCAACCTTAAGGATAACGTCTGCCTTACCCGAGCCAAAATATGTGGACAGAGCACGTATGGCAGCCGGCAGTCTCACAGCCCCCTCTTGAACCGAAACCAAGTTGTTGAGGCTAGAATTTATCAGCTAGTTCATCGCGATAATAGTGGCAGCACATTTTGGCTACCGTACGCCGGTGCATCCTACGGCAATGGGACGAATGCCACCACCGCTTTTGCGAAGGGCACATCAATTGACCTCACACAAGATGTCGATGATGCCATTATCAACATTTCTGGAGAGCATGATGTTAATTAAAGCCGTCACCTCCTTCAAGAGGGCACACTCTTCCCCAGCACTGAAACTTAAAAGGTATTTTAGGAGCTATCGAGTCCGCCGGCAGAGCCACTCCGAAAGGAGTTAACGGCGGTCACAGAACACACATGGCGGTCAACACGTCCTTGGCAGTGACACTAAGGCAATCTGCATCAGTTTGAGATGGGTCGGGGAAGATAAGGACATCCCTTGGTGCTGGATATTTGCGTTGCAGGCCCAGGTGTGAGAAGAGCAAGGCGCCCCCACGTCACTAATAAACAAAAGTCTAGTCGCTCCCCTAATGACGACATTAATTTAGATTTAGCCCCTTATTTAGATTCATACACATTTTATTCCCTTAATTTAGATTCTTTGTAATTAAATTTGGAATTATTATGGAAAGTAACAAACTGGGGCTCAAAAGATGCAGATGAAATATTGCAATTTTCCTGTATTTGTGAGGTGAGTGATTTTTTGGTGGCATGATTATATCTGACATGTAAAATTCGGAAGGGAAGGATAACAATGGGACGGATTTAGTGCCACTGTAGGTCTTGCACCACGGGGGATCATCTTTAAAACGGGAACAGAAAGTTAGAATTTGGATAATATTTGCCAAAAAGTAGTATTTTGAGTACCTAGAGGTAATTAGACTAAAGGGAACTGGGCTTGAAAGCTCATTTTGGGATTTGTGCACTTTGCCAAAATGTACTTTCAAGCCCCGTTTGCCAAAAAAAATATATTGGGAACAATTAGGGCAGTGCACTAGCGACGTGGTAGGTTGACTCTATATGTGTTCTGAGGTTGACTCACATCTACATCACTGCCGCTCACGGTATGTGACATAAAAATGCACTTACACTGTATATTCACGAACACTATTTTAAACAAATTATAAAATACAATACATTATAAACAACACTTCTTAATATATAAAAAAATACAGAATATGACAGCATAGTCGCGTCGCCGCATCTGCATAGACATGTAGACTTTACGTTTTTGTAAACCACTTTTTCGCCTTTTATTTTAAACTAGCTGTCCCGCGCAACTTCGTCTGCGTAAATTTTCCCCTTTTTTTATAATCCTATGTTACTTCTAATACCTCCAAGAATATGTGTACAAAGTTTCATGATGATCGGTTGAGTAGTTTTCGCGTGAAAGCGTAACAAACAAACTTACATTCACATTTATATATTAGTAGGGATACTGTCACAGAATAAGTAAGTAACAGTACTACGTACGTAGAAGGTTCACTCCCTAACATAAGTCAGGTTTAGGTATAAAAATATACCTAGACTCGCCACCTGCAACCTAAATTGAAACTTACAACCGCGCGCGAATCGTCGAAAAATAAAAAAAATATTTTCAAGAATGCGCGAGCGCGACGTGACCTCGACTGTCGTGCGAGCCTAGGGACAGCCCACTGCCATTTGCCCCTTCAAGTGGCGCGCTGCCCGAATATACCTAAACTGCGGAGTGACACCCCCCTGATACTGTATAGTAGCAGTGCAGTACTCGTGGTAGACCATAAAATATACTTTCCGCAGTATTCGTTTACTCTTTGATCATACAGATGTAAACTGGGTATCACAAAGCTAGCATCCCCATATTAACAGACAAAAATTGTTTGAAAACACCATTTTCCGTTCGCATAAAAGTACTGGATATTTCTTTAAAAAATAATTTCAATTTCGTAATAAATTCAAAAGTTGACTAGTTTGGTACGTTGCTAGGAAGATTTGTTTTTGTAGTTTATTAGCAACTAGCTGACCCACGCAACTTCGTCTAATAAATGCATGAATACAATGAAGCGGTGGTAGCCTAGTGTTTAAGGAAACGAATTAACAATAAGAGGTCACGGGTTTGAAGCCCACCCATTACACTACCGACCCCACTATGTGAACACACTCTTAATACAAGCAATTTAACTTAGCTGGAGAAGTTAACAAAATTGCTAGTAAATTAATGTACGATTCACATAGCCTTCTAAAAAAAATGGATCAGTGGTTAATATGTGGTCGTGTCCTTGTCTTGGCATTAGTTAAGAAAAAAAGTGTTTTTATATTCACATATTGTACTACAATGATACGACTTATATTAGGTGTGGTAAGAAGTTACTCCGTACTATGTCATTAGTACCTATATCATGATGTAATTCTAAAATAACAACGCATCCATTTCTTTTTTTAAAGCACATCCCGTCATAAAAAATAAAACAAAATAAAAACTACACATATTACAAAAATCTTAAAATAAAATAAATAATTTTCTTTAAATATACCATAACTATAACGTTTTTATTTTAAATCTAATTGTAGTAGTCGCCTTCTATGGCGTAGGCCTCCCCTAGATCCTTCCATTCATCCCTATCACGCGCTTTTCTCATCCAGTCAGGTCTGCATGATTGCTGCCTAGCGTTCTTTCACATTCTAATGGGATCCATTCAGTTACTCTCTTTGCCCATCTCGTATTGTCTAGTCGGCAAATATGTCCAGCCCAACTCCATTTTAGTGATCTTATCCTTTTTCTGACATTCTAGATGTCAGAAAAAGGATAAGATCACTTTGTTTTTTTCCTTATTATTTTGTTGTTGACCTTATCAGATTTTTTTAAGCCCAGTATACTACGTCCCATCTTTCTCTGGCATACCGCTAGCCGTTCTTCATCGTCTCTCTTCAGAGGCCAAGTTTGTCAACCATAAGTCAGACAGGGTATTATTGCCATCTCAAATACTCTTCTTTTTACGTGCATCGATATGTTTTTATTTTTCATGACTTCTCAGAGGCTCCAGGACTTTTTCCATGATAATGCAATTCTTTACGAATATCATTTTCTGTGCATCTTTCGAAGGATACTGATTGCCCAAGGTAAATGTACTCTTTCACATACTCTATCTTGACACCTTCTAAGAATATGTCGTGGGTCTCGCCGTTTGTGAGTATTTTTGTTTTAGACGTGTTTAGCGATAGTCCTACCGTTTTACTCTCCCTTGCTAACTCAATGACCATGTTTTTGAACTCTAGACCATTTTCTGCAAAAACTACAAAGTGGATGACTTTGAGTGGTGCGAAGCGAAGATGGCTCAAACATTCTCCATCTACCCTTACTCCTTTGCTCTTCTATTTTAACTCTCTAAATATCATCTTGAGTACCACGGAGAATAGTTTTGGCGATAACGGGTCTTTTTGTCGTATACATTTTTGAATTTCAAACTCTGCTCTGCTCGCTTGCTCTCGCGGTTGGTTCTCCTCTAACGACCTTGTTATCTTTGTAATATAATTTTCGAAAAGATCTTATACATGTTCGACATTAGGCTGATTGGTCTATAGTTTCCCAGATCGCAACGGTCACCTTTCTTGTAAAGTAATGTTATAGTGTTTTTTGACCATTGTTCTGGGGTGGGTTCTTGTTCCAAAATGTTATTAAAGAGTATTTGAAGCGATTTCAGTAGTGAGTTACCGACATAAAGATTTTAGAACTTCGTTTGTGATATTATGTCTTCCAGGCATTTTGTTACTTTTTTGTGTTTTAATTACGTTCGCTCACATCTTCATCATACATCACATTAATACCTCTCCAACGAAGACTGCTTACGTTATATCTATTCTCCATTTCAATCACGAATTCTCTGTTTGATAAGTTGGTGCTGCCAAATAGTAGAGGGCCTGCTGTAATATTTTGGATTTGTTGAGATATCTTCTACTGCTATGTAATAAGATTGTTTATTTTGTCAATTTAAGTGAAACGTGCTTCGTAATCGGAATAGAGTTATTTAGTAGTATGCCTTCACCAATATCGCCTTCCAGGCACCATTATTGTAGACTCAAAAATAGTTTGACATTAGTTATAGGTATCAAGTTATTCCGTATACCTATCTATACTTTTATACTATCTATACTTAATATTATAAAGAGGAAAGATTTAATTGTTTGTTTGATTGTTTGTTTGTATTGAATAGGCTCCGAAACTACTGGGCGGATTTGAAAAATTATTTCATCGTTGTGAAGCTACACTAACACCGGGTGATATAGGCTATTTTTTATCCATGTATTCCCACGGGAACGGGAACTACGCGGGTGAAACCGCGAGGCTTCCGCTAGTAGAATATAAGGAGGAACATCTCATAGTACAAGAACAGAGTAGACAAGTTGAAAAAAGTGTCCAGGTGTAAGCTGTAGATAGATAATAGTTTTAAACCCCCCAAATTAATGCTAACGCGTAGCTAAAGGGTATAATGTGAATGTAGCAGTTGTAGATGGATCGAAGTACTTATGCCAATTGTAAGTACACTGAGATGTTACTAATTTAGTATTCTATACGGGGAAGACCGAGACGATACGCGCCCAACACCCGTGCCGTCATAATCTGCACTAGTTTCTGTGGAATGCATTTAATAAAATAATTGAAGCTCCCTTACTAAAAATGAATTAGATCTGTGTGTGTAACATTCGTTAAGCCATTTTTTTATACTAATAAAAGAAGAGCGGCTCATTTCCAACTCGACAAATTTCCAACTCGACAGATTTTCAATTCGTCAGATTTTCAACTCGTCAGAATTCCCACTCGAAATACTGTCATGATATTATCATAAAAATACAGTGTAGAAGAAAAAAATATTTTAAAGAAAATAAAAAAGAAAAAACACTTTACAATTTTATGAATCTAATGCGTTACATACTGTAGTTAATATTTTATCCACATTATTATTGCATAACCCATATGCTATAATTCGATCTGTTTTTATTTATTTTATTATATTTATCTTTTTTATTATATTTTACTATTCAAGTTCCGCTTTTCTTCGTTTCTTTGTAGGATGATGGTACTCATTGTATACATTTGTAACTCAGTATAACTTGATAAAAAGTCTCTAATCATTTTCAATGATTTTAGGAATAGATTTTATGTTCGGTTGCACTTCGGCCTTTCAGTCATCAAATCTATTATCGTAATAAGTTAAAGTCTTATCCTGATAACAGTTATGAGGGCATTACTTCTATATTTTATCATCTTGTGTTGTTGCAGATGCATTACAAATATTTTGTTTAACATAGCGCCAATCTGTACCAGCCGACTTATTTTTGACAAAATTGTTCTTGAAACCATCATATTATATTATTTTTTCGCTTCTTCTGACTAAAGCACTCACTGCCGCACTCAGTGCTTATTTATATCATTCCTCAGTAAAGATTTTATATGACAAAATTTGAAAAACCGGGCAAGAGCATGTATGTATACCTTAATGTAACCCGCAGCTGTTTCTACAAAGAACTGCACTGCATAGTGAAAAAATACAGTCTGAAAAGGGCACCAGCAAAAGCGCGTATCTTCGGGGCACTTACGTCCTTTTGTTGAGAAGAGCAGTTTTTTGGCCAATAACTCAAAGACGGTATGTCCGATAATGTTGAAAATAATTTTAGTTGAAAGTATTTATTAAGCGTTACCTTTTTATTTTTTTTCATATATTTTTGCCCATGCGTTTTTAAAGATAGGGGGGGGGGGAGGGCACAGTTTTTTTAATTTTCAAAACGATTATTTTCACATAAACAAAAAAGTTTCTTAGAAACCTGAAACCTTAGATGTTTTTTAAAAATACCTGTCGAATGATGTGCCACACACTGGCAAAACCATATACATTGTGTAGCTTTTAAGTAAAATGGCTGTGACATACGGACGGATTGATAGACAAAAGTATATGGGCTTCGTTTGGCTACGGAACCCTAAAAAGGAGTGATTGACGTAAGCATCATTATACGACTCTGAGTGCAGCAGTAAGTCACAAACACTAATTCATTATTATTATTATTAATAATTAAGATAATCATAAACTTAAAAATTTAAGTATTTCTATAAATTATTATTCGAGCAAGTTTTTATGACACATATGGTTAATATAAATGTCATTGTAGGAAAATATGCTACTTGTTCTGTATGAGGAAAATAATAAGAAAACGTGTATTTAACGGCAACCTAAAAATCTGTCGAGATGCATAACAGTATCGATGCCCCCCAAATCTTTGTTTGGCAAAGATCTGAAAGTCTCCGCGCCGCGCTCCTCATTTGAGACATTAGTTCGTAAGTCTCATTTGCCCAGTAATTACACTTGCTACAGTGCCCCTCAACCTAAACACAGTGATGTGTTAAGATTTTCGGAAGAATAACTGACACTAATAACATAATATTAGCGTTCACTGGTGGTACTTACCAAGATGGCATTTGGCTTGGACCTACCACAGGGAACAGGTCTTATTCAATTAAAAACTAACTGATGAGATTAAAGTTTATTTTTACGCTTTAAATACATCAACACGACCATTTAATACATTAATAAGTACATTCATTTTATTATTATTACCAGAACCTCATGAAACGAAAATTAAAAAAAAACTTGTTATTTTTATTATTAAATAAAACATATTATCTAATTACTAACCGCCAAAAGTGTATAGGCACAATTGACCACTCTCTAGAAAGAGACAACGCTACTTTGTGGACTTGTTCGTCCTTGTAGGTTTATGACCTTCTAACCTTAACCTTATGTTACAATCTCTAAATTATAATTTTCTTATTTTTCATCAGATTCTGGTATACCTTACACAGTACCTACATAATTATATTTCAACATTCAAAATGTTTACGTAAGGGTGCTCCCTCACTGCGAGCATTTGTCTGTAATGTAACGTAACAGATCCGAGAATAACACCGGTTAAAGAGGAGAACCGAGCATTCAAATTTGCAACCTGTAATGATACAATCTGAATTTTGATACAATTTGTAACATTAATGAAAAAATTAAACGATCGCTTTGAAAATCGAATAGCGCATGCTCGTCAGTTAGGGAGGACCTTATTATATTATAATATTTAGCTTAAAATTTAGAGTTACAAGATAAGTTAATAGCAGTTGTTGTGTCACGAACAGGGCAAGCTGTGGTCATAAGTAGTAGACCAGATTTTGATTAGATTCATACACATTTTATTCCCTTAATTTAGATTCTTTGTAATTAAATTTGGAATTATTATGGAAAGTAACAAACTGGGGCTCAAAAGATGCAGATGAAATATTGCAATTTTCCTGTATTTGTGAGGTGAGTGATTTTTTGGTGGCATGATTATATCTGACATGTAAAATTCGGAAGGGAAGGATAACAATGGGACGGATTTAGTGCCACTGTAGGTCTTGCACCACGGGGGATCATCTTTAAAACGGGAACAGAAAGTTAGAATTTGGATAATATTTGCCAAAAAGTAGTATTTTGAGTACCTAGAGGTAATTAGACTAAAGGGAACTGGGCTTGAAAGCTCATTTTGGGATTTGTGCACTTTGCCAAAATGTACTTTCAAGCCCCGTTTGCCAAAAAAAATATATTGGGAACAATTAGGGCAGTGCACTAGCGACGTGGTAGGTTGACTCTATATGTGTTCTGAGGTTGACTCACATCTACATCACTGCCGCTCACGGTATGTGACATAAAAATGCACTTACACTGTATATTCACGAACACTATTTTAAACAAATTATAAAATACAATACATTATAAACAACACTTCTTAATATATAAAAAAATACAGAATATGACAGCATAGTCGCGTCGCCGCATCTGCATAGACATGTAGACTTTACGTTTTTGTAAACCACTTTTTCGCCTTTTATTTTAAACTAGCTGTCCCGCGCAACTTCGTCTGCGTAAATTTTCCCCTTTTTTTATAATCCTATGTTACTTCTAATACCTCCAAGAATATGTGTACAAAGTTTCATGATGATCGGTTGAGTAGTTTTCGCGTGAAAGCGTAACAAACAAACTTACATTCACATTTATATATTAGTAGGGATACTGTCACAGAATAAGTAAGTAACAGTACTACGTACGTAGAAGGTTCACTCCCTAACATAAGTCAGGTTTAGGTATAAAAATATACCTAGACTCGCCACCTGCAACCTAAATTGAAACTTACAACCGCGCGCGAATCGTCGAAAAATAAAAAAAATATTTTCAAGAATGCGCGAGCGCGACGTGACCTCGACTGTCGTGCGAGCCTAGGGACAGCCCACTGCCATTTGCCCCTTCAAGTGGCGCGCTGCCCGAATATACCTAAACTGCGGAGTGACACCCCCCTGATACTGTATAGTAGCAGTGCAGTACTCGTGGTAGACCATAAAATATACTTTCCGCAGTATTCGTTTACTCTTTGATCATACAGATGTAAACTGGGTATCACAAAGCTAGCATCCCCATATTAACAGACAAAAATTGTTTGAAAACACCATTTTCCGTTCGCATAAAAGTACTGGATATTTCTTTAAAAAATAATTTCAATTTCGTAATAAATTCAAAAGTTGACTAGTTTGGTACGTTGCTAGGAAGATTTGTTTTTGTAGTTTATTAGCAACTAGCTGACCCACGCAACTTCGTCTAATAAATTAAGTAAATTTTCCCCATTTTTGTAACGCTTCTTATTTCTCCACTATTTGATGGATGTTATTATACAAATAAACCTTCCTCTTCAATCACTCTATCTATTAAAAAAACCGCATCAAAATACGTTGCGTAGTTTTAAATATATACATATGGATATAGGGGCAGAGAAAGCGACTTTGTTTTATACTATGTAGTGAAGAAGCGGTGGTAGCCTAGTGTTTAAGGAAACGAATTAACAATAAGAGGTCACGGGTTTGAAGCCCACCCATTACACTACCGACCCCACTATGTGAACACACTCTTAATACAAGCAATTTAACTTAGCTGGAGAAGTTAACAAAATTGCTAGTAAATTAATGTACGATTCACATAGCCTTCTAAAAAAAATGGATCAGTGGTTAATATGTGGTCGTGTCCTTGTCTTGGCATTAGTTAAGAAAAAAAGTGTTTTTATATTCACATATTGTACTACAATGATACGACTTATATTAGGTGTGGTAAGAAGTTACTCCGTACTATGTCATTAGTACCTATATCATGATGTAATTCTAAAATAACAACGCATCCATTTTTTTTTTTAAAGCACATCCCGTCATAAAAAATAAAACAAAATAAAAACTACACATATTACAAAAATCTTAAAATAAAATAAATAATTTTCTTTAAATATACCATAACTATAACGTTTTTATTTTAAATCTAATTGTAGTAGTCGCCTTCTATGGCGTAGGCCTCCCCTAGATCCTTCCATTCATCCCTATCACGCGCTTTTCTCATCCAGTCAGGTCTGCATGATTGCTGCCTAGCGTTCTTTCACATTCTAATGGGATCCATTCAGTTACTCTCTTTGCCCATCTCGTATTGTCTAGTCGGCAAATATGTCCAGCCCAACTCCATTTTAGTGATCTTATCCTTTTTCTGACATTCTAGATGTCAGAAAAAGGATAAGATCACTTTGTTTTTTTCCTTATTATTTTGTTGTTGACCTTATCAGATTTTTTTAAGCCCAGTATACTACGTCCCATCTTTCTCTGGCATACCGCTAGCCGTTCTTCATCGTCTCTCTTCAGAGGCCAAGTTTGTCAACCATAAGTCAGACAGGGTATTATTGCCATCTCAAATACTCTTCTTTTTACGTGCATCGATATGTTTTTATTTTTCATGACTTCTCAGAGGCTCCAGGACTTTTTCCATGATAATGCAATTCTTTACGAATATCATTTTCTGTGCATCTTTCGAAGGATACTGATTGCCCAAGGTAAATGTACTCTTTCACATACTCTATCTTGACACCTTCTAAGAATATGTCGTGGGTCTCGCCGTTTGTGAGTATTTTTGTTTTAGACGTGTTTAGCGATAGTCCTACCGTTTTACTCTCCCTTGCTAACTCAATGACCATGTTTTTGAACTCTAGACCATTTTCTGCAAAAACTACAAAGTGGATGACTTTGAGTGGTGCGAAGCGAAGATGGCTCAAACATTCTCCATCTACCCTTACTCCTTTGCTCTTCTATTTTAACTCTCTAAATATCATCTTGAGTACCACGGAGAATAGTTTTGGCGATAACGGGTCTTTTTGTCGTATACATTTTTGAATTTCAAACTCTGCTCTGCTCGCTTGCTCTCGCGGTTGGTTCTCCTCTAACGACCTTGTTATCTTTGTAATATAATTTTCGAAAAGATCTTATACATGTTCGACATTAGGCTGATTGGTCTATAGTTTCCCAGATCGCAACGGTCACCTTTCTTGTAAAGTAATGTTATAGTGTTTTTTGACCATTGTTCTGGGGTGGGTTCTTGTTCCAAAATGTTATTAAAGAGTATTTGAAGCGATTTCAGTAGTGAGTTACCGACATAAAGATTTTAGAACTTCGTTTGTGATATTATGTCTTCCAGGCATTTTGTTACTTTTTTGTGTTTTAATTACGTTCGCTCACATCTTCATCATACATCACATTAATACCTCTCCAACGAAGACTGCTTACGTTATATCTATTCTCCATTTCAATCACGAATTCTCTGTTTGATAAGTTGGTGCTGCCAAATAGTAGAGGGCCTGCTGTAATATTTTGGATTTGTTGAGATATCTTCTACTGCTATGTAATAAGATTGTTTATTTTGTCAATTTAAGTGAAACGTGCTTCGTAATCGGAATAGAGTTATTTAGTAGTATGCCTTCACCAATATCGCCTTCCAGGCACCATTATTGTAGACTCAAAAATAGTTTGACATTAGTTATAGGTATCAAGTTATTCCGTATACCTATCTATACTTTTATACTATCTATACTTAATATTATAAAGAGGAAAGATTTAATTGTTTGTTTGATTGTTTGTTTGTATTGAATAGGCTCCGAAACTACTGGGCGGATTTGAAAAATTATTTCATCGTTGTGAAGCTACACTAACACCGGGTGATATAGGCTATTTTTTATCCATGTATTCCCACGGGAACGGGAACTACGCGGGTGAAACCGCGAGGCTTCCGCTAGTAGAATATAAGGAGGAACATCTCATAGTACAAGAACAGAGTAGACAAGTTGAAAAAAGTGTCCAGGTGTAAGCTGTAGATAGATAATAGTTTTAAACCCCCCAAATTAATGCTAACGCGTAGCTAAAGGGTATAATGTGAATGTAGCAGTTGTAGATGGATCGAAGTACTTATGCCAATTGTAAGTACACTGAGATGTTACTAATTTAGTATTCTATACGGGGAAGACCGAGACGATACGCGCCCAACACCCGTGCCGTCATAATCTGCACTAGTTTCTGTGGAATGCATTTAATAAAATAATTGAAGCTCCCTTACTAAAAATGAATTAGATCTGTGTGTGTAACATTCGTTAAGCCATTTTTTTATACTAATAAAAGAAGAGCGGCTCATTTCCAACTCGACAAATTTCCAACTCGACAGATTTTCAATTCGTCAGATTTTCAACTCGTCAGAATTCCCACTCGAAATACTGTCATGATATTATCATAAAAATACAGTGTAGAAGAAAAAAATATTTTAAAGAAAATAAAAAAGGAAAAACACTTTACAATTTTATGAATCTAATGCGTTACATACTGTAGTTAATATTTTATCCACATTATTATTGCATAACCCATATGCTATAATTCGATCTGTTTTTATTTATTTTATTATATTTATCTTTTTTATTATATTTTACTATTCAAGTTCCGCTTTTCTTCGTTTCTTTGTAGGATGATGGTACTCATTGTATACATTTGTAACTCAGTATAACTTGATAAAAAGTCTCTAATCATTTTCAATGATTTTAGGAATAGATTTTATGTTCGGTTGCACTTCGGCCTTTCAGTCATCAAATCTATTATCGTAATAAGTTAAAGTCTTATCCTGATAACAGTTATGAGGGCATTACTTCTATATTTTATCATCTTGTGTTGTTGCAGATGCATTACAAATATTTTGTTTAACATAGCGCCAATCTGTACCAGCCGACTTATTTTTGACAAAATTGTTCTTGAAACCATCATATTATATTATTTTTTCGCTTCTTCTGACTAAAGCACTCACTGCCGCACTCAGTGCTTATTTATATCATTCCTCAGTAAAGATTTTATATGACAAAATTTGAAAAACCGGGCAAGAGCATGTATGTATACCTTAATGTAACCCGCAGCTGTTTCTACAAAGAACTGCACTGCATAGTGAAAAAATACAGTCTGAAAAGGGCACCAGCAAAAGCGCGTATCTTCGGGGCACTTACGTCCTTTTGTTGAGAAGAGCAGTTTTTTGGCCAATAACTCAAAGACGGTATGTCCGATAATGTTGAAAATAATTTTAGTTGAAAGTATTTATTAAGCGTTACCTTTTTATTTTTTTTCATATATTTTTGCCCATGCGTTTTTAAAGATAGGGGGGGGGGGAGGGCACAGTTTTTTTAATTTTCAGAGCGATTATTTTCACATAAACAAAAAAGTTTCTTAGAAACCTGAAACCTTAGATGTTTTTTAAAAATACCTGTCGAATGATGTGCCACACACTGGCAAAACCATATACATTGTGTAGCTTTTAAGTAAAATGGCTGTGACATACGGACGGATTGATAGACAAAAGTATATGGGCTTCGTTTGGCTACGGAACCCTAAAAAGGAGTGATTGACGTAAGCATCATTATACGACTCTGAGTGCAGCAGTAAGTCACAAACACTAATTCATTATTATTATTATTAATAATTAAGATAATCATAAACTTAAAAATTTAAGTATTTCTATAAATTATTATTCGAGCAAGTTTTTATGACACATATGGTTACTATAAATGTCATTGTAGGAAAATATGCTACTTGTTCTGTATGAGGAAAATAATAAGAAAACGTGTATTTAACGGCAACCTAAAAATCTGTCGAGATGCATAACAGTATCGATGCCCCCCAAATCTTTGTTTGGCAAAGATCTGAAAGTCTCCGCGCCGCGCTCCTCATTTGAGACATTAGTTCGTAAGTCTCATTTGCCCAGTAATTACACTTGCTACAGTGCCCCTCAACCTAAACACAGTGATGTGTTAAGATTTTCGGAAGAATAACTGACACTAATAACATAATATTAGCGTTCACTGGTGGTACTTACCAAGATGGCATTTGGCTTGGACCTACCACAGGGAACAGGTCTTATTCAATTAAAAACTAACTGATGAGATTAAAGTTTATTTTTACGCTTTAAATACATCAACACGACCATTTAATACATTAATAAGTACATTCATTTTATTATTATTACCAGAACCTCATGAAACGAAAATTAAAAAAAAACTTGTTATTTTTATTATTAAATAAAACATATTATCTAATTACTAACCGCCAAAAGTGTATAGGCACAATTGACCACTCTCTAGAAAGAGACAACGCTACTTTGTGGACTTGTTCGTCCTTGTAGGTTTATGACCTTCTAACCTTAACCTTATGTTACAATCTCTAAATTATAATTTTCTTATTTTTCATCAGATTCTGGTATACCTTACACAGTACCTACATAATTATATTTCAACATTCAAAATGTTTACGTAAGGGTGCTCCCTCACTGCGAGCATTTGTCTGTAATGTAACGTAACAGATCCGAGAATAACACCGGTTAAAGAGGAGAACCGAGCATTCAAATTTGCAACCTGTAATGATACAATCTGAATTTTGATACAATTTGTAACATTAATGAAAAAATTAAACGATCGCTTTGAAAATCGAATAGCGCATGCTCGTCAGTTAGGGAGGACCTTATTATATTATAATATTTAGCTTAAAATTTAGAGTTACAAGATAAGTTAATAGCAGTTGTTGTGTCACGAACAGGGCAAGCTGTGGTCATAAGTAGTAGACCAGATTTTGATTAGATTCATACACATTTTATTCCCTTAATTTAGATTCTTTGTAATTAAATTTGGAATTATTATGGAAAGTAACAAACTGGGGCTCAAAAGATGCAGATGAAATATTGCAATTTTCCTGTATTTGTGAGGTGAGTGATTTTTTGGTGGCATGATTATATCTGACATGTAAAATTCGGAAGGGAAGGATAACAATGGGACGGATTTAGTGCCACTGTAGGTCTTGCACCACGGGGGATCATCTTTAAAACGGGAACAGAAAGTTAGAATTTGGATAATATTTGCCAAAAAGTAGTATTTTGAGTACCTAGAGGTAATTAGACTAAAGGGAACTGGGCTTGAAAGCTCATTTTGGGATTTGTGCACTTTGCCAAAATGTACTTTCAAGCCCCGTTTGCCAAAAAAAATATATTGGGAACAATTAGGGCAGTGCACTAGCGACGTGGTAGGTTGACTCTATATGTGTTCTGAGGTTGACTCACATCTACATCACTGCCGCTCACGGTATGTGACATAAAAATGCACTTACACTGTATATTCACGAACACTATTTTAAACAAATTATAAAATACAATACATTATAAACAACACTTCTTAATATATAAAAAAATACAGAATATGACAGCATAGTCGCGTCGCCGCATCTGCATAGACATGTAGACTTTACGTTTTTGTAAACCACTTTTTCGCCTTTTATTTTAAACTAGCTGTCCCGCGCAACTTCGTCTGCGTAAATTTTCCCCTTTTTTTATAATCCTATGTTACTTCTAATACCTCCAAGAATATGTGTACAAAGTTTCATGATGATCGGTTGAGTAGTTTTCGCGTGAAAGCGTAACAAACAAACTTACATTCACATTTATATATTAGTAGGGATACTGTCACAGAATAAGTAAGTAACAGTACTACGTACGTAGAAGGTTCACTCCCTAACATAAGTCAGGTTTAGGTATAAAAATATACCTAGACTCGCCACCTGCAACCTAAATTGAAACTTACAACCGCGCGCGAATCGTCGAAAAATAAAAAAAATATTTTCAAGAATGCGCGAGCGCGACGTGACCTCGACTGTCGTGCGAGCCTAGGGACAGCCCACTGCCATTTGCCCCTTCAAGTGGCGCGCTGCCCGAATATACCTAAACTGCGGAGTGACACCCCCCTGATACTGTATAGTAGCAGTGCAGTACTCGTGGTAGACCATAAAATATACTTTCCGCAGTATTCGTTTACTCTTTGATCATACAGATGTAAACTGGGTATCACAAAGCTAGCATCCCCATATTAACAGACAAAAATTGTTTGAAAACACCATTTTCCGTTCGCATAAAAGTACTGGATATTTCTTTAAAAAATAATTTCAATTTCGTAATAAATTCAAAAGTTGACTAGTTTGGTACGTTGCTAGGAAGATTTGTTTTTGTAGTTTATTAGCAACTAGCTGACCCACGCAACTTCGTCTAATAAATTAAGTAAATTTTCCCCATTTTTGTAACGCTTCTTATTTCTCCACTATTTGATGGATGTTATTATACAAATAAACCTTCCTCTTCAATCACTCTATCTATTAAAAAAACCGCATCAAAATACGTTGCGTAGTTTTAAATATATACATATGGATATAGGGGCAGAGAAAGCGACTTTGTTTTATACTATGTAGTGAAGAAGCGGTGGTAGCCTAGTGTTTAAGGAAACGAATTAACAATAAGAGGTCACGGGTTTGAAGCCCACCCATTACACTACCGACCCCACTATGTGAACACACTCTTAATACAAGCAATTTAACTTAGCTGGAGAAGTTAACAAAATTGCTAGTAAATTAATGTACGATTCACATAGCCTTCTAAAAAAAATGGATCAGTGGTTAATATGTGGTCGTGTCCTTGTCTTGGCATTAGTTAAGAAAAAAAGTGTTTTTATATTCACATATTGTACTACAATGATACGACTTATATTAGGTGTGGTAAGAAGTTACTCCGTACTATGTCATTAGTACCTATATCATGATGTAATTCTAAAATAACAACGCATCCATTTCTTTTTTTAAAGCACATCCCGTCATAAAAAATAAAACAAAATAAAAACTACACATATTACAAAAATCTTAAAATAAAATAAATAATTTTCTTTAAATATACCATAACTATAACGTTTTTATTTTAAATCTAATTGTAGTAGTCGCCTTCTATGGCGTAGGCCTCCCCTAGATCCTTCCATTCATCCCTATCACGCGCTTTTCTCATCCAGTCAGGTCTGCATGATTGCTGCCTAGCGTTCTTTCACATTCTAATGGGATCCATTCAGTTACTCTCTTTGCCCATCTCGTATTGTCTAGTCGGCAAATATGTCCAGCCCAACTCCATTTTAGTGATCTTATCCTTTTTCTGACATTCTAGATGTCAGAAAAAGGATAAGATCACTTTGTTTTTTTCCTTATTATTTTGTTGTTGACCTTATCAGATTTTTTTAAGCCCAGTATACTACGTCCCATCTTTCTCTGGCATACCGCTAGCCGTTCTTCATCGTCTCTCTTCAGAGGCCAAGTTTGTCAACCATAAGTCAGACAGGGTATTATTGCCATCTCAAATACTCTTCTTTTTACGTGCATCGATATGTTTTTATTTTTCATGACTTCTCAGAGGCTCCAGGACTTTTTCCATGATAATGCAATTCTTTACGAATATCATTTTCTGTGCATCTTTCGAAGGATACTGATTGCCCAAGGTAAATGTACTCTTTCACATACTCTATCTTGACACCTTCTAAGAATATGTCGTGGGTCTCGCCGTTTGTGAGTATTTTTGTTTTAGACGTGTTTAGCGATAGTCCTACCGTTTTACTCTCCCTTGCTAACTCAATGACCATGTTTTTGAACTCTAGACCATTTTCTGCAAAAACTACAAAGTGGATGACTTTGAGTGGTGCGAAGCGAAGATGGCTCAAACATTCTCCATCTACCCTTACTCCTTTGCTCTTCTATTTTAACTCTCTAAATATCATCTTGAGTACCACGGAGAATAGTTTTGGCGATAACGGGTCTTTTTGTCGTATACATTTTTGAATTTCAAACTCTGCTCTGCTCGCTTGCTCTCGCGGTTGGTTCTCCTCTAACGACCTTGTTATCTTTGTAATATAATTTTCGAAAAGATCTTATACATGTTCGACATTAGGCTGATTGGTCTATAGTTTCCCAGATCGCAACGGTCACCTTTCTTGTAAAGTAATGTTATAGTGTTTTTTGACCATTGTTCTGGGGTGGGTTCTTGTTCCAAAATGTTATTAAAGAGTATTTGAAGCGATTTCAGTAGTGAGTTACCGACATAAAGATTTTAGAACTTCGTTTGTGATATTATGTCTTCCAGGCATTTTGTTACTTTTTTGTGTTTTAATTACGTTCGCTCACATCTTCATCATACATCACATTAATACCTCTCCAAAGTCTCCAACGAAGACTGCTTACGTTATATCTATTCTCCATTTCAATCACGAATTCTCTGTTTGATAAGTTGGTGCTGCCAAATAGTAGAGGGCCTGCTGTAATATTTTGGATTTGTTGAGATATCTTCTACTGCTATGTAATAAGATTGTTTATTTTGTCAATTTAAGTGAAACGTGCTTCGTAATCGGAATAGAGTTATTTAGTAGTATGCCTTCACCAATATCGCCTTCCAGGCACCATTATTGTAGACTCAAAAATAGTTTGACATTAGTTATAGGTATCAAGTTATTCCGTATACCTATCTATACTTTTATACTATCTATACTTAATATTATAAAGAGGAAAGATTTAATTGTTTGTTTGATTGTTTGTTTGTATTGAATAGGCTCCGAAACTACTGGGCGGATTTGAAAAATTATTTCATCGTTGTGAAGCTACACTAACACCGGGTGATATAGGCTATTTTTTATCCATGTATTCCCACGGGAACGGGAACTACGCGGGTGAAACCGCGAGGCTTCCGCTAGTAGAATATAAGGAGGAACATCTCATAGTACAAGAACAGAGTAGACAAGTTGAAAAAAGTGTCCAGGTGTAAGCTGTAGATAGATAATAGTTTTAAACCCCCCAAATTAATGCTAACGCGTAGCTAAAGGGTATAATGTGAATGTAGCAGTTGTAGATGGATCGAAGTACTTATGCCAATTGTAAGTACACTGAGATGTTACTAATTTAGTATTCTATACGGGGAAGACCGAGACGATACGCGCCCAACACCCGTGCCGTCATAATCTGCACTAGTTTCTGTGGAATGCATTTAATAAAATAATTGAAGCTCCCTTACTAAAAATGAATTAGATCTGTGTGTGTAACATTCGTTAAGCCATTTTTTTATACTAATAAAAGAAGAGCGGCTCATTTCCAACTCGACAAATTTCCAACTCGACAGATTTTCAATTCGTCAGATTTTCAACTCGTCAGAATTCCCACTCGAAATACTGTCATGATATTATCATAAAAATACAGTGTAGAAGAAAAAAATATTTTAAAGAAAATAAAAAAGGAAAAACACTTTACAATTTTATGAATCTAATGCGTTACATACTGTAGTTAATATTTTATCCACATTATTATTGCATAACCCATATGCTATAATTCGATCTGTTTTTATTTATTTTATTATATTTATCTTTTTTATTATATTTTACTATTCAAGTTCCGCTTTTCTTCGTTTCTTTGTAGGATGATGGTACTCATTGTATACATTTGTAACTCAGTATAACTTGATAAAAAGTCTCTAATCATTTTCAATGATTTTAGGAATAGATTTTATGTTCGGTTGCACTTCGGCCTTTCAGTCATCAAATCTATTATCGTAATAAGTTAAAGTCTTATCCTGATAACAGTTATGAGGGCATTACTTCTATATTTTATCATCTTGTGTTGTTGCAGATGCATTACAAATATTTTGTTTAACATAGCGCCAATCTGTACCAGCCGACTTATTTTTGACAAAATTGTTCTTGAAACCATCATATTATATTATTTTTTCGCTTCTTCTGACTAAAGCACTCACTGCCGCACTCAGTGCTTATTTATATCATTCCTCAGTAAAGATTTTATATGACAAAATTTGAAAAACCGGGCAAGAGCATGTATGTATACCTTAATGTAACCCGCAGCTGTTTCTACAAAGAACTGCACTGCATAGTGAAAAAATACAGTCTGAAAAGGGCACCAGCAAAAGCGCGTATCTTCGGGGCACTTACGTCCTTTTGTTGAGAAGAGCAGTTTTTTGGCCAATAACTCAAAGACGGTATGTCCGATAATGTTGAAAATAATTTTAGTTGAAAGTATTTATTAAGCGTTACCTTTTTATTTTTTTTCATATATTTTTGCCCATGCGTTTTTAAAGATAGGGGGGGGGGGAGGGCACAGTTTTTTTAATTTTCAGAGCGATTATTTTCACATAAACAAAAAAGTTTCTTAGAAACCTGAAACCTTAGATGTTTTTTAAAAATACCTGTCGAATGATGTGCCACACACTGGCAAAACCATATACATTGTGTAGCTTTTAAGTAAAATGGCTGTGACATACGGACGGATTGATAGACAAAAGTATATGGGCTTCGTTTGGCTACGGAACCCTAAAAAGGAGTGATTGACGTAAGCATCATTATACGACTCTGAGTGCAGCAGTAAGTCACAAACACTAATTCATTATTATTATTATTAATAATTAAGATAATCATAAACTTAAAAATTTAAGTATTTCTATAAATTATTATTCGAGCAAGTTTTTATGACACATATGGTTACTATAAATGTCATTGTAGGAAAATATGCTACTTGTTCTGTATGAGGAAAATAATAAGAAAACGTGTATTTAACGGCAACCTAAAAATCTGTCGAGATGCATAACAGTATCGATGCCCCCCAAATCTTTGTTTGGCAAAGATCTGAAAGTCTCCGCGCCGCGCTCCTCATTTGAGACATTAGTTCGTAAGTCTCATTTGCCCAGTAATTACACTTGCTACAGTGCCCCTCAACCTAAACACAGTGATGTGTTAAGATTTTCGGAAGAATAACTGACACTAATAACATAATATTAGCGTTCACTGGTGGTACTTACCAAGATGGCATTTGGCTTGGACCTACCACAGGGAACAGGTCTTATTCAATTAAAAACTAACTGATGAGATTAAAGTTTATTTTTACGCTTTAAATACATCAACACGACCATTTAATACATTAATAAGTACATTCATTTTATTATTATTACCAGAACCTCATGAAACGAAAATTAAAAAAAAACTTGTTATTTTTATTATTAAATAAAACATATTATCTAATTACTAACCGCCAAAAGTGTATAGGCACAATTGACCACTCTCTAGAAAGAGACAACGCTACTTTGTGGACTTGTTCGTCCTTGTAGGTTTATGACCTTCTAACCTTAACCTTATGTTACAATCTCTAAATTATAATTTTCTTATTTTTCATCAGATTCTGGTATACCTTACACAGTACCTACATAATTATATTTCAACATTCAAAATGTTTACGTAAGGGTGCTCCCTCACTGCGAGCATTTGTCTGTAATGTAACGTAACAGATCCGAGAATAACACCGGTTAAAGAGGAGAACCGAGCATTCAAATTTGCAACCTGTAATGATACAATCTGAATTTTGATACAATTTGTAACATTAATGAAAAAATTAAACGATCGCTTTGAAAATCGAATAGCGCATGCTCGTCAGTTAGGGAGGACCTTATTATATTATAATATTTAGCTTAAAATTTAGAGTTACAAGATAAGTTAATAGCAGTTGTTGTGTCACGAACAGGGCAAGCTGTGGTCATAAGTAGTAGACCAGGATATGTACAATTGTTGATAAAAGTCTAGTCGCTCCCCTAATGACGACATTAATTTAGATTTAGCCCCTTATTTAGATTCATACACATTTTATTCCCTTAATTTAGATTCTTTGTAATTAAATTTGGAATTATTATGGAAAGTAACAAACTGGGGCTCAAAAGATGCAGATGAAATATTGCAATTTTCCTGTATTTGTGAGGTGAGTGATTTTTTGGTGGCATGATTATATCTGACATGTAAAATTCGGAAGGGAAGGATAACAATGGGACGGATTTAGTGCCACTGTAGGTCTTGCACCACGGGGGATCATCTTTAAAACGGGAACAGAAAGTTAGAATTTGGATAATATTTGCCAAAAAGTAGTATTTTGAGTACCTAGAGGTAATTAGACTAAAGGGAACTGGGCTTGAAAGCTCATTTTGGGATTTGTGCACTTTGCCAAAATGTACTTTCAAGCCCCGTTTGCCAAAAAAAATATATTGGGAACAATTAGGGCAGTGCACTAGCGACGTGGTAGGTTGACTCTATATGTGTTCTGAGGTTGACTCACATCTACATCACTGCCGCTCACGGTATGTGACATAAAAATGCACTTACACTGTATATTCACGAACACTATTTTAAACAAATTATAAAATACAATACATTATAAACAACACTTCTTAATATATAAAAAAATACAGAATATGACAGCATAGTCGCGTCGCCGCATCTGCATAGACATGTAGACTTTACGTTTTTGTAAACCACTTTTTCGCCTTTTATTTTAAACTAGCTGTCCCGCGCAACTTCGTCTGCGTAAATTTTCCCCTTTTTTTATAATCCTATGTTACTTCTAATACCTCCAAGAATATGTGTACAAAGTTTCATGATGATCGGTTGAGTAGTTTTCGCGTGAAAGCGTAACAAACAAACTTACATTCACATTTATATATTAGTAGGGATACTGTCACAGAATAAGTAAGTAACAGTACTACGTACGTAGAAGGTTCACTCCCTAACATAAGTCAGGTTTAGGTATAAAAATATACCTAGACTCGCCACCTGCAACCTAAATTGAAACTTACAACCGCGCGCGAATCGTCGAAAAATAAAAAAAATATTTTCAAGAATGCGCGAGCGCGACGTGACCTCGACTGTCGTGCGAGCCTAGGGACAGCCCACTGCCATTTGCCCCTTCAAGTGGCGCGCTGCCCGAATATACCTAAACTGCGGAGTGACACCCCCCTGATACTGTATAGTAGCAGTGCAGTACTCGTGGTAGACCATAAAATATACTTTCCGCAGTATTCGTTTACTCTTTGATCATACAGATGTAAACTGGGTATCACAAAGCTAGCATCCCCATATTAACAGACAAAAATTGTTTGAAAACACCATTTTCCGTTCGCATAAAAGTACTGGATATTTCTTTAAAAAATAATTTCAATTTCGTAATAAATTCAAAAGTTGACTAGTTTGGTACGTTGCTAGGAAGATTTGTTTTTGTAGTTTATTAGCAACTAGCTGACCCACGCAACTTCGTCTAATAAATTAAGTAAATTTTCCCCGTTTTTGTAACGCTTCTTATTTCTCCACTATTTGATGGATGTTATTATACAAATAAACCTTCCTCTTCAATCACTCTATCTATTAAAAAAACCGCATCAAAATACGTTGCGTAGTTTTAAATATATACATATGGATATAGGGGCAGAGAAAGCGACTTTGTTTTATACTATGTAGTGAAGAAGCGGTGGTAGCCTAGTGTTTAAGGAAACGAATTAACAATAAGAGGTCACGGGTTTGAAGCCCACCCATTACACTACCGACCCCACTATGTGAACACACTCTTAATACAAGCAATTTAACTTAGCTGGAGAAGTTAACAAAATTGCTAGTAAATTAATGTACGATTCACATAGCCTTCTAAAAAAAATGGATCAGTGGTTAATATGTGGTCGTGTCCTTGTCTTGGCATTAGTTAAGAAAAAAAGTGTTTTTATATTCACATATTGTACTACAATGATACGACTTATATTAGGTGTGGTAAGAAGTTACTCCGTACTATGTCATTAGTACCTATATCATGATGTAATTCTAAAATAACAACGCATCCATTTCTTTTTTTAAAGCACATCCCGTCATAAAAAATAAAACAAAATAAAAACTACACATATTACAAAAATCTTAAAATAAAATAAATAATTTTCTTTAAATATACCATAACTATAACGTTTTTATTTTAAATCTAATTGTAGTAGTCGCCTTCTATGGCGTAGGCCTCCCCTAGATCCTTCCATTCATCCCTATCACGCGCTTTTCTCATCCAGTCAGGTCTGCATGATTGCTGCCTAGCGTTCTTTCACATTCTAATGGGATCCATTCAGTTACTCTCTTTGCCCATCTCGTATTGTCTAGTCGGCAAATATGTCCAGCCCAACTCCATTTTAGTGATCTTATCCTTTTTCTGACATTCTAGATGTCAGAAAAAGGATAAGATCACTTTGTTTTTTTCCTTATTATTTTGTTGTTGACCTTATCAGATTTTTTTAAGCCCAGTATACTACGTCCCATCTTTCTCTGGCATACCGCTAGCCGTTCTTCATCGTCTCTCTTCAGAGGCCAAGTTTGTCAACCATAAGTCAGACAGGGTATTATTGCCATCTCAAATACTCTTCTTTTTACGTGCATCGATATGTTTTTATTTTTCATGACTTCTCAGAGGCTCCAGGACTTTTTCCATGATAATGCAATTCTTTACGAATATCATTTTCTGTGCATCTTTCGAAGGATACTGATTGCCCAAGGTAAATGTACTCTTTCACATACTCTATCTTGACACCTTCTAAGAATATGTCGTGGGTCTCGCCGTTTGTGAGTATTTTTGTTTTAGACGTGTTTAGCGATAGTCCTACCGTTTTACTCTCCCTTGCTAACTCAATGACCATGTTTTTGAACTCTAGACCATTTTCTGCAAAAACTACAAAGTGGATGACTTTGAGTGGTGCGAAGCGAAGATGGCTCAAACATTCTCCATCTACCCTTACTCCTTTGCTCTTCTATTTTAACTCTCTAAATATCATCTTGAGTACCACGGAGAATAGTTTTGGCGATAACGGGTCTTTTTGTCGTATACATTTTTGAATTTCAAACTCTGCTCTGCTCGCTTGCTCTCGCGGTTGGTTCTCCTCTAACGACCTTGTTATCTTTGTAATATAATTTTCGAAAAGATCTTATACATGTTCGACATTAGGCTGATTGGTCTATAGTTTCCCAGATCGCAACGGTCACCTTTCTTGTAAAGTAATGTTATAGTGTTTTTTGACCATTGTTCTGGGGTGGGTTCTTGTTCCAAAATGTTATTAAAGAGTATTTGAAGCGATTTCAGTAGTGAGTTACCGACATAAAGATTTTAGAACTTCGTTTGTGATATTATGTCTTCCAGGCATTTTGTTACTTTTTTGTGTTTTAATTACGTTCGCTCACATCTTCATCATACATCACATTAATACCTCTCCAAAGTCTCCAACGAAGACTGCTTACGTTATATCTATTCTCCATTTCAATCACGAATTCTCTGTTTGATAAGTTGGTGCTGCCAAATAGTAGAGGGCCTGCTGTAATATTTTGGATTTGTTGAGATATCTTCTACTGCTATGTAATAAGATTGTTTATTTTGTCAATTTAAGTGAAACGTGCTTCGTAATCGGAATAGAGTTATTTAGTAGTATGCCTTCACCAATATCGCCTTCCAGGCACCATTATTGTAGACTCAAAAATAGTTTGACATTAGTTATAGGTATCAAGTTATTCCGTATACCTATCTATACTTTTATACTATCTATACTTAATATTATAAAGAGGAAAGATTTAATTGTTTGTTTGATTGTTTGTTTGTATTGAATAGGCTCCGAAACTACTGGGCGGATTTGAAAAATTATTTCATCGTTGTGAAGCTACACTAACACCGGGTGATATAGGCTATTTTTTATCCATGTATTCCCACGGGAACGGGAACTACGCGGGTGAAACCGCGAGGCTTCCGCTAGTAGAATATAAGGAGGAACATCTCATAGTACAAGAACAGAGTAGACAAGTTGAAAAAAGTGTCCAGGTGTAAGCTGTAGATAGATAATAGTTTTAAACCCCCCAAATTAATGCTAACGCGTAGCTAAAGGGTATAATGTGAATGTAGCAGTTGTAGATGGATCGAAGTACTTATGCCAATTGTAAGTACACTGAGATGTTACTAATTTAGTATTCTATACGGGGAAGACCGAGACGATACGCGCCCAACACCCGTGCCGTCATAATCTGCACTAGTTTCTGTGGAATGCATTTAATAAAATAATTGAAGCTCCCTTACTAAAAATGAATTAGATCTGTGTGTGTAACATTCGTTAAGCCATTTTTTTATACTAATAAAAGAAGAGCGGCTCATTTCCAACTCGACAAATTTCCAACTCGACAGATTTTCAATTCGTCAGATTTTCAACTCGTCAGAATTCCCACTCGAAATACTGTCATGATATTATCATAAAAATACAGTGTAGAAGAAAAAAATATTTTAAAGAAAATAAAAAAGAAAAAACACTTTACAATTTTATGAATCTAATGCGTTACATACTGTAGTTAATATTTTATCCACATTATTATTGCATAACCCATATGCTATAATTCGATCTGTTTTTATTTATTTTATTATATTTATCTTTTTTATTATATTTTACTATTCAAGTTCCGCTTTTCTTCGTTTCTTTGTAGGATGATGGTACTCATTGTATACATTTGTAACTCAGTATAACTTGATAAAAAGTCTCTAATCATTTTCAATGATTTTAGGAATAGATTTTATGTTCGGTTGCACTTCGGCCTTTCAGTCATCAAATCTATTATCGTAATAAGTTAAAGTCTTATCCTGATAACAGTTATGAGGGCATTACTTCTATATTTTATCATCTTGTGTTGTTGCAGATGCATTACAAATATTTTGTTTAACATAGCGCCAATCTGTACCAGCCGACTTATTTTTGACAAAATTGTTCTTGAAACCATCATATTATATTATTTTTTCGCTTCTTCTGACTAAAGCACTCACTGCCGCACTCAGTGCTTATTTATATCATTCCTCAGTAAAGATTTTATATGACAAAATTTGAAAAACCGGGCAAGAGCATGTATGTATACCTTAATGTAACCCGCAGCTGTTTCTACAAAGAACTGCACTGCATAGTGAAAAAATACAGTCTGAAAAGGGCACCAGCAAAAGCGCGTATCTTCGGGGCACTTACGTCCTTTTGTTGAGAAGAGCAGTTTTTTGGCCAATAACTCAAAGACGGTATGTCCGATAATGTTGAAAATAATTTTAGTTGAAAGTATTTATTAAGCGTTACCTTTTTATTTTTTTTCATATATTTTTGCCCATGCGTTTTTAAAGATAGGGGGGGGGGGGAGGGCACAGTTTTTTTAATTTTCAAAACGATTATTTTCACATAAACAAAAAAGTTTCTTAGAAACCTGAAACCTTAGATGTTTTTTAAAAATACCTGTCGAATGATGTGCCACACACTGGCAAAACCATATACATTGTGTAGCTTTTAAGTAAAATGGCTGTGACATACGGACGGATTGATAGACAAAAGTATATGGGCTTCGTTTGGCTACGGAACCCTAAAAAGGAGTGATTGACGTAAGCATCATTATACGACTCTGAGTGCAGCAGTAAGTCACAAACACTAATTCATTATTATTATTATTAATAATTAAGATAATCATAAACTTAAAAATTTAAGTATTTCTATAAATTATTATTCGAGCAAGTTTTTATGACACATATGGTTAATATAAATGTCATTGTAGGAAAATATGCTACTTGTTCTGTATGAGGAAAATAATAAGAAAACGTGTATTTAACGGCAACCTAAAAATCTGTCGAGATGCATAACAGTATCGATGCCCCCCAAATCTTTGTTTGGCAAAGATCTGAAAGTCTCCGCGCCGCGCTCCTCATTTGAGACATTAGTTCGTAAGTCTCATTTGCCCAGTAATTACACTTGCTACAGTGCCCCTCAACCTAAACACAGTGATGTGTTAAGATTTTCGGAAGAATAACTGACACTAATAACATAATATTAGCGTTCACTGGTGGTACTTACCAAGATGGCATTTGGCTTGGACCTACCACAGGGAACAGGTCTTATTCAATTAAAAACTAACTGATGAGATTAAAGTTTATTTTTACGCTTTAAATACATCAACACGACCATTTAATACATTAATAAGTACATTCATTTTATTATTATTACCAGAACCTCATGAAACGAAAATTAAAAAAAAACTTGTTATTTTTATTATTAAATAAAACATATTATCTAATTACTAACCGCCAAAAGTGTATAGGCACAATTGACCACTCTCTAGAAAGAGACAACGCTACTTTGTGGACTTGTTCGTCCTTGTAGGTTTATGACCTTCTAACCTTAACCTTATGTTACAATCTCTAAATTATAATTTTCTTATTTTTCATCAGATTCTGGTATACCTTACACAGTACCTACATAATTATATTTCAACATTCAAAATGTTTACGTAAGGGTGCTCCCTCACTGCGAGCATTTGTCTGTAATGTAACGTAACAGATCCGAGAATAACACCGGTTAAAGAGGAGAACCGAGCATTCAAATTTGCAACCTGTAATGATACAATCTGAATTTTGATACAATTTGTAACATTAATGAAAAAATTAAACGATCGCTTTGAAAATCGAATAGCGCATGCTCGTCAGTTAGGGAGGACCTTATTATATTATAATATTTAGCTTAAAATTTAGAGTTACAAGATAAGTTAATAGCAGTTGTTGTGTCACGAACAGGGCAAGCTGTGGTCATAAGTAGTAGACCAGATTTTGATTAGATTCATACACATTTTATTCCCTTAATTTAGATTCTTTGTAATTAAATTTGGAATTATTATGGAAAGTAACAAACTGGGGCTCAAAAGATGCAGATGAAATATTGCAATTTTCCTGTATTTGTGAGGTGAGTGATTTTTTGGTGGCATGATTATATCTGACATGTAAAATTCGGAAGGGAAGGATAACAATGGGACGGATTTAGTGCCACTGTAGGTCTTGCACCACGGGGGATCATCTTTAAAACGGGAACAGAAAGTTAGAATTTGGATAATATTTGCCAAAAAGTAGTATTTTGAGTACCTAGAGGTAATTAGACTAAAGGGAACTGGGCTTGAAAGCTCATTTTGGGATTTGTGCACTTTGCCAAAATGTACTTTCAAGCCCCGTTTGCCAAAAAAAATATATTGGGAACAATTAGGGCAGTGCACTAGCGACGTGGTAGGTTGACTCTATATGTGTTCTGAGGTTGACTCACATCTACATCACTGCCGCTCACGGTATGTGACATAAAAATGCACTTACACTGTATATTCACGAACACTATTTTAAACAAATTATAAAATACAATACATTATAAACAACACTTCTTAATATATAAAAAAATACAGAATATGACAGCATAGTCGCGTCGCCGCATCTGCATAGACATGTAGACTTTACGTTTTTGTAAACCACTTTTTCGCCTTTTATTTTAAACTAGCTGTCCCGCGCAACTTCGTCTGCGTAAATTTTCCCCTTTTTTTATAATCCTATGTTACTTCTAATACCTCCAAGAATATGTGTACAAAGTTTCATGATGATCGGTTGAGTAGTTTTCGCGTGAAAGCGTAACAAACAAACTTACATTCACATTTATATATTAGTAGGGATACTGTCACAGAATAAGTAAGTAACAGTACTACGTACGTAGAAGGTTCACTCCCTAACATAAGTCAGGTTTAGGTATAAAAATATACCTAGACTCGCCACCTGCAACCTAAATTGAAACTTACAACCGCGCGCGAATCGTCGAAAAATAAAAAAAATATTTTCAAGAATGCGCGAGCGCGACGTGACCTCGACTGTCGTGCGAGCCTAGGGACAGCCCACTGCCATTTGCCCCTTCAAGTGGCGCGCTGCCCGAATATACCTAAACTGCGGAGTGACACCCCCCTGATACTGTATAGTAGCAGTGCAGTACTCGTGGTAGACCATAAAATATACTTTCCGCAGTATTCGTTTACTCTTTGATCATACAGATGTAAACTGGGTATCACAAAGCTAGCATCCCCATATTAACAGACAAAAATTGTTTGAAAACACCATTTTCCGTTCGCATAAAAGTACTGGATATTTCTTTAAAAAATAATTTCAATTTCGTAATAAATTCAAAAGTTGACTAGTTTGGTACGTTGCTAGGAAGATTTGTTTTTGTAGTTTATTAGCAACTAGCTGACCCACGCAACTTCGTCTAATAAATTAAGTAAATTTTCCCCGTTTTTGTAACGCTTCTTATTTCTCCACTATTTGATGGATGTTATTATACAAATAAACCTTCCTCTTCAATCACTCTATCTATTAAAAAAACCGCATCAAAATACGTTGCGTAGTTTTAAATATATACATATGGATATAGGGGCAGAGAAAGCGACTTTGTTTTATACTATGTAGTGAAGAAGCGGTGGTAGCCTAGTGTTTAAGGAAACGAATTAACAATAAGAGGTCACGGGTTTGAAGCCCACCCATTACACTACCGACCCCACTATGTGAACACACTCTTAATACAAGCAATTTAACTTAGCTGGAGAAGTTAACAAAATTGCTAGTAAATTAATGTACGATTCACATAGCCTTCTAAAAAAAATGGATCAGTGGTTAATATGTGGTCGTGTCCTTGTCTTGGCATTAGTTAAGAAAAAAAGTGTTTTTATATTCACATATTGTACTACAATGATACGACTTATATTAGGTGTGGTAAGAAGTTACTCCGTACTATGTCATTAGTACCTATATCATGATGTAATTCTAAAATAACAACGCATCCATTTCTTTTTTTAAAGCACATCCCGTCATAAAAAATAAAACAAAATAAAAACTACACATATTACAAAAATCTTAAAATAAAATAAATAATTTTCTTTAAATATACCATAACTATAACGTTTTTATTTTAAATCTAATTGTAGTAGTCGCCTTCTATGGCGTAGGCCTCCCCTAGATCCTTCCATTCATCCCTATCACGCGCTTTTCTCATCCAGTCAGGTCTGCATGATTGCTGCCTAGCGTTCTTTCACATTCTAATGGGATCCATTCAGTTACTCTCTTTGCCCATCTCGTATTGTCTAGTCGGCAAATATGTCCAGCCCAACTCCATTTTAGTGATCTTATCCTTTTTCTGACATTCTAGATGTCAGAAAAAGGATAAGATCACTTTGTTTTTTTCCTTATTATTTTGTTGTTGACCTTATCAGATTTTTTTAAGCCCAGTATACTACGTCCCATCTTTCTCTGGCATACCGCTAGCCGTTCTTCATCGTCTCTCTTCAGAGGCCAAGTTTGTCAACCATAAGTCAGACAGGGTATTATTGCCATCTCAAATACTCTTCTTTTTACGTGCATCGATATGTTTTTATTTTTCATGACTTCTCAGAGGCTCCAGGACTTTTTCCATGATAATGCAATTCTTTACGAATATCATTTTCTGTGCATCTTTCGAAGGATACTGATTGCCCAAGGTAAATGTACTCTTTCACATACTCTATCTTGACACCTTCTAAGAATATGTCGTGGGTCTCGCCGTTTGTGAGTATTTTTGTTTTAGACGTGTTTAGCGATAGTCCTACCGTTTTACTCTCCCTTGCTAACTCAATGACCATGTTTTTGAACTCTAGACCATTTTCTGCAAAAACTACAAAGTGGATGACTTTGAGTGGTGCGAAGCGAAGATGGCTCAAACATTCTCCATCTACCCTTACTCCTTTGCTCTTCTATTTTAACTCTCTAAATATCATCTTGAGTACCACGGAGAATAGTTTTGGCGATAACGGGTCTTTTTGTCGTATACATTTTTGAATTTCAAACTCTGCTCTGCTCGCTTGCTCTCGCGGTTGGTTCTCCTCTAACGACCTTGTTATCTTTGTAATATAATTTTCGAAAAGATCTTATACATGTTCGACATTAGGCTGATTGGTCTATAGTTTCCCAGATCGCAACGGTCACCTTTCTTGTAAAGTAATGTTATAGTGTTTTTTGACCATTGTTCTGGGGTGGGTTCTTGTTCCAAAATGTTATTAAAGAGTATTTGAAGCGATTTCAGTAGTGAGTTACCGACATAAAGATTTTAGAACTTCGTTTGTGATATTATGTCTTCCAGGCATTTTGTTACTTTTTTGTGTTTTAATTACGTTCGCTCACATCTTCATCATACATCACATTAATACCTCTCCAACGAAGACTGCTTACGTTATATCTATTCTCCATTTCAATCACGAATTCTCTGTTTGATAAGTTGGTGCTGCCAAATAGTAGAGGGCCTGCTGTAATATTTTGGATTTGTTGAGATATCTTCTACTGCTATGTAATAAGATTGTTTATTTTGTCAATTTAAGTGAAACGTGCTTCGTAATCGGAATAGAGTTATTTAGTAGTATGCCTTCACCAATATCGCCTTCCAGGCACCATTATTGTAGACTCAAAAATAGTTTGACATTAGTTATAGGTATCAAGTTATTCCGTATACCTATCTATACTTTTATACTATCTATACTTAATATTATAAAGAGGAAAGATTTAATTGTTTGTTTGATTGTTTGTTTGTATTGAATAGGCTCCGAAACTACTGGGCGGATTTGAAAAATTATTTCATCGTTGTGAAGCTACACTAACACCGGGTGATATAGGCTATTTTTTATCCATGTATTCCCACGGGAACGGGAACTACGCGGGTGAAACCGCGAGGCTTCCGCTAGTAGAATATAAGGAGGAACATCTCATAGTACAAGAACAGAGTAGACAAGTTGAAAAAAGTGTCCAGGTGTAAGCTGTAGATAGATAATAGTTTTAAACCCCCCAAATTAATGCTAACGCGTAGCTAAAGGGTATAATGTGAATGTAGCAGTTGTAGATGGATCGAAGTACTTATGCCAATTGTAAGTACACTGAGATGTTACTAATTTAGTATTCTATACGGGGAAGACCGAGACGATACGCGCCCAACACCCGTGCCGTCATAATCTGCACTAGTTTCTGTGGAATGCATTTAATAAAATAATTGAAGCTCCCTTACTAAAAATGAATTAGATCTGTGTGTGTAACATTCGTTAAGCCATTTTTTTATACTAATAAAAGAAGAGCGGCTCATTTCCAACTCGACAAATTTCCAACTCGACAGATTTTCAATTCGTCAGATTTTCAACTCGTCAGAATTCCCACTCGAAATACTGTCATGATATTATCATAAAAATACAGTGTAGAAGAAAAAAATATTTTAAAGAAAATAAAAAAGGAAAAACACTTTACAATTTTATGAATCTAATGCGTTACATACTGTAGTTAATATTTTATCCACATTATTATTGCATAACCCATATGCTATAATTCGATCTGTTTTTATTTATTTTATTATATTTATCTTTTTTATTATATTTTACTATTCAAGTTCCGCTTTTCTTCGTTTCTTTGTAGGATGATGGTACTCATTGTATACATTTGTAACTCAGTATAACTTGATAAAAAGTCTCTAATCATTTTCAATGATTTTAGGAATAGATTTTATGTTCGGTTGCACTTCGGCCTTTCAGTCATCAAATCTATTATCGTAATAAGTTAAAGTCTTATCCTGATAACAGTTATGAGGGCATTACTTCTATATTTTATCATCTTGTGTTGTTGCAGATGCATTACAAATATTTTGTTTAACATAGCGCCAATCTGTACCAGCCGACTTATTTTTGACAAAATTGTTCTTGAAACCATCATATTATATTATTTTTTCGCTTCTTCTGACTAAAGCACTCACTGCCGCACTCAGTGCTTATTTATATCATTCCTCAGTAAAGATTTTATATGACAAAATTTGAAAAACCGGGCAAGAGCATGTATGTATACCTTAATGTAACCCGCAGCTGTTTCTACAAAGAACTGCACTGCATAGTGAAAAAATACAGTCTGAAAAGGGCACCAGCAAAAGCGCGTATCTTCGGGGCACTTACGTCCTTTTGTTGAGAAGAGCAGTTTTTTGGCCAATAACTCAAAGACGGTATGTCCGATAATGTTGAAAATAATTTTAGTTGAAAGTATTTATTAAGCGTTACCTTTTTATTTTTTTTCATATATTTTTGCCCATGCGTTTTTAAAGATAGGGGGGGGGGGAGGGCACAGTTTTTTTAATTTTCAGAGCGATTATTTTCACATAAACAAAAAAGTTTCTTAGAAACCTGAAACCTTAGATGTTTTTTAAAAATACCTGTCGAATGATGTGCCACACACTGGCAAAACCATATACATTGTGTAGCTTTTAAGTAAAATGGCTGTGACATACGGACGGATTGATAGACAAAAGTATATGGGCTTCGTTTGGCTACGGAACCCTAAAAAGGAGTGATTGACGTAAGCATCATTATACGACTCTGAGTGCAGCAGTAAGTCACAAACACTAATTCATTATTATTATTATTAATAATTAAGATAATCATAAACTTAAAAATTTAAGTATTTCTATAAATTATTATTCGAGCAAGTTTTTATGACACATATGGTTACTATAAATGTCATTGTAGGAAAATATGCTACTTGTTCTGTATGAGGAAAATAATAAGAAAACGTGTATTTAACGGCAACCTAAAAATCTGTCGAGATGCATAACAGTATCGATGCCCCCCAAATCTTTGTTTGGCAAAGATCTGAAAGTCTCCGCGCCGCGCTCCTCATTTGAGACATTAGTTCGTAAGTCTCATTTGCCCAGTAATTACACTTGCTACAGTGCCCCTCAACCTAAACACAGTGATGTGTTAAGATTTTCGGAAGAATAACTGACACTAATAACATAATATTAGCGTTCACTGGTGGTACTTACCAAGATGGCATTTGGCTTGGACCTACCACAGGGAACAGGTCTTATTCAATTAAAAACTAACTGATGAGATTAAAGTTTATTTTTACGCTTTAAATACATCAACACGACCATTTAATACATTAATAAGTACATTCATTTTATTATTATTACCAGAACCTCATGAAACGAAAATTAAAAAAAAACTTGTTATTTTTATTATTAAATAAAACATATTATCTAATTACTAACCGCCAAAAGTGTATAGGCACAATTGACCACTCTCTAGAAAGAGACAACGCTACTTTGTGGACTTGTTCGTCCTTGTAGGTTTATGACCTTCTAACCTTAACCTTATGTTACAATCTCTAAATTATAATTTTCTTATTTTTCATCAGATTCTGGTATACCTTACACAGTACCTACATAATTATATTTCAACATTCAAAATGTTTACGTAAGGGTGCTCCCTCACTGCGAGCATTTGTCTGTAATGTAACGTAACAGATCCGAGAATAACACCGGTTAAAGAGGAGAACCGAGCATTCAAATTTGCAACCTGTAATGATACAATCTGAATTTTGATACAATTTGTAACATTAATGAAAAAATTAAACGATCGCTTTGAAAATCGAATAGCGCATGCTCGTCAGTTAGGGAGGACCTTATTATATTATAATATTTAGCTTAAAATTTAGAGTTACAAGATAAGTTAATAGCAGTTGTTGTGTCACGAACAGGGCAAGCTGTGGTCATAAGTAGTAGACCAGGATATGTACAATTGTTGATAAAAGTCTAGTCGCTCCCCTAATGACGACATTAATTTAGATTTAGCCCCTTATTTAGATTCATACACATTTTATTCCCTTAATTTAGATTCTTTGTAATTAAATTTGGAATTATTATGGAAAGTAACAAACTGGGGCTCAAAAGATGCAGATGAAATATTGCAATTTTCCTGTATTTGTGAGGTGAGTGATTTTTTGGTGGCATGATTATATCTGACATGTAAAATTCGGAAGGGAAGGATAACAATGGGACGGATTTAGTGCCACTGTAGGTCTTGCACCACGGGGGATCATCTTTAAAACGGGAACAGAAAGTTAGAATTTGGATAATATTTGCCAAAAAGTAGTATTTTGAGTACCTAGAGGTAATTAGACTAAAGGGAACTGGGCTTGAAAGCTCATTTTGGGATTTGTGCACTTTGCCAAAATGTACTTTCAAGCCCCGTTTGCCAAAAAAAATATATTGGGAACAATTAGGGCAGTGCACTAGCGACGTGGTAGGTTGACTCTATATGTGTTCTGAGGTTGACTCACATCTACATCACTGCCGCTCACGGTATGTGACATAAAAATGCACTTACACTGTATATTCACGAACACTATTTTAAACAAATTATAAAATACAATACATTATAAACAACACTTCTTAATATATAAAAAAATACAGAATATGACAGCATAGTCGCGTCGCCGCATCTGCATAGACATGTAGACTTTACGTTTTTGTAAACCACTTTTTCGCCTTTTATTTTAAACTAGCTGTCCCGCGCAACTTCGTCTGCGTAAATTTTCCCCTTTTTTTATAATCCTATGTTACTTCTAATACCTCCAAGAATATGTGTACAAAGTTTCATGATGATCGGTTGAGTAGTTTTCGCGTGAAAGCGTAACAAACAAACTTACATTCACATTTATATATTAGTAGGGATACTGTCACAGAATAAGTAAGTAACAGTACTACGTACGTAGAAGGTTCACTCCCTAACATAAGTCAGGTTTAGGTATAAAAATATACCTAGACTCGCCACCTGCAACCTAAATTGAAACTTACAACCGCGCGCGAATCGTCGAAAAATAAAAAAAATATTTTCAAGAATGCGCGAGCGCGACGTGACCTCGACTGTCGTGCGAGCCTAGGGACAGCCCACTGCCATTTGCCCCTTCAAGTGGCGCGCTGCCCGAATATACCTAAACTGCGGAGTGACACCCCCCTGATACTGTATAGTAGCAGTGCAGTACTCGTGGTAGACCATAAAATATACTTTCCGCAGTATTCGTTTACTCTTTGATCATACAGATGTAAACTGGGTATCACAAAGCTAGCATCCCCATATTAACAGACAAAAATTGTTTGAAAACACCATTTTCCGTTCGCATAAAAGTACTGGATATTTCTTTAAAAAATAATTTCAATTTCGTAATAAATTCAAAAGTTGACTAGTTTGGTACGTTGCTAGGAAGATTTGTTTTTGTAGTTTATTAGCAACTAGCTGACCCACGCAACTTCGTCTAATAAATTAAGTAAATTTTCCCCGTTTTTGTAACGCTTCTTATTTCTCCACTATTTGATGGATGTTATTATACAAATAAACCTTCCTCTTCAATCACTCTATCTATTAAAAAAACCGCATCAAAATACGTTGCGTAGTTTTAAATATATACATATGGATATAGGGGCAGAGAAAGCGACTTTGTTTTATACTATGTAGTGAAGAAGCGGTGGTAGCCTAGTGTTTAAGGAAACGAATTAACAATAAGAGGTCACGGGTTTGAAGCCCACCCATTACACTACCGACCCCACTATGTGAACACACTCTTAATACAAGCAATTTAACTTAGCTGGAGAAGTTAACAAAATTGCTAGTAAATTAATGTACGATTCACATAGCCTTCTAAAAAAAATGGATCAGTGGTTAATATGTGGTCGTGTCCTTGTCTTGGCATTAGTTAAGAAAAAAAGTGTTTTTATATTCACATATTGTACTACAATGATACGACTTATATTAGGTGTGGTAAGAAGTTACTCCGTACTATGTCATTAGTACCTATATCATGATGTAATTCTAAAATAACAACGCATCCATTTCTTTTTTTAAAGCACATCCCGTCATAAAAAATAAAACAAAATAAAAACTACACATATTACAAAAATCTTAAAATAAAATAAATAATTTTCTTTAAATATACCATAACTATAACGTTTTTATTTTAAATCTAATTGTAGTAGTCGCCTTCTATGGCGTAGGCCTCCCCTAGATCCTTCCATTCATCCCTATCACGCGCTTTTCTCATCCAGTCAGGTCTGCATGATTGCTGCCTAGCGTTCTTTCACATTCTAATGGGATCCATTCAGTTACTCTCTTTGCCCATCTCGTATTGTCTAGTCGGCAAATATGTCCAGCCCAACTCCATTTTAGTGATCTTATCCTTTTTCTGACATTCTAGATGTCAGAAAAAGGATAAGATCACTTTGTTTTTTTCCTTATTATTTTGTTGTTGACCTTATCAGATTTTTTTAAGCCCAGTATACTACGTCCCATCTTTCTCTGGCATACCGCTAGCCGTTCTTCATCGTCTCTCTTCAGAGGCCAAGTTTGTCAACCATAAGTCAGACAGGGTATTATTGCCATCTCAAATACTCTTCTTTTTACGTGCATCGATATGTTTTTATTTTTCATGACTTCTCAGAGGCTCCAGGACTTTTTCCATGATAATGCAATTCTTTACGAATATCATTTTCTGTGCATCTTTCGAAGGATACTGATTGCCCAAGGTAAATGTACTCTTTCACATACTCTATCTTGACACCTTCTAAGAATATGTCGTGGGTCTCGCCGTTTGTGAGTATTTTTGTTTTAGACGTGTTTAGCGATAGTCCTACCGTTTTACTCTCCCTTGCTAACTCAATGACCATGTTTTTGAACTCTAGACCATTTTCTGCAAAAACTACAAAGTGGATGACTTTGAGTGGTGCGAAGCGAAGATGGCTCAAACATTCTCCATCTACCCTTACTCCTTTGCTCTTCTATTTTAACTCTCTAAATATCATCTTGAGTACCACGGAGAATAGTTTTGGCGATAACGGGTCTTTTTGTCGTATACATTTTTGAATTTCAAACTCTGCTCCCTAACTCTCCAACCGCACTGTAGCACGACGTTTGGAGTAAACGCTAATGTTGAAAATAATTTTAGTTGAAAGTATTTATTAAGCGTTACCTTTTTATTTTTTTTCATATATTTTTGCCCATGCGTTTTTAAAGATAGGGGGGGGGGGGGAGGGCACAGTTTTTTTAATTTTCAGAGCGATTATTTTCACATAAACAAAAAAGTTTCTTAGAAACCTGAAACCTTAGATGTTTTTTTAAAATACCTGTCGAATGATGTGCCACACACTGGCAAAACCATATACATTGTGTAGCTTTTAAGTAAAATGGCTGTGACATACGGACGGATTGATAGACAAAAGTATATGGGCTTCGTTTGGCTACGGAACCCTAAAAAGGAGTGATTGACGTAAGCATCATTATACGACTCTGAGTGCAGCAGTAAGTCACAAACACAAATTCATTATTATTATTATTAATAATTAAGATAATCGTAAACCACACAACACGAAAATTCTGAGAAAATGAATATATTTTTTAAATTTAAGTATTTCTATAAATTATTATTCGAGCAAGTTTTTATGACACATATGGTTAATATAAATGTCATTGTAGGAAAATATGCTACTTGTTCTGTATGAGGAAAATAATAAGAAAACGTGTATTTAACGGCAACCTAAAAATCTGTCGAGATGCATAACAGTATCGATGCCCCCCAAATCTTTGTTTGGCAAAGATCTGAAAGTCTCCGCGCCGCGCTCCTCATTTGAGACATTAGTTCGTAAGTCTCATTTGCCCAGTAATTACACTTGCTACAGTGCCCCTCAACCTAAACACAGTGATGTGTTAAGATTTTCGGAAGAATAACTGACACTAATAACATAATATTAGCGTTCACTGGTGGTACTTACCAAGATGGCATTTGGCTTGGACCTACCACAGGGAACAGGTCTTATTCAATTAAAAACTAACTGATGAGATTAAAGTTTATTTTTACGCTTTAAATACATCAACACGACCATTTAATACATTAATAAGTACATTCATTTTATTATTATTACCAGAACCTCATGAAACGAAAATTAAAAAAAAACTTGTTATTTTTATTAATAAATAAAACATATTATCTAATTACTAACCGCCAAAAGTGTATAGGCACAATTGACCACTCTCTAGAAAGAGACAACGCTACTTTGTGGACTTGTTCGTCCTTGTAGGTTTATGACCTTCTAACCTTAACCTTATGTTACAATTTTCTTATTTTTCATCAGATTCTGGTATACCTTACACAGTACCTACATAATTATATTTCAACATTCAAAATGTTTACGTAAGGGTGCTCCCTCACTGCGAGCATTTGTCTGTAATGTAACGTAACAGATCCGAGAATAACACCGGTTAAAGAGGAGAACCGAGCATTCAAATTTGCAACCTGTAATGATACAATCTGAATTTTGATACAATTTGTAACATTAATGAAAAAATTAAACGATCGCTTTGAAAATCGAATAGCGCATGCTCGTCAGTTAGGGAGGACCTTATTATATTATAATATTTAGCTTAAAATTTAGAGTTACAAGATAAGTTAATAGCAGTTGTTGTGTCACGAACAGGGCAAGCTGTGGTCATAAGTAGTAGACCAGGATATGTACAATTGTTGATAAGCATAATATCATAGCTAATGTGCGCTTATTCCTTTTTTAAAACGTACATGTTTGTGAAACACTGTTAATACTTAGTTGTAATTTCGTAATGTTTATGATGAGTATTTAGGTACTTATTATAAATATTACGAAATTATTAATGTATCTAATTTATATAACAGTATAGAATATATTTTAAATACTATGTTATAGAATACTTACATATATTACTAGTGTAGTATAAGTAGGTATACCTACTACTCAGTCAAAGAGTCAATTGACATAATGTATAGTCATTATAGAATCAACTAAAAAAACGATGGACGATATTTTTTGTTTTTTTTAAAACCCTGTCAGTATTTAAATTTTTATCGAAATATATATACGCTTTTGATTTAGAAAATAACAATACCTATAGGTATATCTAAGGGACTTTTAAATCATAATTAGAGTTGAATCATAAAACACCAAGAATATAGAAGGAAAGTTTCATAGGTACATAGGCACCTACTTTGCTCGAGCAGCGCGCCAATAACGTGTTTCACCTTTCTGTAGTAGCTACATAATCTCGGTGTTTTGTGTTCCAACGGATTGGTGGACGGGATCAAGGACTTTTTGCGTATTCATCAGGTATTTACATACATTTGATATTAACATAAAATACGTACGACCGAATTAAGTATTAGATTTGAAAATATTTTAAAAATACACTTCGTTGTGATATTATGAGTAAAAATCACATTTCTACCTAGTCTATTTTCTCTATAGGCTCAATCTCTAATAAAGATGTTATTAAAGACTGATACAAATACATGTAAATACATATAAGCTTACCTTTGTATATTTACACTTATGGACCTACGCGTCCAAGAAATATCAAATACTTTTGTGCCAAGTATAGTGCAAAATTTTAGACGATATAGGTACCTACACAAAAAAATAATAAAAAAAACAGCCTGCTTAAAAAAATATCCCTCTTTTTGATATTTTAAGAAACAATTCGATTTTCGAAAATACTTTACCCTGTATAGTCTTATTTTTCACATAGCCTACGTGAGAACTAAATACATTCGCAATGTCACAATCTCTAATAAAGATATTATAAATACTTATACAAACAGATGTAAATACATAGAAGCTTAAATTTAATTAATAAACTCATAATCCTCCTTTTAAAAAGACAGTTACCTATTTTTATTTCACAAGGACCTACGCGTCCTAGAAATATCAAATAAGCCCAAAAGGTGCAAAGTATATTGCAAAACAATTACCTTATAAATATCTAAACATTTTTAGACGATATACTTACCCCAAACAAAAAAAAATCTTAAAACCCGCCTGCTTAAAACATATATTTAATCTAAAATCATGCAGTCGGAGGCATTCAAAATGTGTTAGATTTGAAAATATTTTAAAAATACACTTCGTTTTAATATTGTGCGTAACAATCAGACTTTCGAAAATACTTTAACTATTTAATATAGTCTTATGTTTTTAAAGATTTTTGTTTTTAATACACGATAATACCACATGACAGTTTGTTGACTTTAATATTATGTTTTCTCTATCACAATATGACGTCTGGCTGTCGCCATTTGAATTTCGATTACTGTCATGTCTCTATTTCATGTCACGATCTTAAGATTAATACGAATCGATTGACGTATGAATTATCAAATCGGCCCACACGTTTGGTTTATACATTAAAGTAGAGACCAGGACTGCGCTACCCCTTTCAATTAAAAAGTAAATATTATTGCAGTAAGCAAAGCGTGAAAGAGAGAAAAAAACTCGTGTGGCCTTTGACAGGTATTGTTCACAAAGTAGCGTTGTCTCTTTCTAGAGAGTGGTAAATTTTGTGAGGTTGCAGTTCTGGTCTCTACGTCACTGGGTCTACATAGTGTAAGGAACACGCAGTCGGGTAATAATAAAAAAAAAACTTCGTCTATGATGGGCTATTAATTCACACTTAAAAGTGTGAAATGTTTATTTTATGAAACACCAGTTTATTTCTCTATAATTATAAAAAATATGCGAACGGAAGTAAAAGTTGGTCAGATTTGTAACAATAAAAAAAATAAACAAAAAAATATGGAATGATTTATTTTTAAAAGAGTAAATAGGCGTTTCATAAAAGCCTATGAAAACAACTTCTAAATTATTTCAAAGAAAAATAATCACTATTTTTGCAATGCAGCAATGGCAACCTGACCCTTCAAATTAAGTTTTGGAGAACATGTATTTGTTATAATATAATATATAATGTCTTGTTCCTTTTTATATAATGTTTATTTATTATAATTCTTTATAATATTTGTGACATTACAAACAGTGAAAGCTGCATAAGTGAAATAAAAAAAATGTGTGGCACTCGGGGACTGCCGCGGTAAAGCTATTGCATAGCATTTTTATCAACTTAAGCAATAAAAAAAAAAAAATAAAAATGTTTTTTTTTATTTTTAATTATAAACAAAACAATGTTTTTAATTTTTTTTTCTTTAATTTTTTTTTAAAAAAAAGCATAAAAAAATTTTTTAAAGATTTTTTTTATTATAAAATATTTATTTTTCTTTTTAAATTTAAAAAATGTTTTTAATTTTTTTTTTCTTTAATTTTTTTTTTAGAAAAGCATAAAAAAAAATTTAAAGTTTTTTTTTTCTTTTTAAATTTAAAAAAAAAGGTACGGAATTTCTGGATTCGGTCCCCGCGCTCAAGGCCCGCGATAGAAGCTATGCAATAGCTTAAAAATAAGTTCGTACAAAATTTAAATGTTCAATTTTGGACTAGTCTGAGACGGTTTTTATATCTTTTATATGTTTATAAAAGTACTTGCTTTCGCCCGCGGCTCCACCCGCGTGGTAGTCGGTTATCGCGATATCGGAATCGGTTTATCTGTTTGAGCACGAGTCGCACTTGCCCATCGAGGGTTCCGTACAAACTTTTAGGTAGTAATAGTTCAGGAATAAAACTTATACGTTTTTTGCGGCGTAAACTGTCGTGTCTTCTTTTTTCGTTAGCTGAGAAGTTTGATTTTTTTCACAGCTACAAGGGACTATAGTCATGTGTATATGGCTTTAATTTCAACTCGATACCTTCACGCATTTTCGAGATTAAGGGTCCGTCCGTCATGGAACCCTAAACAGCCATTCAGTTCTTGGGTAGGTACATACCAATCGTAACAATGGTCTGGTATACACGGTCGTTAGTCAAGTTAGTTAATTTTGATGTCAGCCATATATGTTACCATTCAAAACTTACGTAACAAATAGCTCCCTGGATATATTCAAATAAATAAATTGTCTGAAGTAAAAACAAAAATGTTACAATCTAATTACATTGTGCGTGGCCCAACATCTACTTGCCCGGTTTTATTAATCGAAACAATCACACAACTATCAAACTTCAGAGGTGCTTCATGCAGGAAAATAAAATGACACCTTTAAGAAGTGCACTCTTATTGGGACACCTCATAATTCCAAACAATACAAACTTGATAATTAACGATTCATCTATCTGTATTTAACAGTAAATGTGATTAATACGAAATTATTTATATTTAAGGACTAGAATAACTAGTCATTATAAAATATAAATATACAAAGGTGCATAGTAAATGTGATAAATGAATAACTTGCTCCTTCATTTACTACATACTTAATACACGTTTCGAATGAAATATACCTATTTTATTATTTTAAGCCATGCAAAATATTAAACACAATAACTAGGCAAAGTGATTAATTCGGACCTTAAAATCACTATTAGAACTAAAAGGCATTATTAATATGCATAATTCCTAGCGATTATATATACTTAATCAATAAATTAATCACTATGACGGTGACATATACCTACATACTATTTACTACTACTATATACATAAATATTGGTTGTTGGTTAAAAAATAAAAAGTTGGCTTTTCATTAACAAAGTTTTACACCGATTGAGTTCAAATTTTGACACGTAATACAACCCGCTTGAAAAATTGTTTTTATAATCGAAGAGTACCTGGATGACTGAGCAAAGTTTTTTTTAAACGATGTACAGTACTCCCAAATTAATAATGCACATGCAGATCTTCGCTAATTGTCGTATTCCCGGAAACACTCGAATCATGGAATCGTAAGAGCCCTAAACAAGGCATTTGCATTTTGCACCTTGTTTAAAAGAGATAGGAGTCAATATCATGTGTGCACAATCGAAAACAAATCGGGCGTTCGGCAGCTGTCGCCGGTCAGCGAAATGTCTGTCAGTCGTCTTTATATATTGGTAGTGACTGCACGTGTTCTCTATTTGTGGAAATATATAGAGCTGCTATTACACACCCTTCTTGGTAAATATAATTTCAACATTAATTAGCTTATTCAGATTTAAATAGTATATTTTGAAAAAAGGAAAATAAATAACATATTTCACGTTTTTTTAATATTAAAAAAATAAAATACCTACATTAAATACATATTAAGTACTAGAAAAACATTTAAAAAATGAGATTTATTTAAATTAAATAAATAGATAAACATGCATAAAAAATATATACCTAACTCTGCCCATGCCATTTTCTTTCAGACGAATTCTTCCAAAATGGATAAATTTAAACGTGGAAAACCGCTTAATTCACAAGCACGGCAAATGGTATTTAATGTGTACCTTTATTTCTTAAATGAAGCCAATGTTTTCAACAGAGACCATGATGGTTATTTAAAAAAAATTCAAGACCGTGTTACAAAAGCTACAGGAATTTCGCGACGAACTTTGAGTAATATCTTAAACGAAAAAAAACATAATCAATCAAAGAAATTTTCTACACCGAAAAAAGGAAGACCTAAAAGTAGATTTCGGCTGGTACTTGATGATTTCGACTACTGTGTTATTCGTAATATGATATACAATTTTCAATTGACGCTGAAAGAACTCCCAACTGTAAATAATTTAAGAATAAAGTTGATCGAAGCTATTAATTTCAAAGGCTGTGCCGAGACTTTAAGGTTGATCTTGAAAGACATGGGGTTTAGGTTTCTGAAAACTGATAATAACAGACAATTACTTATGGAAAAACATGATATACGCCTAAAAAGGATCAAATATCTCAGAGAAATACAACAGCTGAGGAGTTCTGGTAGAAACATAGTATTTATGGACGAGTCGTATGTGCACACATCACATACTAAGGGTAAAACTTGGCAAGATAGCAACAAAAAAGGTATCAAACAACCCATTTCCAAAGGAGAGCGAATAATTATTGTACACGCAGGCAATGAAAAAGGCTTCGTCCCAGGGGCTCTAATGTTACATAAATGTGTCGACTCAGAAGGTGACTATCATAAAGAAATAAACGCGGAACGTTATCAAACTTGGCTACGCAATCAATTGATTCCCAACTTGCCTCCTAATAGTGTGTTGGTAATAGACAACGCCCCATATCATAATAAGCTGTCTGTGAAACCACCAAACTCAAACACATCTAAACCACAAATGACAGCTTGGTTACAACAACACAACATTCCGCATGACCCAAAGAAACTGAAACCCGATTTGTATAAAATTATACAAAGATACAAAGAAAATTACACAGAATTTGCCATTGACCGTATAATGGAGGAACATGGGCATAAAATTATACGATTGCCACCATATCATCCCGATTTTAACCCTATTGAAAATATTTGGTCCCAAATAAAGCAACACGTGGCCAAGAGAAATATTGCAATGACTGTGACGTCAGTTAAAGATGCTATATTAGAAAAAATCAATAAAATAGGACCAGAAGAATGGAAAAAAGTTTCTGATCATGCGGTTCAATGCGAAGATGAATATAGAAAATTTGAGCCAAGAATCGATAGTTATTCCGATAAACTGATTATTTACACAGGTGATAGCAGTGAGGAAAGTGTAAATGAACAAGAGCATAATGAAACTTCTGATGAATCTGCGATGTCGGGAATAGAGGTCTTCCTCGATTCTGATTAATTTTTTTATAATTGTATTATTTTTCTGGAATGATTAGTGCTGTAAACAAATTTGAACTGAGATTTTGATTATATTTTATGTAAACCTCTATTTGAAAACGTTTTTTTCTCCTTCTAATAAAACCTTATGTTATTTAAACCTTTTCCTCCATAATTACACCAACTTCGGTAAGACACTTGAAAACTAATCACTCCAACAATGATTGTAGCGTTTTCGCTATTTACTTACATGGAATTATCGAATCAAATTTCGTTACAGGTAAATCAAATCTGTTTTAGCACAAAACACATAATATATAAAATTAGGCATAGAGAAATTGCTCTTAACCACTCTATATAAATATCGTCTTTCGACGCTCGGGTAATACGACCGTTGCCGAACAATGACGAAGATTTCCGAAGATTTCTATGCGCATTATTACTTTTGGAGTACTGTACATGCTAGGTTTCATTTTTAGAAAACTGAATATATATAGGTAAGAATTGCTCGTTTAAAGATACAAGGATAAAGTAGTCGAAGCCGCGGGACCGCAAATTATTTATATTTTTTTTTGGTTCTATTAACCATTGTGCTAAAAACGAAATAAATTAAAAGACAGGCAATAACACGCGACTCGACAAAAAAGTATGAGTCCCGGTGTGAATTTATATAACTGCGCCTTTGGTATTACTCCTGACGGCCATACATGCGACCCTTCAGACCCGCAGGTGCCGCCCTAGTTATGGCACTGCATAAAGGTACTGGTCTTATCAGCGGTGAAAAATCGCGTGTAGTTGAAGGCGCGCTCGTCCTTGACTCCGGTGCTCTTCCTTGTATCGGTGCAAAGAATGCTTCAGCTGGCAGTTCGGGTCTTATAGATCCCGCAGGGATTTGCTGTTCTCCATTTTGTCGGTTCCTCTGAGAACGACGATTCTTGCGCTTCGGAATTTGGCGCGCATTCGACGATTCCTTGTAGTCTATAGACGGGCGTTCAGGCCTCTCAACAGGGCTATCATTAAATAGCGAGAGAATCGATACTTCTGGTGTCGTATTCCTATTTGTGTCTGGTGTCTGATGCACCGGTCCCTGATGCACTACAGGTTTTTTATCATTTTCTGAAACAAGATATTTTTATTAATTCGCTTTAACAATATTGTTGTTGAAATCAATAGTTACTGTTCATTTGTATTCACAAATTAACAACACTTTACAGAATCGCGCTATATTTAGGTACGAACGACTATGGTGAAGCGAAAAAGAAAGGGTAGTGTTTTTAGCAGTCTATATATTTGCACAATGATGTTTTAAGTAAAAAGGTGTAAAAAGGTTACAAGGTTTTTAAAAGCGGCGGTAGCTTAATGGCTAAGGCATCGGTCTCGCAATCGTGAGGTCGCGGGTTCGAATCCTACCCATTATACTACCGACGTAAACCCACTCCTAACACAAGCCTTTGAGCTTAGCTGGAGGGGTTAACAGGATTGCTAGTAATATGGGACCATAATCCCACATTGCTAGTTATAAAAAAAAATAAGCGCACAGAACGCGGCTCCTTATATACTATACAATGGTTATTTTATATGTCAGTGTCGCGTTGCCGGCTTTAACTGATGATGAAAGATGATAGATGTAAGCTGCGGATTTCATTTTTCTCTTTTTCGCTCGTGATAACTAAAACATGCTTTTCTACTTTTATGACTATTTTATAATAGTGTGACATTGCAATATATAGGTTATCTATGTGTGCATTAGTGTGCCGTATTTATAGATCGAATGTTGTTTACGTAAATAGGTCCTATTTACTTAAAACATCATTGTGTTTGTATGTTTGCATTTACGTATGTCCCACCGTAGGGCCTAAACTACACATCCAATCCTTATGAATGATGTATCAATCGATTCGTTATTATGGTGTGGGTGACATAGGTTTCGTTTTCTTCCATTAGGTATGATGATTCGTGAAGCGATAAATGCACAATGATAGTATGGCTATTAACTACCGTGTCCTTATTAGTTAGAGCCAAATTATGATTTATTGTCATTCAGGTGAGACTGAATGCAAAAACTTTAATACAATCATTGTATCTCTTACTCAATTTTCTCTTGTACAGTACCCTCTTTTACAAGACACTTTAGTAACAATGTAAGACGCTATCAAAAGTTTGTTCTCTTTTACTTTTACTGTTCTATACTAATATATAAATGTGAATGTAAGTTTGTTTGTTACGCTTTCAAGCGAAAACTACTCAACCGATCATCATGAAACTTTGTACACATATTCTTGGAGGTATTAGAAGTAACATAGGATTATATTTTTTTATAATCCTATGTTACTTCTAATATTGCCACGTTGGATGGCTTTGTGTAAAGATTAAGCCAGCCTTCTGGTCATGGGAGGCACTGAGAAGACGTCGCGAAATTTCCTTAAATAACATCACAGACATACAAAAAAAACTACTCCTAGTTTTCGTCTCTTTGTTTTTAAATTAGCACTCTACACTATCACTACCTAGGTAGGTACCAAATATTATCAAATTTTGTTGAATGGTTCTTTAGTAGGTAGTATTGTAGGTGTCTACTAGTCTACTCTCACTTATGTAACCCAGACGAAGTTGCGCGGGGCAGCTATCTGTGTATATAAGAGGCAAATTGAAATTTGGTGCACAGAGAGTTGTAATGATGTAAGCATCTGCTAAAAACCCAAAAACAAATCTTTAAAGGGGTGATGTCGCACAACAATTCTTCAAAGGGAAACCGTAAAGAATGTACTCGTAGCTAAGGACCCTGCGCCACTGGAAGCTAGTCCTATCATAAAATGTCATATTCAAAACTCTCAAACTAATGCATATTGCTATTGATAGCTTGGGATAGTACCCACCTACCTACCGATGGAAACGTCCACGTACGGTAAATAATAAAGTTATCGTACCTGTACCACCCACCATTAAAATATCATATCTACGAATATATCCATATTAACACATTTTTGATTTTACTAAGAGTTAGGTATCTAATGATAACTAAACCATCCTAGCAAATATATTATAGTGTGATATGCATATACAGCCAATTTTATGAACATTTACTTACGATTAACGGCGTTAACGTCCGTTGCAGGTGGCGGGCATGGAACGCAACAACAGCGCCAGATATAAACAGGCTGCAGATGTATGTGACCTGAAGGAGGAAGAAATAATTAGGTACAAAATAACTATTTGGGGACATAGCATTATATAGATTGTATCTGTTAACGCGGACCGTTGCCGTCGGCGCAAGCACCATTTCACAATCTATGGCAAAATTGTGATATCTGCGACCTGCATGGGCTGCCTGTGCCCCTTGGCCTGGTCCTGTGACTTATTGGTACAGCGTAGATACATATTTGCTTGCGACAGAACGGTCACAGTATTAGTATTACGGACCTGTCCCACCAACGGCGAGGAAGCGAGTAGCGAGTTTTATCGCTCAAGAAACGTACATAGGTACTTGTAAATCCCGTGTAAACAAAAGAGATACAGATAGGTAGTGCCGTAACTAGGGCGGTGCCAGCAGTGGCAACGGTGCCCAGGCACAGGGCAAAGACCCTGGAGGGGGCAGAAATGACCATCAGGACTAATACTAAAGTCACAGTTATGTCGCACTAGGCGTGTAAAAGGCAGGCTACGGCATTATTACCTATTAATATACTGACGAGCAAAAGTTCCGGGTCACTTAGAAAACTTCGATTGCTCCTATGTGCAAGGTATAGATTTGAATTAAAAAGTATGTTGCAAGGATTTTTATCGCGCATAAAATGAAATCAAATTTATGTAATATAAAATCCAATTATATAAGCTAGTGGGTTTTTAAGATTAGGAAAAAAGTTAATATTAATTTGATAAAAGTTTAGTTTACTGCCTTATAAATTCTCTTTATCATACAACTTATTTTATTAGATATCGATATTTTAGAAGATAATTAAGTTTTTGTTGTAATTACAACAAAAACTTCGATATCTTAACAAATAACAAATATTCGGGTCGCTTGACCCGAATATTTGTCGTCAGGTTGATCGTTGACCGTTCACACTGCTGACGAGTACTCGTCCTATATTGCATCTCTTTTGTTTACACGGACGGGATCAGCAATATATATATATATATATATATATTGTACGTTTCTTGAGCGATACAATCGCAACTCGCTTCTCACTCATTATTCTTATTTTACTAGGACTATGACCGTTTCGCTAGTAAGATGACATAAGACAAGTCGCAGGACCCGTATAGCTAGAGATCATGGAAATCTTTGGAGGAGGCCTTTGTCGTAGGACCAGCTATTATAGAAAACAAACCGATTGCTGATATATCGTTTAGTAATAGTATAAGTGTAGTAATATAGATTTTTTGTTTACGAGTTTTTTCGTCACAGGCGAGTACTTTTCATATGGGCGTACCCAGGGGCAGCAGGGGAGGAGTTGAAAACTGATGTAGGTATGCCTACGTACGTTCCGACTGTTGCCAGTAAAATTATTTATTAAAATTATACACAAGTCACGCTATAACATAGTTAAGGTACCTACAGCAATGTTGTTAACTTAATCCGGCTATGAATGCAACTGCAAGTTTCAAAACCGCAGGAGTGGAGTGGAAGTTAAGCCTCATAATCAGGGTTTTTTTCGAATTGGTCCTCTCTCAATAAAAACCCTAGGCGAGGTAACCATTTTAGAAGAAGGTATCTGCGCTATTGGAAGCTGCGTACTACGCTAAATATGTCCAATTTTATATAGCTTTTTATTCACTTCGTTCGTATGTAAATTGTCACTTTTAAAATTTGCAAACGATTTTTTGACTACTTCTTGGTACGTAATCGATTGAGTTTATGTAAACCCAGTGACGATAAAATTGAGCTAATCTGATGAAGACGCTGGAATGTAGGGACTGGAACTCCCTGATGACAATTGGTAGTTGAATAGGAATAGTAGAGCAAGTATGTTTAGTTCTTGAGAGTACTTTCTATTGCAGGTGATGGAGCTGGAGGGTGACCATGGGAGTTCTATAATAAAACAAAGCTACTCCATCTAGTTTTGACTCGCTTGAATCGTCTTAAAAAGTACTTTAACCTTATATGATATCCAGAGTGTGATGATGGAGCCGAAGAGGACCATGAGAAAGTTGAAATAAAACGATGCTTCCAGTTTGAGCTTGTTTAATTCTTGTCAAGCACTCTGGTCCTAGATGATACCCCGATAATAAACGCTGGTTTTTTCTAAATTCAGTTTAAATTTGTGCTGCAAACCGTTTTTAAAAATAATTATTTTATATTGTTTTTTATGTTGTTATCTATATTTTATATTCTTATCTGATTCATATACTACAGTAAAGTGTTTATTGTTATTTGAGTTTTTGCTGGAGTAACGGTTTAATGGTGGCCGGATGTTGGAAAAAGCTTGATGGAATTAAATAGTTAATTCAATATAATTTGTCACAACAACCAGTTGAGTTTCCATTGTTATTTTCTCTATAAAACAACATCATTTAAAAGTAATTAGAAAAGCAAAGTTATAATTTGGTTTAATCGGTTTCCACGCAGAATGATCTTTAGCCGAATCGTCCCAAAATGTATCTTTAACTGAATGTCTTTTATAGCAAAATGCGATGAAGTTATCCTCCAGCAAAAACTCAAATATATATCCATAGAACCATAGAAATCGTACCTACTAGATAGTTCAATAACGACTTATTCTGGTCTGGTCATGCTACTTTATCGAAAACCTCATAATTTATTTTGGTGTGAGTCATTTTAAGAAAATAACTCGAAAATTGCTGAAAGCACAAATTTAAAAACTTCACTTTGACAAGTGAAGTTTTCGCTCGCGCAGTAACGTCTAACTGGGTACTCCCATGGTTATACACACACTTACACTAAATAATCACACATACCTACTTACAATCGTTTTGAATATCTGTAACTAGCAAAAACTGGATATTTTTTAGACCTAACGCAGGTCTAGAAAATATCCAGCTTCATCCTGTAATATTTAGGTAGGTATAAAGTTCCAGTTACACTAATGACATGTTCAATTTCTTGAACCATCCAATCAGTTTTTACGTTTTTACATGGTATTAAATGATCGTAGGTAAGTACTATACTTTCGGAGATCTTTGAATTTGACTATTATGAGTCTTAATTATAATAGTAATAATGACAGAGTGACTCACAAGGTTGATGATTAATAATCTGATGGGCCGGCGGAGCTGCTGGAGATATGTTCGAAGGCGGCTGGATGCTGGTGGCGGCGGATGGCTTTTTGGCCGATGTGAGCTCTCCCGGAAGAGGTCGACGGATTGGACCCAGTAAATTGCCGGGCTCCGAAAATAGTGATAAGTTTTCTGGACTTGAGATCGGTGCCGGAGGTGTTATAGGAGTAGGTTGGTAAGTCGTCACGGGCTTGAGTGGCGAAGAGCGAGCGGCTGTCGAGTACAGTGGTCTCGAGAACACAGCAGATCGGATCGGCGGTGACGATGTCGACACTGTTGGTCTGCTCGTTGGTGTTGGGTGCAGAGGCGGCTGAAACTCATTTGATGGAAAGGGCACGGGTCTTTGCTGAAATCCTGGCGGTGGACAACGCCAACCTAAGCCTGGTGGTGGATTGCGGCTGCTTCGTTGGTCACCTGCGTACAAAAAATAACAGGTCTGTAGGAGATGTGGTTGCTTTATGTATGTATATAAGTAGGTATATTTTATGAACAACAACTTAATTATGTTCTTGTTGATTTTTTTTAAAAGATATTTAGGAATGTGGGATTGTGGTCCCACATTACTAGCATCCTGTTAACCCCTCCAGCTAAGCTCAATGGCTTGTATTAGGAGTGGGTTCACGTCAGTAGTATAATGTATATTCGTAAACTTTCGCGATTTGTACACATTATAGAATTTTATAAGCTAAAGGGTATTTAGCCTTAAAATAAAATATTTACGCGATTAAGACCCGTAGCTTATAAAATTCTATAAAGTAGTATAATGGTTAGGATTCGAAACCGCGACCCCACTATTGCGACACCGATGCCTTAGCAATGTGAAAAATTGAAACTTGTATGAATATTAATAACGTCACTCAGAACATATTTTTCGCAGGTTCCAAGTTAGTACTACTACTAGTACCTCCAATGGGGGTCCACCGAGGGGTCAAGAGTTGGATCAAATGTGGAGTCAATGGTGGTGTTAACTGTGGGGTTCACTCTATAGTGGACCCCACAGTTAACACCACAGCGGTAGTATTTCAGTGTTTTTGATGAAACAGTACAAATTAACAGGAGGTTTGGCGCTTCAATTGGCCCACTGCAAGCTCTTAACCAATCATAGAGCCTAACGCTGGAAACGATTCGATCGCGTACACACAAATAACATGCAACTTTGTACTGGAAGCTAGCATAAGAAAGACCCTTATAAATCAAGATCGTGTTTTCATCAACTGATCGTTCTGCCAAGTTCGGACTTCACGTTGATGACCAGATGCTTCAAATATCAACAATATGGACACGCAGCTTGAACTTAGAACTAGGTCATCAGGTAAATGAGTGCTCTAAGAAAACTAACTCACGAAAATGTGCAACATGTATACGCTTCAAAAAACCGAGCGAACACAAAACAGGGGACTCAGAATGACCGGCGAAAGAGATTGCTGTATCGAGATATACAAATAGTGGGGACACCTAAAAGTGTCACAATATTGTATTTTATTTGTTACCTACCTATACATGATTTACTTGATAAATATTGTTAATATATATACATATATATATATATAATTTACTATAAGTGCCTTTAACGCCTGTGGCACAGGTTTACCCTAGTACAGGCACCCTGTGATTATCCCTATTAAGATATGTTATATGAACTGAATATAATATACACATTTGTAATTACTAAAATTTACAATGTATAACAGTTGTCTGATTGCCATAGTACAGCCTAAGCCCTGACACATGGTTATCTGACCCAAAACTATATAATAAGTATATTATTAGACGTGATTATGTATGTGCTGCCTAATTTTTTAAAAGTTTTTCGTAATAAATTTATTATTATTATTATTAATTCTCCAACATGGCCACCGCTACACACCACTTAACACGTCCCCGTGTGAAAAATCTGTAAATAGGAGAAATTATCTAAATAGTACCTAACTGTTTTTTTGATCGTATTTTTTAATTCTAACAAAAGTAACCCTGAATCACGTGAGAAAAGGTCAAACTCAAAAGTCATACCGCCGATTTCGCCACCGCCACTGCCGAGCATAAAAAGTCGGCGCGCCACCGCCGACCTTACCCTCCTTGGTTTAGTTCCGATATACTAGTCGCTATTTTTATAGTCGTGTGTGCAAAGTGTTAGCATTGTAATAGTGCGAGTGTTAAACCTTTCTTTTTTTTTAAGTTTTCAAGCCATGGGACGCCGCCGACGGGCATCAGCCCAACACCCGCGTTGCGCCGCGAATGCCACGCTCAAAGTGTTGACATGTCCAGGCCGTGAGCTCCAAATCCGATTTTTTTACGCTTGTCCTGGTTGCCAGTTTTTAGAGATGGCAACCTCATTTGAATTTATACGGTTTTATACCCAGAGTCTGGTATTTTAATTCGTTTGTAGCCGCAATGTCAAGCTTAAGTCCAATTCTGCATTATCGTCACAGCTTGATGATGAGATTTCAAGACTGTCCAGTATAAAACCGATTGTGTGCACACTCTTACAGATCGCTGTTAACTAGGCTTGTCGCCAATTATTATGGATTAGACCCCCAAAAATAGGTCCTTATTTGTTCCGCGCCAAGCTACCTACTAAACCTATAAATTCAATAATACCAGTAGATAAAATCCCCACTCAACTGTACTTATTTTGTAATGTTTCTTTTTTTTGTATCGTGGTACAAATAAAACTATTTTCTTTCTTTCTTTCAAATATGAATAGGTACTTTTATAACTCGAATAAGCCGCAGCAATAAAAAAAAAATGTTACCTCTAGTAGGTCTTATATTATTGGGCGAATATAACAAAAAAAAACGATTTATAAATAGGTAACATTACAAATCAACCAATTAATAAAGTCTTTCCATTTTTACCCGACTGTAATGGGTTATGTTTTTCGGGCGTATCTTGTATGTATGTATCTTTGCATGTTTGTATGGATGTAATGTTCTTTATTACCTGATATCTCACCATCCAATGAACAGATTTATACAAATAAGACGTTGTTAGATTCGTCTTGATTGCCCAAGTGTTCTTAGATATGTGACGTTTGAAAAAAATAAACATAGCGGCTGTGAGATGTCAAAATAAAGGTGTGAAAAAAAAGTTGTTTTGAATACTGCAATATGGTATCAAATTAAAGGCCTTATCATAAGCATTTCAAAAATGTATAACTTGATTATAACTGTAATACTAAAAAAGTTAGTTAGCAATCTTCTTTTATCAATCTTCAATACTTGACAATAGCTGTGATAAAAGTTAGTTTTTACATCGGTTACATATTACAACCACTAAGAAGTATTAAATAAAAAAATATATAAAAATAAAAAACCCGCCTGCACGAAATAGATGGAAACAAGATCCCCATCTCAAATTATATAATTTCATGCAGTCGGAGGCACTTTACTAAGTTCATCAAGATTCATTAATGCCACCGGCTACATGAAATTATATAGGTAATTATGTGCAGGCGGGTTTTTTATTTTTATAACTTATTTTTTATTATGTTGTCGGCTTATTTTTTTATATTTTTTTATATTAAAAAAGATATCTAGCAATGTGGGATTGAGTCACCCCTCCAGCTAAGCTCAAAGGCTTGTGTTAGGAGTGGGTTCACGTCGGTTGTATAATGGGTAGGATTCGAACCCGCGACCTTACGATTGCGAGACCGATGCCTTAGCCGTTAGGCTACCGCCGCTTATGTATCTATACTTACTAAATCTTATGAAGCTGAAGAGTTTGTTTGTTTGAGCGGGAGAATCTTACGAACTACTGGTTCGAATTAAAAACATATTTTACTGTTAGATAGCCCATTTATCGAGAAAGGCTAGGAGCGGTGCAGCAATGAAAAATGTTGCAAAAACGGGGATAATTAGTAAAATAAAATATTATTCAATCAGATTTGACTGCAGAACCCAAATATGAAGGTAATCGTCTATATTTAGATCCCTCAAACTATCCATATTTGGAGTTACTAACCAGTTTCGGTTTGAATTTATAATTTCAACCGACTTCAAAAAGGAGAAGGTTGACAATTCGACTCAATTCTATATATTTTTTTTAATGTTTGAAGAGTTTCCTCGATTTCTCTAAGATCCCATCATCAGAATCTTGGTGACAATGGGACCAATCTGAAAGTATATCCTTCAAACACAAACAGATTTTTTTAAATCGGTCTAGCCGTCATTGCGTAATCGGTTAAAAAACCTTGGTTATTATTGAGTAGTTCCGCTGGACATTATATGGACTTCATCATCAGTTCCACTTCCAAAATGGTGCTTTTTGAAAGTAAATGCACGAAGTACACAATAAACCTAAATTACTATAGCTGTGCTTTTAATATTTAGAGAGTTCCCTCGATATCTCCAAAATCTCAACAACAGATCCTAACTTTATGACAATAGGACCAATAAGGAAGACCTTTTCAAACACAAAAATATTTTTTCAAATCAGTCCAGCCGTCTACGAGAAATTGGGTAATAAACATTTAAAAAAAAATACAGTCGAATTGAGAACTTTCTTTTTTTCGAAGTCGGTCAAAAACGATACCTATGCCACATAAATCTGCTTCTAGGCTGGAGTATCAAGATGAAAAATTATTATTCATGCGCGTACATACAAAATACAAACACAAGAAATGAGAAACATTAAAAATAAAAATTTTCGTGTTCTATTGTTATGTTACAGATTCCTCCCAATAAGTTTTATAAAATATCTAGTATATATAATATCGTCGCCTTTAAATTTAGTTATCTAGTATATATAATATAGTCATATCATCGCCTTTAAATTCAGTTCGAGGAAATTACTGCAACGCAATATTTCTACTACGTAGAAATAATGCTTTTGTACGGTACTACAGTAATTTCCTCGAACTAAATTCAAAAGCGACGATATAAACCGATGACGTCTTGCAGCATTTGTAACAAATGAGCTACCTACAGTACACGAGAATTCGTGCAAAGACGGAAGCGTAGGTGTCTTTTTACCCGGCTGTAAGAAAAGGTATGTATGTATGTGTATGTATGTAATATTCTTTATTACCTCATATCTTTCAAACCACAAGACGGATTTAAACAATTATGACGTCGTTAGTGACGTTTTAAAAAAACAAACATGGCGGCTGTTAGCTGACATAAACAAGTTTTTTCGAATACCCCATTAAGGTATTAAATTAAAGGGCTAGTCGTGTCGTAAGAATTTCAAAAAGGTATAACATGAAAAAAACATATTAAAAAAGCTGGATAGCGACCATTCTTTTTTCAATTTGTGATAAAAGTAAGGTTATTACATCAGTTACATCTTACAATCACTGAAAAAGATTTTTAAATTATTTTTTAATATACTTATCTAAATGGTGTAAGGCCCCTAGTTCGTGATAGCACATTATATCGTGAGTTTTGTGTTGGGCGCAAGAAATAAGCAATTAAAATATTATTTATTTAAATTATACATTGCCACAAACGATCTAAAACATCAAGTAGAAACATTTTGGTGACTCAACCGAGAGCAATGCGACGCTCGAAACTCTGAGTCGGCTATGAACATCAGGAGCCCAATTCACTTGTTTAAAGCAGTACAGTTGCAGTGCAGTTGCAGTAAAGTTTCGATTAAAACGGCCATTTTCGTATTGAAGTAATTTTTATAGACATTTCTTGCCAAAGACTTTACAAATACAATAATTGCATTTTTGAAAGATAGAAAAATTTGAATCCAGACTCAGGAATCAAACCCGAGACTTCCGTAGCCAAACCGGGGCCAGAAGCGAATCTTTCAAAAATGCAATTATTGCATTTTCGTATTCTTGTAACTTTGAGATCGATCTCAAAAACGCTTGCACACCGTACTAGAATCTCGTTAATGCGCTCTCGAGACGCATACTTGACGCAAGCGTATTTGAGATCGATCCCAAAGTTACAAGAATACAATAATGGTCGTTTTAATCGAAACTTAACTGCAACTGAACTGCAACTGCACTGCGCCATCACCTCACAAAATTGACCACACTCTAGAAAGAGACAACGCTACTTTGTGGACAATACCTGCTTTGCAGTTAATATTTATTTTTTAATTGAAAGTGATGGCGCCGACCTGGTCTCTACGTCGATGGGACAAGCCTTGACCATAGATAAATTAGACTAAACGAAATGAGACTGGTAATGATGCCACGTTAGAAAATGTTTACAAGAATCAATATCGCAAGTTAAGGAAATAATTTTAACGGTTATTTTCGTATCGACTTCTTGAACCAATTACTGTAGCAAAAGAGAGCAAGCCTCTGGATGTTGGGCGCAATGATCACCGAACCTAGATTTGCGTCTGCACAAAGTACTAATTAAGATAGCTGGGTTCATCACATCACCACAGTTTCAAGCTTGTTGGTTACTTATTTACTTTAATTGATATGTATCCTACTAAACTACAGTTTACCACCTAGATTGCGTGGTAATGCCATACCTTAAAAGCGTGTGAGCCTATCACACCTCCGACCCAGCACTCCCAAGTATCAGCCATTACAAGCTGAGAAAAACACTAAAAAAAGCGTTTATTAATTGTACCGTTGAAAGTATACAGCCATAACAATATAAAAAAAACAATATAAAGCAATACAATTAGAGAGATTGAAATATAATATTATAGTTAAACGAATAAACATAAAAAAATAAAACAGTAATTACGCTGCCTGTGCCTTGCCTTGCGGTTACAACAATGGGTGTCCAGTTCAGCATTTACCGGACGGACGGGCCTGGCTTTTTTTATTTATTTATTGGAAAATAATGGTCGATGTTTTGTAAGAACTTTTATTTCTCATATCCGTAAGTACGGCTCCGCGTAACATAATATTGCATATTCACCGGCGGCGCTGCGAAGATGAGATTAAAGATGTGACCAGATATGCGGACTCGCCGAATGCCGAACTATGAATTGTTCGTCAATTGCTGTGTGTTCATCCTATTTGGTCATTTTCTTTAACGAATCTTTTTACTTAACTCGTTAGTTTAGGTATTTGGCAGTTTTTATAAAAATTGTGAACTGGCCAGTTTCCGAAAGTGGTCAGGATCTATAATTTGTTAGTTTCCTTTACTAGTCAGTTCGCAGAATTCGCCACTTTTCTCATAATAGTCGGGCAATGTGCAGCCATTTAGAATTACCTAGTTAAAGTGAACTATAATTATTATTTAGTTTTTTAGCGAGCGAGGTGGGATAGTTCTTCAGAGACACAATTTGTATGGGTATACTTCTGTAACTAATTAACAAAACGGCATGTATTTTTTTAAAAAATAATTGCGGTCTAGGCACAAAATAAAAACATTAGGACTAAGCTGCTTTTTTTACCTCTGACCATTGAGGTTCCTTGCCAAAGAATTATTAATCTTATTAGTTAATCATACTTATAATAAGTAAAGGTGTATTTGATTGTTAAAAAGGAAAATATCAAAAGTGTCATTTCATTAAAGTTAATAAATATAGTAATATGATTGTTAATTTTATTTAATTATGAGGATTTCATTACTTGCGCGGGTCAGCTAGTGGAATATATACATAAGAGGTAAGAATTAACACTACAACATATTGCCATAGTTACGCCATTTGATTTAAAAAAAAAATAATTACCTAGTGTCACTTTCACAACTAAGACGAAGCCAACGACACCTTGCAAGCTAAAATAAATGAAGCCGTTTAGGCTCTAGGGCGTGCCAAAGAAATATACATAGGTGATCTAATTTACAGATTTTTGGCGCCAAAATATTTTTTATGCGGTCGGATTTTTTGTTTTATAATAGTTCAGCTTGTTAGGGTTTCGTAGCCAAAACGGCAAAAACGGAATCCTTATAGTTTCGTCATGTCCGTCTGTCTGTCTGTCACAGACATATTACTCAAAGACTACACAATGAATATTGATTAAATTCGGTGAAAATCTCTTTAGTAGTAGAGTCGCTACTTAGTTTGATAGCTAAATAAAAAAAGTAAAATTTTTTAGGGGGCATAGGTACATGTAACAGAAAAAAAACATTTTTGAGCAAACATCAACGTGTACATCACATCATTCGATAGGTCCTTTAAAAATATTTTAAGGTTTCTAATAAACTTTATTGATTAAGTGAATATTTTTGGAAATAATTGTTCCGAAAGTTGCATAAATTGCCCCCCCCCCATTATCTTTTGAACTGTGTGATCAAAAAATATGATAAGTCTGTAAAGTCAGTTTACGGATGATAATTTTACGTGATGACGTCATAAGAAAATAAGTCATTGTAATAAACAACCATGCCTGTGGCAGCATGCTCCCGACGACGGTCACAATACTTCAGCCTAGCAGCAGGCGGAACGTGATGGACCGTGAAACTTTTTCGTGTGTGCACCCAGTCATCGATTTATAAGGCGTTCTCACGTCAAAATCAAAAACGTAACATAACCAAAATTCTTTCGGACATGATCGGATATACCGTCGAGTTATTGCCGAAAAACTGCGATTCTTAACAAAAGAGCGTATGTGCCATGAACATGCATTCTTCTACTGGTGCAATTATTCTAGACTGCGGAAACCTAAACTAAGCATGGTCCGACATGTTCTTGCCCAGTTTTTGTATTTTTGAATTTGATCGACTCATCCATATAATAATAATAATACTTGGGACTACTCACACAAAGCTATCTGATCCCAAACTAAGCAGAACTTGTACTATGGGAACCAGATAACCGATAAACATACTTATATATTTCTAAATACATACAAATTATAGATTAATAACACCCAGACACAGAATAAACCATCGTGCTCATCACACTAAGTTTTATCCTGGGTGGGGATCGAACCCACGACCTCTTGCGTAGCAGTCGGATACACTCCCACCGCGCCACTGAGGCAGTCTATCTACTAATTATTATTATAAATCTGAAAGTTAAGTCTGTCTGTTACCTTTTCAGGTTTAAACCGCTGAACCGATTTAGATGTAATTTGGTAAGGAGATCGTTTGAGTCCAGGGAGGGAGACGATAGTTTTTAACGCGATAACTGACATCCACGCGGGCAGAGCATCTAAATAATCAAGAATCGTCTCATTTTATTTGAAGAAGAATTTTGTATACTTTGAACTACTACTATTAATGCTTTGTTACTTACGTAAACCATGCTTTTACGCAAATTAATTGTAAAACTTTTTTTACGTTTTTAAATATACACTTATAAGTAGGTACCTACCCATAAATTTAAAAATAAAAAAAATGGGTTGCACTGCACGGCAGAAGTGAAAACTTGAGCATTATATTACATACTGATGAAATTTGAATAATATTTTTCGATCTTACTGACATAATAATAAAAGAATGTAAAATAATAAATCACAAATCAAAAAATTCTAAATCAAAAATTAAAATAAAAAAGGGAAAAAAAAATCATTGCTCTCCCTCAGTCTTACGATCCTGACGCGAGTTTAACATTTATTGCCCATCCCAAAAAGTGCACAACGCCGCTAAAGAAGTTTTCACTTCAATAAAATTACTAATTAATCATGACGTATATTGGTCAGACCATTTCCCGTCACAAATCATTTGTAATAAAGGTACAGCTGACTAGGATAAAGACGTAAAAAATAATAACATTTTGTGGAGGGAGAGGAGCGTCTCTCAGATAGATAGCTATAATAAAGCCTGCTTAGCTGCATTGAGAGACATAGACTTTCCATATGATCTTTGTGACTGTTGTGATAGGTTATGTACTAAGGTTGAACATAGGACATTTTTGTGCGAGTTGTATCGGTCGACAGTAGATGCGGCGATTTTTAAGTCATGAGTCTGCAGTAGTCAGGAGAGGTAGACATGTGGTGGAATGGAACAAACATGTGAAAGGCACGCATAGGGAGGCCCGTAATAAGTTACAAAACTGGAAGTTATGCGGTATGCCAAGATCTGGGCCTATCTATAATGACACGAAAAATAGTAGAAATGATTTTAAAAGTAGTTCAAAGCATTGCCAAAACCAAATACATTATTATTAAACGAATGTGTCTGGAGTTCTTTAAAGATGCTGGCTGAACTTATGACGTACTTATTTTAGAAGCTACCACATACACAGGCTTTTTATACTAACACATTTATATTTATTCACATGCTGTTGTGTTGTACATATAAAGTTGCACACTAATTGTTACCTGGATTTTGTTACCAATGTTTTTCAACATCAATGTGCAGGCTTGTTATTAGCAAATTGGTTTTGTACTTTTGTTACTCAATGTATGAGTCTGTAAGCCTTCCAAATAAATAAATAAATAAATTAGCTGTTCCCTAGCTTATAATGAAAACTATAGCACAACAACATGAAGGGAAATAATCTAACAAATTTAATCAAAAACCGGGCTTACCTGTAAGTATGCATAGAATAACAGGAAACAAGAATGTTGAAAATCACTTTAGAATTGTAGAGTACAGTCAACGTTTAATCAGGTACAGTGCACGACCACTGTGCCTTTTATGACTCTAAGGCTCCACTTGCGAGTCACTGCTAAGGAAGTGAGGGGTATAGTGACTAAATTAACAAGAGGGAAGTCACCGGGTCACGATGGACTGGCCGTTGAACACTTGTTCTATGCGGGACTATATACCTACATACCGCATACTAGCAATGTTATTTACAAAGCGTAAATAGCATTAATGTAAATAGTATGCTATTTACATAGATAAATAGCCATCGTAATAAATACGAGTAAATTCAGGTAGATAATAAATCTGTGTATTACGGAATGAAAATGTTTGATGAATATGTTTAGCTTGTCAATAAATCGGAATTAATGAGGAATCCTAAATACCACTGTAATGTTGTTAACTGTAGAATATGTCACAGTATTTGTACATTAGAATTATGGCAGATTAAATTGATATTATAGAAGTAGGTACAGCTTGTTTATATTATAACGATATACATGGATATGCAAGTAGCTATGTCTATATGTCAATTGTGTTTTATGTAACGTGAACAATATTTGTATCACGGAATAGGTTATGACAAAATAAAAGTACTTACAGTTTATGTTGTAATTAACATGTAAATGACTTAAGATGATTATAACACATTATAAAAGCGCCACATAGTATTAAATTAACTAACTCTTACACTGATCACGAATGTACTGATTGAAACGTCAAATATTGTTGTTGTGATATTTTACTTTTTTTTATTGAATATTAAAAGGTAGTGTGTTTCATCTGTGTGACAGTTTTAATATTATTTATTTATTTATATAACTCAATTCAGTGTATTAAATTATTGTATGGGTTAAAGTATAATAAGTAAGAATGTGTTGCGAAGTACCTACCTACAACTTCTTTAATATATATTCAGTGTATTTGTCATATAAAAGGACTGACAGATTGTAATCGAGTCTCAGTCTGGCTACAACATGACTGATGACCCATATGTAAAATCTAACACGTGCGTCATAGTTATCTATCATCAGAACTAATGAAGAGTGAGGTGGTACCTGTGGTCAAAAATAAGACAGGAGATCTTTGTGATAAAAATAATTGCAGACCTGATATCATTGGCTACAATAGCAGGGAAAGTACCTACTTGACGTTCTACTTGATCGTCTCATTAATAGATACGTTACATTTAAACTGTCAACCAAGGCTGCTATTTTAACGATCAAGCAAGCCGAAGGTAATAAACAGATAGAAAAACTCCTATTTATGCTGCTTTTCTTGATATATTCTGGATGAAATTGCGAAAATTAAAATTAGCACCAATCAATATATTGAAGTTCTGGTACAGCTCGCAAACAAATCGTGTCAAATGGGACAATGCATATTCTGTGCCTTACAGTTTAGAATGTGGAGTCAGGCGGTTTAACCTCTCCTCTTTTGTTTAATTTATATATCAACGAACTGATTGATGAGCTTACAAAAGCTAATCCAAGTTCTAAATCGGGTGCTCAATAGATGGGACAGTGGTAAATAATCTGAGCTATGCAGTCGAGTCCGTCAATCAGTGCCTTAAGAAAAATGTTGACAATATGTGAGACATACGCAGCAACTCTCTTAAAATATTAATTAATCTAAGTTGTTGATATTTAGTTATAGAAATTCATCGTTAGATAGCCTACCTCTGGTGACTTTGAACTACATACCCTACATCGAGTTAAGCAGTTCTAGTATTTAGGACACATCGTCACAGGGGATCTATCTGATGATGCAGACATAGACAGAGAACGCAGGAAGTTGGCGGTAAGATGCATTATGCTGGCCTGCAGTTTTGCATGCTGCAGTACTGGGGCAAGATGTTATATATTTAAAGCGTATTGTCAGTCCTTGCATGCGTGCAGCCTGTGGATTAGGTCCGCAGAGAGCCTACAACGCTCTGCGCGTCCAATATAACGATGGGTTTTGAAAGCTGCCGGGACGCCACGGTTCTATAGCGCATCTCAGACGTTTGTTGATGCGCACATCGATGATTTCTACGCGGTAATCCGTAAAAGAACAGCGTCGATGTTAATCAGAACCCGTGGCAATAACAACAGCATTCTCAAAATCATCAATGCTAAGCCCGTCAGTCCCTTTTTGGCCCACTGGGTTTACATACATACTGTAACCAGATGCCATAGGCCATTTTTATATGCTAAATAGGTTTAATTATTAATACATTGTTCTAAGAACTTGTACCATAGATTGTGTTTATACGAAATAAAAATATATTATTATTATATATTGATTGTGCGTAAAACAATAAATATATCTTGTTTGATTTTCATTCAATATTCTAATCTGCAGTTTCACGGGTGCATCAGCCGGTAGAAAAGTAAGGAGTAACATAACTTAAAACTCATGGCCACAAAAGCACCACAAAATCACTTTTATTTATCATCTCATTATGTACTCAATAAGTATCGACCTTAAGTCATCTTTCAGAACTGTTGTCCAGTTCATTATATTTTGAAGATAATAAGATCGCTGCAAACATAAAACTTATTTTACTGGCATTACTTTTCCGCACAAAGTGCAATCAAAGCTACTTAGCGTTAGGCTATAAATAAATGAACAGAAAACCATTTAATTCGCAGTAAACTAGAACAACGATATCGAACGGGCAACGCTGACACCGTTTGTTAAAAAAACTGCTTACAGATCAATTCAAAAGGATGCCATACATTGTAATGCGTAATGCACTCATTTAATAAATAATTTATATTTCAGAACAATGATCTCAATGAGCTTTTAATTATATTTCTGACAATGGCTTGTTTTCCCTTCCCACTACAAAGGTAAAAACTTCAATACCGATTGCAGATATATATGTAGAAAAGACCTGACCGCTATTTATGTCCGAGAATTTTGCAGGTTGATTGTTTTTTGATGAAATTTAAATGATGTAGTAGTGATGTCATTGTCACTACTAACTGTCATTGTAGGTACTAACAGTGTAGTGATAAAAGTTTGGATACATAGAGGCTGTACACATTAAAACTCTAAAAGAACTTCATTAAAAAATACATTTTGTACCTTTTTACCTAAAAGTTCTTCATGACGTCTATTATTATGTATCTTAACTAATATTACAAAGATAAAAGATATGATTTTTGTTTGCTTGTTTGTTGTGAATAAACTCAAAAAGCAATGAACCGATTTTACTTATTATACCTTTTAAAGGTATAATAAGTAAGCGAGCAATTATTAATATATGTATAAATTATTAATTTAATTAATATTAATAATTTAATTATGTAATAAAATATAATTAATATATGTATAAATTATTAAATATATATGTATATAATCTGAATCTCTGCAATTCCAGATTTTCAGCTCCAGCGATTTTCATGAAATTTAGTATTCGATCATCCAGGTACACAAACTAAAGTAACAAACTTGACGCCTTCGTAAACCTAATTTAGTTCAACCACGATTTCATTAAATTGAGTTTCCTCGCGCCAGGGCATGTTCTGCAGGGCGGGTGGGACGCGAAGGGGGGGGGGGGGGTGACTATTGCCCCTGCTGCCCCTTCCCCTGGATCAGAGCTTCACACAGTGACTTTTAAAAAGTGCGCTACGCTGCTCTTCTTGAGTCGTCAGTAGACGACGGTCGAACTTGAAGTAGTGTAATATTTCTCAAAAAAACATAGTTCCAAAAATCTTAGCAGTAGTGCTAAAGAGAAAATGGGTGGGAGACCCAGCTCAAATAAATATGATTGCCGCCCCCTGGGTCAAAAGTTGCGTACGCCCATGGTAGTACCTATTATAAATACTTTGTTTTTTAGTAAAAGTACAGCCATTTGTTTTAGCCATCTGTAGATAAAATAGACTCATTTGTACTGAGTCACGATGTCTTTGAAAACCCATAGAGCCAAAATCTGGAAAATCAAATTGGCATCTATGCCACAGAATATACCCCCACAATTGAAAAGTCTTAAGTGTTTTGAAGATACTAGTGTGGGTTACGCTCGCACATAGTTAAAGAAATTACTAGTGTGGATAACGCTCGCACAGAGTTAAAGAAGGTGCTAGTATGGATAACGCTCGCATATAGTTAAAGAAGGTAGGTACTAGTGTGGATAACGCTCGCATATAGTTAAAGAAGGTATTAGTGTGTGTTGCGCTCGCACATTGTTAAAGAAGGTACTAATGTATGTTGCGTTCGCACATTGTTAAAGAAGGTACTAGTGTGTGTGCGTTCGCACATTGTTAAAGAAGGTATTAGTGTGTGTTGCGTTCGCATATTGTTCAAGAAGGTACTAGTGTGTGTTGCGTTCGCACATTGTTAAAGAAGGTACTAGTGTGTGTTGGGTTCGCACATTGTTAAAGAAGGTATTAGTGTGTGTTGCGTTCGCACATTGTTAAAGTAGGTTTTAGTGTGTTTTGCGTTCGCACAGTGTTAAAGAAGGTACTAGTGTGTGTTGCGTTCGCACATTGTTAAAGAAGGTACTAGTGTGTGTGCGTTCGCACATTGTTAAAGAAGGTATCAGTGTGTGTTGTATTCGCACATAGTTAAAGAAGGTACTAGCGTGTGTTGCGTTCGCACATTGTTAAAGAAGGTACTAGTGTGTGTGCGTTCGCACATTGTTAAAGAAGGTATTATTGTGTGTTGTATTCGCACATAGTTAAAGAAGGTACTAGCGTGTGTTGCTTTCGCACATTGTTAAAGAAGGTACTAGTGTGGGTTGCGCTCGCACAGTGTTAAGAAACTAAAACTTAAACGCTATCGCTAAACTAAAAATTTACATGTATTCTGTTCTCAGAAGACTTGTAAATTCTAAGTTTAGTTTTAATAGGTTCAACGCCGGACCCATTAGGTAGGCAGAAGGACTCAAGTTTAAATTATTCGCAAATAAATAAAATTTATTCAGTGTAGATAAATACTAGGTACTTAGACAAAACAATATTATAATCAAGAACAGTACCATGCAATTGGTTAATTGTAAACTTTACAAACCTATTATAGCTTTTATGGAAACTGTTAATACATATAATAGGTATTCCCTTCATTTTGAAAGGCTTATATCCTAAACCTAAGTTTCACCTAAACATGCACAGCTGAATGCATATTACATAAACGTACGCACGCGGCACTAAAATGAATAATCCGATGCACAAAGTACACCTTGTTGTTTGTAAACCTTCGAGCGCCGAGATTTACACAGGCTACCATGGATACCAGGCTAGCCGCTAACCATCTGACCTATCTAAAAGGTAGGTAAGTATACTTCAAATAATGGCACGTCAAACAGGACTAGTCCCGCTTGTATAATTGTATAAATACCTCAAAGAATATTATTGCAAAATCGGGCTGTACCTACGAAGCAACCATATCTACATTCACACAGTAAGAAAATATAAAAGAAGAAAACATTTAATATAAAAAGGATGTTTAGATAGATACTTATTACGGTTGCATCCTGTTTGATGTCGCTGTGATAAAAATAGGTACCAATGGTGCCAACGTTTTCCGAGAACTAATCAAGTCTATTGGAAATAGCGCAATAACAATTGTATAAGATTCTGATACGATATATAATATCATATATGAGTAATAACAGGTTCACAGAGAATAAACCCACGCTCATGCAACCTTTAAAACTCACTGGCGCGCTCGGCGGTGATGTTTGAAATGTGCCCTAACGTTGAAGGGCTCTTCGCGCTCTTGGTATATACCAAGAGCGCGAAGTGAGTTTTAGTAGTTTGTGTTCTAAGGACATCGCCACAAATGATATATTATCTATAATATGACATTTGATACCTATCTATTATTAGTGGCATTCTCCTTAGAGGTGGTAGACGCCACTATAAACAAAAACGTTTATAGTGTTTTCACTGACAAGTATAATAACTAATATGTTGTCAACATGCAACTTGTAGGTAGACTAAAAAGTTCGCCTCCAAGAGGTGCGTCTCACACAATGCAATGAAAGGATAACTTGGAGTCAGTACCTAGTAGATAGATTACAAAGAAATTCGCCTTCGACTACCTATAACTTATAGGTAATTACACAGTTTTACAGCAGAAAAGTATCATTGGGCTTCGTGTTTTAATTTATTATAAACGGGTTATGTTTTTCGAGAGTATGTATGTAATTATATTTCATTGGCACGCCTTAGAGCCGACTTAAGAATAACTTGCGAGGTGTCGTTGGATTCGTCTTAGTTATGAGAGTGACACTGGGTACAAAAAAATAAAAAAAAGTGTAATAGCGTAAATTTAGCGTAAAAAAAAATTAAGTTTATAACAAATAAGTATGTACATATACTTATTTGTTATCTGCTTTTAAAACCCTTTTTTCGTTTCATTATTTTTTTTTTACATCTTCAATTTAAATTATTTATTTTCATAATTTCTCACTTATTCGACTGATACTCATAAATTAGTTTAGGCTACTTAGCTGTGATAGTTTTCCTTTTGATTTAATGATAATATATACTTACTACTACTCTGAATTTTTCACATCTCCAAAAGGCTGACAAGGGGGTGGTGTCGTACACTTGACTCTAACGATAATGTTAATTTAAGGTTAAATATTTCAAAAACTAATAATTATTTTTACAACCCCTAAATATCTTTAAAATACCTAAACAAACAACTACCCGCACGATGGGTTAGCTAAGAAAAAAAATCACACCCACACTTAACGTGTAGAAAAGTTGTTTTAAAGATTTTATTTAAGCTCTTTGTCTGCGTAACTAAGATCTAAGCAATTTTTTTTTCTTTCATTTAAAAAAAGATAATTAGCAATGTGGGATTGAGTCCCACATTACCTACTAGCAATCTTGTTAACCCCTATACCTAAGCTCAAAGACTTGTGTTAGGAGTGGGTTCACGTCCGTAGTATAATGGGTAGGATTCGAACCCGCGACCTTACGATTGCGAGACCGATTGGTATGGACAGACAGACAGCTAGAGAGGCGGACAGAGCGAAACTGAATTCCGTTTTGCCATTTTGGGTAAGTACCCTAAAAACGAACATAGAAAACGAACGCTATTTTAATAAAAGCTTGCTTTTAAAAATATGTTTTACAATTCATTTCACACGTTCTTATTAGCACCTAAAGTGTATATCTGCCACATTGTGTACAAAGAGGTTAAAGACCGAATAGGTAGAAACTTTGAATAAATAATGAGGAATTGCAGCTTGCAATTAAATTATAAAATCATTGGAACATCAAAAAGCTCTTCTTCTGATAATATTTGCAAGTAAGTAGGTAGGTACTTATGTTTGCAAGTGTGGGCGGGAAGTACAATATTAGATGTAGAAGCAAAACTTCTCGTTTGATGCGACCGTACCCGTGCAAAGTAAAAATAAAACCGGGCAAAAGTTGTTACTACAAAGAAGTGCACTACATTTGTAAAACTACGTTTTGAAAAAGTGCACCACCAAAAGAGCCTTGCTAGTTGCCGTAAGCTCAATACAAAGTGTAAAATCTGACAGCGGTCACCTGTATAAGGGTTCTGTTTTTGCCATTTTGACTACAGAACCCTAAAAAGTAGATTTAAAAATCATAAAGGTATAACAAAAATTGATGACGAAGTCGTGTAGCTTCATCAAACGCTTCGACGATGTTGTGTACGTTTTATTAACATGGTGTTCATGCTTTCAAATTTTGTTTAGTACCTAAAGTTGTGCCTAAAGTCTGACGTTTCTCAAGAATTATTTACAAAGTGTCTTAAATTTGATATAATATACTATCTTGGGACAATTCCGTCCCAAATTAAGCAGAGCTTGTACTATGGAAACCAGATAACTGATAAACATACTTACGTATTTCTAAATACATACATATCATAGATAAATAACACCCAGACACAAAATTTCATCACACTAAGTTTTATCCTGTGTGGGATCGAACCCACGACCTCTTGCGTAGCAGTCGGACCCACTCCCACCGCGCCACAGAGACAGTCAAATGATTTCATTACGTATAGGTATGCCATAAAGAGTAGGTACCTACACTAATATAGAGTCATTGGAATCTGTACCTAACAAATAAATATCACTGAACAGTACTTCAATCAATGTGTGCTTTGTACACATTGATTAAAAACCAACGAATACAAAGATGCACTATTATATGTATAATATATATATCGCGCTTCTATATCACTTTGGCAATCGCGGTAAAGCTGATGACATGTTTGTTGTAGGGAATGTGCGGCCCTATATGCGGCAGTAATAAAGGAGCAAGCACATATCCAATATACACATGCAATCAGGGCCGCAGGGTCGACACACAAAAGTCGAATGATGCCGACACTGAAATATACACAGGACACAGGAAGCAGCCGCGTTTCAAATAAGTCAATTAAGTTCAAAATGGATCAAATTCTAGTCCTCTATTACAAATATTTCACAGATAGGTATCAACGCAATTTTCCGCGAAATCTTTTTTCTATTTCAGTTTTTGTCGATTGGTTTCATGTTACCTGTCTGTTTTACAAAACTACTAAAACCAAAACATGGGTACTTTCGGCCGTACCTGTTTATATACAACTTTTAAGTAAAATCTCATCTGGTTCCTAAAATTCTCAAGTTCCTTCGTTTTTATTATTAAAACGGCTTATTTATTAGTTCCCTTACAAATGTTTACTCAAAGCAATGTTCACTTTTTTTTACATTATCGGTTTACCTGATATTACCACCTTCTTGCCTACTTATAAACCTATACGTTAATTGTTTTAATGCATAATATACTGAAGTAATAAGTAGGTATAATAAAAACGTACAAGTCGAAATCCCCAACAATATGTTTCCATAAACTGCTACTATGTTACAAACATAGGTTTTGTTATTTTTGTTTGATTTTTATTATTTGCTGTTTTATTAACCATCGCTATAGAAACCTTTCGAAAATTTCAAGTGTCATTAATACGATCGAGCAACGGACTCGTACAAACGAAATAAAAACTTTTCTTGTGATGGTCGCCTTTTAATTATATCTATTACTAGCTCAATTCCCAATCGAAATTCGTCAATTTTCCCCATTTTTGTCACATTTTCCATTGCTGCTCCGCCCCGATTAAGCGTAGCGTGATGTTACATAGCCTATAGCCTTCCTTGATAAATGGGCTCCCCAACAGAAAAATATTTTTTCAATTCGTACCCCTAGTTCCTGAAATTACCGAGTTCAAACAAACAGACTCTTCAGCTTTATAATATTAGTATAGATTAGGTTATTTTTATTATCAGTTGTTATAGCGAAAACAGTAATACCTAGTTTTTCATTTCAAGCCTGCAACCTTTGAATCGTAATAAGTATCAAAAGTTTTTTTTTATAATCTTTTATTTTTGGGGCTTTTATTCTAGGAACATGTCAGCCCTATCAAAAGTTACTGCCCTGAGATAACCATAAGACAAAAGGAAGGATGGATGTTAAATACTATAATATCTACTTACTAGTTACATAAGTAGATACGTAGGCACCTTACATATCTATAGATATAATAAATACAATCTGTATTTAAACTTTAATCAAACAAATTATGTGTATGATAGGTGCCTCACTTTATAAAAAGGTCTACAATTAAAAAATATGAACACTTTAAGAATTGTATACTATTTGTATATCAAAACATTTTTTTTTTCATCTTAATCTTTACTCGAATCGAGAAAAAAAACTCTGCGTACTCGTAGCAAAAACGGGAAAAATTGTAAACCCTCAATATTGATGATCTAAAAATAAAATACATGTTCAGGATCAACACTAAAGGAATCGCCAACTCAGTGATCGTCGAATTCAACTCTGTTCTGTTCAAAGGAAAATTTTCCAAAGTGTCAAAGCCTTCAATAAGACCAAAAAGGAAACGAAAAGCTAAACACCAATCATCCAAAACTCCCTCCACCAGTGTTACCAGTCTATGTCGCTGAAACACTTATGTACAAGGCACAAAGACTATATGCCCAGGCCAGACCGTTTAAAAGCAGCCATGGATTTGCTTTCTGTTGAAAATTTCATAGCACAGTTTACTTACGGAAACAAGAACACGACCGCCTAATCCGAGTGAATTCCGAAGCCGATCTCTATAAACTAAGAACTCTATTACTAAACTCTAACTACTGCCACTACTAATCACCCTTTTAACAATAGGGTATTTGACTAAAGTCATATCAACCTCTTTTTAAGAAACGTCAAAAACGACCCACTCTGTACAAATTTGTATGGAAAGCTAGCATATAACGTCACGTTTTCTATGGTCAAATTATTTACTTTTAGTGTTTCTCTTAATGATTATAAATTAAGTAACACATTAAAATAATAAATTAACATATATTTTACAACATATTTTTACCTGTTTATTTTAAAATACTTTATTTTGATAGTAGTCAAATACCCAATTAAACTACTAAATATTAAATTATTCTTTATTAAAATGTTACTCTCATTATTATAATTTGCTTGCTTGTTGTTATTTAAAATTAATATCTCTTTTAAATAGGTATTATTCAATCGAATAAATAATTGCTGTTTATATACAACTAGCTTTCGACCCGCGTCTCCGCTCGTTTGATGCCGGTTATCAATAAAAAAACCGGGCAAGAGCATGTCAGACCATGCTCAGTGTAGGGTTCTACAGCCTTGAACAATTGCATTAGTAGAAGAGCCTATGTTAATGGCACTTACGCCCTTTTGTTGAGAAATGCAGTTTTTTGGCAATAACTCAATGATGGCATATCCGATCTTATCAGAAATAATTTTAGTTTTAAGTATTTATTAAGCGCTATCTTTCTGAATTTTACCATGTATATTGGTCACACGGACGGATACTTGCTTTTTTTATTCGCGAAATAAATAAAACCTTTTAAACAATGAAACGTTTTTTAAACTGTAATTCATAAAAAGAAACAAATGACCGCAACCGCAGTCAGTAACAAAAATATTCAATAGAAATTACTCATCAATATAATTTCGACGGCCGTCAAAGTTGTGCCGCAACAGATTGTGCACACAGCGACAAAACACTTGCACCTTCTCTGATGGTTTACATGGCAATAAAGTCTGCAAGAGGGATACTTATAACCATAGTAAAACTCTTTTACTAGTAATATCTCTAACATAGTATCTTCTAAACTCGGGCAATTATCCCACTAGGGCAACTATCCGGGTTTTACCTTATAGTAAACCACCCAATTCTTGGCACTTTAAGAACCAATCATTGTCACTTTTAAGAGTAAATGTCAGCTGTTGTTTCTAAATTCTTATATCGGTTATTTGTATAGTGATGCTAATTTTGAACAGAAAAAAAGAATACTATTTTATAATAATGCAGGTGTAACTATGATTGATATGAACTTTATATTAAACGTTCGGGTTAAAAGCAGTATAATTAGCTACTTATAATTTTTAATAAGTTCATAGATCCGATATTTTTGATAAGTTCAGAAGTTCCTTTGAATTTTGCATACCAGGCCACTCAGAGTTTTGCGAAATAAAGTTTTTTGAAGTGAAAACTTCTTTAGCGGTGTTAAACACTTTTTGGGATGGGTAATAAATGTGAAACTCGCGTCAGGACACGTGACCTGATCAAAAATTCTACAATTAAAAAACTGCTACAATATCATTAGAAAACGAAGGTGAATTTTGCCACCATCTACAATGTTATTATAACTCATGTGGAAAATTAGGCGGTCCAGAAACCAGAAGACCCTAGTTCGAGTTCGAGTAACGATTATCTTTTTACCCTTTTGATTTTGGTTTTTTGATTTATTATTTCATATTTTATTATTATGACATAGTATAAAAATATCCAAAAATATTATTCAAACTCCATGAGTATGTAATATAATGTTCATGTTTTCACTTCTGCCGGCACTCCTCTCCACTTGTAATTATTTTGAAAAAAAATGATAATTTAAAAGAAAAATACCATTGTTCAAATTTCGAATTTCGTGCGATGATTTTCTACGATTTTAAATGTTGCCTAAAACCTGATGAGTCATTTGATCGACTTCAAATGGCTTTTAATGATGAACGACCTTCAAAAGCAACCATCTACCGTTGGCATAGCGAGGCAAGAGCGGTCGCCTTACTATGGGGTATGAACAAAGGAGTGGTCGTCCTACGACGGCTGTCACGGAAGAAATTGTGCTGACTGTAAAAAAAAAATTGTTCAGGAAGCGTTCACATGATTCTACACGAGTACTTTCGCGTGAGGAGGATAGTTTCGAGATATTAGGGTGGGTGCCGCACAACTTCACCGAAGCTCAGAAGCAGGCTCGTCTCGGTGCGTTTACGACATTGTGACAGACGACGAATCCTGGATGTATCAATACGACCCAGAAACAAAGCGTCAGGTGAAGCGATCAAGAAGAGCAGGGACAGTTATCGCTAGTTTCTTTACTTTGACAGGGTATATGGTTTCAATTCCATTACGAGACTTAAGCAGCATCAATATACTACAAAATGCCTGCCAAAAGTTTTGTCTACAATGAGCAACAAGCGACCGAACACCGTGCTCCGCGGGGTACTGTCCCGCACCCACGTATAAAAGAAGTGTTGTTTTCAGGATTCATGTATATAGATGTAAATTTCTCTATTCCACCATAACTTCTAAACGCATGTACTGATTTAGACAAAACGAGTGTCGTTACAATCGTTAAATAATTCCGGGTAATATAGGCTAGGTTAATATAAAAATATCAATATGACTGATTTAGTTTATTGCTTTGATTGAACTGAAGATACGAGGCCAATTTTAGATAAAAAAAGAGAAAAAATGCATTTTCCTATTGTTCCCCACGGCTCCGCTATCATGCATGTTAGATATCGCAATAAAAACTAAGTACACGTGTCTTTCCTGAAGCTTCAAGCTAAAAATAGCTTCTAAATGTTATCAATTTATAGATGGATGTGTGGGCGTTTCATTTCTATTTTTTTATGTATTAGAAACATAAATAACTTTGCTTTCGCATTAAATCTATTTATCATTTAACTAGCAACCCGCTCTCACTTCGCTTCGGTTTATATGTTTTTAGGGTTTCGTACCTCAAATGGAATAAACGGAACCCTTATAGGATCACTCGTGTTTCTGTCACAGCCAATTTGCTCCGAATCTACTAGACCGTTGAGTTTAAATTTGGTATACATATTTTTGTAACCCAAATACGGAAGCATAACGTGAATAGAAGAATTTTGAACTTGAGAGCCATTTTTGGGGAGCAAATTAAGAAATTTAAAAAAAAGTTTCGCTAACTGCATCGTGTAACGTATCAAATAAAATAATAATCACACTAATATTATAAAGGCGAAAGTTTGTGAGTATGTGAGTGTGTTTGTTTGTTACTTCTTCACGTTTAAACGGCTGGAGCGATTTTAATAAAATTTGGTATGGAGTTAGCTGACACCCTGGATTAACACATAGGCTAATAAACCGCCGGTAATACCGCGGGGTATAGCTAGTTAATAATTTGTTTATTTCACACACATAATAAAAGGGATTGTCGTTAACCGCTTTATTAGTATAAAACTGTGTAACAGCAGTCAGCGTCTTCTACCGATTACTGTACTACTAATAAGTGGAACTAGACAATAATTACAAAGTAAAGTGTGAAAATAATAAAAAAACAACGGGTTGCACTCCGGGAGTGCCGGCAGAAGTAGCGTGGACTTTATATTACATACTGATGAAGTTTGAATAATATTTTTCAATTTTACTGACATAGTAATAAAAAAATATGAAATAATAAATCACAAATCAAAAAAGCAATATAAAAAATAAAACAGGTTAAAAAAATATCGTCACGCAGACTGGGGTCTACTGGTTTTTGAACCGCCCGATTTCCCACCTGAGCTATAATAATAACATTCTAATGGTGGCGAAATTTACCTTCTTATTCTAATGATATTGCAGCAGTTTTTCATTGCTCTCCCTCCATCTTACAAACTTTCGATCAGGTCACGTGTCCTGTCACGAGTTTAACATTTTGACTCATCACAAAAAGTGCACAACGCCACTTCAAAAAAAATATTGTAGGTACTATAATAATTGAAAAACAGGTAGGTAAAAATAGAGACCTGATGTATTTGTGTGAGGGTAGGTAATTATGCGTGCGTGCGTGTGTGTGTGTGTGTGTGTGTGTTTGTGTGTGCATGTGTGTTGGTGTTAGTAAACACGAGATAGTACCTAAGAGTAACGTTTCCGAATTCGCGTAGTTTAAATTTTGGAGCCAAGTTCATATTCGAGCCTTGAAATCATTTAGTGAAAACGCGTAAATATTGTTCACTTGGTTTACCAAATTATATAAAACTGACAACAACTGTTGCTAATTACATAAAACTGACAACGAGACAGGCTCGTTTTGTGGAGGGTAATGTTGTGTATTCTGCTATTGATGCGCTTCAGAATAGGTTTGTCGTCCGTATTTTTATGTTTACGGAGTATAGTTGAATGGATAAAGAGCTTGCCTTACTGTTAGAACACCACACTCTTTATTTAAGAGATCCGTACTAGATCTACGCGGTTTGCCCAGCATGACTTTTCAAATGGCTCTTTGCGCACGCTCTAACGGGAGTAACAAGGTTCTAGCTATGCCACCCCATGTTACAACACAATATTGCAGAAGGCTCTGAGCAAGTGCGTGATATATACACATTTGTGTCTGTAAATCTGCAGTTTGTCTGACCTTTCTAAAGACAGGGATCAGCTTCATTAAACGACTCACTAGATTTTTAATGTGAGGCGACCAGTTTAGTGAGCTATCAATCCTTAGACAAATCTAGAAAAACGCCTATTACCTTTAGGAAGTTGTCAAGAGCCCTTATGACAGATTCCGTAAGCTCTATAGTTGCAACTTCCATAGATTTACCCTTCTTAAAGCCAAATTGGTTAGCCCATGTTGATGTAAAAAAATTGTAAGTCTAGTATTTTATAACTTTTCAAGGATCTTTGATAGCACTGTTAACACTGAAATCGGTCTATAATTTCCTACCATCTCCTTATCACCCGACTTATTAATAAAAAAGGTGCTAGTACATACTGTATCTACTGGCACCTTTTTTAAGTATATCGGGAATAATATGGAGAATCAAGGTATTTATTGCGCTCTTTATGACAAGTGTTGGAATGTTGTCAACGCCCACTGATGAGTCAGTTTTTAAATTTGCTATGGACTCGATCTCTTTTAAGTCAGATGGCAGTATATCAAAATATACTGCCATCGAGTCTCTAGGAGATTGAAGTGTACAAGTGCTAGTTATGGGGCAGGAACGGTTGGTGACATATTCACTTAAAATTTGGATATATATTTAGAGATATATATATATATATATATATATATAAATATATATATTGAAAAAACGTTTGGATCTTCATTTAGACTAAAAAATGAGTTTGAGGGGATTGAACATTGTTTATAATAAGTGATTTTACTAACCGTATTCCACTTGCCTTTAGGATTTCTTTTATTTATATCAAATTCTTATTTTGCCTGAGCAATTTTTAATTTGATTAACACGTTGAGGGACACTCGGCTCCCATCGAAAAATAGTGATATGACACAGCCAACTTCCATACAAAAAAAATAGACGGCGCTGGACGTCCTGTCACCTTACAAATGATTAAGTTGCTTGTGATAAAGAGGACGTCCTCAACCGCCCGACGGTTCACGACGTCCCGGCACAATACTAGTAAATATATATAAATGTGGTGACACGACTTTCACAGCAGTCCGACTGTTGCAAACGTCTTGTCACAATATGATGTATTCGTATAGGTACATGTAATAAGACAAGACGTCTGCAGCAGTTCTCTCACCATGTAATTTTAGATCATGTAAACATGCCTAATCTTGGTATTTACTTTATGGAATGAAATGAAATAACAATTATGAATAAACTCCGCGTTTAATAAAATGTATCAAAATCAGTAACAAACATTAGTCACATTATTCAGTATATAACACATTTTAGAATATGCTTACAATTAACACTACTGTTTAGGTTATATTCGCACCTTTTAAAAAACAATCGCAAAAATAAATGAGATCAATTACTTATTAAAATATTATTGCACTAGTTGCGATACCTTGTGTAAGTAATTTTTGTAACTTATCTTGGTGTTTATTGCACCGCAATATACCTAGAGTAAGCCATGGCTTGTGAGGGATCGAAACTTCTTTGAAATAAACTGTAACACTGGCAATAATCGCAGTCAGTTGAGTAGCTCCATAATTGACATTTTCATAGTAAATATAGCATTAGCAGTTCTCTTAAATACAGATTTAAGTTCTAATCTGTATTTAAGAGCTTGTGAACTGCTAACGCTTTATATATTTTTATATATTTATATATTTAGTCAATGCAGAATGCTGTTTCATTTTGTAGCTTAGACAGCATATAATTGGTGCATGGTCAGTGACAAGAGAATCTAGAATATACGAGGTATCTCAATGTCTATTGTCTATGTCAGTCATCTATGTCAGATTTCAGCATTACATGGTCAATACAGTTATCTTGTCGAGTTAGAAGGCAATGTGCTGATGTCCAAATATTTATTACAGTTCCAGTCATTAATACCTGGAGAAATATTTATATTAATATCACCAATTAAGATAACAGATTTGATTGCGTTTAGCGAACCTAGATGCATGTCAAGACTGTCACAGAAATGTTCAATATCACTATTTTATGGAGATCAATATATTACAATAATAGCAAATTAATTATTGTATCTAAATAAAACCCTATTTGCATCAGACACGGTGATATCCATTATCGTATGTTTGATCTCTACCTTGATGAAAATAAGATTCCATCGTTTTGATTGTGATAAAGTTAGGTTTATGAGCTATAACCGGTCATCACGGGTAAAGTTTGTGTTTTACACGTATCACGATATCACATTGAAACGAGGTTCTGTCCAGGAGTACAGCTACGCGAGACACAACGTATGTTGGTTTGAAATATCTTTAATCGATAATAATCGCGAAAAAGTATATTAAAATTTCTGGGTAACAAATCATTGAACGGGACACCTCATTTACTTTCCAACATTGCCATTTTTGTTTTGTAATATGCGTATTTATAATTGCAACAAAAGACAGTATTATTATTTAAATTGTTCTGATTTTTAACAAAGGTAGGCCCCAATTTCGGTATATTGTAATAGTGTAAATATTGCATATTGTTTTTAATAATGATTTAAAAATTATTTAAATACTATTGAGATAGTATATTTAAAAAATGTGTTAGTATTTAGTGTAAATCTAAAGAGTATAAATGTGTAATACTATTGTGGTTTGTGCTTGAAAGTACTTGAAAGAAGGGTCCTACCATTTGTTATCACTCTCCTTGCTTCCTTATTCACGTTCTTTTCCCGGCATATTGATTGTTTTAGGCATGTTGTAAAATAATATCAAAGCTTAAGGTCACAGTTTGCTATTAGAAAGTGCGTAGGTGCTTTTATCTGCTGGTATGGAGCAGATGGGCGTGGCTTAGGGGATTATTAGCCATTTAGCGTAACAACGTGTGGAGCTTACCATTTGTTATCACTCTCCTTGCTGTTTATGCGTTTCTGGTACTTCGCCTTGATTTAAATCACTTTATTTTTTATTTATTACAACATATAGTGAACATGTCCGAACACTTTCGCGATTCAGGGAAAAGGTGAAGAAAATAAAAGAAAATATTTTTTTAATTAATATCATTTCTTTTATAGTTATTTAAGAAAAACCATGAAAATAGGTCCTTTCCCCCCTCATCTCTAAAGCTAAGGGTCTAATATTTTGAAAAAATATCAAAGATAGTTTTTTACCAATAGATTACAAGAAAACCTATAAGAAGTTTGAATTTCGAACATGGGGAAATTTTTTGGATTTCTTGAAAACTCAGAAATAAAAAAAAATGTTTTGCTAACTTTGTCATGTAATATATTAATTATAAGGGCTTATTGTGTCATGTAACATATTTAATAAAACGGCTTATTTGTTAAGGATGTCAAATACATTTCTTTTATAATTTAAAAGTAATTAGTATAAAAGTTATTCAGGAATAACTATGAAAACAGACCATTATACCACCTTATCTTAAGGTCCTTTCCTCACCTATCAAAAAAAAAAATGCCGGTTATACAGAAGCTGCATTCCATATTTCTATTTTTTTTACTGAAAACACGATATTATTCACGAATTTAAAAGATAGTGTAGTACTCTGCAATTCCCGAAACAAGTCACTTTTTAATAATTAAAAGACTTAACTAAAAAAAAATTAATGCTAGTATAGTATGACCATTAGTGCTGTGCACTCCCTGAGGTATGCGCGCGGTGAGACGGGGGGGTTAGAATCGGCTGCTGCGCTGTCAGTGCGCCGTCAACGCTTGTGACGGCAGGTAGTGTTATTTGTATCGGACTGTCTATGTCAGACGCACACGAGATAAATATTCAAAGATGGGTCGTGCGTTATCTCGTGATATGAAGACTGTCATTTTTAAGGTGGCTGAATATTTTAAGAAAAGAAAAGCAGACAAAGAAAGCTTTGAATTTAAAAATGACGTGAATATTGCTAAAATCGTTGCGGAGGCTACGGGATACAGCAAAAGAACCGTACATAATGTGATTTCTGCGGGCTATTTATCAATTGAAAATTCAAGCCAATTAAAATTTCAATCGCCAAAAAAACCAAAAGTTCTAAAGAAAAAACACGTTGTGGATGATTTTGACCTTGGAGTTATCAGAAGAAAAATTCATCAGTTTTACGAAGTTGAAAAAAAAATACCAAGTGTCCGTAAGTTACTATCAAGTTTGAGACAGGATGGCATATTGAATTGTGGACGGGAATATTTAAGACAGCTTTTACACAAAATGGGCTACCGTTACAAAAAATGCAAATCAAAGAGACATCTCCTTATAGAGCAGCCTAATATTACAGTGTGGCGGAAAAAATATCTTACACAAATCAGAAATTACAGAACGGAAAACCGAAACATATATTTTCTTGATGAAACATACATCAACGCCAGTCACCATGCCAGCAAATGTTGGCAATCATCGTCAGAACCCGGTATTCATGCTGATATTGGGAAAGGACGGCGACTAGTAATACTCCACGCTGGGTGTCGAAATGGCTTAGTGGATGATACATTGACTATATTCAAATCCGATGCTAGAACCGGTGACTATCATGGAGATATGAGCGGACCTACTTTTTATAAGTGGGTAGATGAAAAGTTAAAAGATAAGTTGCTGCCGAATTCTGTGGTTGTAATGGACAACGCGTCTTACCACAGCGTTCAGATTGAGAAGAAACCAACTATATCAAGCCTCAAAAGTGAAATGCAGAACGGGTTGCTACGCCATAATGTAGAATTTTCAGGAACCATGTCAAAGGCTCAACTGCTACTTCTTATCAAAAATACACAAAAAGAACCCGTGTATAGAATTGACGAACTCCTGAAAGCCAGTGGACACACTGTTCTGCGTTTACCTCCGTACCATCCAGATTTAAATCCAATCGAGTTGGTCTGGGCTGATATTAAAAACAACATAGCCCAAAACTATATTAATTCTTCTCTAGACGAAAAGATAATCTTATTGGATAAATTGTTTTCGGAATTCACGGCGGAAAAATGGCAGAAATGCGACGATCATGGACGGAGTTATTTATCACCTGCATATTTTTAATAAAATATGAGTATATTTGGGTTACATTTTAATCAACAAAGTAAGTATATATTACAGATAGATAGCCTCCGACCAACGCAACGTCCCGCCACAAGTCTTGCCTTAGAAATGCAAACTGATATCGTAAGATCTGTCCGACATGTATCGACCTCATGTGAACTCATGCACTTTTTTCTTCGCCCCCCACCTCGCCGTGCATACCTCAGGGAGTGCACAGCACTAATGGATAACTAAACTTTTAAATCGACAAATTATACTTTGAACTTTTTTGAAAATCAATATTATAATATGATTCTAAAAAAGATATCAGATCTTATGGAAAGCCAACCTTCTTTTTTTCAACGCGTCTTAAGTTCTGTGCAAACACTACACCGTAGTCAAAATGTGTGACTTACTCGTATCATTAGCTTATTATTAGGTTAGGGCGTGTAGAGTTAAGAGCTTGGCTTTCCATAAGATCTGATATTTTTTTTTAGAATGGTAGTAATAATCGACTTGGCGTCAATTTACATGAAAACGTTTTTGGTGGGGTTAAAATTTTGTTCGCATTCTATATTCACAGAGTACCTAGATAATTGACATTGTTGGTAACAGCAACTACAGTACCATCGATCTTACTTCGATGCTTTTTGGTATGATTGATTGGCCTTTTCATTTTGATCTTAGAGGTTTATTTTTAATTTATAGTTTAAAATATTTGTATTTATGTTGTTTTTCTTACAATACCTTGCCTTTACCCTCTTCTGTAATTATTGTAAGTTGATGTTCCCTTCTACACCATAGGGGGCTAATTAATTGAAAACTTTGATTATACGTACTTTACGTACTTACTATGGTTACTGTTTGCGTGAATTTCATGGTGTAATGATTGCAGTCTAACTGTGCATCTTACAGGCATAACTGTGCCAATATATTGTAAAAACTGGTATTTTAAAAAAGTGGCCACGAGTTTTTATTGCCAAATTATTTCCTCACGGCCTAACTCTTGCGAACTTAGCATTAAATGTAGAGTAGAATCATTCTATTTTTTTTTCTGCCGTTCATAAGCGTTACATTTTGTAACCTAAGTGAATAAAGTAGTGTAACTTTGAATCATTTTTTTTAAATCATACATAGCTCCTATCACACATGACGTTTTCTTTAAAAAAAATGGTATGTTATTTGAGTGGTCAATAGAGGAATTTGGCAGCTAGAGCCGCGCATTTCCGTGCTTCGTGTAACCACGTGAGTCAACCCGGTTGCGTCTAGATCTAGATAGATTCCCGTGATGATCGAACTATTTACATACCTATAAGTTGGTACGGAACCCTCGGTCCGCGCGAGCGAATCTGACTCGCACTTGATCGGCTTTTTTTTAACTCTAGTCATTTTCTATGAATATTGATGAAATTTTGTGAAAAGGTGTCTTAAAGTGGCCACTACTTAGTTTAGTAGGTAAATAATAAAAATAAATATTTTTAAGGGGGCACTATATAAATACATGTAACAGAAGATGACATTTTTTTTTTTCGTCTAACAGTAACGCGCACATCATTCGATAGGACTTTTAAAAACTTTTCAAGGTTTTTAAGAAACTTTTTTGAATGAGTAAATATTTTTGGAAATAATCGCTCCGAAAGTTCCATGGCTTGTCCCCCCCCCCTCTTACTTTTGAACCGTGTGACTAAAAAATATGTAAAAAATAGTAATTATAGCTTAACAAATACTTTAACTGCTTTTCTCAACAAAAGGGCGTAAGTGCCATGAACATTAGCTCTTCTACTGATGCAATTATTTAAGACTGCGGAACCCTACAATGATCATGGTCCGACATGCTCATGCCCGATTTTTGATCAAAATGAATTAGCAGAACACATGCATGGAATATGTCGCGTTCTATTCGTTTAGATTAGAATCAACCCTGCAGTTTCAAAGATTTCCCTCAACATATAAAGCGACAAACACGCAATTTTACCTTTTTATGTATTTATAAATTAGTCAGATAAGAAATATAATACTATTTTTTTGAAAAAAATGAGCCGAATGAGTATGAGAGGTTATACAAACCGAAACCGCTGCGACCCATTGTAAGTCAAATTGCCTCTCCCACTTACGACTTGGCAAAACACGTTGCGTCTGTATTACAGCCACTCGTGGGAAGAACCACGTCTTTCGTGAAAGGTTCGCGCCATTTCGTCCAAATTATATAATGAAGTGGGCAACTTGGTGGGCCTAAGGATATTATACCTCTGCAGACGCCAGGTGTCTACAAAATGGATTGCAGCTGCGGTGGTTCGTACATTGGCCAAACTAAGAGAATTATAGCGAAATGGCTAAAACTACACATCGCAGCAGTGAAAAATCGGCAAACGAACAAATCGGCAATTGCAGAACACATACTGCATTCTAACACAAATAAAAAATATTCAACATTAAATAAACAGAGAAGCAATTATTTTATTTTATCAGATGTATATTAAAACCATAACTGGTTAAAACACTTTCAAAGTACATATATTTTAATAATATAATCAAAAATTTAAAGATAAAAATTGTTACCATTAGTTATGCTTAACAGATAGATATATGCTGTTGCAGACTTTTTTATAGAACTTTTTGAGAGGAACAATATGTCCATAAACAATTTTTATATATCCTTTACCGTTTACACTCCGCCAAGGCGCACAATTTTTGCTGACTTAGTTTAAGTATATTTCCACACTCGCCAACACAATAAAAATTGAACTTCCGATTAAAATAAGAATCATCAAACCATGGATTACCCCCTGTTTACTAAGATTAATTCGAAATAGGGATGCCTTGATAGGAAAGCTAAATTTTCACCCGACATTATAATAAAATAATTTGTGTTACCTACAAAAGGTACAGGAACTATTGTACAAAAACTTTAAGATCAGTCAAGCGAAATTATGATTCTCAACTAAATGAAACGAGCCGGAAAAAACACAAAATCACTTTTGGAAGCAATCTAAAACATTACCAACACTACCAAAACCACACACTCATGTACACAGTTACTACCACACTCACAGCAACAAATTCATACATGTATCAATGTGAACAACTTTTTCCCCAATATTGGGAAGGAACTTGCAGACAAAATTTTAAACATGCATCAAATTGCAACTGTCTGTTCAAATATAAACTCATACGTCTTTAAACAAACGGACTCGGAGAAAATAGTACGAGATATAAATTTATTGAAGTCCGACCCGTTGGCTTGGTTGGTTTATAAATAATACTAAAGCGGTATGCGAATGTGTTAGCACCTATTCTCAGTCATATATTTAATTAATCTTTTCACCTGTCGATTTTCCAGGTGATGGGAGATCGGCTAACAATTATCGGCCAATAGCTATTTTAAGGGCTCTCTCTAAGGTATAAGGTCTAAGGTAGGTAGGTAGACGTTCAAGGCGTCTCGTCAATAACATACATTCAGATTCTTGGATAAATATAGGATTATCTCTCCGAATAAGTTTGGTTTTCGTAAAAACACATCAACTTCTGATCCAGTCAATCCAGGAACTGACGTTTTACATTGTCACGAATCGAAATAACAAGAAACATGTGATGATTATTTTTTTGGATCTCACGAAGGCGTTCGATACCATTCCGATTAACACCCTGCTGTCCAAACTTGAAGAAATAGGTGTCACGATTAGGTATTTTTAAAAGCTACCGTAAAGATTGCACACAAGTGGTCAAGATTGGAAACCATATAAGTAATGAACTTCCAGTCCATTACGGGGTGCCTCAAAGGAGCATACTTAGCCCAACCCTGTTTTTAGTCTTTATTAATGACCTCTGCAACTTTGCTATACCAAACACGAAAATCATTTTCTTTGCTGATGACACAACACTAAACTTTGTAGAAAATACATGGTCCAAGCTAATATATAAGAGCTTAGCTAAAGCCCAATGCGCACTAAACTCTATAACAGGTTGGTTGTTGTTGTCACACACACTTATTCTTAATACCGAGAAAACTAAATACATACCCATCTTTTTCCATATTGAGATTTAAGACTGCCTATGTGGCGCGGTGGGAGGGTATCCGACTACTACGCAAGAGGTCGTGGGTTCGATCCCCACCCAGGATAAAACTTTGTGTGATGAGCACGATGGTATATTCTGTGTCTGGGTGTTATTTATCCATAATATGTATGTATTTAGAAATATATAAGTATGTTTACGGTTATCTGGTTACCGTAGTACAAGCTCTGCTTAGTTTGGGATCAGATAGCTTTGTGTGAGTTGTCCCAAGATATAATATTAAGATATTATTATTATATTATATCGACAGACACACAGCCAAATGTCTCAACAAATCTAAGATATATGCGTGCCCTTCTTACTTCCGAGTAAATTGCACATGTATTCAAATTAACCCTGTTGATAGAATACAATACCTAGGTGTAGTTCTAGACAAACATTTTATATCACAACTAGCTGTCCCGCACAACGTATGCGTAAATTTTCCCCGTTTTTGCAACATTTCTCGTCGCTGCTCCACTCCTATTAGTTGTAGCGCAATGTTATATAGCCTATAGCCTTCCACGATAAATGGGCTATTCAACAAAAAAAGAATTTTTCAAATCGGACCAGTAGTTCCTGAGATTAGCGCGTTTAAACAAACAGACAAACAAACAAACTCTTCCGCTTTATAATATTAGTATAAATTATAACAACACAATTTTAAATTACAAATTGAAGCAGCAAACAGAGTTCGTAAACTTATTTATATATTTAAAACTCTCCGACATGTTGCTGACCACACCATAATACGTAGTGCTTATTAAGCTCTCTGTCAGTTCATCATAAGTTACTGTATTACTTGTTGGGGAGGAGCCCATAAAAGTTCTATCAGACCACTTGAAACCGCCCAGAGGGCTGTATTAAAACTCTCAACATTTCGTCCAATACTCTACCCGACTCTACAAAGATTGTTATGTCCCAAATGTTAGGCAACTTGTTATCCTTAACATAGTTCTACTCCAACAACGGAAAACTCTATACATGCATCCGTCGAAACGGAGGAAGGATAAAATCTGTTTTTTACTTAAACCCAACAACTTTTTCACAAATAGGTTCTTCTGCTACTTAGGACCTTTCTTGTATAATCAAATCAACAAAGTGTTTACATAATATATGGTTACTCGAACCATGAGTGTAAAACAGCTCTTAAACCTTATCTCACAAGTAAAACAATGAAACGAAGAAACTAAAAACTTGATGTGCAAACACTAACCTAAAAACACAGAAAGAAATTAAAAACACACACACACACATTCATGCAAAAAATACACACACACGCACACACACAAACACACGCGCGCACGCACGCGCGCGCACACACACACACACACATACACGCGCGCGCGCGCTTGCGTAGGAACGCAGGCACGCACGCAGTACTAGCCATAAATATGGATATTACACACTTACAATATATATAATATAGACCACAGTCATTATAGAGAAATGTATTGTTTGTGTAACAGTAGTAGGCACTTATATAATTTGTATGACTTTAAAATACAACCACTACCTGTAATTATGAATTTCATAACTCTTGGGGAAAGCAAACTGTTTTTTACAGGCACGAGTAGGATACCTAATGTTAAAAAACTATATAGTTTGAAGTTGGTGCCTAAAACGTAAAACTACATTTCCTGACACCTCTGGCTTTTAGTTACCTTATATTTATTTTGGAAGGTGCTTTTTATATTATTTAGCTATCAAACTAAGTAGCGGCTACTACAGGACACCTATTTACCAAATTGCATTAATAGTAATTTTTTATAAATTATATTTTTGTTAAAACGTACGTAGTTACATTAACTCAAGAAGTGCTGTTACAAACATAGAATGTTGTGCATGCGGTGCTGACCCATAAGACATTGTTACACTAGTCTAAGTTTTTAAGTGAACTGTTTCTTATACCTAAAGTTAAGTGTAAACAGTTGTTGGTTGGCCAATAAATAAATAATATTCAATGTGTAAATAATGTTCAATGTCTTTCAATGTCTTTGAATAAAATGCCTGTGAGATACAGACGGACATAAAGACGTTCCGTTTTGGCTAAGGTATTTAGCCTTAAAATAAAATATTTACGCGATTAAGACCCGTAGCTTATAAAATTCTATAATGTGTACAAATCGCGAAAGTTTACGAACATATATTGCAAACCAATACGGGCCGGAGTTTGTAAACAAAAGAGTCTACCCGTGACCACGGCCGCGGCCGTTGCAATACGGTCGAAACGTCGGGAAATAAACAAAGGTATTTAGCCTTAAAATAAAATATTTACGCGATTAAGACCCGTAGCTTATAAAATTCTATAATGTGTACAAATCCCGAAAGTTTACGAACATATATTGGACCCAGTTTTGTAGTGGTAATATGTAGGTATACTTAACGATTTGAAGTAATTTACGATGATGGAGGGAATTATTCGAGAGGAGATCTTTATTAAAATCGCCCATGATGATATGATGAGTATGCTCTGACCCTATGGATTCCAAAATCGCTTCTTCGAGACCGGAGAAGTAATCCGCTGCGCGAGGAGAGTAAACCACCCCTAAAATGTATTTAGCCCCATTGAAACAAACCTCGAGGAAGATAAATTCAGCATAAATAGAGTTGCTAGAGTCGGAAGAATATAACACTTTATAAGAAAAGTTACTACGGATGTAAATAGCAACTCCGCCTAAACTATCCTATGAGAATGAACCCGGGGAGATAATTAATAAATACAACAAGTATCTACCTGTACATTAACTATGCTGAGGGAACAATCTCTATTTTACATTTGTACCTATAAGTCAATTATCACTCTTTAGTATAATTCTTTGGTCACAAGGCTGTAGAGTTTTAATTTGTTTAGATTCGAACCTCTGACACTTGAATCAAAGTTTGAAGTTTATCTACTTCAAACTTTAATGCTAGCTATATTAATACCTACTTAACACTAAAATCGGGCAAAAGCACGTCGGACCATGCTCAGTGTAGGGTTCCGCAGCCTTGAATAATTGCATCAGCAGAAGAGCGTACGTTCATGGCACTTACGCCATTTTGTTGTGAAACGCAGGTTTTCAGCAATAACTCAACTACGGTATATTCGGTATATCCAATCATGTCTAAAATAATTTTAGTTTAAAGTACTTATAAAGCGCTGCCTTTGTGATATTTTTCATATTTTTTGGTCACATGGTTCAAAAGGGGGACACAATTTATGCAACTTTGAATTGAATGAGGTGAGTGCCCCCCCCTAAAAATATTTATTTTTATTATTTAGCTATCAAATTAAGTAGCGGCTACTACAAGACACCTTTTCGCCAAATTTCATCAATATTCAATGTAAAATGGCTGTGACAATCGGACGGACAGACAGACAGACGGACATGCGAAACTATAAGGGTTCCGTTTTTGTCATTTTGGCTACGGAACCCTAAAAAACCGGCAAGTGTAAGTGTAGTTGCCCATCACAATAATGCGGACTAATGGTCGGTTTTGTTGTTATTTTATAACTAGCTTTCGCCCGCGGCTCCGCCCGCGTGGATGTCGGTTATCGCGATAAAAACTATCCTATGTCCTTCCTCGAGACTCAAACTATCTCCATACCAAATTTCATCTAAATCGGTTCAGCGGTTTGAGCGTGAAAGCGTAACAGACAGACAGACAGACAGACAGACAGACAGAGTTACTTTCACATTTAACCTACCTATGAACATTTAACGTTAACAAGCGTCGCGCGTCGTCCACTGCGTTGTTGGAGCGTAACCGTTATTATTAGGTAAGTAATTAAGGAATTCTTATTAAGGATGTACGATACAATACACAAGTAAATCTCAGCATGGAGATAATTAATATATCGATGATTGGTCAACTATCACATATCCAAAAACAACAATTTAGCAGGCAGGGGTACGCACTCGACTCTAACAAAATTTAGCATTTTTAAGCTTATTATTTCACAAACCGATCCCTAAATCGAAAAATTGTTTCCACAAACCCGTCATATTTTGATCCAACAACAATCCACACCTTGGAGTATTGTTGGATCAAAATATGTCACACTTTGTCTCGTGACTATGAACGATTGAATACTCTCAAGTAGTGTGTGTATATCTATACTTATAATAAAGCTGAAGAGTTTGTTTGTTTCTTTGTTGTTTGTTTGTTTGAGCGCGATGATCTTAGGAACTACTTTAGGTTAGGTTTGAATTGAAAAAATCTTTTTGTGTTGGATAGCCCGTTTATCAAGGAAGGTTATAGGCTATATACCATCACTCTATAATCAATAGGAGCGGAGCAGCAATGAAAAATATTGCAAAACAAGGAAAAAATATTCCTTTGCAGCTTTAACTTTAACCGATTACGCAGTGCACGCAACGGACTGCGTAAACGGTTAAAAAGTTCTAAAGAAAGTCCGCGACAGCAAATGCCTATCTTTTAAGGTTGACCCTCTATTACCTTTACGGAGCCCATATAGTTTCGTCATGTCTGTCTGTCTGTCCGTATGCCACAGTCATTTTACTCTAAGACATTGATGAAATTTGCTGAAAAGGTGTCTTGTAGTAGCCGCTACTTAGTTTGATAGCTAAATAATAAAAATGAAAATATTTAGGGGAGCCCTCCATACATGTAACAGAAGCTATTTTTTTTAGCGAACATCAATGTGTGGTGGACCATACGACAGGTCTTTTAAAAACATTTAAATTCATTAAGTGAATATTTTTGGAAATAACTGCTGCGACAGTTGTATAAATTGTCCCCCCCCCCCTTATCTTTTGAACCGTATGACCAAAAATTTTGAAAAAAAATACGAAGGTAGCGCTTTATAAATACTTTAAACTCATTTTGAACATGATCGGATATACCGTCATTGAGTTATTGCCGAAAAACTGCGTTTCTCAACAAAAGGGCGTAAGTGCCATGAGCAAATGCAATTATTCAAGGCTGCGGAACCCTACACTGAGCATGGTCCGACATGCTCTTGTCCGGTTTATTTATGATAATTAAGTTTGTTCTAAAATAATGCATTTATTAGCGAAAGTGTTCTAATAAACATGGTATTAACCCTTATCCAAATAAATACGTTATTTACCACAAATATTTAATTTTGAACAAAACTGCTCTTATTTCATTTGATTTTAATGAATATGTTAGGAGTTATCATCGATTTAAAATATTACGCAACAAAATCAGGCGCGGATCCACAATATTGTTCAGGGGGGACAACTATTGGCTCAACTGACTGCCTCTGTGGCGCGGTGGGATTGTGTCCGACTGCTACGCAAGAGGTCGTGGGTTCGATTCCCACACGGGACACCACTTTGTGTGACCCAACAAATTGTTGTTTCGAGTCTGGGTGTACTTTGTGTCCGTGACTTGTATGTTTGTAAAGTCCCCCGCGATACAGGGCTTGTACCCTACGGCGAGAGTCGTCTTTAAAAAAAAAAAAAAAACTAGCTAAGTGTGAGTTGTTCGCTGACGGAAGGGGAGGGGGGGCATTAGATTCAACACCGGAACATCAACTACCACCGCTGAGGGGAGGTAGGGGATGGAATATGCCGCCATACAAATACCTATATAATATTATTAAGTACTAGCTGTCCCGCGCAAATTCGTATGCGTCATTTTTTCCCGTTTTTGCAACATTTCTCGTCGCTACTTTGCTCCTATTAGTCGTAGCGCGATGTTATATAGCCTATAGCCTTCCTCGATAAATGGGCTATCCAACAAAAAAATATTTTTTCAAATCGGACCAGTAGTTCCTGAGATTACCGCGTTTAAACAAACAAACAAACTCTTCCGCTTTATAATACGAGTATTATACTAGCTGTCCCGCGCAACTTCGTATGCGTAAATTTTCCCCGTTTTTGCAACATTTCACGTCGCTACTCCGCTCCTATTAGTCGTAGCGCGATGTTATATAGCCTATAGCCTTCCTCGATAAATGGGCTATCCAACAAAAAAAGAGTCTTTCAAATCGGACCAGTAGTTCCTGAGATTAGCGCGTTTAAACAAACAAACAAACAAACAAGCAAACAAACAAACAAACTCTTCCGCTTTATAATATTAGTATAGATATGCCTATATTTTATTTTTAGGCTACAGTATCGTATCGTAGCCACCCAGCGTTCCTTTATTATTCCTGTTTCACTCTTACCGATCAAAGCGCGGTGTACCCTGAAATAGCCTATGTACAAAAGACAATGTTTCCCTTGGTTTCTTCCGCGTGATTTTAAATTAGCATTGTTACGTACCAAATTTTGTTCAATTGTTCTCAGGTGGTTCGTGGATAAAACACCATCCATTACAAAGCCTAAAGCAAATCTTTAAGGGGGTATAATGGCAGTCAGTCCAAACTAAACGCGGGCGAAGCCGCGGGCAGAAGCTATCTGTCACTGTAAAAGCCCAGCATTTCTATGTAGGTAACTAGGTTTTACTTGTAGCAGCTATTGCCAGAAAAAGCATATACCGAAATTAGGTATTTCAGAAGCGAGCGACCGCCGAGTGGGCAGAAACAGCTAATTTGAAATTGGCAAAATGATCACAAGTACAAGACGAGTGATGCGTCGACCAACTTAAAAAAAATTACCAAATAAATAGTGGTTAAAGTTCGAAATAAAAGATGATCACAGAATTTTCACTATTACGGTTACCTACTTTTTGTAATAGCAATTTCATGCTAATTATTCAACCGACTTCAAAAAGGAGAAGGTTCTCAATTCGTTTGTATGTATTTTTTTGTTTTTTTTTAAGCTATTGCATAGCTTCTATCGCGGGCCTTAAGCGCGGGGTCCGAATCCAGAAATTCCGTAACGAAAAAACCTCACGCTCCCCACTCCGACGGGCACAGCGGTGATACTTTTTACTTTTGCCATCTATCAATGAATAGCAGAACTTTTAATGATTTTTTTTTTAATTAAAAAAAAAAAACTTTTTTAAAAACTAAAAAAAAAAAAAAATTTTTTTTTTTTTTTAAATTAAAAAAAAAACAATTTTTTTTAAAGAAAAAAAAAATTCAAACATTGTTTTTTTATAATTAAAAAAAAACATAAAATACTATGCAATAGCTTTACCGCGGCAGTCCCCGAGTGCCACACATTTTGTTTTTGTATGTTTGTTCACCGATTACGCAAAGACGGCTGGACCGATTTGAAAAATTGTTTTTGTGTTTGAAAGGGTATACTTCCAAGTTGATTTTATTGTCATCAGTTCACGATCTGATCATGGGATCCTCTAGAAATCGAGGGAACTCTTAAAATATTAAAGGCACACCTACAGTGATTTAGGTATATAGTGATTCGTGCATTTACTCTTAAAAAACACCAATTGGTGAAGTGTTACTTTAATATGGTATTGAGTAGCACTTTATTCTCGTTATACTACTATAACGCAATGTAATAGAGCCGATAGTGAACTCCTTAACAATTAACGGCCCTGCATCGGGGTAAGCAATATTTTGTAAAAGGATTTCAGCAGTTGACATAAGCCTATTGTAACTTAAGTGAATTACAAACCAACCCACTAAAAAGTGAGAAGTAAAATACTTTTTTACAAAAAAATATTACCGACTTCTAAAAATTATACAAGGCAACTAAAAAGGAAAAAATAGTGTGGGTGCCGTATAAAACATAAAGACTACTATTTCATGGCACCAACTTCAAAATGTTTAATTTGTTTTTGTTATTCTAGGTATATTTTTTATGGCTTTTGGCCAACTTTTGGGCAACTGCCTTGTATTTATTTTAGAAGTCGGTAATATTTTATTGTAAAAAAGTTTTTTTATAATTTAATATGTATTTACTTTTAGTGGTTGGTTAGGGGGAGATTTAAATCTTAGATTTTAATGTAAAATCTTAAGATGAGAGAAGACACTTTACTAATTTCTAATACAAAATGTTTCCCAGCTAAGCTGCAGACGGACATATGAAACGGACGGACTGAATGGAATTTCAACAAACGGGTCCTACGAGATAGACAGGTACACAGATAAACTGACAAGCAGCTAACGAAATTCGTACACATAATTATATCTACATACTCAGACAAACAAACGTTCGATCAAACAAAATCGCGATCACTGGTCAACTAATGAGCTTAATGGCAGCTTAGCAATGTAATAAAAGGTTCGTAGCTTTAAATATTTCACGTGTTTAATTTCTCCAAGTATTCTAATATAATTTTGTAAAAATCGCGAATGTATTAAAAACAATTATTGATTTGCCGTCGGGAGTTGAAAACTAAAATCATGGATGGAGATGCAGTTTCACAAGCTGCAGCTAGAAAGTGCTATTAAATTGAGTGACAACAAAGAGATCCATTTAAAAAACATAAATATGTAGTTAAATACAGACAAATATTCTTAAAGTTTCTCACAAAAAGTATCTACACGGGAAATACGAGGAATACAAATAAGTAGAGCTTTTCTCGTAGTACTTAAACCCGTCGCACAATTAGTGATATTTGGATGCATTAAATATTTTAAAAATTAGTGATATTTGTATACACAGTTTTAATACCCTGTCTATTAACCGATTTCTTGAATATTGAAGAATATAGTTATCATGGAAATATATATGTTTTCGGTACAATTTTATTGTGCGTAGTAAAGAAAACATATACAATTTAAAGGAATTATCATTTAGATAACTTGCTTGTTAATTAATTAATTAAAACGGAATATATGTTTCTTTGGAATATATTTATATACTATATTACTGCACCTTGGAATGATTTTGACTTAGGTATAAAATATTAATTTCAATATGAAACTTTAACACTTTCACAAAATGAGTTTGTCTTCCAGAGACCGACAGATAGACGAATGGACAACTTTTCACAGCTACCCCATTCTTTACTCAAAAAACTGTAAATCACTACAGAAAAAAAAATTGCAAACTGCACTTTTATAATAAATTAATATTAATTCAATTTTGCGATCACTTTTTGATCATAATCATTATCATCATCAAACAAAGACGTTCACTGCCGAACATAATTATATACCTCCACAATAATGACTTCTGCAAAGTCCGATTTTGAGCGGTCAACATCCAACGGCTTAATTTGTCTTAAAAAACCTAATATTTAATCAAAACTAAACTTCTAACATCGATGGGGAGGAATTCTCTGACGCCTAAACGGTTTTGCATCCTCACTTTTCTATTTTTTTTTGTAAATATCTTGTATATATTGCATTATTTATTATAGGTGTAATTTAGACTAGTTTTTAAATATCGTGTATATACTTTACAAGTAAACTTGTAAACTTATATTCTACCACTACAATAAATAATAAAACATGTTAAATTATAAACTATTGTAATTTACATCTATAATAATTAATAATACAATCTAAACAAGATATTTATCAAAATAAAATAAAGAAGGAGGACAAAACCGTTTAGACGTCTAAGAATTCCTCCTTTTCGATGTCAATAGGTAATGTTCCCAGAAGACATATAAATCTATCTCTCTATAAAAATATGAAAATCACATTTAGAAAAAACAATTAAATACTTACTGTTCATTGTTGCTTCAACAGCGGCGCACTACGTTCTTTGTTAACACGCAAACTTTGCGAAGTTATCACGAGACCGGGTGCAACTACTACGGCTCAAGTTCTCAGGCAGTCTGAAGCTGGTGGAAGTTCGCCACTGGATGGAAAGCTGGCGCATGCGCGCTGATGCCTGGCCAGAGGCGTAACATAAACCCCTTCCCTTGTGTGTCAGTCACACACAGACAGCAGATGATATTACTCTATGTTGGAAAACGCAATTGTGAACATCACCATGCTACCGATTAAAATGAAGCCCTCTGTGCAAAAGCACTCCTGTGCGTACGGGAGTAATGCTATTATTCGGCTTTGAACCAATAGCACTATTCAGCTGTATCCTCAAGCTATTATTACATTACGGAGAGGAGAGTTTTACATGCATACTTTTTAATCTTGTTTTGACTGGCCTGTTGGTCTAGTGGTTAGGAACCCTGACTACTAAGCCGGAGGTTGTGGGTTCGATCCCCACCTAGGATAAAACTTTGTGTGATGAGCACGATGATTTATTCTGTGTCTGGGGTAATTTATACATAATATGTATGTATTTAGAAATAGGGTTGCCATAGTACAAGCTCTACTTAGTTTGGGATCAGATGACGCTGTGTGAGTTGTCCCAAGATATTATTATTATTATTAACTTGGTAACTACTACACTGTTCAGTTATATAAGAAAAAAGAAGAAAAGTTTCTTTTCTTTCTGTTTATGACGTACAATAAAAAGCAACCTTATAATAATTCTTATTTAAAAAAAAAAAAAAATATATATATATAACTAGCATATGCCAGCGGCTTCCCCGCTAAGTTCGTTCATCCCCAAAAGGTTAATTTCCGTGCATCGCGGCCGACCGCGAGCCGCGCGCGGCTTACGACAAGCGTCTGACGCACGCGGCCGATACTACAATACTCAGAGTATGAGAATGTATGGCGCCATTTCCGAGGTCGGCGACAGACGCGCGCGACCGACGACTGACGTAGGCTGCGCGCACACTCTGACTATTGTCGTATCGGTCGCGCGCGTCAGCCGCGCGCGGCTCGCGATCGGCCGCGATGCACGGAAATGAACCTTTAGAGCTCAAGTTGCTTAAAATTATTTTTCATTCCTAGTTTAAATCACAAAAGAAGACTCTCTGTAAAATTTCAACTTATCAAGTCCTAAGAATTTGGCTCAACATTAATGAGTGAATGAATGACCGGACTTTCATCTAATCAAATCTAATCTATACTTATAATAAATCTGTAGAGAGGTCAATTCTGTACATTAAATATATTTCCAAAATAACTATCAGGGGGTGATTAGGGATCGATACTGATGCCAAAAATGCAATCAGTAAATTTTTTGTCTGTCTGTCTGTCTGTCTGTATAACCGTTATAGAAATAAAAACTACTAGACGGATTTTAACGAAACTTGGTACAATTATTTTTCATACTCCTGAGGTGGTTATAGTATACTTTTCATCACGCTACAATCAATAGGAGCAGAGCAGTGAAGGGAAAACAGGAGAAGTTACTCCATTTTTTAAGCTTCCGTCGCGTGTGCAACCTTAATGGTTAAAGCTGCACAGAAATCATGTATGACGGAAATATTCTCCTTAAAATTATATAAAAAATATCCCACGACAGCATATGTCTATCTTTTATGGTTGACTCACAATATCGCGTGTAACTCCCGATAGCTTAGCAGTTCGAAGCTTTCTAATTATATTTGTCTACTCTTACGTTTATAACACTCTCAGTCATCCCTAATTCAAAAAGTTAACTTATTTAACTATTCCATAAAAAAGAATCATAGAAATCGGTATGTAAACACCAAAGTTATACATGAAATACGCTAATAATAAGCCATCGCGCTTGAATACTGAATCATGCTATCTATCTATATCTATACATATAATAAAATTGTAAATTTCACATGGCCGAACTTAGTGAAAAAAAATATTAGGAAATGTTCGAAAAGAGTATTTAAACACTTTGCTGCATTTTTTTAGAAATGTCTGTCTGTCTGTTTGTTTGAACACGAATCACGCAAAAACTACCAGACAGATTCGGTTGAAATTTTGCGCGTGCAATTTAAAAGATGTGGATTAACATTTAGGCTATAAATTATCACGCTTTTTCCCATAGGAGCTAAGCAGTGAGGGATAATGTCTGTAGCTATTTTTCGTTATAAAACAGTAACTACTTGACGGATCTTTATGAAAATTTACAGTTTTATAGTAAATACTATACTTAGGACATTATTTACACTAGGAATCATTACGCTAACGTCTATGGGAAACGAGTAGCAACGTATTTTTTGTCGCACCATAATGGTTTATCACAATTTTTTCCACAATTAGACATTATCTTTAATTGTAACCCATGGAATACATATCTTCATGCTAAAACTATACACAACATTTTTAAGTTTCATAAGAACAGTTATTTTGACGTGGTATGTAGCGAACAGTATAGCCTCGAAGCTATGCTAGCGGTCTTTGACGACGACGAAGTCTCAGGCTCAAATCTGATTACGTTCTTTTTGTATTTTTTTAAAATTGTCTTTGTCCTTTTTTAATATTTTTCTCAATGTTATAGTTATTTTTTCCCCCTATTCCCAGTAGTATTACCCAGTAGTCTTACCAGTAGTACTACTGGGAGTTTTCATCCCAATAGACTTACTGATAGTAAGACTTCGTAGGTGTCATATTTGGCCAGGTTTTCCCAGTAGTACTACTGTAAAAAGTAATAATAACACATAGACCTCGGAATTTATAGACAGTAGCAACCAAACTAAACAGTAGCAACTAAAAAATTAAGAAAACAGAAAAACCAAAGAAATTGTACTTATTGTTATTATTAGGAACCAAAGCATCCTTAAATTACGGGTTTATCCACTTAGTCATACTAGTAAATAATTAGTCTTGACAAATCACAAAATTAATATTTTCACCAACGAAGCTTCTCCAAAAAATGACCAACGCTTATATCGCCATTGATTAATTGCATTTGTGCATTCTGAATAAGCCGGTCGCGTTCAATGTAAATGTTGTCTCTTTTTTTTAAATTAATTTTAGTTTTGACTTGGAGGCTACGCACTTTTTGATACGATGCATCAGAAACTAAAATGTTCAATAATTGGTGTAAATTGCAGGCTTTCTTACCAACATCACCATTCAACACAAAATGCCACGATTCCAAATAATTGGTGGTACGATGGCGTTGGCCGAATACGCACATTCTTTCAATAATATTTTTGGACAACCAATTTCTGTTCATATATCTTTTAAATTCTTCAATTTTTTCTTGGTCAGTGATGCTTTCCATTTCATCTATTACGTAACTCCAACCATCCAAAATATTTTCTCTGGGTAATAACGGCAAAAGTTTACAAAGTGACACTATTCTGTACGCCTTCAATTTAAGAGATTTGGTTTTTCTTTTCAGACTCTCACAATAGTGATAATAGCATCCGCTCGGTAATATTTGTGGAAAAACATATCTAATAGCCTGTATCATGGCATCTTCGTAGTCAGTTTTAAATCGTTTGGGGTTCCAGTTAGGTATTTGGCTTTTTATTAATTGTAGTAATGTAATGTATGTGTTCTTAGTTTTATCCGGAAGGAAAGCATAGACAACGGGTATTATATTTGTAATATCTTGAGAACTCCCCAGATCGCAATGAATTGTATAGAGTTGCAGGAATGGTTCTGGAATGGCACCAAATGTGCCATCACTGAAATAGTCGTCACATTCCGTCATAACATTTCTTGCCGCCGTGGAGGCAAATACTAAAATTCTAGCACTATCATCACGATAGAAGTCCGCCAAAAGAAATGAATGAAATTTAGACGGAACTTCAATATCGGTAAAATTTTTATAATATAATTTGTCTACATTAAGTGTTTGATTTCTTTGCCGGTAAAGTGTTGATTTTATACTGGAGAACTGAGGTAACTTCTTTATTATGTCGATACCACGATTTTCGAGTGAACCCACGGCTTTTCTATAGATCTTGGGTACAGACACGGTATCTGATTCACTTACTTGTTTTTTACAGTCATCTAACTTCATGTCTATCTCGTTTTGAGCATAATCAGGGGAGCATGTTGGTAAATGTGATACAGCTTTGGATACAATACTATTATTGATAGTAACCGATCCCACGCATTTGCTTTTACGATATTGAGCACATCGCCATATAATTCCTCCATCTTTGTAATTCTTTAATTTATAATACTGGTAACCATTAAACAGTAATACTTCACCTCGTCTCCTTTTTATTATATTTATATCACACATTTTAGAGTATAATATAATGTATCAGAATTAATTTCAAAATTATTTGAGCCTTTTGATGGATATTAAGTGACAATATGTCAAGGAAAATGTTTTATAATATGTCATAGTCAAATGCACTAAAGAGGATAAATACCTATTTATAAGGGAACATTATTAGGTCTACATTATAATATTGTTTTGTTTTACTGGTAAGTCTACTGGGAACAAAAATCCGTGTAATCTTACTAGTAAGTCTATTGGGATGAAAACTCCCAGTAGTACTACTGGTAAGACTACTGGGTAATACTACTGGGAATAGGGGATTTTTTCGGCTATAGGTAACTTATTTGCTTTGGTTAATATTTTTTTTATATTAAAAATCAAGTGAAATATGCACTTATGTAAGATATCTATAGGTATTGCATGCACTGCAGAGAGTAATGAATTAATCGTAGTAGAAATGAAAAATAATATTACATTCCAATTTAACAAGTATTCGATATTTTCCAGAATTGATGTGTTCGTGCTCAAAAAAAAGACATTACACACGTAAAAAAAACGTGTAGCGCCATCTATGAAATCAAATTGGTCACCGTGATCAAACAATTCCTTATTTGTGAAAACATTTATTAGGGTATAGGTGCTTACGATGACGGATTCATTTTTTGCTGAGTTGCAACATTCTCCTATTTATTTAATTAAATTGCTTAAATTAATAAAAAAACATTAAGTATCAGAAGAAACTTCACTGGTTTTGAAAGTAGATGGCGTTGTATTCAATAATGTTCTATACATATTAAAAGAAGTTTTAAAATAGTATTAAAAATAAACATATTACTATCATTTTTAGAAATGTTTGTCTGTCTGTCCGTTTGTTTGACCACGCATCACACAGGTGCATCGAGGATCATGTTTTGGGGTTATGGTGTATCAAGTGTTCGTCAATTCAACGATAATGAATGACTCATCGGCCAAATGTGAGTAGTTTGGGTGACGGGAGGAGGGAGGTGGGGGGTCATTGTCTGTCAACGCGAAGTCTGGGGGAGGGGGAGTCCATGTCTTTTTTTCTTACTTGCATCATTGTAACATATAAGAGAGGCACTCTCTTATATGTAAAGTGGGGATGTGATTTTTTTCTCACCTACCCCATCGTGTGGGGTATCATTAGATAGGTCTTTTAAAAAGCGTTTAGGGTTTGTGAAGACTATTTTTAGATTTAAGGATTCCTTTGTGTAATATTAGGATTTATAGTGAACATTTTTGTTAGAGTCAAGTGTTCCCCTGCCAACTAAATGGTTGATGTTGGGTATGTGAAAAAATTCACGGTAGTAGTATAAATACTAAAATTATAAAGAAAACTATCACAGTTAAGTACTTAGGCTTTACAAGTTGACGATAAACATCTGATCAAATGGGAAGTACCAAAATGTTAGTACAAATTCTATTTAAAATTATTAGGTATTAAGTAGGTATAACGTTGAATGAATGAAACAAAAACAACAGAAAACCCACTTCTTAAGCCGCACACCAAATTAACTATATAAAATAATAGAATAGAACGATTTTTATTTAGTACACAGAAGAAACAAAAAGAAAGTACACAAAATAATAATGTCTATACATAGACATTATTATAATTTAACAGGAAAAGTCATGCAAAAGATAAAAAAAGTAATAAATAAAACAGTAAAATAATAAAAATAACAATAGACAAAAAAAAGGGACACAAGTAACACATATTAATGACAGAAAAACACAGTAAACGAATACCTAAAGAGTCTGTGTTTGGTACTTATTCATTTTCACAAAGCTTTTGGGTGTTGAAGCTATCAATAGAATAATATATGATGATTCTCCGCTGCTGAATCATATCGCGGCTCACCCGACAGGATTGTTTCCAACATATTTACACAGAATTTATTTCGTAACATAAACTACCTTAATTTAAACCCGACTTTCACGCGAACGAAGTCGCGGGCACAGCTAGTAATATATAAAATTCTCGTGTCACAGTTTTCGTTGCCATACTCCTCCGAAACGGCTTGACCGATTTTGATGAAATTTTTTGTGCTTATCCGGTATCTATGAGAATCGGCCAACATCTATTTTTCATCCCCCTAAGAGTTTGTTTGTTTGTTTGAACGCGATAATCTCAGGAACTACTGGGCCGCATTGAAAAAATATTTTATTGTTGGATAGCATCACGCTACCACCAATAGGAGCGGAGCAGCAATGAAAAATGTTGTAAAAAAAAAGGATGAAAAAAGAAAAAAGGAAAAATTTACGCAGACGAAGTTGCGCGGGTCAGCTAGTTTTTATATAAAATTCCGTCGTCGTCCATTGTAGATCGCAAAGAGAGCAGGCCAGGCTTTTCAAATAGTTGCTACGTTTGAATATCGTATTAGTAACATAGAGTAAATCACAGCGAGGAGTAAAAGTACAGCATTGAGCTGTCAAGCTAAATGAAGCTACATAATCAATAATTACAATTAAATATTGTGATATTAAAGTGGACATAGATGACTTTTTGAAATATTTGTAACATATAAACTGTTTCATGAGGGTTATAGAAGAAGCCACAAAATTGCTGGGAAGCTTATGGTAACCAAAATGTAACTGGCAAAAATGTGGTGCCGAAGTGATTTAAAGTTTCGATCAATGCCTCGTCTTTGCTTCCCTATATTGTTTGGTAAAAGTGGAATACCAAGAGAACTCTCAACTTTGCCTCTCTGTCTTAATCGGTATATCCGAGATAGATCGCCAGAGCTTTGTATGTTTAGGGGTGAAAGTGTCATTTTGAAGGGCCTAATTGTGGAAAAACATTCTCTAGGCAGCCGACGTTTTAATCTCGCTATGACTTCAATTTACGTAGTTACATAACCACCCATAACAATTTGCATAAGTACATGCCATGGTATTACTATCATGGCCGCCGGCAACAGGGTGCAGGGGGGTGCACTTGCACCATCGTGTCGGAAATAAGTCTTTATGTTAGTGTTAGTGAGTTATTTATTTAATTTTATAAGTAATTAGATCATAAGTCATTTTTTAAAGATAATTACTGTCCGTATAGTAAGTATAGTGTGTAGATGGTAAGCAGGTGGTAAGTATAGAGTGAATGGCGCCGCCAGGATCTTTTTCAGGAGAGTACAATAGGGTCAAAAAATCCTGGATTACTATAGTGCAGAAGTAGTATCCTCAATCCAACAGCATCCACGTTTGGGTTTACCCATTTATCCTACAATTGTATCACAGGTTTTATAGGTTTTAGTTAATTTTGACAAAACTATCTTGACCTGTTACGAATACCATTAACGCTTTTCTTCATGAAAGAAACTTAATATTAATATAACTTGTCTAAAATTAAGTACCCAGGAAAGTGTTCGACGACTACTTTGTATTTCAGGATTATAATTAAAGTTAAATTATAATTTAAAATTTTTGCCAACGATTCGACATAAATGCACCACTGCTGGACTCCTGTAGATAAGAGTGATGATTCTTTGCCAAGTAACACAGACGCATCAATTTAGTAACGGGCACTTTCTTTCTTATCGTCATAACTTTCGAAATATATGTCCGATTTACGTTATGTAAGACAAAGCTTATCTACTTTAAAAAGAAGCGTTAAACGTAGTTTTTTGATAAAAAATAAATTTAACTGCAAAATGTGCATTAGAAATCAAGTATCAAATTTTATTGTATTTATGATTCGCTATGTTGACAATAATGGCTTTTATTTAAAATAAGATTATGTTGTTGCGGACTTTTTTGTTGAACTATTTAAGATAAATATTTCCACCGTACGTTACATTCGTGTAACTCTTACGAGTACCTGTAACTCGCAGCGCACGCCAAAACATTTCGCAGAAGGCAGAATTTTATTAGACTTAATTGACACTTTATATTATATTTCGCCCAATTTATGCAAATCTTTATAAATTATAGCCTATTTGTTTGTTTATTGTACAGTTTCATTAGAATCTATTAAGTAGTTTTTGCGTGAAAGAGCAACAAACATACATCCAATCATCCATACATACAAACTTTCACATTTTTCATATTAAGTAGGGATAAAACCTTAAACAATCAATCATAACCTTAATTTAAACAACAAATTTATGTTTTATAGCACGTCATAAGTATGACAATTAATGGTCCCATTCAGCATACCTATATGTTACGATTTTTGCGACAAACTTACAACGCTGATTTTCAACGAGACGTACCTACGTATGTATACCCATGTACGGAGTACCCAAGCCGAGCTAGCAGTTAGATACCTTTATCTAGAATCTAGATCAATAATAGATATAGGTAATAATAAATAACACATACTGTAATAAAAAACAACATATTGTAATAATTTTATAGTAAGTAATACAAATTTCATACTTCTGCTTATTTTTAATGTTTGAATTTCTAAAACCTGTTGTATGGAGATTTTTCTATTGTATGGAGGAAAACAACGATATGAATTGATTTTTAGCGACCTTAGGGCTACCGGGACATGTCCGTCAAAGTCGAATTTAGCCATAATATGATACGATTTTAAGGCAAATTTAGTTTAAAGTACTTATTAAGCGCTACCATTTTGATTTTTTTCATACTTTTTGGTCACACGGTTCAAAAGTTAAGGGGGGAGGGACACAATTATGCAACTTTCGGATTATTTTCAAAAATATTCACTCAATCAAAAAAGTTTATTAAAAACCTCACAACGTTTTTAAAAGACCTGTCGAATGAAAATCAGCTTCTGTTACATGTATGGAGTGCCCCCCCCCCCCCTAAAAATAATTATTTTTGTTACATAGCTTTCAAACTAAGTAGCGGCTACTACAAGATACCTTTTCACCAAATTTCATCAATATTCATTATGTAGTCTTTGAGTAAAATGCATGTGACATATGGACGGACAGACAGACATTCCGTTTTTGCCATTTTGGCTACGGAACCCTAAAAAGCAAATATTTTTACGCAAAAATTTTAAGCACCACTGAAGATACCCTAAAAAAAATTGTTTTCAAGATTTTATTCTTTCACTTAGTCAGCATAAATACTATGTGTTTCCAGTAAAAGTATAGCCTTCTAGCACTAACAGTCTCTGAGCTAAGCTGCAGACGGAGGGACGGATGGACATTGCGAAATTATAAGGGTAGATACCGTTTTGCCATTTTGGTGATTAAACCTAAAAATGGTTGCTTCTTTTTTCGGCAAATTAGGACATTACACTACAATATCGCTTGCAAATCAAAGGACAGTGACTGCAGATTAGTACGTCAACACTTGCTTGCCCAGAGTCTTAAAAAAAGTTCGTGAAATGCGTCCTCGAAGCAATGTCCTCCTTCCACACCTTTAGCGGATTTTCATCGTCACATTCCGCTAAGGTAACAGAAACCTATTTGAAGGCTTTAAATGCGAAACTGATGACGCATTCGCCTTACAGCCCCGACCTCGCACCCTTCGACTTTGTTTGTTTACAAAAATTTAAGTCAAACTTAGAGGCACGCGTTTTACGAGCTCAAAATCGGCGGTGAATGCATTCCATGAAGCCAATGTAGAGGTTTCTATTGAAGACTGGTACAATTGCTTTGTACAATGGTTTTAGCCGTTTTAGCGAATGCAAAAATGCATTAATTGCGAGGGAATATATTGGTAAAATATACCTATATTTTTTTAATTTGACTTTTGATTATTTTAAAAAATATCAGATGTTTTATGAATAATTTAGTGTTTTTACAGCAAGTAAGTAGGTAAATCTATACTTATATTAAAAAGCTGAAGAGTTTGTTTGTTTGTACGCTATGATCTCAGGAACTACTGGTTCAAATTAAAAAAAAAATCTTTTTGTGTTGGATAGCCCATTTATCAAGAAAGGCTGTGTAGGCTGTATAACATCACGCTATGATTAACAGGAGCGGAGCAGCAATGAAATATGTTGGAAGAACGGGGAAAAATATTCCTTTTGAGAGATTCCGTTGCGTGCGTGGCGTAATCAGTTAAAGTGACACAACAATAATGTATGACGGAATAGTTTCTCTTAAAAAGTTCAAAAAAAAAGTCCGCGACTGCAAATGCCTATCTTTTATAGTTGACCCACTATTACTACTATTTGCGAAAATGTTTTAATAAATTTGGTTTTAACCCTTATCCAATTAAATACGTGATTCTTCACAAATATTTGATTTTGGGTTGGTGGGATTTCAATAAATATCTTAGAAGTTAAGTATTATAGTTTTAGAATATTACGCAACAAAATCAGGCGCGGATCTAGAACTTTGTTTAGGGGGTTAATTATTGTCTCAACTGGCCAAGTGTGAGGTGTTGGCATGACTGGATGTGGGCGGGGGTATTAGATTCAACAGCGGTACATCAACCACCACCGCCGAGGGCAGGGCGGGGGAGGAATATGCCTGTCAAAACACAGTACAGCGTCAAAATTGTCATTAGTTGAGTCTGCTGGGAGGCGAGTCAAGTACCGTAAGCCTTTACGGAACGATGTGCGAGGTGGGCGGTTATGTTAGCACCGTACCAAGTCCGGCTGGTAGCTCTGCGAGGCAAGCCGCGCGGCATTTTCCCTATGGAACGGTTGTGTTTAAACTGTTTTTTAATGTTTTATATGCGATATACTACAATAACACTTTTTAAATAAATTAAATATATATTAATAAGTTACTTTAAAATACAAAGTACAGCACACAAACATCTATATAATAACAAAAAGACCATTGTATCGTATCGTAGCCACCCAGCGTTCCGCTATTATTCCTGTTTTACTCTTATTGAGTACTAGCTGACCCGCGCAACTTCGTCTGCGTAAATTTTCCCCGTTTTTGCAACATTTCTTATTGCTGCTCCGCTCCTTATTTCTCCACTATTTAATGGATGTAATTATACATATAAACATTCCTCTTCAATCACTCTATCTATTAAAAAAAACTGCATCAAAATCCGTTGTGTAGTTTTAAAGATTTAGGCATACATAGGGATATAGGGACAGAGAAAGCGACTTTGTTTTATACTATGTGTGTGTATGTAGTGATCCTTGCATGCATGGTGTACCCTAAAATATAACAAGCAATGTTTTCCCTGCTTTCTTACGCGTGGTTTTAAATTAGCATTGTACTTGTAAGTATCAAATTTTGTTCAATTGTTCTCAAGTGGTTCGTGGATAAAGCAAAGAAAGTTTCAGCTCTTTAAGGATTACCTATATTGTAGGTGCCCACTCTCTCTAGCCCTCTCATGTGACGTGGACGAAGTGGCGAGGATCAGCTATCTGTGTATTTAAGAGTCATTAGAGGAAATTGTGATCGACTATTTTTTTTTTAAACAATAAAAAAAGATAACTAGCAATGTGGGATTGAGTCCGACATTACCTACTAGCAATCTTATTGTTAACCCCTCCAGCTAAGCTCAAAGGCTTGTGTTAGGAGTGGGTTCACGTCGGTAGTATAATGGGTAGGATTCGAACCCGCGGCCTCACGATTGCAGCCGATGCCTTAGCCATTAAGCTACCGCCGCTTTAAACTTTTATACCACACAATCACATTTCTGAATGGATTGCGGATGGCTGAAATTTGGTACACAAATAGTTGTTAAGATATAGGCATCCACTACAAAGCCTAGAGCAAATCTTTAAAGAGGTGAAATGGTGTCCAAACTTAATGTAGGCGGAGCCGCGGGCGGAAGCTAGTACTTTATAAAAGTGGTCATGTCGAGAAAGTGGACATTTTGGACAAGTAGTCATATCAGGAAAGTGTTATATTTAAAAAATATTTGTTTTTTTAGACTACCTCTGTGGCGCGGTGGGAGTGAATCCGACTGCTACGCAAGAGGTCGTGGGTTCGATCCCCACCCAGGATAAAACTTTGTGTAATGAGCACGAAGGTTTATTCTGTGTCTGGGTGTTATCTATCTATAATATGTATGTATTTAGAAATATATAAGTATGTTTATCGGTTGTCTGGTTTCCATAGTACAAGCTCTGCTTAGTTTGGGATCAGTTAGCTTTGTGTGAATTGTCCCAAGATATTATTATTATTATTATTTGGGGTTCTTAAAACAAGTCCATTGTCATTATTTGATATGTTACACCAAAACTTTTTTTTTTACATTTATTTAGCCCTAAAAAAAAACAGACCTATTATAATATTCCTGTAATATTTAAGTAAAGTTTTTTTTTTGAGATTGTGATTTGGGGAGAGCTGAAGGGAATGGACTACTTTCATGGAATATCCTGAATAACTTTAAAATAAATTATTTTAAATTATAACAAATATTTATTTAAGACCCTTAAAACAAGCCCTTTCAACCGTGTTGGGGTCATGTACGCATACCAAATTTCAACTCAATTGGTTCAGTAGATTCAGTGCAAATTGGCTATGATAGACGGTCAGATAGAAACACGATTCTTATAAGAGGTAGAAAACCCTAAAAAGAAGCCTCATCTTTCGGAGGACGAAGCCTTCGAAGAACGCCTTTGATAAAAAGGCATTCTTCGCGAACGCCTCGTCCAGAGCAATTAACAATGTAATTTGTCTTGTAGTTGTAATTTCTGAAAACAAAATTTACGTAAGTACCGCTTTTTACTTGTAACTTACAGAGAATACTAATCTGCGGTGTAACTTTTACAACAACAAATAAGTAGGTAAAAAAACCAATCAATTTTGATCTTGAGTCTTGGCCTTGTAACAAAAATTTATATATAATTAGCGCGATTTTGCTTAATAAATCGTCGGTCGAGTAAAAATAACGAAACTTTTACCCTTTTTATTTTTCATGTAAAGTTTGTTTTGCAATTCCGTAAGTCAAAAGTTATAAAAAGTTCATGGAGTATGACGAAATAGAACCCTACAAGTGCCTTTACTTTTAACTAGAGTGGGCACTTTGGCAATTTTTTTTGCGTCAACTCAATACAGGCTGCTCTCGCCGCGCGGCGTCGCGCGCCCGTCAACTCCATAACTTTACACCATTCTAATTACAAACCCTTTTTGACTTTTCTCAGAATGTAACTGGTGCAGAGTTACAGTTTTGTATAAATTGAAAAATAAACATTAATAATAAAGATTCACAATGAAACAAAAATATAATTACAAAATAATCACGACTTAAAAAATATACATAATAATTCAGTGCAATCCCGCGTTTAAATACCTACTCTGATGTATAGTACTTGTGCTCTATTGTTATCCACCTGTTAAAGGGACTTTGTAATTGGAATAAAGTATAAACATGAAATGACTCCTTAAATAGCAGGTGCCCAGTGAGTCGCCACTCGCACATTTCAGCGAGAGGGCGAAAGGAATCCCAGGAAGGCAGGTCCCAGGTCTATCCGTGATCAAGGCCGTTGCAATACGGTTGAAACGTCGGGCAACGAAGGGTTTTTTACCTTTAAATATTTACGCGATAAAAACCCATATAATTTCATCAAGTGTACAAATCGCGAAACTTTATCAACTATAGGTATTTATGAGTTCATTGACACAATTTGTTGTCTTGTGTCAGTCATACAGCTTGAAATGGAATATATCTATAATTTTATGCTGCGCCTTACTCTCGCAAAGATCGTAAGGGGTCGTCTCCACGGGCGAGAGAATGGCGACGTCGGGTATGACGTGGCGAGACGGTCCCTAAGTGGCTGGTCTTTTTTTTTTCTATCTTTCAAAATATATGCAATATTTTTTTTGAGTTGACACACTCGGTAAATTGAGTCGGCGCGTCGTCAGCGCAGAGCCCATCTCTAAACTTGACAAACTTTAATTACAATTTATGGTTTCTATTCGAATTGAATATTGTATCAAAATATATTTTCTTACATTTTGTGAAAAGATTTTATTGAACCGTGTTAAGAACCTTAAGTATGCCAGAAGAATCATCTGTGAGAGTTTAGGGTACTTTGTTTACATTTTACGATTTAATTAACAAACGTTTACTGTCTGCTCGGAGACAGATTTAAAACAAAGGTCGCATAACGTTTGGTGTTCCAATCTCAAAAATCTTAATGATTATAGTACAGAAAATGTAGACCCAAGATTAAATACAATATAGAGCTCTAACGATTACAGAACAATGTTTAGACACAATCATGGTACCCGAAAGGAAACTCTCATTTAGTTCAGAACTAGTTAGGCAACCGTGAACATGCAAGTCAAATCATTTTACAAATTAGGTACTAGGTACAGTTTCAAAGCAAAAGAATTTTCTCAAAGGAAATACTTACTCGTAAATGCATATTAAATTTTGCAATGCGCTTTATCTCCGAGCAACAGGTTGATACACAATAAATAGAATATATAATAAACTCCTCTTTCGTTTCTCATCTAACAAAGTAATAAGCAAAAAAAGGACTTCGGTCATGCTCGCTTGTCCGGTCACCCTCGCGCTGCAGACGTGGTTTTTATTACTTATAATATCGAGCTTCAACTGCTGTAGTGAGCTTCGCTGCATTATCATAAGCTTCTTTTGTAACTACGTAATAAATATTGCAAATTGATTTGAACCTTATAAATTTTTAATTAATTTAATGTTTTCTTCACTCTAATTGCAATTGTAAAACTTAATATTAAAATACATGAATAAGATTTGATAATGTACTTAGTAAAAAAGCTAAAATTAATACTATGTGTCTCTAGTTGAATAAGATTTGTATGTCCATGTGTCGGTAGAATATGGAGAACTATGACTATTATGAACACCCATATTTGCAATAAGGAGACCTTGTAATGATAGAGTGAGGAGATGCTAGATCTTCAATGACTACTTGTGGAATCTCCAGGTTTGGGCTATTTTGACTTCTTTTGATGAGTTCAGATCATCAGACATTCATTATATTAGTACTTTGCTTCTGACGAGCCAGTCTGTTCATTTAAATAACAATAGCAATAGGCTATTACACCCATTTTTGAAAAGTGTCTCAATTAAATTCTATAGTGGTAATTAGCCACTAAAAAAACACAACATTTATATTCAATCGATAAGTGTCACAAAAATGTATTTAAATTATACATTTTCAAATTTCCTGCGTAATTTGACGAAATCGCTGGACGCAGTGGACGCCATATTTCTCTGTGGTAATGACGTCAGTAGGCTGTGTAAACAAATGTGCTGACGTTTTGAATAACAATTACGCCGATTAGTTGACTGTTGACACTTTTTATTTTACACAACAGTATGACGTAGTAACATGGCGGCTACTATTTCATGGTGTTATAAAACAGATATATACATATTAAATTGAATTTCTTAAATTTTATGAACTTAAACTAACATTTTCGGGCTGCTTTTTACCTAAACTATCTTAATAATAGATTTTTTCTCAAATAGAGTGAAATACCCTAGTCTAGTCACCATTGTTGTTGATTTGTTAAAAAATAAAGATTTCATAATTAATAGCTATTTCTCTTTTTTCATAAATTCATTTACAAACGTAAGCATTTGTTCTTAGGGTACGAATTAAAAAAGTTTCCCTCAATTATTGCGATAAAAATATAAACCGCTTGCTGTAAAACGGCTTCCAGAAAATACCTACCTACTGCGTGCAAATTGCCAGTTGCGAACTTGCAACGTAGGTACCGATCTGTTTTGTTCTCTTTGTTCCGCAACAAAAACCTTTACAATAGGAATTTTGATCTAGATACTCTGATTGGTCCAATTAAAAATGTATCTATAGATTTCCATTAGCCTGCGGGGATACTCTCGTTATTATTAATTCTAGTCTCTTTTTTGTTTATATCCTGTGTCAGTCTAAGCTTATTTATATCTGTATTGTATATGGATAGAGGCCGGTATGTGTAGATCGGATGTCACTCCGACCTAAAAGATTGTGACTCCTATTTTTTTCTTACAGGATATCTCCAAGGTTTAGTCTGATCATGAAGTCGACTATGCATCTTGGTGGAGTGGCCTTAACGTCGTCAGGTGTGACTAAGTGCCCTCCGAAGTGCTGACTTCTGGGGTGGTGAATTGCCTCGCAGCTATTGAGGATGTGTATAGGTGTTTCCTCATCCTTGTAACAGAACCTGCAAACATTAGTATCGCATCTTGTGCATGTGTTTGTTTAGATTGCAGTGCCCAGTTAGGGTTCTGATAAGAATTCTGATTTGATTCTTACTCATAGAAAGCGCCTCTTTAGTGAACCTTGCGTTAAAGCCTACTAATAGCGCTTTAGAGTGCTGTTGACCTGGTGACTTTGACCAGAGCGTGATACTTTGGTTTAGCCCCCATCTATTGAGTGAGTTAGCAATGGAGCATTTGGGTATGCTGCAGAAAGCCTCTGCCCCCATTTTGACTAGTTCGCCGGCTTATTCATTTTTTAACGAACCCACAGCGCCTAGGTATCCAAAGAGACAAAAAGAGTTTGTTTAGGGTTTGGACACACTATTTTATGAGTATAGAATCGATCTTTTGTAAGCCTAGAGCTGGAATAGCTGCTTGGCTATAAAATTGCTTCATTCTTATAGTTTTTTGCAGGCTCTCCTGAGCACAGCCCAAGATTGCATAGAGCTCTGCTTGGAAAACGGTGGCATGTTGACCGAGGTTGCAGTATCTTTTAACCTTCGGTTGTCCACTGTGAAATACGGCCCCCGCAAGTCCATCCTTTTTTGAACCCTCTGTGAACCAGATGATATCGTCGGAACTTGACCTGTAGGGGTATTGCTTTTTCCCATTCCGATCTGTCTGGAATAGTGGTTTTAAATAGATTGTCAAAGTTATATTCAGATAGCATGACATTAAGATCCTTCTTCAGGTTCTTTTTTTCCGTTTTTGCGGCAAGCCTGTGCGAACTGGCGTATGCGCGCTGCGCTCACAGATGTCCGTCGCACATGTGAGTTGATGCATTTCTAAGCGCAGCATATGGCAAATGGTAAATAGAGATATTTACCATTTTAACAAGATTTTGAAAGTTCGCACGGCCTTGCCGCGATAACCGAAATAGAATTTTCAAATATTACAAAAAATAGGAAAATGTACGTAAAAATCAGTTTTTTGTTACATTATCGTCTTTTTTGTGTTTTGTATAAAAACTTCCTTTTGACAACAATATTAAGCAACTTTCTTGTGCGAAAACTCTTATTATGACGGTCTGCTTTCATCGTCTATTAAAATTAAGTAGGTAAATAGTAAGAAACAAACATTTCAGACCAAAATAAATTTTAGTTTATAATTTATTATAGGTAAGTGCACCGGTAATGGACAACATACCTACCTATGATAAACATTTCATTTTGTGTCTTCAAAAATAAGGATTCTAGAATCTTTTGTTACTTGGTAATACTTTTTTTTTTCCTATTATGGCGATCTAATAATATTTCCGCCATGGTAATACTTTACTATAGACGAAAGAAATTCAGGTGTCCAAATATTGACATTTGATTTATGTCAATTGTACGGCTTCAAGATGGCCGAAAGGTAAACGTTGCTCGTCTCCAGTGACCAGTGACGCAGTTTTAGTGGTAAATTTGATAACGAGGTGAGTTGTCAGCATAGAGATAGAGTAAATAACTATCTCTATGGTTGTACGTTGTTTTTTTGTGTAAACAATTAAAGGAATACAAATAAAATATTAACTTTTATATGCGAATTAATATAAAAATTAAGTAAACAACACCATAGATTGTCTCTTTTGCTATGCCCTTATCTAGTACCACAAAGTAAATAATCACTTCGTTTTTTCTAGTACCTGAGATTATGACATGTCATAAGCGAGGCAAGCCTTTCATCACACCTCGACCGCTTTTGAACCCTTTGTACCACTGATGAGAAAGGGTTTTTGATAAAGTCGAATCACCGTAAGCCTTCAATTATATATATTATACTTAAACACGTTTTTTTTTTCGTTTTTGCGGCAAGCCTTCTGGGCTGTATTAAATCTAAATTACAAATGCAACTCAAACTCCGCCTCAAAATGGAAAACAGTTGCGTCAATCTAATGACCAAAAAAAAACAAAAATTGAATTTCGAACCATAAACTAATCATCCATTTTTGATGCTTTTGACTGAATTTATGATGTTTTAAAGATGAATATCTCCAACGCAATGCCGCGCGATCTCGAAGAACACAAAAAAGTGTTCAAAAAATTTGTGAAACGTGCATTGCTATACTACTAATAGATACGCTAGTCGTCGGTAACGTGGACATTTCACTAGTGCTATAGGTACAACAGAATCAAAGAACAGTTAATTAGCAGTGACGTGTAAATGACTGTGCAGTTTTTCCTTAATCTACAACTTTTTTTTTGGGACAACTCACACAACGCTATCTGATGCCAAACTAAGCAGAACTTGTACTATGGAAACCAGACAACTGATACATATATATTTCTAAATACATACATATTATAGACTAGCTGTGCCCGCGACTTCGTTCGCGTGAAAGTCAGGTTTAAATTATGGTAGTTTATGTTACGAAATAACTTCTGTGTAAATATGTTAGAAACAGTCCTGTCGTGTGAGCCGCGATATGATTCAGCAGCGGAGCATCATCATATAGTCATCTATTGATAGCTTCAACACCCAAAAGCTTTGTGAAAATGAATAAGTACCAAACACAGACTCTTTAGGTATTCGTTTACTGTGTTTTTCTGTCATAAATATGTGTTATTTGTGTCTCTTTTCTCTTTGTCTATTGTTATTTTTATTATTTTACTGTTTTATTTATTGCTTTTTTTATCTTCTGCATGACTTTTCCTGTTAAATTATAATAATGTCTATACATGTGTCTTATGTGTACTAAATAAAAATCGTTCTATTCTATTAATTTATATCGTTAATTTGGTGTGCGGCTTAAGAAGTGGGTTTTCTGTTGTTTTTGTTTCATTCATTCAACGTTATACCTACTTAATACCTAATAATTTTAAATAGAATTTGTACTAACATTTTGGTACTTCCCATTTGATCAGATGTTTATCGTAAACTTGTAAAGCCTAAGTACTTAACTGTGATAGTTTTCTTTATAATTTTAGTACTCGTATTTATACTACTACCGTGAATTTTTTCACATACCTAACATCAACCATTTAGTTGGCAGGGGAACACTTGACTCTAACAATAATGTTCACTATAAATCCTAATATTACACAAAGGAATCCTTAAATCTAAAAATAGTCTTCACAAACCCTAAACGCTTTTTAAAAGACCTATCTAATGATACCCCACACCAAGAGGTAGGTGAGAAAAAAATCACATCCCCACTTTACATATAAGAGAGTGCCTCTCTTATATGTTACAATGATGCAAGTAAGAAAAAAAGACATGGACTCCCCTTCCCCCAGACTCCGCGTTGACAGACAATGACCCCCCACCTCCCTCCTCCCGTCACCCGAACTACTCACACTTGGCCGATGAGTCATTCATTATCGTTGAATTAATGAACACTTGATATCCAACCATAACCCCAAAACATGATCCTCGATGCACCTGATGATGCGTGGTCAAACAAACGGACAGACAGACAAACATTTCTAAAAATGATAGCAATATGTTTATTTTTAATACTATTTTAAAACTTCTTTTACTAAGTATAGAACATTATTGAATACAACGCCATCTACTTTCAAAACCAGTGAAGTTTCTTCTAATACTTAATGTTTTTTTATTAATTTAAGCAATTTAATTAAATAAATAGCAGAATGTTGCCACTCAGCAAAAAATTAATCCGTCATCGTAAGCACCTATACCCTAATAAATGTTTTCACAAATAAGGAATTGTTTGATCACGGTGACCAATTTGATTTCATAGATGGCGCTACACGTTTTTTTTACGTGTGTAATGTCTTTTTTTTGAGCACGAACACATCAATTCTGGAAAATATCGAATACTTGTTAAATTGGAATGTAATATTATTTTTCATTTCTACTACGATTAATTCATTACTCTCTGCAGTGCATGCATACCTATAGATATCTTACATAAGTGCATATTTCACTTGATTTTTAATATAAAAAAATATTAACCAAAGCAAATAAGTTACCTATGGCCAAAAAAATAACTATAACATTGAGAAAAATATTAAAAAAGGACAAAGACAATTTAAAAAAAATACAAAAAGAACATAATCAGATTTGAGCCTGAGACTTCGTCGTCGTCAAAGACCGCTAGCATAGCTTCGAGGCTATACTGTTCGCTACATACCACGTCAAAATAACTGTTCTTATGAAACTTAAAAATGTTGTGTATAGCTCCTTATAGTTTTAGCGTGAAGTTATGTATTCCATGGGTTACAATTAAAGATAATGTCTAATTGTGGAAAAAATTGTGATAAACCATTATGGTGCGACAAAAAATACGTTGCTACTCGTTCCCCATAGACGTTAGCGTAATGATTCATAGTGTAAATAATGTCCTAAGTATAGTATTTACTATAAAACTGTAAATTTTCATAAAGATCCGTCAAGTAGTTACTGTTTTATAACGAAAAATAGCTACAGACATTATCCCTCACTGCTTAGCTCCTATGGGAAAAAGCGTGATAATTTATAGCCTAAATGTTAATCCGCATCTATTAAATTGCACGTGCAAAATTTCAACCGAATCTGTCTGGTAGTTTTTGCGTGATTCGTGTTCAAACAAACAGACAGACAGACATTTCTAAAAATGCAGCAAAGTGTTTAAATACTCTTTTCGAACATTTCCTAATTTTTTTTTTCACTAAGTTCGGCCATGTACAGACATGTGAAATTTACAATTTAAATATATGTATAGATATAGATAGATAGCATGATTCAGTATTCAAGCGCGATGGCTTATTATTAGCGTATTTCATGTATAACTTTGGTGTTTATATACCGATTTCTATGATTCTTTTTTATGGAATAGTTAATAATGTTAGCTTTTTGAATTAGGGATGACTGAGAGTGTTATAAACGTAAGAGTAGACAAATATAATTAGAAAGCTTCGAACTGCTAAGCTATCGGGAGTTACACGCGATATTGTGAGTCAACCATAAAAGATAGACATATGCTGTCGTGGGATATTTTTTATATAATTTTATGGAGAACATTTCCGTCATACATGATTTCTGTGTAGCTTTAACCATTAAGGTTGCACACTCGACGGAAGCTTAAAAAATGGAGTAACTTCTCCCGTTTTCCCTTTACTGCTCTGCTCCTATTGATTGTAGCGTGATGAAAAGTATACTATAACCACCTCAGGAGTATGAAAAATAATTGTACCAAGTTTCGTTAAAATCCGTCTAGTAGTTTTTGTTTCTATAACGGTTATACAGACAGACAGACAGACAGACAAAAATTTTACTGATTGCATTTTTGGCATCAGTATCGATCCCTAATCACCCCCTGATAGTTATTTTGGAAATATATTTAATGTACAGAATTGACCTCTCTACAGATTTATTATAAGTATAGAAGATAAATAAACCCAGCCACAGAATAAACCATCGTGCTCATCACACAAAGTTTTATCCTGGGTGGGGATCGAACCCACGACCTCTTGCGTAGCAGTCGGACACACTCCCACCGCGCCACAGAGGCAGTAACTTTGTTCGTATGATCTACTAATACTTACTGAAACTTGGCTATTGCCTGGGCCTTATTCACCAAGCCCACGCGAACTATCAAAATCTTATAATATAGGAAAATAGAGAGCTGCGCTTAGAAATGCATCAACGAGCATGCGCGTGATAGATAAGGGGTATATTAATGGCTATTTACATAGATAAATAGCCATCGTAATAAATAAATTCAGGTAAATATTATACCTGTGTACTAAGGGATGAATATGTTTGATGAATTTGTTTAGCCTGTCAATAAATCGTAGACATAATGACCACTTTAATAAGGAATCCTAAATACCACTGTAATGTTGTTAACTGTGGAATATGTGACAGTATTTGTACATTAGAATAACGGAATACGTTATGGCAGAGTAAATTCACATTATAGAAGTAGGTGCAGGTTGTTTATATTATAACAATAGCCATGGATTTGCAAGTAGTCATGTCTTTATGTCAATTGTGTTTTTGGTAACCTGAACAATAATTTGTATCACGGAATAGGTTATGACAAAGTACAAGTACTTACAGTTTATGTTGTAATTAACATGTAAATTACTTAAGATGATAATAACACATTATGAAAGTACCACACAATTATATATGAATTAAAACAATAAATGGTCCACTGGTCACAAATGTAGGTACTGCTTGAAACGTCAAATATTGTTGTTGTGATATTTCACTTCTTTTATTGAAAATTAAAAGGTAGTGTGTTTTATCTGTGTAATAGTTTTATTATTATTAATTTATTTAAATAACATAATTCGGTGTGTTAAATTATTTTATGGGTTAAAGTATAATAATTACGAGTATTTGCGAAGTACCCACATGTTCTTTAATATTCAGTGTATTTGTTCTATAAAAGAACTGACAGATTGTGATCAAGGCTCAGTCTGTGTGGATACAGGTACGATCCGATTTAGATTATGCTTATTGCTGGTTCTTTTGTGCTGATATCCTATTATTGTGTATTATGTATAGATATTGACTAATAACAATATATTGCAATGTGGTATGATTTGATGAATATTGCCTGGTGTGATACTTATCAGCAGTTCTACAGCGATATGGTCGTACATTGCAATAATGTTGTGAATTGGTTATGTTAGAAAGTATCTGTGGTAAATTGTATTTAGGATGTATGAAATGTAGTACGGCAAATGTTTATTAGGAGACTGGCTATTATGAAACCTTTGATACAACTAGACCAAACAAGATTGAAAATATATGATACTTGTCATTTATTCCTTTGTATTATTTACCTCCCTAATTTATTATATTCCCTATTGATACTATACTAATTGATAAGGTTAGATTGCAACTGATTGGGTATATGATCCAAATATCCTGACACAGTAGTAAGTGTAGTTCTACGATGAGTCGTAGTGGTCTACAATGAGTCGTAGTACTACTACGATGAGTCGTAGGACTTCTACAAGAAGGAGTCGTAGGACTTCTATGTAGTTCTACAATAAAAGCTTTAGTATTTTATTACAAATCGCTACGACCCCTATGTAAAATCTAATACGCGCGGACATCTTTGAGCTTTTGAGCTTACCGCGAAAACAAAAAAAAAAAGTACGTGAATAAGGACCCTGGTGTGAGTGATTCGAAACTATTTGATAGTCGGTATGTAGTATGGAGACGTGCTAGAGAAATCCTTGTGCACATTCATAGGTACATATAGAATCATTTGTCCTGACTGACTGACTGATTCGTCAACGCTGAGCCTAAACCACTGGTCTTAGAAACTGAACATTTTAGCAGTGACGCCTTTTATGTTGTAGGCATTCTATAAGAAAGAATGTATGATTTTTTTTCCCCTAAGTGGGTGATTTAAGGGTTGCGAATTTGTACAGTAGTATCAACGTAACTTAGGTTCTTAACACGAATGGATTGAAGTTAGGTTCTTAACACTTTCGCGCATGTCATAGAGATGCGACCCTAAAAATACTTCCGAAAACGATTAATTATGTTTAATCGATTAAAAATACTAACAAAATTTTAATTCAACAATATAAAAATACTATTTAAATGAGTTCATGAAAGTTTAAATTTAGAACAGTTACAGTAAATACTAAAGAAACTTTTAAAAAGAATTTCTGTACGAAAATAATCACAATAAACATGAGTTAGTAATACTAATTATGACAATGTAATGCGTAATCGCATCTCTAATTCTCTTGGTTTATTTACCGCCCCTGCCTCCCGCTTCCTGTCACCATTTACTTCCAAAAGGCCTAGTTTCGTTGATCCTATTGTATGGACCTAACTCCGTCATTTCTGGTTTTAAATAAAGAAGTATGTGTTTCAGCGTTTTAGGCAAATCAACCCCAACAGCAATAGCTATGAAACACACACACTCATGTGGATTACAGAAACTGTATTAAAAGAACACAGCGTGAGTGACGGCACTGTGGTGCCGATGTTCCATTTTTAGATTGCTTGCCTTGACTGCCTCTGTGGCGTGGTGGGAGTGTATCCGACTGCTACGCAAGAAGTCGTGGGTTCGATTCCCACACGGGACACCACTTTGTGTGATCCACAAATTGTTGTGCCGAGTCTGGGTGTACTTTGTGTCCGTGACTTGTATGTTTTTAAAGTCCCCCGCGACACAGGGCTTGTACCCAACAGCGGGAGACGTATTTAAAAAAAAAAATTGGATTGAGAAAGTGGAACACCTAGAGTGGCCACTTATACTCTAAAATCCTTCGTGCCTTTACCGGCCTATCGATAAAAAGCCAGCAGAGCTTTGTATGTTCAGGAGTGAAATTGTCATATTGAAAGCGCGAAAGTTTGTTATAAACTGCTAATTTAATGGTCTCAAGACTGCTCGAGACACTCGCTGTTGAACCTTGCCTCATGCATTGAAATCCTTATAATAATTTAACTTATCACGGACACTTATTAGAGTTTTGGATAAAAGCGTTCAAAATAGCAGATAAGCTTCAATTTCGGCTGACGCGCGCGGCTGCGATGCACGGAAAGCTACCTTTAGCGTCAGCAGAACCTGAGTGGCGTCTTCTTCAATCAATGGATTCAGAAGTAGAGTTAACACTATGAAGGCCCGAACTATGGGCAGTAATAGAGCGCCCTCGATATTGTATTACTATTTCTTCTTAGATAAAAAATCTCCAGAGGCCTCCACGCATCATTCTTCCCATCTCTATGCTTGGCTTTATTATATATAAGTATATACTAGCTGACCCTCGCAACTTCGTCTGCGTCAAATTAACACGTTTTTGCAAAATAGGGGTTAAAAAAAAATAGGGGTTGATCGTAGAAGGGTGAAAATTCAGGGTTGTATGTATTTTTGAATCCGGTTTCATAAAAAAATAGATTAGATTCTCAGACCTACCCAATATGTACACAAAATTTCATGCCAAATGTCGAGCCGTTTCGGAGGAGTTAAATTACAAACACCGTGACACGAGGATTTTATATATTAGAGGGAGATATATATATATATATATATATATATATATATATATATATATGTATATATATATATATATATATATGTATATATATATATATATAATAAATATAATGTTTGATATATGTATATTGTTAGATATAATATATGTGAAATGAGTCTCAGAGGAATCGAATCATACGAAATAAAGCAATTATTTTTATTTATTAATTATTTTTACGTACTTTATTTTAATCTCATAAAGTTCAATTGCTAAATAAGGTGCCAATAATATATTAGGTAAGACGATTTTCCCCTGTGTAAGAAAAAAAATTTGATTAACATTTTTATTTTTCAAAGAAACAATATTTAGGAACGTTTTTTATATACTTATCTCTTGCAGAAATAATAAGACATGGTTAACAACCATCCCCTAAATCATCTGACGTAATAAATGATTGGCGCCTAACGTAAAATACTTTATAATAAAATACAGGTGGCAATAAAATACCCTAACTGCAACCAACCACCACATTTCACGGAATGGTTCTCCTTTAGGTTGATATGCAGACATTTTTAGGATTTCGTCTATCTGTCGTCTGTCCGTCCATATGTCACAGGCTTTTTACTCAAAAACTACACAATGAACATTTGTAAAATTTGAAGCATAGGTGTTTTGTTATGCCACTAGTTAGTTTGAGAGTCAAATCCCTACTAATATATAAATGTTAATGTTTTATGCAGTGCATTCGCAACGAATCGAAAGCATTCAACGAGCCTTTACTAGAAATCTTGCTTTCTCTTGCAGTGGTTTTTCCCATCGGAGTCCATACAACCAGCGGCTATCCAGATTTGGAATGACCACCCTCAGTAATCGAAGGCACGCTTTTGACCTCTGTTTCCTTCATAAAATAATAAATAATCAAATACATTGCAGTGATCTTCTTGAAAAGGTACGCCTGGCTGTGCCTTATTCTTATCCAAGGCATAAAATTATAAAAATCTTTCATGCACCCTCTTATAGAACCAATTTGGGTAGACAATCACCTATACACAGAATAATTGATCAGTGCAACACTATCCAGGCTCGCTATCCTGACATTGATATCTTTCATGATTCACTCAGCAAATTCAAAGCGAAGATGCAATTAATATTTACAAAACCGAACTGCTAGTCCTCAGTTTAAACAATGTCTCACAAATTGATATTTTAAATTATTTTAAATATTGTAAAAATTAAAAAAACATTTATTTTGTAATTTAAATTAGCTCAAAATTAATTCTACATTTTACAGTGAATGTTATGTACACCGTAAGTGTCATATATATCAGATGTAATACCTATTTGTAATTGTACCAAAAAATGTATGAATATGTATGATGTGGTTGTACTTACTTAAATAAATAAATAAATGTAAGTTTGTTTGTTACGCTTTCACGCGAAAACTACTCAACCGATCATCATGAAACTTTGTACACATATTCTTGGAGGTATTAAAAGTAACATAGGATACTTTTTATAAAGAAAAAAAATATATTTTTTAAAAAACCGACAGCCACGCGGGCGGAGCCGCGGGGGAAAGCTAGTAATAAATATTTTTAGGGGAGGCAGTCCATACACGTAACAGAAGCTGATTTATTTTAGCAATGTCAATGGTACATCACTCGACAGATCGTTTAAAAACTTTCTATTTTGATATTGTTAATATTTAGAATTAATTGCTCGGAAAGTTGCATAAATTGTGTACCCCGTCCCCCTTCTCTCTTGAATTACGTGACCAATAAATATGAAAAAAAAAATTCAAAGATAACGCTTATTAAATACTTTTAACTAAAATTATCTAACGGCCGGTTTCAATAATCTACCTATAGATTGATTTGGCTACTAGAGGTAGAATTTTGACATATTTTGTATGGAGCTTATGTCAAATATAACTCTAACTCCAGTAGGCAAATCCATCGATAGTTAGAGTATTGAGACCGGCCGTAAGACATGATCGAAACTACCATCTTTAGTTAGAAGCGCAAAACTACCATATTTGAGTTATTGTCTCGACAGTATCTCAAATATGGTAGTTCTGCGCTTCTCAACAAAAACGCGTAAGTGCCATGATCGTACGATCTTCTGATTATTTATTTGTAATAAAAATATAAAAATAAATGAAATATCTTAGAGACAACTCACACAACGTTATCTGATCCCAAACTAAGCTGAGTTTGTAATAGATAGATTAACTATGGAGTGCATCAGCTGAGCAATTTTGAGGAGATTAATTGGAATCTTCGTCTTCTTCGAAGTGTCCACCAAAATGTTACCCATCACAAAATAAAAAGTTCCTTAAAAATTACTTTGTATATTGATTGTAAGCGAAACTGACATTGTAACTAATATTTAATATTAAAATAATGAATGATGTTGTAAAATATATTTGACATTTGATTATAGTTTAAAATAATAAATATCTCATACAAACCATAAACCCTAATGCACGCATACACACACTTAAACACATACACATACACACACTCACACACACATTTCTACACACACGCACATCTTTATAACACTTACTTTCAGTTCTTTTCTCACGTTCGAATACACTCTTATGTACATTTAAGAATACCCTTAACTTACCTTTCACGATTGTAAAGAAGGGAGCCTGGAGATCTGTCATACAGGTTTCGAACCTACTACGAACTCCAGCTCTCAAAAAGGTTTTATGCTACTAATTTGTAAGTTTTTTTTTGAGAGGAATAAAAAAAAACAATTACCTACTACATAATTTAATTCAACAATTTTTGTCAAGGAGTTTTATATAGGTAGATGATGACAACCCTGGCTAATATGTCACAGACATTTAAGGCGGGAGATGTTTTTATAGTAATTTTTTCATTTAAAAATTTAAGAATAACTGTATAATATTTATTCAGGAATTATGCATATTTGCATAGTGCAAGATTATAAAAGTGTATGGTGTCCAGAATGTGGACTCTCTTTTCACTCGTAAGTACTTACTTATATAAACGTATGTTTGTTTCCAAGATTTAAATTTGAACCATTTTATGTATTATTACCATTTTACTTTAACTTTGATACGACCGCTAAAGACCGTAATAAACCTAAGTTGTGTATTATTATTTGTTGCTATTCAGTTTAATATCATGTTTTCTTTAATTCTTGCTACAAGCGCCAGATGAGTAAGGTGACCAAATTTTTCTGTGAAAAATGAACTATGTTCGTGTTCGAATATTGAAACCATTTGAGTTTTAGGTTTGTAACTGTAATGAATCTTAACTCGCTTTATCTTTTCTAACCAAAAGAAAATAAAACCAAACATAAAGTTAACAAAATTATGCTTTAATACCAACTGAACTGTAATTTATAGAAACTCAATTTCCGTACTTTATAAAAATTTACAATTCAGTAGATATTGAAATAAATAGAAAAATTCCATATTAGTAAGTAACTTGATATTTAGCATTTTTCTATAAAGTAGTAGGCTCCGTTGCTCTACATTTATTTAATTAGGAATGTCCAGAAGTACAAAAACCATTGCCACCTTATTGAAGAAAGAGAAGCCCTATTTAAAAAAGGATGGAGAGGACAACAGTATTTTTAAGGTCGTATCATTTTACTTTTATTATTCGGCCAGAATGTGGCCTCCATTATTTACTCTATCTCCATGTGTTAAACATACATAAAAACATCGAGCTCATCACAAAATGTTTTATCCTGGGAGTAAGAAGGGGGTAGGAATCGAACCCACGACCTTCGTACTCGGCTTAGCAGTCTGGATCACTAACCACTAGACCAACAAGCAAGTCATAAGTTTAATGTGTCTGTGGGATATTAGCATCCAAACTGATGGACGGATTCAGATAGTATTTAAATGTTAGTATAATCGGAATGGTTCTCAGTTCTTCTGGTAGTTCACAAGTATACTACCGACGTGAACCTACTCCTAACACATGCAATTACATAGGTTTACACTTTTTTCAAGTTCAAAAATGTAGTCAAAAATCATCTTATACGTAGAGGTTATTATACAGTGGATGAATAAATAAATGATTTTGCTTTATCTCATGTTTCAACTTTTTGATAATACAATTTGCATCAGTCCTTTAACATGGTGTATAGTATATTAGTCGCAGCATCTTACCCATATCAAGTTTATAAACATTCCAAAATTGGCAATTTGAAAAGAGTGGCCGCGAGTTTTTATTGCCAGTTCTTTTCTCCGGCTTTACATATTGTTTGCGAACTTGGCATTACATGTACATGTAGAATCCCGACGTATCACAAGATTTGTTTTGCATCCTAAGTGTTTTTTTTTAATTTTAACTTCGTGTTCAATTTAATCGAGAAGGTCTCTTGACTACTTATAAATCTAACTAATATTCGTGATCGAATTGATTGGCGGCTCGGCAAACGTAGTGTAGGACGTCCTCAGGCCAAGTGTAGTGATGATTTACGCAAAACGGCTGGCAGGAGCTGGATGCGAGAAGCCGAAGATAGAACAAAGTGGCGTGCAATTGGTGAGGCCTATGTCCAGCAGTGGACTGCGATAGGCTGATGATGAATTGATTGGCAATTAACATATTTACGTAAATAACTAAATGAGGTATAACAAACCACGTAACGCGGAGCGAGGCAGAGTGGTGCGGAGAGGACCGTCGATTGACCAATCATCACAATGCTCGAAATCATACCCACGATTAATTGAGTACTGGTATTTGCCAGTTCACGATGCACTCCGCTCCGCGTCAGTGGAATGCTCCCTAAATTTTCATTTCATAACGTGTAGTCATGACCGTCGACCATCCGTTCTGTCCACAAGCCATGTCTTACTGCTAAGCCGGAGGTCGTGGGTTCGATCCCCACCCAGGATAAAACTTCGTGTAATGAGCACGATGGTTTATTCAGTGTCTGGGTGTAATTTATCTATTATTATTTATATTAGTATTAATTTATTTTATTTAGATATATTTAAGTATGTTTATCAGTTGTGTGGTTTCCATAGTACAAGCTCAGCTTAGTTTGGAATTACATAACGTTGTGTGAGTTGTATCAAGATATTATTATTATGATACCTATCCTTTTGTGCCAACTCAAATTCTCTAGCTATTTAGTATTTTTGGTCGTTAATGTAGGTGTACCTAGGTATAAAAGTTGGGTCCTACGAACTGGTCTAGTTATTTTGTTGCGGACGCAACGTCTACCTTATTTTATGCGGCGGGAAAATATCCTGAAGGTGGAGGTCACCGTCCGGGGAAGACGATGGAGGTGGTGTGGGTTTTACACCCACTAAAAAACCCGCCGTGTATCGCTCGCCACCTTCGCGAACGGGCCGCCAGAATTTGTTATACAGTCGGCAGCCCGCCCAGTGGCAATGCCAGGAGGCGATGTTGTTGCGTTCCGGGCATTTGAATTGCATGACCAATAGATATGAAAAAAAAAAGTGTAGCACTCGGGGACTGCCGCGGTGAAGCTATTGCATAGCATTTTTTATCAAATTATGCAATGAAAAAAAAAATATATATTTTTTTTTCTTTTCATTACATTTCGGAGCAGCTCGTCTCGATCCGTGCGAGCTTCGTACAGTCGTACCATATACATATACGATAAGCGGACGCTCGGCCGAGCTACATAGTAGGTGGAGTGGGGGGTGTTAGGCTTTATTTTCGTTAGGAAATTTCATAATTCGGTCGCCGCGCTCAAAGCCCGCGATAAATGCTATGCAATAGCTTAATAAATATTTTTTGAGTTTTTTTTTTACTAAATATGATGGTGTGGCACATCATTCGACAGGTCTTTTAAAAACATTTTAAGGTATTTATTTAAACTGTTTTGATTAAATGAATATTTTTGGAAAAAAATATTTTTTGATCCGTATGACCAAAAAAAAAATGCAAAAAATCACAAAGGTAATTTAATAAATACTTTAAACTAAAATTATTTAGGTCATTGAGTTACTTACAAAATATTACAAAACGTTATTTATATACAATTAATAAAAGTGCCATGAACGTGCCTCTTCTGTTGATGCAATTATTCAAAGCTGCGAAACTCTACGGGTTCTTAAACCAATTTCCTTTTTTAAACGGCTATTACACTACCCTGAATCAGGGCCCTAAATCGAGGTGGCCTTAAAAATTTGTTAGAGAATTAGGGCCCTAACTCTTATTACACCGCTCTTTTTAAGGATTTTGGGCTTGTACACAAAACTGCGATGCGACGTCGCATCGCAAAAATCTGCGAGCTCCCTCTACGCATCGCAAGAACTTGCGAATTGATTCGCATCGCGCATTCCTGCGATATTGCGTCACACTTGTTGACACCATTTTAGTTCGCTCTGGGACAGCGCGTGGGCAAGACGTGTACTTTAAAAATGACAGAATACGACGTTGATTTTTTAATATCACTGATTGAGGAGCGCCCTGTTGTTTGGGATACTAGTAATGAAGATTATAAAAACAAATTCATCAAACAAGATGCTTGGAAGGACGTGTGTAAAAGTTTATTTCCAAATTTCGAGGAAAAAGAAAACAATGAAAAAACTAAACTTGGTAAGTACACAAATACATTTATTAAGTATAACTTTTTTTTACTTTTTACTAAAACTACCTACAAATCAAACATTCTATTCATATAAGCACAAAAAATATTCTTTAAATTGTTTACAAATGTTTAGGCGTCGACAGCGAGTTACTTCAATGTTTTACGATGTGATCCTTTTGTACCTGTTATATTGACTTATTACCACGAACGCGAGCAACAATACAAGCCGTATGGTATATTCTTAAATTTTTTGTAGTTGCCAGCTTAATGCTCCAACTTCACTAGTAAAGTAATCCGAATATTCGTTTCTAATTATATTTGCACTTACCACCTGACTACCTACATTCAACCCTTGATGAAGTGGTTGTAGTTCGGAATCATCTATGATCATTTCAATAGGGGTGTCTAATTCATCACGGTTAATTACAAAGTTATGTAGTAGATATGCAACAAGCCTTAACAATATCTATAGCAAAGTCATAGGTATGAAACGTTAATGGGGCGGTGAAATATTCGCCACTTATTGGCTAGTATGCCGAAAGTACACTCGACATATCTTCTTGCCCTACTCAAACGGTAGTTGAATACCCTTTGTTTAACAGACAAATGCTTGCCAGAATAAGGACGCATGACATTATTCGAAATAGAAAAAGCTTCGTCTCCGACAAAAACATATGGAACCGGTTCTTGAAAGCCCGGTAACGGCCTTGATGTTGGTATAGGCAAATCACCTCTCATATGTAAGTCGTACAGTTTCGTGTTGTGGAAAATAGTGGAGTCACTTTCCTTTCCATATGCTCCTATGTCCACATAGATGAATCTGTATTTCGAGTCCACAATAGCCAACAAAACTATTGAATTGTAGCCCTTGTAATTAAAAAAAAGTGATCCACTTTTTGGGGGACTACGAATACGAATATGTTTCCCATCAACGGCTCCAATACAGTTAGGGAAGTTGGCTTTCTTGTCAAAGTCCGCAGCTATTTCTTCAAACAGCTGTTGTGTTATTTTTGGTATGTTTGCATTTAAACAAAATTTCCATATTGCTTTACAAACTACTCGTATTATCTTAGCAACTGTACTTATTCCTCGATAATAATCTAAATGTATATTTCTGATTTCATTTCCGGACGCTAGGAATCTGTAACATAAATAGAAAAATAAGGATTAATTTATAATATAACAAACTTAAAAAGTAAAGAACACTAACCTAAAACGACATAAACATACATAAATTATTTTAATTTAATTAATTGGTAGACAACGCTTCTAGCGTTAAGTTCGCCTATTATTATTATTATTATATTATTGTTCTGTACAATCGGTATTTGATGAATAATAAATAAATGAATAAATTAAATATTGTTTATTTTTTTTTTTGCAGGTAATTCAATAATACAAAGATGGAGGGGGATTAAGGATACCTTTAATAAATATGAAAAGAAACTCAAAGATGCAAGTAGGTCAGGGTCTGGATCCAACAACATAAAAGAATACCATCTGTACAAACAATTACAATTTCTTAAGAAAAATTTGCAAAATGAGACCACTACTAGTATAAATGAGTCAGAAAATGAGCAAGATAATCAAGAAGGTACATCTAAAACACGTTACCAAAGGCAGCCACCAAAAAGAAAGATGGTTAATAATAAATTTGAAGATGATATTGTAAAGATTTTAAAGGAACCTGAGAATAGACACATATCTTTTTTTAAAGGTATTTTACCATCACTTGAAAGATTAGATGACAATAAAACACTAATCTTTCAGAGCAGAGTTCTTCAAATTTTAACAGAATTGCATCAACCTCATGGCTACTACTATCCGAATAGCAACTACCAGGGTGGCTATCAAACTCAACATTTTGCGATATCTCAACAAACGCCACTGATACGTCCACAGTCATCTAACTTACCAGATCAAATTGATTCACCCAGTAATGATTTTTCTAACTCAAGCATATTAAGCACACTTTCAACTGAAGAAGACTTTGATTTTTCGTAAATTTTATGGATTGTAATATTTTAAAAACTCTTTTCTCAATAAAAACTAATGTAAACAATTATTGTCTTACTTTACTTACCGGATAGTGAGGCCAATCATTTCCAGAGGCATAACAGGAATTCTCCCCTTGTACGATTGTTTCTGAAGATATGGTGATAATAAACTTAAAAGCTCTTCGAATGAAGATATGCTCATTCTAAAATACTCCAAAAATTTTTTTTCGTCGGTTTTCAAAGCTTTATATTTTAGAAGAAAAAAGTTTCCATCAGGATTCATAATAGTAATAAATGGATGAACCCAAAATCTTCTTTGTTTCTTTTTTCTATATCTCCTAAGCAATAATAAAAGTGCACACTTCTTTTTACGATCCATGTCACGACCTAGCTTTCAATTCAAAATACGTTTAGTACGGTTAACGGTCGTCGAAGGAATGGTCACACTGGGAGACGTCTTGCCGCACGAAATCGCATCGCAGCAATTCGTGTCGTAATTTTCTGCGTTGCGAATTCGCATCGCGTCGCATCGCAGTTTTGTGTACAAGCCCTTAGGGTCCCTGATTTAGTGTAGTGTAATAAGCGCATTCTTTCAGGCATCCGGGACCTCAAAAGGAAAACAAGATTTCTTTCATCACTTCTTTGTCCGTCTATCTGTCTGTTAAGACCCATATTCTTAAGAACTCGAATGTATGAAATTAATAACAAATAAGTGCTCAGGTGGACAATCCCTTGGGGCAGTGAAAGAACAAACTTCTGGGTCAATATTTACTCTAGGGTCTTTATTCACGTTCTTTTATTCCGTTTTCGCGGCAAGCCAAAATCTTGTCATAATGGTAAATAGAGAGCTGCGCTTAGAAATGCATCAACGCGCATGCACGGCGGACATATTTGAGCGCACCGTCCATGCGCCAGTTCGCACGGGCTTGTCGCAAAACGGAAAAAAAATGTGAATAAAGACACTGAGTCAAAGCAATAAAAAGATACGGCCGTTTCTGCCGCATTGATGTTAGCTCACGCACAGGAATCTGAACCAAAAGTGAAGTTCCAACCTAGAAACATGAAGTTAGGCCAGATGTAATGCCTTGTAACATATGTAAAATCGTGGTTACCTAATCACAAAAAACAATTTTGTACGGAACTTTCGATACACGAGTCCGGCTTGCACTTAACTGTAGTAAATAGAAATACCTACCTACTATTCTGATATCCGTTCAAACATCGTTCGTCGAACATATGCATATTAGGCTCAAGATGTTCCTTTTGGCACATAATACTGAACAACCTAGATAATAATAATAATAATATCTTGGGACAACTCACACAACGCTATCTGATCCCAAACTAAGCAGAGCTTGTACTATGGAAACCAGACAACTGATAAACATACTTACATATTTCTAAATACATACTTATTATAGATAAATAACACCCAGACACAGAATAAACCATCGTGCTCATCACACAAAGTTTTATCCTGGGTGGGGATTAAACCCACGACCTCTTGCGTAACAGTCGGATACACTCCCACCACGCCACAGAGGCAGTCGTAGATAGATAATTAGGTTATAGATGTTTCTGATAGTTGGTAGATTAATGGATATTTTCTAAGACTTCTACGAGTGCCTAGGTAGGTTTCAATCAAATGTATGACAGTGTGTGCCGCCTTATTACAAAGAAAAGACCAAATCAAAGTTTAAACCAAGACTTTCAAGTCCAGGATATAGTACAGTACTATTGGTCTTATTACAAAGCTTAGATAATCCGTGGACCAGCTGATACCAAAGGATCTAGCAATCAGCCACAGATTATAATCAATTTAGTTCATTCATTGTTCTTATCATTCAAAAATAACGTTCCGTTTTATACCAATATAATTTGAAAGTATAGTTTTCATTGAGAATAAAATATTTAGACGTTCTATGTAGCTAAATTATTCGCCATCACTACGTAATTTTTAAAATATTAACCTGACATAAAAGCCCTCGGCCTGCAATTTACGAAAAATCAAATAAATTCTGTCAGGATCGGAACGTTACACAAGTAGTTGTCATTAGTACTAAAAATGTAAACAAATGATGATAACCTAAATTTAACTAACTCAGACATTATTAGGGATGTTAGAAGTTTAATCTGAGTAACTATAGCGCCCAAACACTTAAAGGAACTTGGATGCGAGTTTTTATTACAAAGCTAGTTTCATTGGAACAGGTCTTAGCATGGAAGGATACTTACTCAATAAGATAATCCATTTTTGATATACTTACTGTTTTCTTTGTTGCACTCGTTGTTCTGAATGTATTGGGGGAAAGTATGCCTAGATTCAACATAGGTACTGAAGCTTCAGCTGAAGCACAACAAACAATTGAAACAAATTTTATGAATATATTTATTATTTAATATCAGTGAGCTTGCTATGAAATGAAATTCTCAATTATCTACATAGAATCATTATTTATTAGATACCATTTATTCTCCCTAAGAACAGAGTTCATTTTCATAAGAATCATAAATATAATTATCTAAACTGTTAGGTAGCACTTAATAGTTATTCCATTTGACAACAAAATGGATGTTAACAATTTCAATAACCTGTAACCATTCTGTATTCCCTGTTCAAACTATGTTTAAAAAGGAATATTGAGTTGATATCCCTTATTTCTATTTAGATGACTAGCTTTCCCGCACAACTTAGTCTGCATAAATCTTCCCTGTTTTTGCAACATTTCTCAATGCTGCTCCATTCCTATTGGTTGCAGTGTGATATTATATAGCCTATAGCCTTCCTCGACAAATGGGCTATCCAACAGTAAAAAGTTCAAAAGAATTACCGCGTTCAAACAAACTTTTCAGCTTTATAATATTAGTATTTTACAATAAATTTTAAATTGTATGCATTTTTTGTATAATATATAAACAGTGATCAATAATATATTTATATAATAAAATTGATAATTCTATATTTAGATCCACCTTATAGTTCACTAGTAAGTTTTAGGTACATTATACATAGAATCATTATTTATTAGATACCATTTATTCTCCCTAAGAACATAGTTCATCTATCAGAGAATCTTAAATATAATTATCTAAACTGTTAAGTAGTGCATAATAGTTATTACTTACATCACAATTTCAATAACCTGTAACTAATCTGTACTCTCTGTTTAGTGTTTAAACTATGTTTAAAGGAACATTGTAGCAATGTATTAACTAGCTGAGCTCTTATAAACATAATATTCAGTTCTTGGTACCTACCTATAACCTAAGTTTACATCTGTTTCTAGTGATAGGTATACCCATGGTTACACTTTACCAACTAAATTTTAAATTGATCAATGTTTATTTAGTTCCACTATAATATGTATAGTTCAGTAGTAAGTTTTAGGTAAGAAATTTTGTCATAATGATGTTTCTATTACTTTGTTTTGTGCATTTTGAGTAAATTCAACATTGGTTTTTGCCGCACTACTCCAGACCACCTATCAGACATTCCAAATGTGATTTTCCAACTTCAATATAAATAATGAGACATATTATAAGTGGAATGCATCAGATTGTTTTACATAGAGCACTAGTTAATGATACTATTGTCGAACAAAAATAATCTGTGTTGATCTTCAACTTTCCACACTGCGTAGGTACACTTCACGTCGAGTCTGGTTGACCCAAACATTGCACAGACCACTTTAATTTTAGGACATCTCTGAGTTCTGTATATTAAATCTTCTCTCTCAATTCCAAGCTGTGATAAATGTTTTGAAAAACAATAATATGCATGTATTATTAAATCTTTGGTCACACATCGCATTTCACTCGATTTTTGCGTTTATTTTGTTGCCACACCATATTTAATTAGTTAATAATTTAAAGTCACTAAACACGCATTATTCGTCATTAATAATTGAAACTAAAATACGCAAAATTGTAAATAAAATAACCTTAAAATGTCAAAATTTTTGACATTTTAAGGTTATTACCATAGTTAAACTAGGGTGATCGAAAGACTAATCTATAGACCAAAGAAGATCATCGATTAAGCGATGAACCTCGTTTTGTAATAAAGATTTTCGTAGATCCATGGTTTAAACTAGGATTTTCGTCAAACCAGGTTTAGTCCAGCTTTTGGAATAAGGCGGCAAGTCTAGTGTTATATAGTATTTCATAAACTCCAAAGTCTAAACAAATCTAGGTAATATTACTTAGTTGATCACTATTTAAGCTTCGTGTAGGGGGTTTAAGTCCTCTATTCGCAGTAGTTCGGTGGTTAGTCCGGTAGTAACTAGGTACTTAACAGTAATTAAAATCGAGCAGTTTTAATTACTAGTGACATTGACTAGTAATTAAAACTGCTATCGAGTTCGTCTTTGTCCGTTCCTTATACAAATGTTTCAATAAATCGTCAGCCTGTCGTTGTATAGATGGACACACTCACGCAAAATTTACACTCTGTGTGTCTACTGTTTATTAGTTTATCTAAGTACCTATAGTTTCGTTGTCAAACACTGGTGGACTAGTTTAATTTCCACAGTACCGTGTCATCATGTTGCAAAGGGCTTATAGAGCACTATGCGTAGGTATTACGAGGAGATGAATTCAAAGCTGCCTAGGTTCCGAATGAATCGAGGCATTTTCATATAGGGAGCGTCGCCATACCCATTAATATGTTCATCAATACTCAATAACTGCATCCCACATGTACACAGAATTGAAGCGTACATTTATAACGTCAAAAAAAGAGAGGGGCCTTATGGACGCCCGATTGGAATGTAGTTTTTGCTAGTCCTTTTGCTATATCTTTTTTGTGTTTGTATTAACTATGGTTAAACAAAAAAATCTGGCAGAACATACCATACATTTTAAAAATTGTTCTATTTCAAATTATGATTTTTCACACATATATTACACATAGCCAATTTGAGACAAGTAAAATAAACATTACAAAAATACAAACCAACTAAGTATATAACACAACTTTCTCTACCTCTTTACCTCTCTCTCTCTCTCTCTACCTCTCCTTCACATAAACATAAAAAATAGATTTATGATCGATGTCCAAATGTTACGCTTTTTTCGTTTACCTTCTTAGCCACAAACAAATGATATCATGCGATAAGGAACAACGTTCCAATAATAGATTTTTTCTTAAATTTCTGTTTTTTGATTATTTTCATGCTAATGATCTTCGTGTTTACAGACTGAAAGTAGGGACCTACCTACCTACCATTCAAATACAAACGGATTAGGTACCTAGTAATGTTGTTGGACGTGACACAAAACAGTGTGAATAGTGATGTATCTACCTAAATATAATCTAATGTAACTTAGGTAGGTACAGCATCAATGCCCATCAATGGAATATTGACAAGGTAGAGGTGGCACGCGAAGGATTTTTTTTTATATACTTGCATAAAGCCGTTTAGCCCATTTAAATTCAACTATTTTAATAAAATAACGAATATTTTGTTGCACAAAATGAGGATAGCTATAAGCTATCATTATATCCTGTGTTGATTCAATGTTTTATGATTAAATCACAAAACGTTTTTCACATTCCCCAAATAATTCTAAAATATATATCTGTCTGTAGCACCCATAGGGTAGACGAGAAAACAAACACGCATCACTTTACGTGTTGTCAATCCAAAGGCTGGTTCATGACTCAGTGGTCACTGGAGACAGGGCAAATTGAGAGAACTGCGAGATTTCAAGGAGAGAGCGCTACCACTGTCAAAAATGCTATATCCTCTGTGGCCTCCATGCCTCGTAGAGTACCAGAAGCCGTCGATCCTGGGCCTATTACCTTCCCTCGTGTCAGATTTCCGTGCCAACAGTGAGGGGATAGAATGTACACTGAATGCCTCCTGCTTCTTATCTTTGATGAGATTAGCTGCCGTTACCGAAGAACAGAGAGAGCTGAGACTGTTGAAGATACTCATTATACTACGCTATTACTATATTACCTACTAGCACACCCGCGCAACTTCGCATGCGTTAATTTTCCTCGTTTTTGTAACATTTATCATTACTGCTCCGCTCCTATTGGTCGTAGCGTAGCCTATAGCCTTCCACGATAAGTGGGCTATCCAACAGTGAAAGAATGTTTCAATTCGGACCCGTAGTTCCTGAGATTACCGTGTTCAAACAAACAAACTCTTCAGCTTAGAATGGAAATTAAATGTGTTTGTTGTGGGTCATGAATGCTATAGGGAAATATTAATATAATAACTGGGCCAGAGAATATTAAAGTTTTGGAAACGCTGCGATAGAACGTTGGTACTTACAGGTGACAAAAGAAAGAGCTTAAAGCGCATTTCAGACTACGCTTTAATATAATAGCATATAGTATATACAATAAACAATATCGCTTACCATACATTATTATGAATTGGCTTGCTATATGCTATGAAATTAAGCCATACGTTGCGCTGTGTTATACGCGTAGGGTTGCCGTTAATCCGGGTTTCCCCGAATTCGTCCCAGTTCAAAGGGCATCGCCGTCCGGGCTTCATTTGAAAAAATCCAATCCATCCTCCAATTTTCATACGGTCAAAAGATAAAAGTTTATCGCGAGGCCAAGACCAGATCTTTTAATGATTTAACTCTACTTAAGGCCAACGAAATATTGTACCTAGTACACTGCATTTTGAGTAATGTGCAGCACAGCATTAAGAATCTCGCGACAAGCTATTACTTTAAAAAAACTACCAAAAAAACAAATAATATTAATAAATATGACAATCTAATCTGACTGACTAACTGAAGAGTTTGTTTTGTTTGTTTGTTTGAACGCGGCAATCTCAGGAACTACTAGTCCGAATTGAAAAAATATTTTTCTGTTGTTTACCCATTTATCGAGGAGGAAATATAGACTATATAACATCACGCTACGGCCATTAGGAGCGGATCAGCAATGAAAAATGTTGCATAAACGGGGAAAATGTACACATACGAAGTTGCGCGGGACAGCTATAATAAATATACAGGGTGTAACAGAAAGGTGTGGTCATATTTCAGCAATGGACAATGGTAGGTATAAGTATAACATCTGCGGAGGTACTAATTACGATTTTATTAGTATGGCTGAGATACAGAATTTTCTTTTATATCGAGTGCGTAACATCGACATACTGAAAATACGACTTTGCTGATAGGTACTCAACACTAACAAAATATAATTAGCTGTTTCCAATGAACTTCAGGTTTGACCTTAAATCACCACCCACTTTTATTTGTTTCACTCTTTTGTTGCTACAAAGATGAAACAAAAAACGATGAGTGAGTGACTCGGGACACCAGCTAGTCTCGTCCTATAATTTTTACTCTCGTTCGTCCTACGATTGTTATTAGCAATGTTATTAACCTCTCCAGTAAGGTTGGCTGAGTTGGAGTGGGTTCACGTCGGTATGATGGGCGAACCAGCATAATAATTGGTAGGTATTACTTTGTACGGGGTCCAGTCCAGCATATGACATAGAGGTCAGTGTCATGTGCGTACCCAGGATAATTTTTGGTTGGTGCTAAACACCGGGTAATTATATGTTCGTAAACTTTCGCGATTTATACACACTACTACTCTACCCGTGACCACGGCCGTTGCAAGTCGAAACGTGTGGCACTTAAAATAAAATATTTACGCGATTAAGACCCGTATATTGTTTCACTCTTCCCTAGCTTGCCTCTCGCTCTTTATCATTGTTAATGAACGAGGAATAAATAAATGCAGTATTTATTAGTAAAAATCATTCATCTCTATCACACAATTATCTATCTGGTCGACAACGTTTGTTTGAGTGCGTGGGTGTACGTATACCTACGCACTCACACAAATGTAGACACACAGAAACACTATACGTAGGCAACCCGAAAACCAACGTTCGAAGTGCAAAGGTAACAGACATTGTGAGGAGTAGATGTCTGGGAACAACAGGTATGACGCCTATTTAACTGTTGTCGATCGAGAATTCTTGGGTGAAGTACCTCATATTGAAATATTAGCTTACGACAAAAGTAAGAGTAAATTAGTAGATGACCAGGTGGAGATAAAGATTTATGTAAAATATTTTTTTTATTGGTAAATGCTCATTTTCTCGTTTACAGTTTCGAATTAAAGTTTATCTCTTCTCTTTATTAAAATACTTTGTAATAAAATATGATTTGACATTTGAATACATACTTTCATTGATTTTGTTGACAAGGTAACAAATTCAGGCAGCATTAAACCGTCAAACTTTCGAATGAACGTAGGTGTAGCTACTGCGGGCCGTCAATTAACAGATCATGACATAATTAAGACTGTATTTTTTTTTTAGCTTTTCATGCATTCTAATATATGAAAAGAATACGCCTTTTCATAGACATAGGTAGGTACTAATATTTTGCTTTACTTGATAAATGTTTTGTAAGTAGTTTGTGCGTAGGTAAGACGGTGTTCGTAAATAATACAAATTCACGATTTTGTATCGTATTCCCATTATACCTACCCAGGTACTTCGATCGGACATACGTTACGTCCGATCGAAGAACCTGGGTAACTTGCATTGTAAAGAGGACTAGTAAAGAGTATTATTTACGTGTAGCGAGGTAGGCTAGATATTAAACCAGTAGATCAAGAAAATTAGATAATGGTTAGGTACCTATTGTAAGAAAGAGTATTAGAAAGTTCTAACTTTATCATAGCTTAAATAATACCTATTTATGTACAGTCGGCCAAAAATATGGTCTATCACTCTAAGGTTGAAATTCATTTGTACATCATAAAACAACAAGGTTGATTTTCCCTTGCAATTGTATTCTGACAGCTACTAACCTCAACCTTAAAGCTATTTGTGTAACACATGAGATTTTGATAAAATTGGTAGACCACTTTCTTGGCCGACTGAACCTACCTATCTCGAATTAGCTTTCAATCGATATTAATTATTTTGTATTAAAAAGTTATCAAACATACATACAGATCAGGTGCACAGTTTATTTGCAACACTTTATACAACGTGAACTCGCGGTTCAACTTCGAACGCGCAGTGGCGAAATTCCGCGATAACTATCCCACGCCATGTACAACATGTCGCCAGTTATGTTTGCGTGTCAGACAGAATTATGTTCGCACAACTCGAATTTAGGTATCGGAGTGAATGAAGGCGACGGGCGGGGAACGTCCCTGCGCTGAACTACAGTACTCCCAAATTAATAATGCACATGCAGATCTTCGCTAATTGTCGTATTCCCGGAAACACTCGAATCATGGAATCGTAAGAGCCCTAAACAAGGCATTTGCATTTTGCACCTTGTTTAAAAGAGATAGGAGTCAATATCATGTGTGCACAATCGAAAACAAATCGGGCGTTCGGCAGCTGTCGCCGGTCAGCGAAATGTCTGTCAGTCGTCTTTATATATTGGTAGTGACTGCACGTGTTCTCTATTTGTGGAAATATATAGAGCTGCTATTACACACCCTTCTTGGTAAATATAATTTCAACATTAATTAGCTTATTCAGATTTAAATAGTATATTTTGAAAAAAGGAAAATAAATAACATATTTCACGTTTTTTTAATATTAAAAAAATAAAATACCTACATTAAATACATATTAAGTACTAGAAAAACATTTAAAAAATGAGATTTATTTAAATTAAATAAATAGATAAACATGCATAAAAAATATATACCTAACTCTGCCCATGCCATTTTCTTTCAGACGAATTCTTCCAAAATGGATAAATTTAAACGTGGAAAACCGCTTAATTCACAAGCACGGCAAATGGTATTTAATGTGTACCTTTATTTCTTAAATGAAGCCAATGTTTTCAACAGAGACCATGATGGTTATTTTAAAAAAATTCAAGACCGTGTTACAAAAGCTACAGGAATTTCGCGACGAACTTTGAGTAATATCTTAAACGAAAAAAAACATAATCAATCAAAGAAATTTTCTACACCGAAAAAAGGAAGACCTAAAAGTAGATTTCGGCTGGTACTTGATGATTTCGACTACTGTGTTATTCGTAATATGATATACAATTTTCAATTGACGCTGAAAGAACTCCCAACTGTAAATAATTTAAGAATAAAGTTGATCGAAGCTATTAATTTCAAAGGCTGTGCCGAGACTTTAAGGTTGATCTTGAAAGACATGGGGTTTAGGTTTCTGAAAACTGATAATAACAGACAATTACTTATGGAAAAACATGATATACGCCTAAAAAGGATCAAATATCTCAGAGAAATACAACAGCTGAGGAGTTCTGGTAGAAACATAGTATTTATGGACGAGTCGTATGTGCACACATCACATACTAAGGGTAAAACTTGGCAAGATAGCAACAAAAAAGGTATCAAACAACCCATTTCCAAAGGAGAGCGAATAATTATTGTACACGCAGGCAATGAAAAAGGCTTCGTCCCAGGGGCTCTAATGTTACATAAATGTGTCGACTCAGAAGGTGACTATCATAAAGAAATAAACGCGGAACGTTATCAAACTTGGCTACGCAATCAATTGATTCCCAACTTGCCTCCTAATAGTGTGTTGGTAATAGACAACGCCCCAAATCATAATAAGCTGTCTGTGAAACCACCAAACTCAAACACATCTAAACCACAAATGACAGCTTGGTTACAACAACACAACATTCCGCATGACCCAAAGAAACTGAAACCCGATTTGTATAAAATTATACAAAGATACAAAGAAAATTACACAGAATTTGCCATTGACCGTATAATGGAGGAACATGGGCATAAAATTATACGATTGCCACCATATCATCCCGATTTTAACCCTATTGAAAATATTTGGTCCCAAATAAAGCAACACGTGGCCAAGAGAAATATTGCAATGACTGTGACGTCAGTTAAAGATGCTATATTAGAAAAAATCAATAAAATAGGACCAGAAGAATGGAAAAAAGTTTCTGATCATGCGGTTCAATGCGAAGATGAATATAGAAAATTTGAGCCAAGAATCGATAGTTATTCCGATGAACTGATTATTTACACAGGTGATAGCAGTGAGGAAAGTGTAAATGAACAAGAGCATAATGAAACTTCTGATGAATCTGCGATGTCGGGAATAGAGGTCTTCCTCGATTCTGATTATTTTTTTTATAATTGTATTATTTTTCTGGAATGATTAGTGCTGTAAACAAATTTGAACTGAGATTTTGATTATATTTTATGTAAACCTCTATTTGAAAACGTTTTTTTCTCCTTCTAATAAAACCTTATGTTATTTAAACCTTTTCCTCCATAATTACACCAACTTCGGTAAGACACTTGAAAACTAATCACTCCAACAATGATTGTAGCGTTTTCGCTATTTACTTACATGGAATTATCGAATCAAATTTCGTTACAGGTAAATCAAATCTGTTTTAGCACAAAACACTTAATATATAAAATTAGGCATAGAGAAATTGCTCTTAACCACTCTATATAAATATCGTCTTTCGACGCTCGGGTAATACGACCGTTGCCGAACAATGACGAAGATTTCCGAAGATTTCTATGCGCATTATTACTTTTGGAGTACTGTACTATAAGTTTCAAATGAGTTGATAACTGTCATGATGATATTTTGTTTCGCAATACGACTGCAACTTCATTGTGTAACGTAAGGTCAGCAAAGTTAAGTGTAACGTAATGATTCGTAAAAAGGTGTCATTAGTATTACACAGAAGTACCTACCTACTCTAATGAACTATATATAAGCACTGTATTTTACTATTTATTATGTTTTAGGTAAAAAAATATTACGTCTGACACTAAAGTGTAGAATATTCTTATATTTTGCCTATTTGCTTATTTCTGTTTCGTGTCTATTGAATAATAAAGAATACTAATAATATTATAATAAATAAAAATGTTAGGTAGGTACCTACATAGTTCAAAGAAAATAAATATTACATCCGTTCCATTGCCATACTACACATACGTACTTTACCCGACTTGGGAGTTTTTGTTGCTAGCGGTGCAATTTTGAAAAGTACAGAGTGCAGTTGACGCGATCGCGATTATCTTCTCATTCTCAATGTGTTGCGCGAATTGTAAGTAGGTACATAAACAAGCAACAGTTTACAACTTATTGCATTAAACATGTCAAGATTTTTCATAAACTTTAAATGCATGAAAATGTTGCAATCCAACAAAACAAATATCAGTGCATCAATAACCGATTATTGGTTTTCTTGCAGTCAGACAGAGACACCAACATGTCATCGCCGAGACGTCATAAACAAAATGTACCTAGTGCATGCAATTAATTTAATTAGTTGTTTGACCGGAAGCTCGGAAGAAATATCCGAAAGTATTTTCAAAATGAGTTCTTAATACTTTTCTGTTGTTATCATGATTTGTAAAAGAATTGGATGTTGTAATTAATTAAATTAAAACCTTTCTAATATAATTTACAAACATTTTCTTGTAACTTTTTTACTGCCTCTGTGGCGCGGTGGGAGTGTGTCCGACTGCTACGCAAGAGGTCGTGGGTTCGATTCCCACACGGGACACCACTTTGTGTGATCCACAAATTGTTGTTCCGAGTCTGGGTGTACTTTGTGTCCGTGACTTGTATGTTTGTAAAGTCCCCCGCGACACAGGGCTTGTAACCTACTGCGGGAAAAAAGAAAAAAAAAATAGATTTTAGACACTTTAATGGTGTTGCACATTAAATTCCGTCAGTGCTTTCTGGTGCGTTAGTCGCAATCGTCGCGTGCGCGAAGACGCGAGCCCGGAGCGGTTTGGTTCGATTTGTTTGTCTTTTTTTGTGGAAGTAATGTGAAACTAATAAAGAATTTTTTTTTTTTTTTTTTTTTTTAAATCATTTACAATACCATGACAGGATTCCCAAAACGGTATTATAAGTTAAATAGATTTAGTACATAATAGTTATATCTAATTGAATATATTTATATTTCACTCAATATATATTAGAGCAACTTCTGTGAATTTCAACATGTTACTGTAATAAATATCTACGTGTGTAGCAATTAAATTAATTAGTCGTATGGCTCACGACAAAGGGGCATATTTCAGCAAATTAGTTCTCGTGACTGGGACGCTAAGCGTGAGGGGTCGTCGGCGCGCACCTATGTAACAATCGGGGGCGCACAGCTTCACTTCCGAGAGCACGGCCGGGTGATGCGCTAGCGATACGTCGCGCCGCCCGTACGCTTAACCGCTTGCATCCTACCATACCGAGGACGAACAAGCTTGGGTACATAGGGTACACTTCTTATTGTTTCACATACAAGAATCGAGTAAATTTATTCTGATTTTTTTCTACCAAATATTTGCTACATTTAGCCTCATGAGGATTCCAAATAATAGCTGACGACTCGAGATAACTCATTACTCCGCACTTCGTAACGTTAAAATGTAGTTTATTAGTGTTGCTCCACTGCACCACCCGGTCAATGTTATCCTGCAACCGTTTTGTATCTGACGCTTCCTTTATTGAGAGATATAACTTAAGGTCATCTGCAAAGAGTAGATACTCGACATGTTTGACGACAGCTGGCGGGACATTAATCATGAAAATAAATTTTAGGGGCCCAAATTTGACCCCTGACTAATGCCTGAAAAAGTAAAATATGGTCGCGATTGATATGTATAATCGACGTAATGTCGGCGTTCGCTAAGGTAGTTCGCGAAGAATTTAAGTAAGTTACATGCGAAACCTAGTGCTGCCAGCTTCGGTACTAGAACATCGTTAATAACAGTGTCAAAAACCTTTTGGAAATCGAAATATGCGCAGTCGGGACGCATCTGGGTCTATAACCACTGACGTCATCAGTTCCACGTCCTTTCGGAACCGGTATTACTCGGGTCAGTTTCCATCTATCCTATCAAGTTTACAGAACACCTCACAGCAGTCCTTCACTATATACGGTGGTATACCACCTGGCCCCATCGAGTATTTGAGCGCCGATCGGAGCTCAAACTCACTGAGTTGACCAATATGTACGCGCATTGCCCCCGCCCTCGCTCTCGCCGAGCGTTCTGCCTCCGCCAGATTCAGAGCCGGTCGCTCTGTGCTATAAACTGAACTATAATATGATGCAAAACACTCTGCACCCTCGGCGTAACTTAATTTTAATCCATTTATTTTTATTATATTTTTGTTACGATTCAGTTGCTTATTAATATAATTCCAAAAGGACTTCGGATCATTTTTAATGTTGACTATTGTTAATGTTGTTGTACGCTGGTAATTTTCGTAGGTCGACGCAATTTTGGTTTTAAAAAAAATCGTTTCGAATCGCATTATGATCCTGTTGCCTTATTAATTTTGTGATACCTTATAAATTGTTTTTATCTCAATATGTTGTATTATCTGCAGTATGCCATTCTGGATAAGAGCACCTATCATTCTATTTTGTCTATTTTTGCTTTTTAATATAACGCTGGCTGATGGCCCTATTAACTATATCGTAAATATATAAGAACGCTTCTTCTGAATTATTAATGTCAAATAATGCGTCCCAGTCTAACATACCAAACGTTTGATACATCATGTTGAAATTACATTTAGTAAATTCCCATTGAGTATGCCAGTGACTATCAATATCTATACCGCCCTGCACCGGCCGCGGCGACGGCGGCATTGCAGTATTTCGCTTTGATCCTATTGATACTATAATATCTAACGGAGGATAATAACCGTCGATGCCTACCAACGGATCACCCGACATATTAACCTCTATGTCAGTATGTCACCCGCCAACACTGTGGTCAATACAAAATCTCAAATACGGTTATTGCTATTACATATGTTATTTACCTATTGAAATCCACAGAATGCAGTAAAATATTCGAAATAGGTTTGCACTTCAACCGTTAAAATCGCCAAGCACTATCACTGACTGAAATTTGTACAGTGAATATGTTGAATTATTTCATATTTAGAAAACGTATTTCTAAAATTTGAAATAGTTCAACATATTCACTGTAATTACATTTTCGAGGAATATACTGTACTGTACATAGTTATACAATACACTAAATAAGGCCGCGTTAACGTTGTCAACACAGACTTGTTTAATATCAAATTGAAACGGCACAGCCGCAAGAACACCTACCTGTTTTCTGCCATTCGCCCGATCACATTGTAATATCTTAAAACCTGATGGAATTAGTTTAACCATATTTTATAGAGTTATTTAGACCAGACTCGGTAACAGCAATTAGGTCGTAAGTGGATGACAACAAATTCTTATAAAACGTTCGTAGCCGAAGTCCGAGGGCTACGAACCTGTTCGTTCGTAGCCCTCGGACGTTTTGATAGTAGATCTGACGTTCGTAGCCCTCGGGCGTTTTGATAGTAGATCTGACGTTCGTAGCCCTCGGACGTTTTGATAGTAGATCTGACGTTCGTAGCCCTCGGGCGTTTTGATAGTAGATCTGACGTTCGTAGCCCTCGGACGTTTTGATAGTAGATCTGACGTTCGTAGCCCTCGGACGTTTTGATAGTAGATCTGACGTTCGTAGCCCTCGGACGTTTTGATAGTAGATCTGAATAGACCTAGGGACCACACCCATTGTTTGAATTGAGTATGAACAGGCCAACTGTCAACGCTGTTTACTTTTTCAAACTCATATTCTGGTACTCCTATCATAAAGGACGCGTAATCTCTTATAATTCTCGGGATAATTTTTCCACTTTCATGTCTTATGATGTACAAATAGACTTGACATGTTCTGTTCTCGTCTCTTTAGATGTATCAGGATGCAAAGACCATACATGGAGAAACCTTATTTGTTGTACAGCTTGGAATTAAGAAATAAGGGAGCTCCCCCCTTTTGAAACGGTCTTGGGAACCCACTTATTCCTACGTTGAATCAATTTCCAAGCCTAATCAGAATTACATGTCTTTTCTTCGGCAAACTATTGCTGAGAAGTTACATTAATTTCATCCGTATTATTGTTCTGTGTGAGCGCGCCCTTAGGTTCTGTTCGAGGCACTCGGCGCGAGCGGAGAGTCACATTGGGATCGTATAATTACATCGCTTGGACCACCGTCTCGCTCGCTCCTTGCATAGTTATTGTGATCATTTGATGATCGTACACAAGATGTGATAGCAAAGTAGGTACTACTGAAAGTGAGATGGTGACCAACATTTGAACGTTCAATGTGGTTGTCGTGAACGCCAAACGAAATTGTTCAGAGGTTAATAATTAGTTGGTATTTATTTGTTAGCCTTTGTGTTTCTTTCGTTTACGAATGTCCGTATGTTTGATGCGTAACGGGTACCAGGCGCGCAGTAATACCTGAGAGATCACTATGTAGGGGTCATCCAACACAATTGAACCTTCTACTACAGTACTCCAAAAGTAATAATGCGCATAGAAATCTTCGGAAATCTTCGTCATTGTTCGGCAACGGTCGTATTACCCGAGCGTCGAAAGACGATATTTATATAGAGTGGTTAAGAGCAATTTCTCTATGCCTAATTTTATATATTATGTGTTTTGTGCTAAAACAGATTTGATTTACCTGTAACGAAATTTGATTCGATAATTCCATGTAAGTAAATAGCGAAAACGCTACAATCATTGTTGGAGTGATTAGTTTTCAAGTGTCTTACCGAAGTTGGTGTAATTATGGAGGAAAAGGTTTAAATAACATAAGGTTTTATTAGAAGGAGAAAAAAACGTTTTCAAATAGAGGTTTACATAAAATATAATCAAAATCTCAGTTCAAATTTGTTTACAGCACTAATCATTCCAGAAAAATAATACAATTATAAAAAAATTAATCAGAATCGAGGAAGACCTCTATTCCCGACATCGCAGATTCATCAGAAGTTTCATTATGCTCTTGTTCATTTACACTTTCCTCACTGCTATCACCTGTGTAAATAATCAGTTTATCGGAATAACTATCGATTCTTGGCTCAAATTTTCTATATTCATCTTCGCATTGAACCGCATGATCAGAAACTTTTTTCCATTCTTCTGGTCCTATTTTATTGATTTTTTCTAATATAGCATCTTTAACTGACGTCACAGTCATTGCAATATTTCTCTTGGCCACGTGTTGCTTTATTTGGGACCAAATATTTTCAATAGGGTTAAAATCGGGATGATATGGTGGCAATCGTATAATTTTATGCCCATGTTCCTCCATTATACGGTCAATGGCAAATTCTGTGTAATTTTCTTTGTATCTTTGTATAATTTTATACAAATCGGGTTTCAGTTTCTTTGGGTCATGCGGAATGTTGTGTTGTTGTAACCAAGCTGTCATTTGTGGTTTAGATGTGTTTGAGTTTGGTGGTTTCACAGACAGCTTATTATGATATGGGGCGTTGTCTATTACCAACACACTATTAGGAGGCAAGTTGGGAATCAATTGATTGCGTAGCCAAGTTTGATAACGTTCCGCGTTTATTTCTTTATGATAGTCACCTTCTGAGTCGACACATTTATGTAACATTAGAGCCCCTGGGACGAAGCCTTTTTCATTGCCTGCGTGTACAATAATTATTCGCTCTCCTTTGGAAATGGGTTGTTTGATACCTTTTTTGTTGCTATCTTGCCAAGTTTTACCCTTAGTATGTGATGTGTGCACATACGACTCGTCCATAAATACTATGTTTCTACCAGAACTCCTCAGCTGTTGTATTTCTCTGAGATATTTGATCCTTTTTAGGCGTATATCATGTTTTTCCATAAGTAATTGTCTGTTATTATCAGTTTTCAGAAACCTAAACCCCATGTCTTTCAAGATCAACCTTAAAGTCTCGGCACAGCCTTTGAAATTAATAGCTTCGATCAACTTTATTCTTAAATTATTTACAGTTGGGAGTTCTTTCAGCGTCAATTGAAAATTGTATATCATATTACGAATAACACAGTAGTCGAAATCATCAAGTACCAGCCGAAATCTACTTTTAGGTCTTCCTTTTTTCGGTGTAGAAAATTTCTTTGATTGATTATGTTTTTTTTCGTTTAAGATATTACTCAAAGTTCGTCGCGAAATTCCTGTAGCTTTTGTAACACGGTCTTGAATTTTTTTAAAATAACCATCATGGTCTCTGTTGAAAACATTGGCTTCATTTAAGAAATAAAGGTACACATTAAATACCATTTGCCGTGCTTGTGAATTAAGCGGTTTTCCACGTTTAAATTTATCCATTTTGGAAGAATTCGTCTGAAAGAAAATGGCATGGGCAGAGTTAGGTATATATTTTTTATGCATGTTTATCTATTTATTTAATTTAAATAAATCTCATTTTTTAAATGTTTTTCTAGTACTTAATATGTATTTAATGTAGGTATTTTATTTTTTTAATATTAAAAAAACGTGAAATATGTTATTTATTTTCCTTTTTTCAAAATATACTATTTAAATCTGAATAAGCTAATTAATGTTGAAATTATATTTACCAAGAAGGGTGTGTAATAGCAGCTCTATATATTTCCACAAATAGAGAACACGTGCAGTCACTACCAATATATAAAGACGACTGACAGACATTTCGCTGACCGGCGACAGCTGCCGAACGCCCGATTTGTTTTCGATTGTGCACACATGATATTGACTCCTATCTCTTTTAAACAAGGTGCAAAATGCAAATGCCTTGTTTAGGGCTCTTACGATTCCATGATTCGAGTGTTTCCGGGAATACGACAATTAGCGAAGATCTGCATGTGCATTATTAATTTGGGAGTACTGTACATACTTACAATACTACGATGAAAATCTTGTATGATTATTTTTGGAATAATTAAAAATGACGTGAAATTTTAAGGTTCTTATATTTTGATAGGATTAGGTACACCGGTGTGTGTATGTGGCGACCCTTAAATATGACCACACATTTCTGTTACACCCTGGATAAGACTACCCTATTATTTCGTACAACTGCAAGATTTTTTTCGCGCAAATGTCACATCGCACATGTTTTATACAGCGTCCGTTACAAAATCACGGTAGCGTTATTGTTTATAATTCTTTCTTTGTAACAAGCGATAGCAAGTGGTGTAAGAATATTGCGATTAAAAAGTTACTGTCAGTAATATATCGCATGTAATATCACGTTGAAAAATAACTTACTTCATCAAATGGTAATGACTCCACCAATAAATTTACAGTACAAATACTCTGCATAAATGCTTACCACTAAATTTAACGAAATAGAATCACATGTAGAGAAAACCGAAAATTATTGAGTGTAACCGTTTCATGAACATAATTTAAACTACAACATCTACTCGCCTCTCTCGAAATGAAATACCCTGTCTCGCGCTTCACAACTATTTAAGGTAATGGGACTGCATGCGAAATAACATTTCTAAAGACGTATTACATACACAACACTATACGGTAAAGATTTGTACATTACCGCTTTGCTTACTAGCGACACTCATTTACTAGTTTACTGCATAGTTTATTAGCTACTTTTGACCGAAACACGGCCTGTACTTTTGACAGTACTCTGATTCAAAATCATAATAAAACAGAAATTACCCATGAACAGTCTCTTAGGACAACTCATATACCAGAGATCCGCGTGAAAACCGGGCACACCCGATCCGTCGGCACAAAACGGCCAAAATGAACGTAGAATAAACACAATACACGAATATAACACGCGATAAGCACTTTTTTAAAAAACTATGAACTCGTGCCTCCAATCGGCTAACTCTACGTTTGCTCAAGTGGATTCAATAACCCGCTTCTGATGTCAATGCACCAGGGTGGATTTGTGAACCATTAGCGGCTCTAGATTCGAATTAAAACTGCCCGAGGACAGCCCGAAGTAAACTTTCTTGGGTTCAAGGTTTCAACAACAGGAATCAAGGAATTAAGGCGTGTGTTGGGCATGCTGAATTTCAATTCATTCCAATTTCTCCGCCGATTCATTCCAAACGCAGCTGTTATACAAGCTCCACTCAATGAATTACTTGCTGGCCCAAAAACAATGGACTCACAAGCAATTGAAATGACTCCTGTTCTCTTGAAGGCTTTAAACGATTGCAAGAACAGCCTTACGAAAGCCACACTCCTGGCGCAAGCTGAACTAGCAATTCATACTGATGCCTCAGATTCAGCGATAGAAGCGGTCATCCAACAGCATTATGAAGATGGTTGGAAGCCGTTAGCTTTCTACTCTAGGAAGCTCAGTCCAAGTCAGAGAAAATACAGTCTGTACGATCGCGAACTGCTGGCTATATATGAGGCCATAAAATACTTCCGTTACATGGTTGAAGCGCAAACTTTGCAGTTATCACGGACCACTAGCCACTGACGTTTGCTTTTTCAGGACGACGCGAAAACTGCTCACCACGTCAGTTTCGATACTTGGACTACATCAGTCAATTCACGACAGATATAAGACCTGTCTTAGGAGTAGATAGGTACTATAGTTGCTGACGCCTTATCGCGTATCGAAGAAGTCATAATGCCCACTGACTGCCAGTAGCTAGCTAACGAGCAAGAAACTGACAGCGAGGTGCAGGAGTTATTAAAAAATGTTTCCACCTTAGTCTTGAAAAAGCTAAAGGAAATATAGACGTATAATGTGACGTTTTAACTCCAAATTCACGTCCATATGTTACCTCTTCTTTGCGGAAACAAGTATTCGACGGAGTACACAACTTGAGTCATCCAAGAGCGAAGGCTACTGTCAAACTGGTAACTCAACGATTTGTGTGGCCTGGAATACGACGTGACTGTCGGCAATGGGCTAAGAAATGTCAGAGATGACGATCACTAGGCACATTTCAGCTCCACCCTCGACGTTTGCTCCACCCAGCCCGTTTCCAACACATTCACCTCGACTTTGCCACTCAGTTCAGGAAACAGATACTGCCTCACAATTGACGACCGCTTCACCCGTTGGTCTGAGGCGTATCCACTCTAGGATATGAGTGCAGAATCCTATGTAGCTGATCTGACAAATGTTTGGCTTTCCAGAACATATAACCACTGACCTTGGTGGACAGTTCCTAACGCACTCCTATAAGGAACTAGTCGCGTTAGTCAGCGAGAAACATCACACTACCACTTTGTACCATCCAGCAGCTAATGTACTTGTGGAAAAAATGTACAGACAACTCAAGGCCGCTATTACCTGCCATGCATCATCAAACTGGGTCGAGGACCTATCATGGGTCCTTCTTGGTATACGGTGAACCACTCCGTGTGCCTGGACAGTTTTTCTCTACAATCCCAGACCTACTTTACCAATCACCTTCGTGCACACGTGCGAAGATTGGTGCCGCAACCGACATCATAGTGGTGCTATGATGTCGGTTGCGGTACCAATCTTGTTGTTGGGTCAAGCAAAACCTTCTACATGCCCAAAGATCACGGCACGGCATCACATGTTTTTGCGCGCCATAGACAAAAAGCACTCCAAGCGCCATATTCGGGCCCTCATTAGGTGTTGTAAAGAAGCCAGAGGACCTTTGATGTCGAGATACATAGCAAGCTGCAACGAATTACAGTTGACTACTTAAAACCGGCATACATAATCAACGATGCAACCGAGCGAATTTGTGAAAATCAAGATGCCGTCGAGAAGACAAGGAGTGGTCGCAAAGTTCATTTTCCGAACTACTATCGCCCGTACTCATGGTCTCACCGGGGGAGTAGTGTAGCGGCGAAAGAGGCTATATTACTGTTTTGTAGCGGTCAGCCTTGACGCAAACCTTTAGATGTTATTTTCTGATTTTATGACATAAAAAATGGTTTCTGACTTTTTGCTTGTAAAATAAAAGCGATTACACCATAAAATCCACGCATTAAGCAAATGCATTAGCAGAAGAGCGTATGTTCATGGTACTTTTGTTGATAAACGGAGTTTTCCGGCAATAACTCAATGACGGTATATCCGATCATGTACCTTTGTGATTTTTTTCATATTTATTGGTCTCACAGTTCAAAAGTTAAGGGAGGGGGGGACACAATTAATGCAACTTTCGGAGTAATTATTTCCAAAACTATTCACTAAATCAAAAAAGTTTATTAAAAACCTTATAGTGTTTGGACCTGTCGAATGATGTGCGATACGTTGAGTTTGCTGAAAAAAATATATGGTATGGTATGGAGTGCCCCCCCTAAAAATATTTATTTTTATTATTTAGCTATCAAACTACGTAGCGGCTACTACTACAAGACACCTTTTCACCAAACTTCATCAATATTTATTGAGTAGTCTTTGAGTAAAATGTGTCTGTGACATACGAACGGACAGACTAACAGACAGACGGACAGACATACAGACAGACGGACATGACGCAACTATAAGGGTTCTGTTTTTGCCATTTTGGCTACGGAACCCTAATAAACTATTTATTTATAAGTAAGAGAAGATTCCTTTACTACTAGTATGAATTGAAAAAATCTTTTTGTCTTAGATAGCCCATTTATCGAGGAAGACTGTAAAACATCACGCTATGATCAATGAAAAAAAAATGCTTTTGAGGAAAAAATATTCCTTTTGAGAGCTTCCGATCGTTGCGTGCGCTGTGTAAACGGTTAAAGTTACACAACAAAAATTTAGAACGGATTTGTTCCTAGATATAACAAAGTGGCGTGCAATTGGAGAGGCCTATGTCCAGCAGTGGACTGCGATAGGCTGATGATGGATGATGGATTTGTTCCTAATATTAAGTTCTATAAAAAAATCTGCGACAGCAAATGCCTATCTTTTAAGGTTGACCCACTATTACCTTTTTTATGGCAATAATTTTTTTCTAAAATAAAGCATTTATTTGCAAATGTGCTTTAATAAACATGGTATTAACCCTTATCCAAATAAATACGTTGGTCACCACAAATATTTAATTTTAATCAAAACTGTTCTCACTTAATTTGATTTCAATGAATATTTTAGGTGATATCATAAATAATTTTCAAATATTACGCCACGAAATCAGGCGTGGATCCAGAAATTTGTTCTGGGGGACAACTATTGGCTCAACTGGCCAAGTGTGAGTTGAACCAATACTCCTACACCCAGAATACTTCGTTCTATCGCTCTTTGGCATACCTCGAGCGTAGACCTCTGCTGAATTGTCAGGGGCTATGTGTCTCTTTTTAAAGGTTAGAGATAGATCACCCTTCATGAGATCCTTCATAGCTCTTCCAGGTATTTGTGCGTCTTGCAACTTCTTTATCTTGTCCCGCCTGAAAATATACTATTTGGCCCAAATAGAGATACTCATCGACGTATGCAACCTCTACTGCTCCCGCTTCGTGTTTGTGATGCGATCTGGATCAACTCATTTAAATTTTTTTCTTGGACAATTTTAAATTAGTTGATGTCAGAAAAAACAAATGACGCAATTGTGTTTTGATTGCCAACCAAGACGTGCGTCGGCTTTGCTTTAAGTCCGCGGCTGTCCGCGTGACTTCGGCTTTTGTTTAGGGTGGAGCCCTATACAAAAGCCGAACATTCCATTTTATTTGCCACAATTTACGCGCAATAAAAAGAATTTTATGTATTATGTACTTCAAGTAAACGAATAACATACATACCCGATTTATGAGTGAAAGTTTAACTGAAACCAGTTATTTGAGTGATACTCGAAAAAAAAATACTTATTGTGAAAAGAGAAACTCAGGCTCGTTGTAATTTCCAACAACGTTTACAGGACAGAGGAAGATCTAACTAAACCTTCTCCGAATTCTGATAGTGATAGACTCACGATGACAATATCGGCCCCACGTCGCTCGACACCCAAGCTGTTCACATTGGTGATGCACCCGTTGCCAGTATGGCTTACCTATATGCCTAAGGTTAACATGAAAATAGGTAGATAGTTAATTGATATACTTAATGTTTAGTGTACACAGCAATAAATCGTCAGTTGGGGCCACATCGCTTTAGATTACTTGTACCTACGTGTTGCCATGGTCTCACGCATGCATTCAAAGCTCTGTGTAGCTTGTAACTCTTAATAATAATATACTTAAGTATTTATTCGTCTGACACAAGATCCATCCACAATTACAGAAACAGAATAAAATTGCTAAATATTTAAATAATCTTAATCCTATTTAAATAAATACATATATATTTAATGATGTTATATTAATAATAGAGGTTACAGTATCAAATTTCCTTTTTTATAGTAATAGATACTTTGAATTGCCGGTAAACATTCATGATGTGAAATTTCAATGCTGCGTTTGGTTAGCAGACTGCTAATGAACGAACCCTGCGTTTTTTTTAAACGCTTTCGTAATGGATACTTGGACTTGAAGAACTAACCACGTGGAAGATCAGATGCCCATACAGTTGAATAACGCTGAACTGAAGGAAGTGGTGGAAGCCGATTCGAGTCAAACTACCCAGGAATTAGAGGCATGGTTTAACGTTACTTTACCTACAAAATTGACCCATTTGTACATCGGTTAACCGGTAACATTAAAAACTTGGAAATGGGTGCCTCATGATTTGACTGATCTGCATAGAGCAGTGCACGTTTTAGCTTGCATTTTCTTGTTAAACCGGCGACAAAAGTGGTTTCTATACGACCATTTGGTCGTGTTGTGAAAGCTTCTAGCGTAGGTGCCTAAACTTTGTTTCAAAGTTTCAATCATTTGTACTTTTCATTTGTACTTTCGGTAGTGAACAATAAATTAAAAATTCGGTAAAAATAAAAATCTTAACAGAAATCTATCTGTGTATCACGTGACCTAAAACACGGGCCGCCATAATGTGACATAGTACTGGTATTATTTATTACACTGTTGTAGCTGGTGTCCTGTTTATTTAAGAGGCATTAACCGCTATTTGCCAGTAATCTGAATTTTCAAGCGCTTCATTTACCATGGTATGAAAGACTTTTACACTATTAAATACCTAGGTAAATAAATACAATTCGACACGGGAATAAACACGTTTAACCTAGGTAAAGTATTTACCTTATGCTTGACGTTTCGACCTGGTTACACCGACTGTGGTCACAAGCTGACTTCGTCACGACTCCGTGTGTGGCCGTTTCTTCATCCACCCTCACATTTTCTTGTTTCTTCCAAGTACCCGCGCACACGACACTAACCGTGTCCCTATTCTGTAAGTCGACCAACGGGTGCCAATTCTGATATCTTCCCGATTGCGAACTAAAACGAGGTGGTGTTAATTTAATCACTGGATTCCACGTCGGAGATAGTTTAAATCCATCTTATCGCACTAATCTGGAATAAAAGTGGCGATCGGTGGAGAGGACTTCCGTGCGGTGAAATTCTATCCAGTGATTAAGTGTCCCTTTGTAGTATATCGCGGACTTGTTGGTTTGTCGATTCTTAACAGCTGCAATGTGTTCTTTGACCCGTTCAGCAATGGACCGCTTCGTTTGGCCTATGTATGAGCATATGCGGCTACAATTTACTTTGTAGACCCCTGGTGTTTGTAATGCCAAGACGTCCTTCGGTATGCCCACTGTGTGTGGTAATTTTTGTTCCAGGCGCGAAGACAGTCTGTATGCATTACTTGCTTAATACCGCGCCGATCTTGTCCGTCACGCCTTTAACAAATGGAAGGTAGTCTGACTGTCTACTTACTTCCGGATGTATCCATGTCTTTGTCGGTCGCTTTAGGCGTCAATCCACCTGGTATCCGTAGTACTTCAGAACCTCCTGAACATGTTCAAGCTCTTTCTTCAGATGCTCAGGGTCACACAGGTCGTAGGCTCTGTTCGTCAGTGAAACCATAACGGATTGCAAGTGACGAGGATGATGATGCGACGTGGCGTGTAGGTATCTGTCCGAGTGCGTGGGTTTGCAGTAAACACTGTGTGATAAGGACCCATTTGATCTCACAGATAAGTAAATATGAAAAATAATTATAACTAAGCTTCAGTTTTCAGATTGCTATTAAGGCATATATAAAACTTTTTCAGAAAAAATCGTTTTCAGTAAAAAGCCTTTTTATTAGCACGTTAATAAAAATATCCACCACGTTTAAGCTTCTAAAATGTAGTATCTAGAAGAATCTATATACCTATATAAAAACTCGCGTACTTCGTACCTTTTCGTATTTTTTCGTAAGAACATTCTACAGAGTATCAGAAAACGAAATAAAATAGAATGAATGAAATCGGTAAATTCGTTTTCTAGTTACCTCTTGATCAAAGGAAACAAGGATTCATTTTTATATGTAAAGTAATAAAGTATAGATAGGTATAGATGAATCCCTATTTCCCTTGGTCACGGTACAACTAAAAAACGACTTTACCGATTTGAATACATTGAGGTATTAATGTACCTACATTAATACCTCAATGTATTCAAATCGGTAAAAGTCTCTAAAAAAGTCACCACATATCACAACTGTGTTCCGTTCAAGTGCGGTCATCCGGCCGCAGTTTACTCAGATGCTTGCTAGATCTTAGCGCCTATGGTCGTTCTTGGTTTTTTAAACGAAAAAAGTTCAAACGCATGAAATATGCCGTCGTGTATTTTACGATATTACACTAACAATCCAACCAATACGGTGAAGTGCAAAAAATAACTTTTCATTAGTAAATAACTAGATAATCATTTTAAAATTTTATTCGATCAAAATATTTTTGGTGTATTTAAATATTACTAGCTGTGCCCCGCAGTGTTACCCGTGGTTTATTAGCCTATGTGTTAATCCAGGGTGTCAGCTAAATCCATACTAAATTTTATTAAAATCGCTCTAGCCGTTTAGACGTGAAGAAGTAACAAACATACACACTCACATACTCACAAACTTTCGCCTTTATAATATTAGTGTGAAGTGTGATATTGCGTCATTTGTCATAATCTAAAAAAATATAGATGTGACAATTTGTGTAACAAGTAGTGTAGTTAAAATTAGCTGACGTTTACGTTTTAAAATTTCCACGTTTGAGCCTTAGAGGGAAAAATAGATAAAATTTGCCCAAAACAACGGCTCCAAAGAGACCTGGTTACCATCCAATCACATTTATGTATGTTCGTTGCATTTTCGTGAAGAGGATAAATTTACCACAAATGCGGAAAAGGAAAGTTTTCTGAAGAAGTCTGCTGTTCCTTGTGTAGGTGTAAGTAACAATCATGGAAAGAACGCAACAGTATTATTTCCATAATTGATACTTACATCGTTCGTCTTAAAACATCGAAACGAGTAGCAATATATGTATATACATTTTTTTTAAGATAACTATCAATGTGGGATTGAGTCCCACGTTACTAGCAATCTTTGTTTTTAAACTTTCGCGATTTTTATACATATTAGATATATTTCGGGACTTAATCGCGTGAATTATTTAAAGGTACGAACCTTTTATTTACCCGACGTTTCGATCGAATTGCACCGATCGTGGTCACGGGTCGACTGATGGCAGCTTAGCGATGTCTCCAAACATCGCTAAGCTGCCATCAGTCGGCCTTTAAATAATTCACGCGATTAAGTCCCGAAATATATCTAACTAGCTATCTTGTTAACCCCTCCAGCTAAGCTCAAAGGCTTGTGTTAGAGTGGGTTCACGTCGTTAGTATAATGGGTAGGATTCGAACCCGCGACCTCACGATTGCGAGACCGATGCCTTAGCCATTAGGCTACCGCCGTTCAGTCATCACTAACATTACGTTTTGTTTGTTTTAGTTATGGGTGTATCAAAGTAGTACTAGAACAATAAGCCGATTTCCGAGTCTGTTAGCGAGTCAGCGAGCGGGCACACTTGAATATTTGATATTAATTTCAGCTTTATACCTCCACGCGTTCCTGAGATAGGGTCTAAACAGACAGACAGATGGACAACAAAATTATCTGACTGCTAACTAACTGAGGTACGAAACCCTAAAAAGGCATAATTCTGTACCAAATATTACCTTAAAATGATACATTTATACACAAAATCTTAATAAACTTTCATACCTATTCCGTAATAAGTTCCTTATAAGCTTGGTAGGTACAAAAGTTACATTGTCGGTTCTATTTAGTTGAACTTCAAAATTTACATTTTGTGTCAGTGTTTTGTACAAGACGCGTAAGTGCCTCAAAATTTATGGTGTTTACGACCTTTTGGCCGTGAGGAAATGATCCCTTAAATAAAATCTAGCGCTAAATGTTTGCTCTGTTAGGTTATACGACACAATTATTGTTTTAGCGTTACAGCTGCTTTTAGTTTTAATTTAGCGAAAAAGGACTACATTTTTGTTCCAGATAGCTTCTCTAGTACGTTGAATAATTCTTTTTTTGTTTTGTTGGGCTTCAATCGGGGAAGGTATATTAATTAATAGGAAAACCCAAAGTAATAGCTAAAAATCGTCATTGACAATTTTGTGTGAGAATAAAATGTTCTAGTTTTGAATATCAGACATGTTCTTTTTATGAATTTAGATAAAGAAAAAGTTTTGCGTTTTATAAATAATTATACTAGGTACATACAGTGTGGACCAAACCAATGTCCCCTGGGGAGAAAGTGCCCTAAATATTTGAGTTTTCTAATTTCAATTGTAACGCCCGTGGGGTTGTATGTGCCCGCTGCGTGCTCGTAGAGTCAAATTATATCTATTTATTTTATTGTTTTTAAACTTTCGCGATGTTAGAATACTATCGGGACTGAATCGCGGGTCGACTGACAGTCAGTCGACCCGTGACCACGATCGGTGCAATTCGATCGTAACGTTGGGTAAATAAAAGGCTTTAAATATTTCTAATTATTATAAGTAAAACTATCTTCTATCTATAATCTATACATACAAATAAATAAAATTGAAGTGTCTCTTTGTGATGTCGAAATAAAAGTTTTTTACTAAATGCATACATATAACAAAAATACATTTTTTTTGTCTGTCTATCTGTCCGTCAGTATGTCACAGGAATTTTGCTTAAAAACCTTAACTTTGAATGAATTTTGTGTAGTTTTTGAGTATGAGGTATTTTAAAAACAATTCAAGGTTTCTAAGTAACTTTTTGGTTAAGTGAATCGAAATAATCGCTCCGAAAGTTGCATAATTTGTCACACCACCCCCCCCCTTTATTTACCAGATTTAAAAAAAAAAATGCAATGGTAACGCTTATCAAATACATTCAACTAAATTATTTACAACGTGATCGGATATACCATACCGTCTTTGAGTTATTGCCGACAAACTGCACTTCTGAATCAAAAGGCCGTAAATGCCTTTGCCTTGGAGAAAAGCGTATGTGACGCTTTTCCCCTAGTGCAATTTTTCAATTCTTTGTTTTTCATATGCAATGACAACAGGAAATTTAAAAAAATAAAAAATCAAAGCCATTATTAAAAATGTAATATTAATAAATTACAAATGTAGTAATGACTACGGAACCCTACATTGAGCATGGTTCGACATTCTCTTTTTTACAAGCTTTTATTTAACTTGCCCTGTCTGTTTGTTCAAAATCTTAGAAATCTTGGGTCAAGTCTTGGAAACCAAATTTGTACCACTTCCTGACGTTCGATTGAGCTCAAATTTGGTACACTAGTGTATCATTGATTACAATGCCAATTATAGTACCAATGACCTGATCTAATGATGGAGTCGGAAGATGGCATAAACTAATTATAGAAACATTTTTTTTTAGTTTTCAGACATTAATTTTCTCAAAAGACAAAAAAATAAAAATATCACTTACAGAGAAAATAGGTACACTTTTCTTATAAAGTAATCCGATTGGCGTAGTGAGATTATACAGTTTCTAATTTATTATTATACTTATAATATAGAATACCTACATGTAATAACTTAAATAAAACTACTACTAATACTAACTAATTAATAAAGGGGGTAGATGTATAATAGTAGTCAAAAACATGTTGGGTGTCCGCTAATGACTACACAATAGGTGTTTACTTAGGCCTATGACAGTGACTTTTTTCAAATAGTTGTTATAATTGCAATATACGTATATCTAGTGCGTATAACTAGTTTGTTATATAGGTTGGTAAATAGAGAAGAAGTAGTTATAGTTTTCTGATAAATTTTAGTTTTATTATTCTAATTGTTGATACTTTTTTTTTAGTTTATTATTTACACTTCCGTAAAATTCTGCAGCATTTGATTTTCAGTTATTTTTTAAATATAGGTAGAGTAAGTGATTTTCTTTTAATCTCTGGTAATTTATTAAAGCATTACGCTCCTTCATATAAGATGCTCTTTTTAGCGTAATTTGTTCTAGGAGTTATTAGAGAAATGTTATTGGCCCGTCTCGTCATGTATTTATTGTGCTCATGGTTCTTGGTGAAAGTTATTTGGGAATGGATATCCTTAGTTAATATTTTTCTTATCAAAATACATGTATTATATTTGTAAGTTTGAGCTACGTTCATTAAATGTATGTCTTTATATTTTTTTCTTTTTGGTGTTAAATAGTTAAATCCAAATAAATTTTTGATAAGTCTATTTGGTGTTACCGTGTTACCTGTAGTTTTTGCAAATTTGTCTTAGCCGCGGATCCCCAAATTTCAATCAAGTGATCCATATGGGGCTTTACCAAGGAATTATATAATGCATATCGTTCATGTTTTGGAAGGTATCGCTATATTCCTCGCAGCATACCTATTAAAGACTACAGTTTGCTCCGAATTTTCCAAGATAATTTACTGTCGAGTATCAAGCAAAGGTTCGAAATTCACTCTTTTTATTGTTTCATTGTTTATTGTTAGAGGATTATAAGTACCATTTTTTTTGTATTTACTAGTTAAAAGATTTGATTGCAAATAAACATGTAATGTAAATCCTGTTGTGCATGGGTTATTACTATGTCTATCGAGTCACCGTAGTATAACAAACTGGCGTCGTAAACAAATAACGTGATGTCACCCTTAAGTCCAGCCTAATTAATATTATTAACGTAGATCAGGAAACCCAAAATCGAGCCCTGCAGGATACCACAAGTCATCAATCTAGGCTCAATCTGCTGATCTTCAATTTTGACAATCTGACGCCTATTTGTAAGATAGGATTCAAAGGTTGCATATTATGCAGATCTGTTAACGCCTATATTTTTTTAACTTTGCTAGTAGTTTCTGATGGCTAACAGTATCTTCCAGGACAATCTTTTCTTTATCTATATTAAGCCTTATATTTGTGATAAGATCAACAGTTGCTGAGATAGTGTTAGACCTTGGTCGGAACCCGTATTGTTTATTTGATAGAAAATATAATGAGTTCAGGAATTCATTTAGACGACAATGTAGCACTTTTTTTGTATATTTTTGACACAGCCGGTAATACTGAGATAGGGCAATAATGGTTCGGATCCGATTTTTTACCTGTTTTGTTAATTCGGGTTAATTTAACTATTTTCAGATTATGTGGGAAATATCTTTCATCATCATCATAAACATTTATTTATGCATTTTGTCACGCTTTCGGCCAGAATATCATTAGAGCATTTTAGTACTTTTGTGCTAATCTCATCGATTCCCATGCTAGTATAAGCGTCTAAGTTATTTATTATTTTTAGAACTTCTTCAGTAATTAAATGTTGATAAACTTTCGCGATTTGTACACATTATTAAAATATATATATTACGGGTCTCAATCGCGTGAATAATTTAAGGTAAAATACCTTGTTTATTGCCTGACGTTTCGACCGTATTGCAACGGCCGTGGTCACGAGAAGACTAGTTGAGCTCAGCGTCGCCTCCGTGAAGCGCGGGTTTCGGAAACTACCCTCGCTTGATTTTTATCACTCACTATTACGGTCCTTCGACACATAACACTAAGGACATCTGCACACTGGCGTGTAATGTTTGTTCGGCGGTGTATACACTTGCCGATCACGGGATTCCACGATGTTGACAAACGGTATCCGTCTTCTCGGTTGAAATTGACATGTTTTTTGATTTCAACCGCTTCCCTCGCCATCCTGGAGTAATAGTGACGGGCAATAAACAAGGTATTTTACCTTAAATTATTCACGCGATTAAGACCCGTAATATATATATTTTAATAATTCTTCAGTAATTGTTAGTTTAAGCTTTGTAAGTTGGGTTTGGTTAGTTTTGCGTATAATTTGTCTAAAACTATTGTGCAATTTTGAAGGGATCCTACTTGCAAGTTCAACTCCTATTGTACAGAAAAAAACCATAAAACACTCACAAATGTATTTTGTGTTTGTTATGTTCAGCAGCAGTGTTTAGTTTTATAGATACTTGATTATTTTCAATTTTGTTAATAGCTAATTTATTAATGAGATGCCACATTTTGAGAGGATTTTTACGAAAATTTTCTTAGACACTGTTATAGTATTGATTTTTAGTTGATTGTATTTTTAAGTACACAGAATTTCTTTTTTGTATAAATGTTTTTCTTAATAGCTCATCTCGAGGGGATTGTTTCAGGTTATGCCATAACACACTCCTCTCATTAATTAACTTTATAAGGTCCTTGTTAATCCATTCTTTGTTTGGTTTATTTAATATTTTTTTTTGTTTCATTTTGTTTATTATTTTGTAGCAGAATATTTTCCAAATCATCATACACAGCTATAGTGCCAGTTTTTACAAATGCGTTTTTTATAGATTTGTAAAAGTTAGCGTAATTTGTTTTCTATTTTAGGTCGGTTTATTTCAAAATATATTTGTTTGTCGTCTGAGAGAGCCGATTCAGTTATACACATTTGAAAGGATTCTCCTTCAAATCAGTACACCCATGGTCTATAAATTTTGTCGAGGATGAAGTTTCTCGGGTACAATACTCTTTACTGATCTTGTTTAATATTTTTAATTGTTTTTCTTTGAGTTTTTTTGTACTCTTTTGTGGATTTATCATTGTTGAGTAAATTCAAATTTAGATCACCAAAGATAATCATTCTTTTTCTCTTTGAGAGTTAGTGGTTGCAGGTCTCAAGGAACCCACAGATATCTGTCGCTGGCTATTTATATATAGCTCCCATATTCAGAGATTGTAAATCTAAATGTATCTACAGAAAGTGACTTCCATCTTCGCATTTCTCTTCCAAGTATTCATGTTTTGAATTTTTGCTTACGGGTTCAGAACAGAGAGTAGAGACTTAATATAAAGGTTTTAAGTTCGAGTCTGCCTTTATCTCTTTTCGTGTCTATGTTATCAGAATTAGACTCAGAAATTCCTGTTATTATTATGTTCTTGCTTTGTTCTAGGCATTCTGATATCATACTGTCAGTTGTTTCGGGATGTACACTTGCAGCACCGTGTTGATGTTGTATTGCTCTAAGATCATTTACAAAGCATTTAATCTTTTCTTGGTTTCCACAAACAGCACTTGCGATGTTTTCTATTTTCTGCTTGGCGCCTATATTTCCCGTTTTGACGCACAATGACCAATACGCACAATGACCAGCAGGTAATACGAATATTGACACACAAGCATAACGACCAACACGTATAATGACGCATAAGCAAAACGACCAATACGCATAATGACCAATACCAAATAAACTCGCATCATGACCAACTCGCAATTTGACACACTCGCATATTGACCTATTAGCATTTTGACTAACACGCAACAAGTTTACATTTTTAAGCTTCTCTGTAAAAAAAAAATTCAATCAACAAGGTTTTGATACAAAGTAGGTACTGGCCAATAGGTATTGTTAGAAAAAAACTATTATGACATAAGTATCATTTCATTACATTACGCGTAAAAGGAAATAAAATAGCATTTGTCATTAATATTTTCCTTATAATTAATTATTATTGTACTGAAGAGAATAACGACGTTTACTATACTAATTCAATATGAAATTCGTGAATAACCAAAAAGGATTCCCATCTCTATTGCATAATGGCTATCGCTACAACAAGAACACAAGAAAAAATTTCAATGATACGACTATCTGGAGATGTGTAAAACGCCAGATATGTTCTGCTACAGTAACATTAGACAATATGAATAATATAGTGAGATCGAGTGATCATTTGTGTCAGTCTGACCCTAAATTCAATAAAATATTTCAACTTCGTGCGGATTGTAAAAGGAAAGTGTGTGAAGACTTATCATCAACTGTGCAGACTATTGTCGAAAACACATTTGAACCTATAAAAGAGGCTGAAGATGCACTTGAATATATACATTACATTCCTTTAGTAAAAGAAATACAAGATTCTTTATATAGAGCCCGAAAAAAATATCTTGACTGCAATAGCTTAAAATTCATAAAATTAGAACATGTCACTGTTCCTGAGGTACTAGGAAAAAGCCTATTGGTTTGTGAGGATGGTGATTCAAGGAAAATCTTAATATTTTGTTCCAATATTGCTATAAATTTTATTAAAAATTCGAAATTAGATTATTTTGGCGACGGCACGTTTAAATGTGTTCCGTCTCCATTTTATCAGCTATATACAATTCACGTTGATTTGGGATCCACACAAAAATCAACTAACGTAGTTCCTGTAATTTATGGTCTCTTACCTGATAAGAGTGAGGATACATACACACGTTTCTTTAAATTGTTAAATGAGAAGTTGAAAGTCCATTTTAAGTCGTTCAAGTGTGATTACGAGATAGCAGCTATAAATGCTGTCAGACGCGTCTTTTCAGACTGCCAAATATCTGGATGTCACTATCATTTTTCGAGAGCAATTTGGAAAAAAGCTAAACAAATTAAATTGACTAAAATAAGTGAAGGTCGAAAAATACTGAGGTTAATAAGCCAAATGCCACTTTTGCCTGCTAACCGTATCAAAGAAGCTTGGGAGTTGATTTTAACCGAATCGCCTGAATGCGAAGAAATGCATTTCTTTATACACTACTTTGAGCGACAGTGGCTTAAAACATTTTCACCTGATGTATTTAGCTCTGCCACATTACTACACCGCACTACCAACTGTTTAGAAGGGTGGCACCACCGTTTGAACGTGAGAATGTCGATACATCCAAGCCTTTACCGTTTTATTTTTAAACTTAAAAAGGAAACAAAATTTTATGATCATGAAATTTCAAGATCGTTATTTCGCGAGCCAAAAGTAAATCGAAGAAAATGTGATATCGATTTTGATATGAAGCTGTCTATTTTGTGGCGTGAATTGCATGCAAAAAAAATTAACACCATGCAATATCTTAGGAAGATAGTGTTTTCGCGGCTGAAACGTATTGCATGATTATTATTTTATTGTAAAAATATTACCAGGATCACTTTTAAGTTTTTATTTACACCAGAGTTACTTTTAAGTTAGCTTTTGTAGTTCAAAAATATCCATTAATAAGTCGTTCATTATTATGTGTTATTTTATTTCCTTTGCCCCATTCATAGACTATTATTTATTATATTGTATTGTTTCTTATTATGTATTGGCTGACCTAACAGCGTATTTGTTTTTATGCGTCATTATGCGTTTTGGACGTTTTGCGTGTATGTCTAAATTCGTATTTCCCGTTGGTCATTATACGTATATGTCTTTTCACGTATGCGTCATTTTGCGTTTTAGTCTAAATGCTAATAGGTCAATATGCGAATGTGTCATATTGCGAAAAAAAACATTGTATTATTGGTCATTGTGCGTCAAAACGATATTTCCTCTGTATTAACCTTCATATCTGCTAACTGTTCTTTTACAAAGGATATGTCTTCTCTTATTTTATAACTGCTTTCAGATTTGGTTATTCCAAATTCTTTGACTAATCCTTACAGTTCGTTTTTGAAGTCTCGAAATATGATCGATGCGTAAAATCATCTTCTGGTACTTTTCTCTTACGAAGCGATACATTCCTCGACTCCATATCGTAAACATCAATGGTTGATAAGTTTGCTTGAGAAATATTGTTTCCTCCAGCAGCATTAAATTTATCAGTAGACGAAGGAGAGATATTCATATTTGCTTAACAGAAAAAAAAAATGGTTTAACAAAATTTACCCGCTTCGCTTGACGCTCCGCTCGGTTAATAAATCTGCAAGCTTGATGCGACGGGTAGTGCAGCACGTAAGGGGGCACCCGCGCGCTATCTTTCCTTAACGCTCCACTCTAGTTCTTTCGAGAAGTTGCAGCGCTCGTATTGTTTTAAAATTGCACTTTCTTTGTGTGTCACAAAATTGTGTGAAACTGATTCATTAGATTTTAATATACATATCTATATCTATACATATAATAAAACTGTAAATTTCACGTGTCTGTACATGGCCGAACTTAGCGAAAAAAAATATTAGGAAATGTTCGAAAAGAGTATTCAAACACTTTGCTGCATTTTTAGAAATGTCTGTCTGTCTGTCTGTCTGTCTGTCTGTCTGTCTGTCTGTCTGTCTGTCTGTTTGTTTGAACACGCATCACGCAAAAACTACCGTACAGATTCGGTTGAAATTTTGCACGTGCAATCTAATAGATGCAGATTAACATTTAGGCTATAAATTATCACGCTTTTTCCCATAGGAGCTAAGCAATAAGGGATAATGTCTGTAGCAATTTTTCGTTATAAAACAGTAACTACTAGACGGATCTTTATGAAAATTTGCAGTTTTATAGTAAATACTATAGGACATTATTTACACTTTGAATCATTACGCTAACGTCTATGGGGAACGAGTAGCAACGTATTTTTTGTCGCACCATAATGGTTTATCACAAAATTCTCCACAATTAGACATTATCTATAATTGTAACCCATGGAATACATAACTTCACGCTATAACTATAAGGAGCTTAACACAAACTTTTTAAGTTTCATAAGAACAGTTATTTTAACGTAATTCGTAGCGAACAGTATAGCCTTGAAGCTATGCTAGCGGACTTAGACAACGAAGTCCCGGGCTCGAATCTGATGTCTGATTATGTTCTTTTTGTATTTTTTTAAATTGTCTTTATTCTTTTTTAATATTTTTCTCAATGTTTTAGTTATTTTTTCGACCGTAAGTAACTTATTTACTTTGGTTATTATTTTTTTATATTAAAAATCAAGTAAATTATGCACCTAGGTAAGTTAATTATAGGTATTGCATGCACTGCTGAGAGTAATGAATTAATCGTAGTAAAAATAAAAAACAATATTACATTATAATTAAAAAGTATTCGACATTTTCCAGAAATGATGTGTACGTCTAAAAAAAAGACATTACACACGTAAAAAAAAACATGTAGCGCCATCTATGAAATCAAATTGTTCACCGTGATCAAATAATTCCTGTGGTGCTCGAGATGAAGGATTTGTTTCTTGCTGAGTGGCAACATTCTTGAAAGTAGATGGCGTTGTATTCAATAACGTTCTATACTTAGTAAAAGAAGTTTAAAAAAAAAAAATGCTATGATTTTTAGAAATGTTTGTCTGTCTGTCCGTTTGTTTGACCACGCATTACACAGGTGCATCGAGGATCATGTTTTGGAGTTATGGTTGGAGATCACGTTGAATGGCTCAACATCGGTCAAGTGTGAGTAGTTCGGGTGACGGGAGGAGGGGGGTCGTTGTCTGTCAACCGTACCTTTAGGGATATCTGACATTTTCGCGGGCATGACACACATGACACGCTCTGTGTTTGCTTACTAAAGTGTTACAGCAGTTTTATTATTAGTATATTGCGTTGTAACACTATATGAAATACACCCCATTTTTAGCCAAAATGGCATAACAGAACCCTTATAGTTCCCTTATGTCCGTCCGTCCGCAGCTTAGCTCAGAGACTGTTAGTGCTAGGAGGTTGCAACTTTTGCATGAATAAATTACTAACGCCGATAAAGTGAAAGAACAAAATCTTGAAAATCATTATTTTTTTAAGGGTACCTCTTTTACTGATAGGGTGTTCAGTCTTGAGGTTGCAAAATAAAACTCACGTGTGATGTATAAGTAAAAGGTGAAAGAGGTATATTAAATAAAAGTGGCACGTTATATTTACAAAATAAGGTTCGCAAGTTGTATTGCATGTAGCAAGTCAGTGCATCGCGACCGACCAATCACGACGACTGCGGTGCATTCTCGGCGCCATATATAAACGTGTGGCACAGCGCGCGGCTTAGTGCATAAATAGTTATTGCGTTGGGATGTCGTCTTTTTCAGCACGCGCGCTACGGTGTCGGCGTCGCGATGTCGGGCGCTATCGGCGGCTTGGCATGTAGGACGCCACATCACTCCCCCTCAAGCGAAGCGTACGTTGTGTTTCACCGTGCGGCCGGATCTTGTGACGTAGGCGCTGCTCGGTGAAGACGATGACGTTGCGTTGTCGCTAGGGGTCATGATCGAAGATGCAGTGTCGCTCGATGCGTGGATCCGTGGCACTGCGCCGCATGATGCTGTGCTCGATGATCTAGTGGGTGAAGCTGTGTCGCTCGGTGCGTGGATCGGTAGCGCTGCGCCGCTCGGTGCTGTGTTGCAGATATAGGCCGGCTTTAATCTGTCGACAGAAATAACAGCGGTGCGAAGCGGTAACCGCAGTGTAAAGTGTTTCCCGTCTGGGCTGCGCTGTAAAACTTCGTACGGGCCATCATATGGAGGTGTGAGAGGTTTGCGTACGGTATCGTTGCGCACAAACACATGTGAGCAGGTTGCGAGATCCTTGTAGACGAAAGTGTTCATCGTTGATGCTCGAGCTCTCGGAGAAGGTGTTAGTGACGTCATCGTTTCGGTCAGCTGACGGACGAAATCCGCGTCTTCAATGTTCGACGTTGTAGGTACGAAGAAATCAGACGGAATGCGAAGAGTCGAGCCGTATGTCATTAATGCCGGGCTGACAGATGAGTCGTCACGTAGTGCATTTCTAAGCCCTAGTAGTACCGTAGGAAGTTCGTTGACCCACCTCCCGTCGTTCGTTCTCGCCATCAGTGCCGCTTTGAGGGAACGATGCCATCGCTCGATTTGTCCGTTCGCTTGGGGATGAAAAGCCGTAGTCCGTATTCGAGTTACGCCGAGTTTCTTCATGAGTGAGGTAAACAGTGACGACTCGAATTGTCTCCCTTGGTCCGTAGTAATCTGCAGAGGACAGCCGAATCGTGCTATCCACCCGTCGTACACAGCCTTCGCGACGGTCTCAGCTGTGACGTCACGTGTGGGAATTGCTTCAGGCCATTTGGTACAGCGATCTATCATCGTCACGAGGTATCTATAATCTTCCGATGGAGGTAAGGGCCCGACTATATCGACGTGCACATGTTCGAAACGCGACGACCGTTGAAACTCGCCGAGTGGACTCACGACGTGTCGTTGAACTTTAGCGCGTTGACAGCTGATACATGATTTCGCCCAAGTACCTACGTCCTTGTTGATCGACGGCCAGAAGAACTTTGTAGTCATAATTCTTCGCGATAGTCGTACTCCCGGGTGACTAAGTTCGTGCTGCGCTTTGAAAGCTGGGACGCGATACGGCGGTGGTAGGTATGGACGAGCGTTCGCTGTTGATGTTTCGCACCATATCGGTCGTTGAACTCCCGGTAGGTTGACGCGCGTAAACTTGAGATTCGGATTTTTCATAGATTCGCGTAGTTCGGAGTCCTCTTGTACCTCCGCGAGTCTATTATAGTCGACGGTTGCGTTGAGTACTTCGACTTCAGCGATACGTGACAACGCGTCAGCTGCTTCGTTCTTATCACCGTGAATGTACTTGATGTTAGTGCAAAATTGACTGATGAAGTGTAGTTGTCGCTCTCGTCTTGGTGTGTCGCTGCTACTCGGCGTTCTTGTTAGCGCGTACGTCAGTGGCTTGTGGTCGGTACATATTGTGAGGTCATTGCCCTCTACGAGTCGGCGTAAGCTCTTAACAGCTGTATACATTGCTAATAATTCGCGATCGTATACACTGTACTTACGTTGCGTCTCGCTCATCGTTTTGGAGTAGAAAGCGAGTGGTTTCCACGTATTGTCGATCTTCTGTTGTAGAACGGCACCAATACTGCTGTCAGATGCGTCGGTGAGAAGACATAGTGGAGCGTTAGGTATGGGATGCGATAAGACGGTGGCCTCGAGTATGCTTTGTCGGCATTGCTCAAAGGCTTGTTCGGCTTCGGGTGTCCATAATATTGGTGATTTATCGTTTTTCTTACTATTGTGTAGGTATTTGTTTAACAGATGTTGATGTTCGGCTTGGTGGGGTAGGCAGCTACGGTAGAAGTTTATCATACCTAGGAATCTTCTTAATTCTTGAACTGTGCTTGGTTTTGGAAACTTGAGTATGGCTTGTATGCGATCTTCAGTGGGTTTGATACCGGCCGATGAAACTTCGTAGCCGAGGAATTGTATCTTGTCCTTGCCGAACTCACACTTGTCGACGTTAAGTGAGACACCGTAGTTGTTCAGTCGTTCGAGTACCTGATGTAAGTGACGCTCGTGTTCCTCTTCTGTTTTCGAGTGGACCAACACGTCGTCGACGAAACAGAATACATTGTCGTCGAGTCCTCGCAGTACTTCATGCATAAAACGTTGAAATGTCTGACCTGAGTTACGAAGACCGAATGTCATGCAGTTAAACTGAAAGAGGCCAAATGGGGTTATTATGGCCGTCTTCGCAGCATCTTCATTCTCCATTGGTATCCAAAAGTACGCCATTTTTAAATCGATTTTTGAAAATATTTTCTTTCCGTGCAGTTGGTACGTGAAATCTTGAATTCGCGGAATGGGGTACCGATCGGGGGTTGTCACGGCGTTGAGACGGCGATAGTCGCCGCATACGCGAAGTGAACCGTCCTTCTTCTTAACGACGTGTAGTGGACTAGCCCATGGACTATTCGACGGCTTGCAGATACCCATCTCCATCATCTTCTCGAACTCTAACTTCGCTGCTTTGTACTTATCTGGTGGCAGGGGGCGTGGCCTCGAGTAGATCGGTTGTCCTGTTGTCTCGATGCGATGTGTTACTTCGTGTTTCGTCGGTACTTTGAGTGACATGGATCGCAGAACGTCTGGGTATTGTTTCAGCAGGTCGTGATAGGCGTGGTTGCGGTTGATGACGTAAACGGCTTCGGTACTTTGCACTGTGATGGTGTTTACACTGAGGTCGGTGATGCGGTCGATGAGTTTGCGGTGATGTAAATCGACTAGCAATTCGTGCCTCGCTAGAAAATCTGCGCCTAGAATTGATGTTTTCACCTCAGCGACCGTGAACGTCCACTTGTAGGCTCTACGTAAACCCAGGTTGAGCTCGAGTGTACGTTCTCCGTAGGTACGTATCTCCGTTCCGTTTGCGGCGAACAATCTGTAGGTATTTTCTGTCGGCTTCGTGGGTTTCTTATTTCTAGCGGCTAACACAGATATGTCGGCTCCGGTATCGACGAGAAACTTCTCTCTGCTGTTAACATCGACGACACATAGGCGGTAACTTGGTTTGTTAACATCGACGCCCGCCAACGTGGATGAACGTTCTAGTTTTCCGACTTCTGCTTCTGTTTAGCACACGGCGGTTCACATTTTCGGGCTTCGTCACCAAATTGAAAATGATAATAACATACCCAATCTGGATCTCCGGGCTTACGGTTCGTGTAGGCACGTACTCGCGAGTTCGACCGCGATCGATTTTGGCGGTAACGGGAATGATGCGTCGAATTTTGTTGTCTCGTGCGAAGTTCGGCGATTTCTAGCGATAATTTCTCGATCTGTTTAGATAGTAGGTCAAACTGCAGGTTTTCGTTTGGTACGTGTTTTCTTTCGAGCGTATGCGCGGAGTTTAACGATGTTGATGGCGACGGACACGTGGGACGCACGGCGACCGCGGCAACCGTCGCAGGTTCGAAGTGTTCCACCATTTTGTCAGCCATCGCAGCTAGGCCTTCGAGCGACGATTCGGTGTTCACGGCGAGCACGGCGCGCACTTGCGTAGGTAATTGATTGAGCCACATTACCTTTAACGCCTCTTGGGTCAGCAATTTCCCGCCTAAATCAGTCATCTTGCGCAGTAACTGGCTAGGCTTCATGTCGCCGAGTTCTAAGCCGCTGAGCAGCTTCTGCAACTGGCGATGGTCGGACTCTTGAAACGTGGAAATCAGCCTATTTTTCAGTGTAGCGTATTTGTTGCTCGCGGGCGGGCTCAGCACGATGTCGGCGATCTGCTCCAGGTCGTTGCAGCCGAGCAACGGGACGACGAGATTGAACTTCTGATCTTCTCCAATTCTGCTAGCCGCAACGGCGGCTTCAAACTGCGCGAACCATAGGCGTGGGTTTTGGCGCCAAAATGGCGGCAGACGCGCAGGCAGCGAGATTGTGGCGACGTCACACGTAACGGTCGTTACCTGTTCTTTCACGTCTTCTACTTCTTGTGGGCTGGTTTCCTCTGTAGACATCTTGGAGTTGCTCCTTGATCACGTCGGGGTCACCAATTTACTGATAGGGTGTTCAGTCTTGAGGTTGCAAAATAAAACTCACGTGTGATGTATAAGTAAAAGGTGAAAGAGGTATATTAAATAAAAGTGGCACGTTATATTTACAAAATAAGGTTCGCAAGTTGTATTGCATGTAGCAAGTCAGTGCATCGCGACCGACCAATCACGACGACTGCGGTGCATTCTCGGCGCCATATATAAACGTGTGGCACAGCGCGCGGCTTAGTGCATAAATAGTTATTGCGTTGGGATGTCGTCTTTTTCAGCACGCGCGCTACGGTGTCGGCGTCGCGATGTCGGGCGCTATCGGCGGCTTGGCATGTAGGACGCCACACTCTCTTATATTATGTAAAGTGGGGATGTCATTTTTTTCTCACCTACCTACCCCATCGTGTGTGGTATCATTAGATAGGTCTTTTAAAAAGCGTTTAGGGTTTGTGAAGACTATTTTTAGATTTAAGGATTCCTTTGTGTATAATATTAGGCTTTATAGTGAACATTTTTGTTAGAGTCAAGTGTCCCCCTGCCAAATGGTTGATGTTGGGTATGTGAAAAAATTCAGGGTAGTAGTATATATACTAAAATTATAAGGAAAACTATCACAGTTAAGTACTTAGGCTTTACAAGTTTACGATCACATGAGAAGTAACAACATTTTCGTACAAATTCTATTAAAAATTATAAGGTAATAAGTAGGTATAACGTTGAAAGAATGAAACAAAAACAACCCACTTTTTAAGCCGCACACCAAACTAACTATCTAAAAGAATAGAACAGATCGATTTTTTTTTTGTAAGTATTTAGTCAACAGGACTGTTTCCAACATATTTACACAGAAGTTATTTCGTTACCTGAACTACCTTAATTTAAACCCGACTTTCACGCGAACGAAGTCGCGGGCACAGCTAGTAAGTAAATAAAGTGAATACGTCCGCTCAATACGGCAGTAGTTCGCGGAAAAAAAAATGAACATGTTTATTTAATTTACAAAATATTTTCTACCTTTAAAAGTCAAAAACTGGCTATAATCGTCTTACGTAATAAATGAATAGCGACTCTTAAGTAAAATCTATTTTTTTGTAAGTTAAAAAAACGCAGCTAATTTGATAAATTATTGATGAAGTAAAATATGAAATTACCTTATAAGTATATGTATTTGCCACCTTGCCATTAAATCTATTTTGTTTTTCAAAACCTTTCGAAAACAATCACAATACATAATTAAATATAGGCAGAAGCTTCGAACTAAATTATTTGTTCCTGTCCAAACACGAACTAAATGTCAATATTTCCCGCCTATCGCCCCCGCGCGGTGCTAAAGGAAGTACTTAACCAAAAATAGAATCAATTCTATTCTACTTGCTCACTTAACCACTAAATTATCATAACTTAACACTTATGACATAAGAGGTATTAAGTGGCTGTTTACACGCTGCAATTTAGTTTAAATTTAGTTTCATTACATAACCACATAATATGTATAAATTAGGCATAATATTATTCAAATTTTATCAGTAGGTATGTAATTTTTTCTAAGAGCTAAAGTTTTTAATTGTCATGTCGTTATCATTGTCATTTTTAAAATTGTCATGTTTGTGTACGATAGCGCAATAGATGAATATTGTATTTAACCACTTAAATGATAGTACTTTTATACTGATTAAAATATATATATATATATATATATATATATGCTGGAAAACATGTGCTGGTTGGAATCGGCGGTCGCGCGCCTGGTTTTATTGAAATTTGGTAAAATATGATTTATTTATGCAGGCAGGGTTTTAGTTATGTAGATATAATTTGCATTTTTACTACTTTCTGGGATTCTGGGATTTAGGTAGGATAATTACTAGTGCCTTGGTGTCACAACACCCGTCTACGAGCTTGGGTTTTGACCGTAATTAGTTTAGTCTTTAAGTATTCCATTATAGCTTTGTAACGAAGCTCGTACCACAACATTTTGAGATTCATTCTGGTGAGCCGAGCTCTACCCTAATATACCTTACCAAGGTTGATCCGTAGTGTACAACCTATTAACCCAAATGTTTTATGTCGAATAACAAATAACAAATAAACCCACCCAAAACCAAGACAAATGGCATTCTATTATTAACGTCTTTTAGAAATAAGTACATACATATCAACCCATATGATGTCCTACTGCTGGGTACGGGTCTCCCCAATACCCTGGGGGTAATTGCCATAATCGCCACGCTTGGCGAGCGGGTTGGCGATCGCAGTAAGGTTTTAAAATACACAGAGAATTTATCTCAGATACCTACTGCAAAATATTCACAATAATAGTCTTTTAGCAAATAAACCAGCGTAACCCATCCACAAAATATGAAATTTGACATTTCGTAGATCTGACTTTACACTAGCGCCTCTAACGCCGAATTCATATGCGATAGGCCTTAATTAAAGTCTAATATCAATAAATGGCGCTGAATAGGTCTGAGGTGATGTATTTTTTCAATTTGCGGTGTTAAGGTTCTTCGCTACCAAATCGTATTGCGGCTCACCCGACAGGACGGCTTTCAACATATTTACACAGAAGTTATACCATAACTTATACCACCTTACCTAATCGAAATCCGATTTTCACGCGAACGAAGTCGTGGACACAGCTAAACTATACTAATATTATAAAGAGGAAAGATTTGATTGTTCGTTTGCATTGAATAGGCTCCGAAAAAAATTTTTCACCTCTAGTAAGCTACATTATCGTGGACCAACATAGGTTTTATATTATTGTCAAAAAATTAGAGATCCCTACGAAAATTGCAATAATGTAACACAAGGTTTCAACATTTTTATATATTTGGCGTGCGCTGCGAAAACTATTGATGATATATCAAAATAATGTATTACATATATAAAGTACTCATTATTACCCACAAAAAAGTCCAGGAGGGTATATGTCCAACTTTGATAGTTAAGTCACAATACACTATTTGTTCAAATTGTCATCGAATTTCGATTCTCGAAAGATGATGATATATTATCATCTTAATTGAATAAGGATAAATAAATTGATACGGATATCCGTATTAAGTTATTTGTCGTCATTCAATTAAGTAGTTTCATAATTAAGGTTGATTATCCACGCGTAAATTCCTTTTTAGGGTTCCACCAAAATGGAAAAATGGAACCCCTAAAGTTTTCCCATGTCTGTCTGTATGTTACAGGCATTTTACTCAAAGACTACTCAATGAATATTTATGAAATTTGTGTGAGTAGATGCCGCTACTTATTTAGTTTGATAGCTAAATGATTTTTTTTTTCCAATAATGTCACAGAAGCTAAAAATATTTTTTCAGCAAACATCAACGCGTGGTACTGCATTTGACAGGTCTTTTTAAAACATTATAAGGTTTCTAAACTTTTTTGATTCAGTGAGTATTAAAATTTTAAAATATGAAAAAATCAGCAATTATTCAAGGTGGAACCCTACACTGAGCATGGTCCGACATGCTCTTGCCCGGTTTTTAAATGATTCAAATCGGGCCTTTTGTTTAGAAGTTACGACGCGTTTATAAATGGTAAATCTCACAAAATTGACTACTCTCTAGAAAGAGACAACGCTACTTTGTGAACAATACCTGTAAAAGGCCGCACGAGTTTTTTCTCTCTTTCACGCTTCGCAGTCCAAAACTATCGCGAAATAGTATCACGTCTAACATTCCACCATGAGAATTTAATTAGTATTCGCATCGATTCATGAACAAAAAGAGAGAATATTACAGTAGTAATTATGAATAATAGTTGAGGCACTATTTAAGTTAATGTCACCCACTAAGATAACGTATCCTTAAAAGTTATTTAAAAAACTTTCCGTTTTACAAAACCAACGCATATAGTTTTCATCACTGGCACTGGGCTTTATGTACACGACACACACTTTTGACTGCCTCTGTGGCGCGGCGGACGTGTCCCACTGCTACTAAAAGGGGTCGTGGGTTCGATTCCCACACGGGACACCACTTTGTATGATCCACAAATTGTTGTTCCGAGTCTGGGTGTACTTAGTGTCCGTGACTTGTATGTTTGTAAAGTCCCCCGCGACACAGGGCTAGTACCCTACTGCGTGAGTCGTCTTTAATAAAAAAAACACACAAGGAATGAACGACCGAAATATTCTCTGCCGTCGGTTTCGTAGTCACATCTCATGTGAAGCATTATCGGGGCTCTTACTGCTAGCAGGACTCCTCCACAAGGCGTGCCTCTGTCGCGGCAAGTTTCAGTTACAGCTAGAAAGTTATGTTCCATTAAGGCGAGATTAAATAGTTTTGTTTTAAGTCGTTGGTAACCCGGCTTGAGGGTCTTGTTTTTTGAAGAGGCCTTGATGCTGGTTACTATTGGCCGGCTTCCACCGCTTGTCTTGGCCCGCTGTAATGCCTCAAATGCGTTTATTTTGGAGAGCATTTTTGGGACTGTAATTTCCCTATTGCCAATCTTTAATATGTGATTTTGATTGTAACGCCTTCCTTTTATTATCATCGAATGTTCTTGAGTCTTTTACTACTACCTTGTCGTACCGGATGAAAGCAACTTTGCCTTATTTCTCTAGTTCTTCTTTGCGTGCCATGAGTCTCTTTCTCACTGTCAAAACCTCCTTTGAGAAGTCGTCAGTGATATTCGTGTTATCAGATATGTGTTTCTTTATATATACAATAATTGCATTTTTAAGAGATGGAAAAAATTTAAGTCCAGACCCAGGAATAGAACCCAAGACTTCCGTATGCTAAACCAGGGCCGGAATCGAACCACCTATCTGGACTATGTTACTAGACCTCATTTTTTTCTATCCTTTCATGCTCGCGAGTTGGGCCCTCGCATGCGCCATTTAGTCGGTATGTGTTTCTTGTTTTTGAGTATTTAAATTTTTCTCCATACACCGTAACCAATACAGGCTTAGGCTTGTCATTGTTCTGTTTACCGATTATATAAATGTTGCTGATTTCCCATAGGTTCCACTCTCGTATTCCTGCTTTGGCGCTGACATTATTCAAAATTATAATAATTTTATTTACTCAGATCTTCAGAATTATTTTCTGTCTCGCTTACTCCATGCATTAAGAAGTATTTTTTTCTTGACACCTTTTCCAAGATAAGAACGAGCGCTTGTACTTCATTTTTTAATTTGTGATTCTCCTCTACAAGGGGTTGTATTTTTTCTTCGATGGCCATGGATAGGCTTCTATTAAAGTTTTCTGATCACGTGACCGTAAGATTGGTGTAAAGACAGGTGGAAAATCGGGTGGTCTAGAAAACCAGAAGACCTCGGTTCGAGTCCAAATGATCGTTTCTTCCCTTTTTTATTTTAATTTTTTGATTTTTGTTTTTTAATTTGTGATTTAATATTTCATATTTTTGTTTTGTCATGTCGTTTTTCAATTATTTGATTTATTATAATAATAAAAATAATGATTTGACGATAGGAACTTATGTCGTCATAGGTTAGGAATTCCATACACATTTCTATAGAGCTTGTCGTTTTGACGTTTCGTAAAAGGAGACTGATTTGACTTGACAGTCAACATCCCTATTGGAATTTTTATGTTTATAATTCTAAAAATACGTTTGTAATGTTTAATCCAGCTATACTCTAAGTGTGTTCCGCGGAACCCTAGGGTTCCGTGATACCTCTGTCGGGGTTCCGCAAGAATTTAGAAATAAAAAAATCAAAACACCTCTCTCTGGTCGCTCCGCGGCTGTGCGGACTTCGCGGCCGCGCGGAGACAAAACGCTATGAATGTTATTTATTTATTTATTTGTATTTGTATAAGCTAATTACGTTAACTGGAGCCGGAGGTTGCAGAGAAAGTCTATACATCTTAAATAAATTTAATTATAAATTACATTAAACTAAAATCTAAAACTAGTGATAAATGGTCGATGTATGTACCAAGAATGAATCGTTCTTTATTAAAATCTAAAACTACAACTATGGAAAGACGGTTGCGAAATCGAAGTGGCGAGATGTGGAAATCACGTAGCGCTGACTCGACGCCTCGTGCCGGTCCGCAACTGCACTGCTTCGATAAATGGTGTCAACGGTCCGCCTCTTACACCAAAGCGTAGATAAATGGTGTCGACGGTCCGTCTATAACACCGACGCGTAACACCTCCCCCCGAAGAACAGCAACTATTTGTCAAGCGGAGTGGCAAATATTGCTGCCAGACCACTGGTGTTCATCTTACTTCTTCTGGTCGGATGTTCCGTCTGGGTTCAATAAGTGTATAGTTGGCCCCTCTGCAGTATCGATGTCTGGATACGCCTCTGGCTTCAGCTTCCGAAGATCCGGATATTCGTTGAAGGTGCTTGGAAACCACCCGGGTGACTCGCGAACGCGGATATCGATTTGAGATATTCCTAATTATCGCGAACCGGCCCGCGAATATCCTACCGACTGCGCCAATTACGTTAACTGGAGCCGGAGGTTGCAGAGAAAGTCTATACATCTTAAATAAATTTAATTATAAATTACATTAAACTAAAATCTAAAACTAGTGATAAATGGTCGATGTATGTACCAAGAATGAATCGTTCTTTATTAAAATCTAAAACTACAACTATGGAAAGACGGTTGCGAAATCGAAGTGGCGAGATGTGGAAATCACGTAGCGCTGACTCGACGCCTCGTGCCGGTCCGCAACTGCACTGCTTCGATAAATGGTGTCAACGGTCCGCCTCTTACACCAAAGCGTAGATAAATGGTGTCGACGGTCCGTCTATAACACCGACGCGTAACAAGCTTGTGTTACATTAGCTGGTACAATATCTTATAAGTTTGGTCTCAACAATTTTATACTTGTACAACGCGTTCGCTCTAAGTTTGCCGGTCTGTGGAATACGCGTACCCTCCCCCACGTGACAACAAAACTTATAATGTGTCATAGTTTTACCCAAATATCTACCGTACACAATTTTTATTGTTACAATTAAATAAAAAATTTCGAACGTCATACACTCATACCTATCGCCAGCGGCAAACTTAAAACGAGCGGGTAGTATACTTGTAAGCGCTCAGTCTCTTTGATAAAAGCCGCCTCTGAATTAGACGCTATAGTTGTCAACAAGCGACTTTCGTCTCTAACTTCAAAGGATAAAGTCGATATTGTTTACAACGCTATTTTTAAATTTCTGTTTTTATTTTTGCTTTTTGTTTATCAAAGGTGCCGACTCGAGTATTTTCGAGAATATTTGAGATCGAGTCTAGGACTAAGTATAAAAGCGGCGATCGCGCGTTGGCGTCGTCAGTTGATGATTAGCGTTCGGAGCGATAAGTTACTACCTACTTACAAGCTCGCTAGCGAGAAACTAGTGTTCATTGTTTTACTGCCTGCTGTATTCTGTTGTCTCAGTTTTATACATTTCTTCCCTGTAGGTTCTAAATTTAGTCTCTTATACGCAGTAACGATTGTGCATTATTTAAACCCCACTATCCTGACTTGTAACATTATAAATAAAGAAGAATGGAACGTTGGCTTAAAGGTGTTAAACGTGTTCCAACAACATCTTCTAATGACGCTGAATGTTCAAAAGCAATGCGCGCGGAGAATTTAGCAATCACCGATCCAGAAGATGATGCCACGAGTGCCACGACGTCAAGCTCGACGGTTTCAAAGACGAAAAAAAGGAAGTATGATGAATCTTATATCAGTTTCGGATTTGTTGATTCCAACGGCTCACCTCTCTGCATGCTCTGTAGTAAACTGCTTCCTAATAGTTCCATGGCACCTGCCAAATTGCGTCGACATTTAGAAACCGTACACCCCGAGACTAAAGACAAGAATAAAGATTTTTTTGTTCGCAAAAAAGATCAGTTATTAGAAAGTCAAAAAAATATGATGCATGTAACACAAACTACCAACGAAAAGGCCACGGAGGCATCATATTTAGTTAGCTATCGCATTGCACAAGCAGGTGAAGCGCACACTATCGCTGAGAAATTAATAAAACCATGTGTATTAGACATAACAAAATGTATGCTTGATGAAAAATCTGCAAAGCATCTTTCTACTGTTCCGCTATCAAACGATACTGTTTCACGACGAATCCATGATCTGGCAAGCTACGTCAAACAAGAACTAGTTACACGTCTACAAAATACACGATTCGCTTTGCAAATGGACGAGTCGACTGATGTCGCTGGTTTGGCTATCCTGCTGGTTATTGTGAGATATCCATATAAAAGTTCTTTTGAAGAAGACATGCTTATGTGTTCATCGCTGCTTACAAACACTACCGGGGAAGAAATTTTTAATAAAATAAATATATTTTTTGAAGAACATAATCTCAGTTGGAACAATTGCATTGACATTTGTACAGATGGGGCCAAGGCGATGACAGGTAAAACAGCAGGAGCAGTGTCACGAATGAAAAATAAAGCGCCTAATTGTAGTTCCAGTCATTGTATTCTGCATAGACAAGCACTTGCGATGAAGCAAATGCCGTCTAATCTAAAATTAGTTATGGATGAAGCGGTAAAAATAATTAATTTTATCAAATCACGACCACTACAATCCCGATTGTTCTCATTATTGTGTGAAGATTATGGCAGCAAACATAAAACACTGCTGCTCCATACAGAAGTGCGATGGCTGTCTCGGGGAAAAACTTTAACAAGGCTATTTGAACTTAGAGCCGAGTTACAAATGTTTCTTTCAGCAGATACTTCTTTTAATTTGAAGGACCGTTTGTATGATAAAACTTAGTTGTTCCGATTGTCTTTTATGGCGGATATCTTTCAAAAACTTAACGAATTAAATTTATCGTTGCAAGGTAAACAGACAACAGTGTTTCAGGCCTATAATAAAATAACTGCTTTTAAAAGAAAATTAGATTTTTGGATCATTTGCATTGGTAAGAAAGAAATAGAAAGTTTTACGTTACTCAGTGAGTTTGTCAGCGAAAACGACTCAGAAATGTTTGAAGATAATGTGTTTGAAGAATTGGTCCAATATCTCAGTTCGATGCGCGCATCTTTTGAAAAGTATTTTCCCGAAGAACACAATACAAAAATTAAAGTGAACTCCTGGATTCATAATCCTTTTTTACCCAACTTGGAAAAGCCTGAAAACATGTCAAATGAGATATGTATATGAATCTCTTTTAGAAATGTCATCAGACACAAGTATGGAGTCATTGTTCAAAACGACGCCTCTTAATGATTTTTGGTGCAGAATCCAAGATGAATATGCAATGCTTGGCCAAATGGCTCTGGATATTCTTCTCCCGTTCCCAACTACATATTTGTGCGAAACAGGATTCTCTACCTACGCAGCCACGAAAACAAAATATCGCAATAGACTGGACGCCGAAGCTGATATGAGACTCCAACTTTCTTCCATCAAACCTGATATCAAGTAATTGATGAAAAATAAAAAACAGTTTCATACCTCCCACTAGTTAGATTTTTTCTTTTTTAATGTTTTCTATTATTGTCCTTACCAAGCGGTGAAGTAAATAATAATTAGTAACTGATACATTGTACTTTTATTATGCTGATTAATAAAGAATACACTTATAAAAATAATTGTTTTATTGTAGGGTTCCATCAAGTATTTTGCTTCCCAAAAGGGTTCCGTCATTTAAAAAGTTTGAGAACCACTTTTAATCTATATAAATAACTTAAAATTAATAAATTAACTAGATACAAAAACTAAACTACTTTGAACTTGTGGACCAGCCGTACCGTCAGTGTCCACGTTTCGGCTCCGTATGTCATGACGGGTAGGACGCACTGATTAAAGACTTTAGTCTTTAGGAATTGTGGGATCGACGATGAGAAGACTTGACATAGCTTACCAAACGCTGCCCAACCCAACCGAATTCTCCTGTTCACCTCGTCCTCGAAGTTGTTTCTACCTAACTGCAATGACTGCCCGATGTACACATATTCATGAACAACTTCGAGAACGCCGCCGTGCACCGCTATTGGTTCCGGTAGTACATGTTCATTGAACATGACCTTCGTTTTATCCAAGTTCATCCATAAGCCGATGCATACAGAGGAGTCAGCCAGGTCATTCGGCATCCATTGCAGGTCCTGCAGCGTTTCCGCCATAATGACAATGTCATCTGCAAATCGCAAGTGAGAGATGTATTCACCATTGATGTTGATGCCCCGCCCTTTCCAGTGCAGCGTCTTGAACATATCTTCCGTTGCATTTGTGAACAGTTTCGGGGAAATAACATCCCCTTGCCTCACTCCTCGATGCAATAGTATAGGTTTTGTTTGCTGATTCTGTACTTGGACGGAAATGGTGGCGGCTTCGTAGAGACATCTCATCACTTGGATATATCGCCAAACTACTTGGAATCGCTGCAGGGTCTCCAGGACGGACCAGATTTCAATCGAGTCAAAGGCCTTCTCATAGTCCACGAATGCTAGGCACAGGGGCTGATTATACTCCTGAGTCTTTTGTATAATCTGCCGCACTGAGTGGACGTGGTCTATGGTGCCATATCCGCTCCGAAATCCAGCCTGTTCCGGTGGTTGGAATTCGTCAAGTCTTCGCGCAAGGCGGTTCGTGACGACGTCACGTTGATCACGGTGACATCTCTGAATATATGCTTTTTGTCCGTCATGATGAAGTAGCTTTCATTTTTCGTCATAGTGTCGGGGCTTTGCCACGTCCACTTCCTTTGCGGCCGTTTCTTGAAAAAGGAATTCATCACGAAGAGTCCCTCCCGTTCGAGGAAGTTGACTAGCATTTGCCCCCTATGATTTCTGCTTCCAAATCCATGGATCCTCCTACCAATTTGCTGCAATTTTGTACCCCCACTTTAGGGTTGAAGTCCCACATAACAACGTTGTAGTAGTCTTAGTGGTGGAGTGGAGGGCCCTCGATATGGCATCGAACATATCCTCCACTTCGTCATCTGGATGTGCCGAGGTTGGTGCGTACACTTGCACCACCTTGAGGCTATACCTCTCAGTGAGCTTGATAATGAGGTACGCTACCCTGTTCGACTCGCTAGACATTTCCACAACGTTGTCAGAAAGGGACTTATTTACCACCACCTTGGGATTGTTGGTCTCCCTCGCGGAAGAACATAATGTGGCCCGACTCGAGGGTTATGGTGTCCTTTTCCTCTCTTCCGAATTCACTTAACCCGAGGATATGCCACCTAATCTTCCCAAGTTCCACCTCAAGTTGTGCCAGATGCGAGTCAAGCCGTAGCGTGCGTCCGTTATACGTCGCCAGGGTCAGTCGGTTGTGAAGGCCTTCCGTAGCCCGGAGATTCTTAGCACCCCTCGCCACGCCGTTACCGTAGACTTTGTGCTTTGTGCATTTGGGGTAATGGCCATAATCGCCACGCTGGGCAGGCGGGTTGACGATCGCAGGGCGTAGCTCTCGCATCAGTGACGCTGCTGCCCGTCACTGACCTATTACTTTAGCTACGCCTTAAATTGGAATGGTTATACAGCTACTAGCCGGTCGCCAGAGCCTCGTTCGTTGTACAGCAGGATGTATCGCGTGCAGGTGAGGTTGGCTTGGAGCGAAAGATGGTGGTACGTCCACTTACCTCCCTACATACTTGAATCTACAGCAAGGATCTAATGCAGGTAGTAGAGTGGTGTAAACTAAACCACACGCCGCTGAATGCTGATAAATGTATTGTCAATTTCAAAAAATCGAATGTCAGTACTCTCTCTCTCTCTCTCACACACACACTCTCAACTATTACAACGTAAGTAAGACTTGGGAGTCTACTTCAACAAAAAAATATCATTTCACTCGCATTACGACCATGTGATTCTCAAATGTCCATAGCTGCCGCCGTATTCCACAGGTTTCATCATAATATCGATTCTTGTTATTACACTTTTTTTTTTGAAAATTCTCTCTTACTTATTACTAACTCACAATACTAACAAATTACCATAAGGAAATACTCACACTCTAACCTCTTCCAATATTATCCAATTTGGATCATGATGTGCCCACTTATTTAGAGTTATAGTATAGTCGATATACACATCCTCCTACATCATATCTTATGATCATTTTGTAACTCATGATTATAACTTGTTCTGTTAGCCAATTATATAAATTAAAATATCTTATATTTCAATTATTTCGTATTTGTCATTTTTTATTAATTAAGATTTTTAAGTGATCACGTGGCCGTTAAACGCGTTTATCTTACGAACTATGGGGCGCAGACCCAATTTGTTTGTCCTCAACTTTTGCTTTCAAGAGTTCTATGTGGTCACGAGGTCAAAACTTTGGACGCGATTATTTTAATAATTAAAAAAAAATCCTATCGAGTAAAACATACTAACTTCATCCACGTAAATAAATTGACTTGAGAGACCCGAATACTTCAAAATACTCGAGTAACTCGTTTTTGGAACAGGTATCTATATGTACTCGTACTAAAGGGTCTTTCAAATAGAGCGGGTCGATATTAATAATCTGTGGCGGCCATTTTGATTTGGCGGCATCTGTCAAATCTGTTTTTTCTTATTCAGTCACTGATGCCAAATCACCATGGCAAGTTACACGGTTGAGCAGCATGTGCAAATGATAAAACTTTATTATCAAAATGAGTGTTCGTTAGTGAAAACGTTGCGCGCATTGCGCCCATTTTACGGCAGACGCGGTGGCCCTTCAAAGTCTACTCTCCAACGATTGGTGACTAAATTCGAGACGACCGGTTCGGTAAACAACCAACCAACACCTTTACGTCAAAGGAACGCCAGATCGGCCGAGAACATCGCCGCTGTACGTGAGAGTGTTCAGGAGACTCCGAAGCAGTCGATTTCTCGCCGTGCACAAGAACTCGGCCTTTCGCAGACTTCAACTTGGAGAATTTTGCGTCGGGACTTGGGTCTGCATCCGGAGCTCAAAGTTAATGACCATAGACAACGCCGTGTGTTCGCTGAATGGGCGTCGGAACGCTTGGAAGAGGACCCCGATTTTGGCCAAAAAATAATCTTTAGCGACGAGGCACATTTTTGGATGAATGGTTTTGTTAATAAGCAAAATTGCCGTATATGGGATGACCACAACCCACATGAGGTTCACCAGATAGCAATGCATCCAACATAACGCAGGCCATCGCTCAGATTCAGCCGGATCTATGCAGCAGAGTCATTAAAAATTGGACCTCTCGGATTTGTGCCACCATGCGAAGCCGCGGCGGACATTTGAACGATGTCATATTTCATGCATAATGGCATAAACGGGCCTTTCAAATAAAAAATAAATTTCGTTAATATCTCACACACATCTAGTTTTATTCAATTTTAACATCGACCCGTCTTTGTTGAAAGACCCTTTAGTAAGACTCAGTACTTGTTTTAGCAAGTACCCTTAGGTGTCATAACTACCTTAAGTCTTAATACACTGCACGGTAGTAGGCACACTACGGACCGGGACCAATCTGTCGCCCTAAATGGGTACCATACTCCCTAACTCTTATTACACCTACCTTTTTGGTGTGCGTTACTCCAGCAGAATTTAGTCTCCTTTCAAGATTTGAATGATAGATTTTTAGTGATCCATGCCGTTGCTTATGCGCAACTTTTAAAATTTGTGCATCTAGCCATTTTTGAATTATTCTCGAACGAAATCACCACGAAATTTCATAAGTCTAAGTACTTCAAGCCATTTAAGACTTACAACGAATACCTACCTATATTTCAACCGATAATATTTTAACCGATTAGGTTAATTTAAACTTATAATATTCACTTTTTAATAACTTTTAAACGGTTAAATTTTACTTTTTAGGGAATTTAATCTAATAAGTATATGTATGCAAAATTACAGCTGAAAATATGCCACCGTTTACATATTAACATTTAAAACCCACCATAACCTCTCACAGAGATGAACCAGCTAAATTAAAATGCTGGAGAAATCGGCCAGGGGCTAGGCGGTACAAAAATTTGCATCCCAAAATTGGTATTAATAAAAGACATTTTTGTTTGTTACAGATGCATACAAAAGCTATAAAATGTTTTTTAGGTTTAGAATGGACAAGAGAATTATTATTATATGATTTACTTATATCAGAATAACTAGCAGACCCACGCAACTTCGTCTGCGTAATTTTTTCCCGTTTTTGCAACATTTTTCATTGCTGCAACAGTGAAAGACTAGTTTAATTAATGTAATGTTGATTGAGTTTAATAGCTATTGCTAGCTATTTGTTGAAAGTACTCTTATATATTGTAGATAGAGCAATATAATGTACTGTAAGAAAACTTCACATTGATTTTTTTAAAATAATTCGAACTGCATTCAAAGATTTTAAATAACTGCCTGGCTGCGCCGGCAATAGTACCCGCGAAATATGAAAAAATTATTACCCTTTTCATAAGATACCAAATAAACTCTCCTTTTTATGTAAACCCTTTTTTGCAGTTTTACTAGGTAAGTTGTAAAGAATTAGTTAGTTTTAGTTTTATTTTATTTTTAACATAGTTGGCTCGTGGGATAATCTAGATATAATGTATATGATTCTATTGTAAGTTTATTTGTTATAAAAAATAACATAGTAACTTATCTAAAAAACTTTCAATGCCGTTCGAATTATTTTTAAAGTCAAAATGAAGTTTCCTTTAAGTAAAATTTTATATCCGTTTTGTAGTTTTACTAGGTTAATTGTAAATAATTCGTTACTTTAGTTTTATTATTAACATAGTTAGCTTGTAGGATAATCTAGTTTTAATATATATGTATGTATATAATTTCAATGTAAATTTATTTTGAATAGTTAATAACATATCACCTATCTTATTTTAAAAACTTTCGAATTATTTTTAAAATAAAAATTTAGTTTTCTTATAACTAAGGACCTTCCGTGTGGCATAGGTTTAGGACTCACTGTGTACATAAGAATTGTGTTCAATCGAACGTCAGGAAGTGGTATTAGTTTAGCTTCCAAGATTAGACCCGAACTTAAAATTAATAAAGCCGTAAAAATTAGGATATGTCTATCTATCTATTTATGAAAAATGCAAAAAATTTGCATTTTCGTATTGTCATTTGTACGAACGAATGCTCTACTTAATTTTGACCTGCGCTTATGCGCACTGTGAAGTAATGGTTGTGTGCGGAAGAGCGAGGCCGGCGATCATGTCGCTGTGTACGTACCGTTAAATAAATAATTTTCTCAGTGTAATGCCCCCTTAAGTTCAAAATAACTTAGGTAGTCGGTTTTAACAGAATATTAGTTGTAAATCATAAATGGCTTATGAAATTTTGATGATTATCATAGAATTTTTGAGTCTACAAGTTTGAAAACAATGAGTTACTTTTTTTTAATGTTTTTTCATAACTAGTAAACAGTGTAATTATAAAGAAACGAAAGGAATGCTAAGAGCACAAATTACCCCCTATTATTCAGGCGCGGATTCAACCCCCAGATAACGTTAAGGTTCCATGCAGGGCACGTAGCCAAAATAAATATATTTTTTTAACTTTTACAGTTTAAATACATAATTTATTTGTCTTTAATAAAATATGTTCCAATATACACATGGTTCCTTTTGGTTTACTATTTTTATGTTGGTTAAAACATTACCTTGAATATTTGGATATATCTCACTAAACATTAGCCATTACGGTGTATCCGCGCCTGCTATTCATGTCCAAAAATATTTAATATTCTACTGAATAGTTTGCGATATGTAGCCATCAGCAAAACATTACCCCAGCAGAAACAATAAAATAATAAATTTTAAAAATTAAAAAACCCGCCTGCACAAAAAAATATGGAAACAAGATACCCTAGAATTATATAATTTCATGCAGTCAGAGGCATTAATGAATCTCGATGAACTTAGTAAAGTGCCTCCGACTGCATGAAATTATTTAATTCTGTAGGGGATCTTGTTTCCATCTTTTTTGAGCAGGCGGGTTTTTTATTTTTATAATTTATTATTTTATTTAATACTTTTTAGTAGTTGTAGGATGTAACAGATGTAACAACTTACTTTTATCACAGCTATTGTCAAATATTGAACATTGAAAAAAAAAATGGTCGCTAACTAACTTTTTTAGTATTAATATATCATGTTATACCTTTTTGAAATGCATAAGATGAGCCCTTTAATTTGATACCCATATTGCAGTATTCAAAACAACTTTTTAATTTGACATCTCACAGCCGCCATGTTTGTTTTTTTTCAACAAATCTAACGACGTCTGAATTGTATAAATCCGTTCAGTGGATTGTTAGATATCAGGTGATAAAGAATATTACATACATACATACATACAAGATACGCGCGAAAAACATAACCCTTCTTTACAGTCGGGTAAAAACGGTAAGATGCACAAATGAAAAGCTATCTTTCTAGCTATTTCATATCCATATAGTTACATATCAATATCGCAAAAGACTCTATTATGTAAATAATTCAAAAACGGCTAGAGGCACAAATTTAAAAGGTTGCCCACATCTCAACGGCATGGATCACTAAAATTCTGTATCATTCAAACCTCGAAAGGATACAACATTCTGCTAGGGTAACGCACACATCTATTAAGGGGTTAGACTGTCTTAAATGCAGTGTAGCATAATAAACGCATTACAAATATGTATGGGGACAGTTTTTCAGATTTATAGAGGTATTTGTATGTATGCTCTATATTTATCTGAAAAACTGTACCCACTTACTATACCATTCTTGTCACACTGATTGAAGTAGAGTTGAAGATTTTTATTACTGGCTATACTTACTAGTCTTATGTCGCTGTCGCTCGCTGGCCGTCTGATAGCAGCGTAGGGGTTTTTGAAAACAAAAGCGTAGCCTATTGCTATTTGTGAGTTTATTTCTTTTTTGTGTCTGTGTGCAAACAATTTCTGTGACTTCTTTATAATGAATTGTAAATGTTGACATCGTATTAGTGTCAATCAAGTAAATAATCGGGTCATAGTGCGGTGTCGTGTAATCGCTTCTCTGTGAGTCATTTGGTAGTTTTTGTTTGTGTTGCGTACAAAGTGCTATAACAATGATAACTCTCCTTTCTAAATAACTGTTTAGTGATAGTGACCTCGTGTTAGTGCTGAGCAATGGATTCACCACCAATCCCGAAACCGAGGAGTGCGTTACCACAAAACGAGCCTCTTACACGACCAGTGCCTCTACCACGCACTAAGCTGCCCAACAGTACAGAAAAGGTGACAGCTTCTGATATATTCAAATCAATAAGTACCGTATCCAAACAATTATCAGAGGATGTAGCACAAAAAGTCAGTAATTCTGCTAAGTCTGCCAATGAAAAGCTGGAGAAATCTCTCCTGGATGGATCTAAGTTCGCTAAAGATACATTGGAGAGAACGTTAACTACGTCCAGAGCTGTGCGAAATTCTGTTACCAAATCTGTTATGGAGGGAACTAGGACTGCTGGCCTCAAGTTAAGAAGAACAAGAAAACCAAGTAGTCTTGATGATATTGATAACCAAAGATGTGTATCTATGCCAGCTGTAGATGTGACACTATTTGACAACATTCAGTTTAATTCACCCCTTTTGGAACAAAAGAGATTTCATAATGACACTGATGCTTCACAAAAAACTCAAGACCATCCAAATTTGCAGCTCAATACTTCAAATTTTGATGACCTGTCTTTATTCTCTAACAACTCAGACAATACTGATTCATTAAGCAGTTTTTCTTGCGATACAAGTAGAGAAATTGAGTGTGCTCCGTCTAGTTTGACTCTAGAAACTGAACAACAGATGACATATGACATCCCAAAGCCATCAAGGACCAACAGTATGGTCAGTTCCGCGAGCACTGTGTCTGACAGTTCATGCTCTGACATGCCTGAGCTCAGAAAAAAGAGAGAAAGCAATTTTGAGATCATGAAACAAAATTCAATGTATGAAAACTGGACTCTACCCTTTCAATCCTCAAATGCCAAGGCTACTAAGATTGAGAGTGACAATGCTACTTTAACAAGTATAGAGACAGTGAAAGCAAGTAAAAGTGCAATATATGAGTTTGATCCGCTACAGGCTAGTACATCAACAAAGAAATATGATGGTGTTAGCAATGAGCTAATTTTGCTTGAATCTTTTCTTATAGGAGACACTTATGGTACAATTGTAGCTAATCAGTCTTCTGACACTGCAGATGAAGGCTTTGAGTTTGATGAGAGTGATTATTTCAATCCACCAACACCCCCTGAGAGAACAGACAGTTTATTGCCAGAAGAAAAACCAAATGTTGATGCAGACAGAAACTCTAATTGGTATGTTGCAACTGATGGAGAGACAAAACCAGTTGTTGAAGATGGCACTAAGACAACAAATAAGGTCATGCAAAGGTTCTCACACATACTCAAGTTTGAAAAACTTAATAAGCCTACAAAGCCAGTGCCGGTCAAAGTAGAACATATTGAGAGGCCACCTATTAACTCTCTACCTGTGCCATACTTCAGTGGCATATTGACAAAAATTGTAGAAGACTTATTTAAGAACTCACAAATAAGATATTGTATGCTCTCTGATCAAAAGTTAATGTGCTACACGGATTCTACTAATTTTGTTCTAAAAGAAGCTTACACTCTGGATAATATTTATTCCATCCAGATAGTTCTACCGTTATCTTCAAGGTAAGCTACATCTTAATTAACATAATGTTATAAATATGTATACTGTCCTGTGCAATTTCGTCTGTGTGAATTTTTCCCGTTTCTAAAACATTTTTCCTTCCTGCTCCACTCCTATTAGTCGTAGCGTGATGTTATATAGCCTATATATACCTTCCTCAATAAATGGGCTGTTTAACAGTAAAATAATTTTTCAATTCGGACCCGTAGTTCCTAAAATTATCGCATTCAAACGAATAAAAACTCTTCAGCGTTATAAATGTTAGGGGTGGCCAACCCTGCATCACTTAGGGGCATTTTTAGAATCCTTAGACCTACTTAATATGCATATAAAATTTCATAAAAATTGGTCAAGCTGTTTCGGAGGAGTATAGTAACTAACATTACATATCAACCCATATGATGGCCCACTGCTGGGCACGGGTCTCCCCAGTAGAACCTACTAGTATGTAGATCCTGGGGGTAATTGCCATAATCACCACGCTTGGCGAGCGGGTTGGTGATCGCAGTAAGGCTTTAAGTACGCAGAGGACGCTGCTGCCCGTCCTCCGGAGTGAAATCCCTTAGTCGCCTTGACGACACCCACTGGAAGAGATGGGGTGGTGCTATTCTTAAGCCGGCACCACACGGCAAAGTAGTAGTAGTAGTAACTAGTTAGTAACTAACATTGTGACACAAGAATTTTATATATAAGATGGGTATATATATAGTAACAGTTATATTATAGGGACCCTGTATGGTGAAAGCCTCCTCCATCTTTTTCCATCCTTGCTGCTTTTGGGCAGTGTACAGTGTAGAATTTTTCTTAGCTATTTGTATAATATCATCAACCCTTCTTTTCTTTTTATCTTCCTACTCCTTATTTTCCAGTGGGACCAAGCCACTTTGTTGTTCGTAATGTCCATCTATTGTTCTGAAATCTAGCTATGTGACCTTCCCAGTTCCATTTCTAAATAGGGTTTGGATACTATTATTATTATTATTATAGCAATATATTAACCTTTTCATTATTATAAAATACAATTTATTCATTTTTTAATAATTAAAATATAAAATTATCAACTAACTTCAAAAAGGAGGGAGGTTTTTATTGTATTTTTGTTCAATGATTGCGCAAATTTCTTTTCATTCATTTTGTGTTTGAAAGGGTATACTTTCAACTCGGTTCCATTGTCATCAGATCACAATCTGATGATGGGATCCTGGAGAAATCGAGGGAACTCTTTAAATATTAAAGGAACACCTACAGTGATTTAGGTATATTTCAAAGTGATTCTTGCATTTACTCTCAAAAAGCACCAATTGGTGAAGTGAAACTTCATCACCATAAATAATCGCTCCGAAAGTTGCATAAATTGTGTGTGTGTCCCCCTTGTCTTTTGAACCGTGTGACCAAAAAATATGAAAAAAATCAAAAAGGTAAGCGCTAAATTAAAGTTATTTAAAAAAAACATCGGATATACCGTCATTGAGTTATTGCCGAATAACTGCGTTTCTTAACAAAAGGGCGTAAGTGTCATGAATATACGCTCTTTGCTAGTGCAATTTATCAAATCGGATCCCTACACTGCGCATGATTCGACATGCTCTTGCCCAGTTTTTATGTTTTTTTACCATAGTGTAATAAGTTTAAAGTGGGGTAACTCTTTTGATGCAGCGCAAAATACCGCCTGAGGGGTCTTTGAAATGATGCTAGGGTTGTCACAAACAAATCAATTAAGTAATATTGAGTATAATAATAATATTTAATATTGAGTACTTTATTGATTAGATGATAGTTACAGGTATGCAAACAACAAATATTTGCGAGATTGGTTATAAGGCATTTGTAATTGCCTTTTGTTAAATTTAATGATATAATTAATTCTGGCATCGGGGCACAAGAGGAAAATAAATTCAATACAATAGGTATATAAAACAGCCATCTAAGGATGGCACGCGCTCTTGTACTCCTACGTTGGATTCGCCTTTACCATTACGCACAGTTGTACCTGTTTCAGTTTATCAATAATAATTTTAAAAATAATAAAGTACCTAAGTACTTACTTACCATTCATATTCTTTCTTAAAGGAATGGTAAGTAAGTAGGTACTTTATGCGCATACTTGCCTACCTACGTGGTTAACACAATCTTTATACCTACTTCATGTACCTATAACATATCCATTTTGAAATTAACGATATAAGTTTAAAATTAATTAACAACTAAAAACACAGTCGCAAGAGTCAAATAAAAGTACCTATCTCTCAATAATTAGCTATCGTGATAACGGCAGATTTGCAGTCGTGAATCGCAAATCCTAACCTTTATACTAGGTACTACTGATGTCCAAGCATTTAAGTCTTTAAGTTTCTATCACACAACATCCTGGCATGATGTCATACCTATATTTTACATGTAGGTTAGGTATGAGCGCCGCGCCTACTCCTTGAGGCGGCTAAGTCGGCGGCGTGACCGTGAGTTTTTTTAGGGTTCCGTACCCTAAAAGAAAAATAACGGAACCCTTATCACTTTGATGTCCGGCAATCTGTTTTGTTTAAAAAAAAAAGTTCTATAGTCCCTTAAAGCTGTGCAAAAATCAAACTCCTAAGTTAGCGTAAAAAAAACCACAGAAGTAAAAACTTGAACATTAATATAAATGTCAATTACTAAAATACATCTATTATCGTAAACAAACATGACAATTTAAAAAATAACAACGACGAAATGACAATTAAAAAGTTTATCTCTCAGAAAAAATCACATACTGATGAAATTTGAATAATATTTTTCGATATCACTGACATAATAATAAAAAAATATGAAGAATAAATCACAAATAAAAAGAAATACTAAAATTAAAATCAAAAATTAAATTATAAAAGAGAAAAAAATAATCGTTACTCGGACTCGAACTGGGGTCTTCTGGTTTCTGGACCGCCCGATTTCCCACCTGAGCTATAATAACGTTGATGGTGGCGAAATTTACCTTCGTATTCTAATGATATAGTGGCAGTTTATCATTGCTCTTTCTCCGTCTTACGAATTTTTGATCAGGGTCACGTGATCTACGAATTTTCGAACAGGGTCATGTGATCCTGACGCGAGTTTAACATTTTTTACCGATACTAAAAAAAGTGCACAACGCCGCTAAAGAAGTTTTCACTTAAAAAAGATGCGACGTCGTCAAACTCTTTATTATGACGAGTATTATAAATTGAAAGACAGCCATTTACCACACAGATAGTACGCTTATTAGAATAAAAATAGGTAATTTTATAAATACGGAACACCAGATTTACAGGAATCCCAGGATTTGTATGAATGTTGATATCTGAGAGCCGAACCAAACGGTGCGGTAGGCCATCGCACCGCAAATAATTCGCCGCACTGGCGCTTATACTGGCAGTACGGCGCCGCAGCGTTGTGCGGTGCCGTCGCGGCAACGCAGCAGAGTGTTAGACGAACAGTCTGTAAAAACCACGGAACAGAAAAAACAGTGGAAGTGCGAAGTAGGCGTGGCACGCGTGCCACAATTTAGCGTTGCTACGCTAAATTGCTCCCAGTCGTGTTCTAACATCGCGTCGAGTTGGTAGTCTCGCAACAAATTTGTTTTTCCATAACTATGCCATATTGCTCCATTTCGGAGTGCAAAAATGATAGCAGGAGAAAAAATCTTAAAAAATGGAGGTGTTTCGTACTATCGTTATGTACTTGTTTACTAATAAACCTGATGCTATTAAAATAAAGTTTAATTTGGATTGATTGTATTCACTATTTCGTTCTCGAAAGTTCTTCGCTACTCAATTAGTGATGTCTTATGTCGGATCTTATGTTGGTTTTATCGATGGGTATCGATACAATAAAATAAGTAATTTAATGTTTATTAATTAACATTACAATACAAATACATTATAAGGTTGCCTGCTGTAACATTCATGCACGAAATTTATTTTATGACGTGTATTAGATGGCATAGGTCCTTTATATAAAAAATCTAATCAAACTTTAACAACGTAATAATGTTTGAGAAATTGCATTGACCAACCGGCCATTTCAGTGTGTAAGATCAATCAAAAACCGCCATGCCGGTTTCCGCTTATAGCAGTACAACAAACATTTCAACGCCACTCTAGTACTGCCACTGGCCAATTCACCGTTTTCGACAATTCAAATTAATTTTATTTATAAAGATAAGTGTATTTAGGTTATCCCTTTGTATGGCATCTTTACCACCTCTTAAAATATATATTACTTAAAAAAAACAAATGTTTTCAAGGGCAATAAATAAAAATTCAAAATAACGCATTTTTAATTTTAACCCAAGTATGTAAGATGATTTTCACAATTAATTCAGTATTGCGCATTTAATGCTTATTGTACGTGAATTTTCAAATTTGCAGCAAGTAAGTATTTATTTATTTGGGATTTATTAATTTATGTAAATCACATTTATTAAAAGCAAGTAGTTTATTATACAGACCGGTAAGGCCCTGCTGGGAATCCACTTACGAGTATTTGTACCAACTAAAGCCAATTCCATCAAACACCGCTGGTTATTTGTACTAGCACGAACAAGCTTAAAAACTTGAAAAAACTCTTTCATTTAGGAAAAGAGTATTTCTAGTAGTATTAATATACATATTCGTACCACCGGTGCTTTGGGTCCTACTGGTCAGTGACTGATGTATATTTTATTTATAAATAATACTACATAATTCTTCTTATAGTTTTACTGAACTCACAAAATATCTTATTTTTTTCGAAAAAAAAAGCAATCGGATATATATCGAAATCGATAATGTAATTCAAAATTCAATGTGTTCTGCACTGCTCGAGTAGCAATATATATAGACCTATGACACGATTGTCAACCTTATGATTAAAGTAATTACATTCATAATAAAATTGGTTCCACTAAGAATACTGCCATCTATGGTCGAGTAGCGGATTTAACTCGTCAATCGAATCTAGTTTGACTTAAGATTACAAAACGTTGTAAATTTATTCTGCGATAAAACAACATAGATCCTATGAATAGATAATGTTTTGATTTGATTATTTCCAGATGTAGGATTCGTGAGTTATGCTAGTTATGAGTAAAATTAAAACGACAAATCAAATTAATTGTTTATTTGTAGTTCATTATATGAATATCGGTTTATTTGTATGAGTTTGGCGACAACGGTTCCTATAGTAATTTTGTTGCATAGCATTTCCATCTGTTTTTTCTGTTCCGTGGTAAAAACAATAAAATGCGCCCTTCCTTCTGCCGCGAAAACAAGTGCGGTGCCGCTCCGCTTCATCTTGTCCGGCGTGCGAGCGGCGTGGAACCGCGCTTGTAGCATACCATAGATTTTGATATGCGTCGCACCGTCGCCGTACCGTATATGTGGTTTGGCTCTCAGATGTCTCTATTATGCGATAAATGCTGACAAAGTTAGTTTAAAATCTAAGGATTCATTTATTCAACTAAATCAATAACGCACAAATGTCAGTTTCCCGTGTCTGTACGGTTTTCACTATTATTTAGATAATTACTTCAGTATGGTTTATATATATATATATGTATATATATATATATATATATATATATTTAAATAAATATATTGGGACAACTCACACAACGCTATCTGATCCCAAACTAAGCAGAGCTTGTACTATGGAAACCAGACAACTGATAAACATACTTATATATTTCTAAATACATACATATTATAGATAAATAACACCCAGACACAGAATAAACCATCGTGCTCATCACACAAAGTTTTATCCTTGGAAGGGATCGAACCCACGACCTCTTGCGTAGCAGTCAGTCAATATATATATATATATGCATAATGTGTACATACATAGTCCGTGCGAAGCCGGTGCGGGCCGCTAATATCACTGTACTATCGGCCAAAACTCCGGTATACCTCCATAAGGACAAAAATCGTTTGCGCCCGAACCGTGTGAGTGTGTGAGTAACTCCGCCTCCTTCAATACAACCATAACTAGGATTAGTATAGAACGCACGCCCCTGCATCGTAAGTTATTTTATACTAGCTGTGCCCCGCGGTGTTACCCGCGGTTTATTAGCCTATGTGTTAATCCAGGGTGTCAGCTAACTCCATACCAAATTTTATTAAGATCTCTCCAGCCGTTTAGACGTGAAGAAGTAACAAACATACACACTCACATACTCACAAACTTTCGCCTTTATAATATTAGTGTGATTTTTGTTTCAATAATATTTAAGCGCCTAGAAGGGACAAGACATGAGTGATAGTGTCTTTGCGATAGAGAAAGGTAGTAGGGTGGGAGAGATAAAGTATTCGAGACCACGTGCATTTCATATTTTATGATATGTATTTGGTATATTATTTAGTAATTTAAGATTACAATAATTATATCAATAAATAATGGTCAGCCTGTTTATTTTAAATTTGTTTTATTTTAATATTCTGTAAAATATTTTTTTAATTACATGAAGTCAACAAAAATACTTGTTTATTCAATCGCATACCATTGAAAGGGGCTTGAAATTAAAAATACTTATAATTACTTATTGCTTTTCTTCCTATTGTTTTTATAAAACGAGTCCCATACTTAGTCAGCATATCGAAGGCATCATCTATGAATATATTAAACTAGCTGTCCCGCGCAACTTCGTTTGCGTAAATTTCCCTGTTTTTGCAACATTTCTCATTGCTGCTCCGCTCCTATTGCTCGTAGCGTGATGTTATATAGCCTATAGCCTTTCTCGATAAATGCGCTATCCAACAGTGAAATAATTTTTCAATTCAGACCAGTAGTTCCTGAGTTTACCGCGTTCAAACAAACAAACAAACTCTTCTGCTTTTTAATATTAGTAAAAAAGCAGCAGTTGTAAGTTGTCCCTCACAAAATTAAATCCACGGTTACTTTTGGCTAGGTGATCGCTTCCTTAGTATAACCCGTGCGGTTGAAATGTTACGGAAGTTGACATTTACAATACTTATTTTACAAAAACATTCAAATAGACATGATATAGTATGCGTATTTTCTATGTTTTAGCAAAAATTTAAACTCTAACACTTAAATGATGAAATTTGTCCTACTAAAAAGTAATACTGGACTTGAAAAACCTACTCTGTAATTAAAACTAACCGCGTTTCGTTAGACACCTAAAGTAATGCTAAAATAAGAAAACTGCTCAACCTTCAAGTAACATTAATCGTAATCGTAAGAAAAAATATCTCGTGCGTAAAAATAGACGTGAACCATGCACCGAAAGCAAAATGCAACTAAAATACTTCCATTGCGTTTCTTCCGTGAAAGGAAGGGGATGATTGGCTTGTGCGAATTATGGGCGGGAACAACGGTTTGAAGCTTGTGCAAACGCATTCATAGAAGTTTTCTGTTAAACGTAACACCGCGGAGCATAGTCACATTCTTCTACACTAACATTTCACATCACTAACATTCTTAGCTAAATTATTTTTCTGTTCGCTCGGGCTTTTTTGAGCATTACATTTTAGTTGAAAATAACGGTTGGCGCAAAAGAGTTCCATTTTTATCAAAAGTAATTCGTTATTTGAAGATGTAATGGTGTGTGTAGACCACAGAACATTGATACCTACTGCCATAGCCGTGGGTCAAGGGTGGGGGGTAGCTTCCCTCCGTGAAAATTTATACGTCAGTCCCACTACAACTTAGTTAAAGTCAAGTAAAATATTGTAATATGAAATACAGAAAAAGAAGGGCGCTGCACATTTTTTTTTAGGTGGCCCAAAAAGTTGCCGCCTTTAAAAACCCACAGCGTAAGTCGGAGATAATAGTTTTCCTTGCTGACGCGGCTTCCTCTTTGACTCCGCGGATTTGACTTGCCGCGTAATCTGGTTACCTCCACTTTTCCCTGTACGACTAGCCGCTCAATGGAATCGTTATCCCGCCTAGAGATATGACCAAAGAATTTTAATATACGCGATTGTACCACGGCTCGTAAAGTATTTTTTGTTTTTTTAAGACGACTGGCGCAATAGGGTAGAGCCCTGTGCAGCGGGGGACTTTTACAAACATACAAGTCACGGACACAAAGTACACCCAGACTCCGAACATAAATTTGTGGATCACACAAAGTGGTGTCCCGTGTGGGAATCGAACCCACGACCTCTTGCGTAGCAGTCGGAAATACTCTGCCTTCTCCAGCACCACATTTCTAGAGCGTCTATCTTTCCCCTTTCTAATTCGCGCACTATCTTTTAAGACTGCGCTGTGGTTCCAGCTCGCTTAATGGATTCTTGTTTGTTTTTAGAAGCACAGTAATTACACTATTCACCTACTCATGCAGTGACACTTAAAGCCCCAGCTTGCTTAATGGTTCGAAAGTTTGCTCTGCGCTCGCCAATGTGCGCAGTGACTTTTAAAACCTCGACTTCGAGACCTTAAGACCCTGAGAATACGCCATCAGACAGTAACTTTTAAAATTGCACCGCAGTCCCCAGCTTGCTCAATAGCTGGCAAGTTTCAGAGACTTCTAGGTTCGGGTGCGCCCCGTTTGCGCAGTGACTTCTAAAATGTTGCTTCGGCCACCACCTTGAGTATTGGGATTTAAATACACGCTGCGTTTCTATCCGCTCGCAGCGTCTTAAGATTGCTCTCCTAATACAATGATACTTAAAGCCGCTCTGTGGCCTCAGCTTGCTCAATGGTTCGAAAGTTTGCGCTGCGCTCGCCAGAGCACGCAGTGACTTTTGAACTCGCGCTGCGTCTCTGTTTGTGCAGTGACTTTTAACACCCCGACCCCGAGACCTCGCGATCCCGAGAGTCCTTTAGATTACGTAGTAACTTTTAAGATTGCGTTGCGTCTCTCAGCTTGTTCAATAGTTAGAAAGTTTGCATTTCTTTGCTGTGGAATGGCTTTTAAGATTGACCTGGGCCACTTATTGTACAGTTATACATTTGCGATAAGCCCTCTGTTCGCAGTGAATTTTAAGTTTATAGAATAATTACATTTCTGAAAAACAAAAACAATAATTAATAATAATTTTCAATGGAATTTATTTTGTTACTTCTCATTTTAACAGTTGTTACTCGTAAACTTGTAAAGCCTACTACTACTACCGTGATTTTTTTCACATATCCAACATCAACCATTTAGCTGCAACCCCCCCCCCCCCTCCCAGCCAGCTAAATGACTTCACTCTAACAAAAATTTGCACTTTTAACCTTAAGCAAACAGATCCCTATTTCTAAAAATGGTTTTCACAACCCAAAAATGAATTTTTAAAACACCTATCTAAAAATACCCCACACGATGGCGTAGGTGAGATAAAAAATCACATCCCCACTTTACATTATAGTGGAGGTACCCTAAAAAACAATGTTTTTCAAGATTTTATTCTTTCACTCTGTTGGCTCAGTTGGCATCCATGAAAAATTACAGCCTTCTAGCACTAACAGTCGCTGAGCTAAAGCTGCGGACGGACGGACGGACATGGCGAGACCATAAGGGTTCTTTTCTGCCATTTTGGCTACGGAACTTTAAAAACAGTTCTATAAATCGTGACACGAAAATTAAAAATAGGGACCCAGGGTATAAAATATCTAGTTGCCCCCCCCCCTACCCCCTAGGTCAAATCTGAGTACGCCCATGCCTACCTACTACTACTTTCATAAACTCTAAAACCCTTTGTGATTTTTTCATATGTTTTGGTCACTCGGTTCAATAGTTAAGCAGTTACGGAGCAATTATTTCCAAAAATATTTACTTAATGATAACAAAATATAATATATAATATATATAAACCTTAAAACGATATGTGTGTGTGTATGTGCGTGCGTGCGTGCGTGCGTGTGTGTATCTGTGTTTGTGTGCGTGCTTGTGTTCTAATTTAGGGTAATAATAATATACTTTGTTTCATTGTAATGCAGAGACAGAAGCCACGTTGTAACCGCTTTATATCATAAGTAGTCATAGGGTATATTTTAACTTATACTTAGGTAGAAGTGGTCAAGTGCGAGTCGTGCTGAGTTGAGAATATCGAAATAATATAAAATTTATCGCAGTACCTATAAAAATACTCGTAATAACTAAAATATTTCTTGATCCTCAGGAAGATTTATATTTGGTCGGTTTTTTTGTGGGAGACTGCCACCGGGATAAAACAAATCAAACAACAAGTATTTAGACGTCCACTATGTATGCATCTATTTATATACATATATTGTATTATATCATCATAGGTCATATTGTGCATTCCACCACAGCTTATATTTTATCATATTTAAATGGCAATTATTTGTTACAACAGCACGACGGGCAATTCGTACTGCTTCGAATTGATGGTGTCGTCTGCGGGCATACGGAGCTCTCCTCGAAAAATACTGTTCAGCTGCGCAAGCGCATCGGAACGCCGCAATTGGGCGCAGAAATTCGCCGAACATCTCACTTGCGGTTTCGCCACTAAGTATACTTCAGAATTTACAAGATGTGGCTGGTGTTATCTCAAGGTAGGCATTTAATATTTATTTTAAACCAATACAAGGTATATTGTACAGTTTTTAGTCGTACCATATGAGGGTCGACGCTTTTCACTTGATAATGCTGAGCTATCGTTTTAACTGCTTAGCGAATGTATGACTGTTACTTGCGTAAACTCTTACTGTGACATTTCGGAAAATTCATGGTAGGTTAGCAGTATGGTATATGTTTTGACGTTTAGTAAGCTATAATATAATAAATTAACAATATTATAATGTAGTTGCAATTCAATTGAAAAAAAACCGAAGGTTAACGATTCCAAAGTAAAAATATACACGTTTTTAACAATGTTGGAAAGGAACATGTTGTTTTAAATCTGAGCTAAGCTTTCGTAATATTTTTCCTAAGTTAGCAATTAAGGAAGTCCTTATAATATAAAAGTAAATGTGTTTTTTCTTAAAGAGTTGTGAAATTCAATTGTTTACAAGCGACGGTGAAATATAGGCAAGGTCGTCGTGAAAAGGTTTCATTCATATTGTTTAACACAATAATCTTGAACATTACCTGTAAAAGGTGATTCCACCAAAAACATTTTCATGTAAATTGACGCCAAGACGAATAGGTACATGTTGCTATCATTAAAAAAAGTTATCAGATCTTGTGGAAAGCCAAGCTGCTAACTCTACACGCCCTAACTCAATACTCTCTAATTATCATCATAACGTAATAGCGTCCTGCGTGAATCCTTGTCATAAGTTCTCTACAAACCCTACACCGTAGATAAAATCTTTAGCTTGGACGTTTCGTAAGAGTGACGTAGACACTCGGGCTTATAAACATAAAGTATTGACTAAGTAGACGTTAATTTTGTGTTAATAGGTCCTACCTAACGAAACAGCCAAGCTAAGCATTGTATCTACGGTGTAGTGTTTGTAGAGAATCTGGAAATAAATTCAATAAATGGTCTGGAAAAATCAGTGGTGTGACAAACGAGAAAAGAAATCCTGTTTGTCATACTGGTGTAATAATCTGGTGTGACTACGAGTCGGCAATCCTCCTATGTGCGTTGCCACAGTACAATGTCAAAGTCAAAATACTTTATTCATTTAGGTTACAAATGCAACGCTTGTGAACGTCAGACAAAATTCGGAATAGAATGATTCGAAACGCCAAGTTCGCAAGAGTAAAGCCTTGAGAAAAGAACTTGGCAATAAAAACTCATGGCCACTTTTTTTAAATGCCATTTTTTACAATATATTTGTATATATACAGTAAAGCCAGTAAGGTGCTGCAACCATTACACCTTGAAACTCACGTAAGCAATAACCATAGTACGTAAACTGGTATAATCAAGTTTTAAATGAAATAGCCTAAACTTTAATCAACTTACAAAAATACAGAAGAGGGTAAAGGCGACATGCGATTCGATTATTATAAGAAAAACAACTTATTTATGAACCACTAATTAAAAAAGAATAAACCTATAAAATGATAATGACAAGGCCGACCAGTCACCCCAAGTAGCACCCGTTCGCGAGTTTGACGCATGGGTCAGCCATAATCCCCTTCGTCATATTGAAGGGAAGTAAGACCGACCCTTACCCAATATGTGTTGTGTATAATACCTTGTGATACATGTACCTACCACCTTTACAGGCGCAAGTGCTGCGTCGACAAAGTATGTACGACCATGAGACCGTACAATTTATTTTACACATAAATAAACTAAGGATATAATTCGGTTACTCACTGTACAGTTATTTTTATAATATTAAGGAAACCTCAATATTAAAGAGACGCGACGTCCCATGTTTGAGCCGTTGTGCTTGTGACTCCATCACAAAGCGAACACGAGTTGATTGTCGACCTGTGGTTACATATCGTTTATTTAAATTTTACATTATAAAGGACGAAATAAGCATTTTTCTTTCTAGTCTATCATCGTTAGGGATATTAGTCTTAGTGTTTAGATGTGGAGGGGGTTGATTGTGCTGGTTAAAAGTATTTTTAAAGACATTTGATTTATAACCGTATAGTTTCGTAACTGTAAAAAAATCATTGCAAAAACTCATATTTATCTACTAAGAAGGCAGCCAAACGTGAATACGTAATCTATCAATCTACAACTTACATAAACAATTTGCTTTTGTGGCTTTGGTCGCCCCTTTATGCAAGCTGAATCGATTGAAATAGTTTGACTTTCCTAGGTGATCAGGAAGTGCGTTTTTCAATTTATAACAACACAAGAGCGACTAATCCTTGTAATCGATCCTTCGATCTCGTCTTACTTGTCAGGTTAAAACCGTGATTTTGGCCTCGGGTCTACGGTAACTGATGCATAGGCGGTCAAAATAGCTTTTGGAACTTAAAAACGTGTCGGTTATTGGTGTCGTTTTTATTGTTTACATTGTTACGCTTTTTTCCGTCTAGCCCCTCAGCCCGCATACAAATGATAACGTGCCATAAGGAACTGCGTTCCAAAAAATGATAATTTAATATATTTCCATAATATAATAATAATTTAATATCAATAATTTAATTTAAATAACAATTTTATGTCGTATGTATGGTAATAAATAAAACGTCATAGTTTAAATGGATCTTAATGTTAAAAATATGAAAATAAATTTTCGGGCGCCTATGTTCACCCCCTACATCCGGCAATGTATAATCATCCTCATAAAAAAAATGTGCAAGATTTCGTTTTGATAAGTCAAACACAAATATTTCAACAGTGCCCATCTTTCAATCAAAACTCACGTTGAACAGTTTTTCTATTTTTTTTAAATATTTTAGCACAAGAGCGTCTTTTCACCGCCAAACTTGCAATAGCCGACTAGATTTGAAGTATCAAAACTAGACAGCGTTGTATAGACACAAAAACACAGGTGGGGACAAAATGAGGAACGGGGACAAAATTCGGCGACTATACGTTACGTTACCGATCGGAGAGTATATTAACAGAATATTTTTACGAGCTGCGGAAGCTGTGACTAATTAGACCGGAAAATGTTAGTTATATTAGTCCTGTTTATACCTCATTATTATCATCAACTGAGCTGTACTCCACAGTATATTGCTGAAATTCAGCGGAGTGGATAAAAACATAAAAGGACTGATACTTAGCTACTATAGCTGACCCGCGCAACTTCGTCTGCGTAAATTTCACCCGTTTTTGCAACATTTTTCATTGCTGCTCTGCTCCTATTGGTTGTAGCGTGATGTTATATAGCGTATAACCTTCCTCGATAAATGGGCTATCCAACACAAAATATTTTTTAAATTCGAACCAGGAGTTCCTGAGATCATCGCGATAAAAGGCTATAACATCACGCTACGACCAACAGGAGCGGAGCAGCAATGAAAAATGTTCCGAAAACGGGGAAAATTTACGCAGACGAAGTTGCGCGGGTCAGCTAGTAAATGCATAAGAAGAATATCTTGATCTCATTGTGTACGAGTACCTATGCAAGTATAGGTACACAATAAAAAACAATAAGCGTATATAACTTTTTAATCTGGTTATATAATAAACAGCATCAGAAAACTTAATGCACTTGAGATAGTTCCTTTTAAGATTAAATAGGCATACCAATGGACTTAGTAAAGTTTATTAGTCACACGGTTCTCAGAAGTGCGTCACTGTTACAGACGAGTCCTTTACCACTCTTGTTTGTTATCTTTGTCATCTACCAAGTAATTAGCTTGACCTACGATTGTCGAGTTTTAGTTTTGTACTGTTTTTAAGTACTAAAAATATTTTTTTTGTCCTGACTGATGGATCAATGCACAGTCTTAATAGCTAAATGTAGAGCCGTGAAATTTCGAGGATGTATTATTATAAAATATAGGCATGCAATAAGAATAGATTTTTAGAAATTCATCCCCTAAGGCAATGTCATACTATTGTCAAAAAAAAGTAGGTAAAAAAAATTACATTATCACGAGTGATTAGAGAAAAATGTATTTCGCTGCTTTCATGTGTTGACGTGCGATGCGACACTGACATTTAAAAACGAAGACAATTATAAGTATAAATTTTAAGGTGCCGCTTTCTGAGCGCTGTAAGCTAACTAAACCTTAAAAAACAAGCCTAATTAGCGTACAAGCCCTCTGTCGCGGGGAACTTTACAAACATACAAGTCACGGACATAAAATACACCCAGACTTAGAACAACATTTTGTGGATCACACAAAGCGGCGTCCCGTGTGGGAATCGAACCCACGACCTCTGGTGTAGCAGTCGGACACACTCCCACCGCGCCACCGAGGCAGTCAACAATTTGTAAGAAACTTGGTCAGCCTGCATCTGTGGCGCTTTGGGAGTGTGTGTGGCTACGGAAGAGGTCGTGGGTTGGATTCCCACCCAGGATAAAACTTTATGTGACGAGCACAATGGTTTATTCTGTGTCTGGGATTTATCTATAATATGTATGTATTTAGAAATAAGTATATTTATCAGTTGTCTGGTTACCATAGTACCTACAAGCTGTGCTTAGTTTGGAATCAGATGACGATGTGTGAGTTGTGCCAAGATATTATTATTATTATTCATTTTTATTATTATTATTAATTTTAAAGTTATACCCAGTCATAACACAAGCAATATAGCTTACTTGGCTTACAGTGGCCTGGCTACCTACCTATAATCCCACATAGTAAGTTATCTTTTAAAAATAAAAATGTCTTTGTATTTGTATATTCTATTTTCACCCATGATTTTAGCCCATGTTCATCTGTTCTCGCTTAACTTCTAAACTACTTACCACAATTTGACAAACGACGTATCATCAGAAGCTGCTTGATTGACATCGAAAATGATGTTATAGACTATGTGACGTCTCAATCAATTAAATATGGCGTCCTCTTCATTAAGTTCTGAATAAAAACAAGAAAAGTCTGACATAACGTTCGATATTTCAAATATATACTGTTGATAAAGTATTATGAATAAAGGTAGGTATTAGTGTTGAGCTAGCGAGTACCTAGATATAAAATCTGACTGTGCTCATACGAGGAACGTAATGACGAGACTGTGCGCGGCAATTTATATCCCCTTTGATGTCATTTATTCGATTTAGTTGCAGGTCATCGTATATTTTCCTGCTTCGATCTACTGTTATACCTAGTATCTCAGTCTTTATTCGATTCAAAAACAATTTAAAATACCAGTTTTATATTATTGGCAAATAAACTGGCACTTTCTATAGTGTATTTTGAATTCAAATGTTTGCAAACCAAAGTAAATTACTTTAACTTTTTTTTTTTTTTAGTATTATTTATGTCAATCACTTTGTATATTGTAATAATGACATTATCCTGGTTTAAAGCCGGTGAGGTACAGCCAAAGAATGCACAAATACAGGTTTTCATAAAGTTATGATTTTCAAGACTATCATTTACTTTTGAATGGCAGTTGCAACTCGTCAAAGAATGCACAAATACAGGTTTTCATAAAGTTATGATTTTTAAGACTGTCATTTACTTTTGAATGACAGTTGCAACTCGCCAAAGAATGCAAAAATACAGGTTTTCATTAAGTTATGATTTATAACACTATCGCTTACTTTTGAATGTTAGTTGCGATTCGCCAAAGAATAAAAAAACAAAATCCAAGAATGCAAATGGCACGGTTTCATTAACTTATGATTTTCAATTATATCACTTAGTTTAGAACTTTTTTGGTCATCCAGTTCTGGCGACAGTACAATCAGATAATTTATCGGTAACTTATTCCATCACTTACTTTAGGAATAGTATTAGCTAGATTTGCCACAAATATAATTCAATAATTTTGACATTCCGTTTTTAATCATCTATTTTTGCGGTTGACTGTACTTTACCCGAATGCTCCGATCATAACCTGGCCCGTTTTAAAAATAATAACGTTGCAGCGGCAACAGGATAAAATCAAATTTCGTAGGAACCTTTCGAGTGTTTTTGAAACAACGGCAAACTTTATCGGATTAATTGCGATAGGGCGTTTTTAAAAAAAGACCATTAGCAGTGACGCACCTATAGAGTGCCCGTTTTTAACTTCCTCTAAAATTATTGTTTTTAAACTTTCGCGATTTTTATACATATTAGTTATATTTCGGGACTTAATCGCGTGAATTATTTAAAGGTACGAACCTTTTATTTACCCGACGTTTCGATCGAATTGCACCGATCGTGGTCACGGGTCGACTGATGGCAGCTTAGCGATGGCTCCGTGAGGCGCGGGGTTTTTCAACTACCCTCGCCTGGTCTTGATAATTTTGATAATTTGTACTGTCGGTACTTCTACACACTACACTTACAACGTCTTTACACTGAGGCGCGGTGTCTTTACGGCTACGATTACATTTGTTGATAACAGGGTTCCAAGATGGTGAGAGCCGGTATCCATCTTCTCGGTTGAAATTCTTATACTTCTTGATCTCAACCGCCTCGCGTACTATCCTGGAATAATAGTGGCGATCGGTGGAAAGTACCTGTGGCTTATGCAATTCTATCCAGTGATTTGGTCCTGATTCCAACAAATGCTCAGCGATAGCAGACTTGTAAACTTGACGGTTTTTTACAGCAGCGATATGTTCCTTGACCCTGTCTGCGATTGTCCTTTTGGTCTGTCCGATATAGGAACTACCGCAACTGCAATCCACCTTGTACACGCCGGGTGTTTGGAGCGGAATAACATCCTTTGCCGTTCGTAAAAACTTCGAAACCTTGGAGTGCGGACTATATACAGTCTTAATGGAGTAACTCTTCAATACTGTTCCAATTTTGTCCGTAACTCCTTTGACGTACGGCATGAAAGCTGGCACTCTGTCGGCATTTACTTCTGGTTTTCTGCTCTTTGGACGTTGAAGGTTATGCTTGTATCCGTTGCTTCTTAGTACCTCCCGAACGTGTGCAAGTTCACCCTCCAAGTGTTCGGGGTCGCAAAGGTCGTATGCTCTGTTTGTTAAAGAAGCTACAACGGACTGTAAGTGGCGCGGATGATGGTGCGATAAAGCATGTAAATACCTATCCGTGTGTGTAGATTTTCGGTATACTGCGTGTCCGAGGGTACCATTTTGTCTGGCCGATACCTTCACATCAAGAAAAGGCAACGACCTACCTACCTCCATTTCAAATGTGAATTTGATATTACGGTGGATCGAGTTTAGTTGAAAAACCCCGCGCCTCACGGAGACATCGCTAAGCTGCCATCAGTCGACCCGTGACCACGATCGGTGCAATTCGATCGAAACGTCGGGTAAATAAAAGGTTCGTACCTTTAAATAATTCCTCTAAAATTTTATTTAACTCTGTACCGTAATATAGTAGGAAAGGATGGTATTAATACGATGTATTATGGCGGTATAGCTTTAATAGATCTTATTACTTATAATATAAACTCAAAATTTCAAATAACATTTTAATATTTAAAATTTTATTTCACTTTGTCACACTATAAGCCAAAGTTCTATAACATACTCCACTGTAAAACATCCTGAGTGGGCCTATTGCACTAAAGATCAATTCTATTCAAGACAATAATAATAATAATATTAATATCTTGGGACAACTCACACAACGCTATCTGATACCAAACTAAGCAGAGCTTGCACTATGGCAGCCAGACAACTGATAAACATACTTATATATTTCTAAATACATTGATATTGTAGATAAATAACACCAAGACACAGAATAAACCATCGTGCTTATCACACAAAGTTTTATCCTAGGTGGGGATCGAACCCATGACCTACTGCGTAGCAGTCGGATACACTCCCACCGCGCCACAATGGTTTCAACTAGGCCAAAAATGACATACAATTTAAGGAAAAAGAAAGAATAAATATCACAGGAAATACAAAATATGTTTTTTATTATTATCAGTCTAGACTTAGGTCTAGACTGATAAAAATAAATAAAAACATATTATGTCACACACACATAATATTTTCAATATTTGTCGAAATAACAGTTTTCAGTGCTCCTAAGTTTGCCCCGATTAAAAATATGTAACCGATTTGATTACCTATCTAGTTACGAACAACGAGTGTGGACCCAAACATATATCTATGCTAATATTATAAAGCTGAAGAGTTTGTTTGAACGCGGTAATCTTAGGAACTACTGATCCGAATTGAAAAAAAATTTTACTGTTGGATATCCCATTTAAGGAGGAAGGCTATAGACTATTATGATATCACACTACGACTATCAAAGGAGCGGAGAGCGGTTGCAAAAACGGGGATAATTTACGCAAACAAAGTTGCACGGGACAGCTAGTGTTACAATACGTTTAAATTTAAGTTCATGGTTTTCAAACCATTCCGTGTTTCTATAGTTATAAGATGGACCGATGCAATTATTTTTATTGGTAAGTATCCTAATAAAGTCGATCTTAAAAATAACTGTAAAATGAAACATGTTTGCAATTCCGCCCGCAGCTTCGCCCGCGTTAAGTTTGGACTGCCATTTCACCCCTGTAAAGATTTGCTTTATCTTATCTCCTAAACATTCATTGAAATCAAATGAAGAGCAGTTTTGTTCAAAATTAAATATTTGTGATGAATAACGTATTTATTTGGATAAGGTAAAACACTTTCGCAAATAAATGCATTATATTAGAACAAATTTGAATACCATAAAAAAGGTAATAGTGAGTCAACCTTATAGCGTCTTTCGGACGGTTGGAAACAAGCCTTCCCGCCAAGGTGACCTTGCTTGTTTCCAACAGTGTAGACGGATGTTGTAAACCAAATTATGGTTTGACCTCCAACGTCCTTGGCGGGTGGGAGCGCCCTCACCACCACGCGGTTTGCTGTTGGTTTGTCGCCGTGTAGTCGGCGTTTCTAACCGAACAACAAACCAAACCACCACACAGGCACACAACAATACAATCAGTTGGGCTTGGACTGCGGCAGGCGGCGAGCGCGCACGCATCGGTGTACAAAACGGATCACTGACGCGGACGAGAAATTATTATGATATGTATGAATGGATCTCTATACAGATTTCAATGCCTTTGTATTATTTCGGTATATTGTAAATTTATTGAATTGATATGATATTTATTGCAATGTAACATACCTACCCTTCTTTTATAGTTTTGTTAAATTTGGAGTGTCATTCGTAATGTTTTTGTAATCTACACCTACTGATAAAATTAATATGAATGTAATGAATGTATTAAATGTATTGCCTATTAAAAGTTTGCAAGTATATACTGACGAAATTATGGTGGTTTGCCACGAAAAAATTGGTAGGCCCTGCCAAAGTCGCGCGTGTTTGCGTTTGATTTCCAACCGTTTGGACGAAAACACAAACGGTGGGCCACACAAAGCTCCCGCCAAGGTCACCTTGGTTTGTACGCTCATTTCCAACTATCTGGAACATGTTTAAAAGATAGGCATTTGCTGTCGCGGACTTTTTTTAGAACATTTTAAGATAAATAAATTTGTCATACATGATTGCTTTGTAACTTGAACCGTTTACGCAGCGCACGCAACGAACACTTTCAAAAGGAATATCATTTTCCCGTTTTTGCAACATTTTTCATTGTTGATCATGACGTTTGATCATAGCCTATAACCTTATCCAACACAAAAAAAAAAATCAATTCGAACCATATATTATTACGTTCTTGAGATCATCGCGTTCAAACAAACAAACTCTTCAGCTTTATAATATAAAGGTTACCTATAAATTTAAATGTATGGAGGAAAGTAAAAATTGTTTTTTTTTTTTAATTTAGGTATATAGTTAACGGCCGGTCTCAATAATCTAACTATCGATTTGGCTACTAGAGGTATATATTTGACATAAGCACCATACAAAATATGTCAAAATTCTACCTCTAGTGGCCAAATCCATCGATAGGTAGATTATTGAGACCGGCCGTTAGTCGTTGCAAAAATTGTATGTGTTTGTATGCGTGCTTATTGTAACTGAAGACTTAGGATGTATGCTTTGTATTTTGAAAATCGTTTGGGTCTGGCAGTGGTGAATACATGTAATTATCATGCGACTGCAGTTCGCATTACGTACCTAGTTATTACATGTACTGATTTTTTATATGTGTCCTCAATGTCTACAAATTACTTCGTGTAATCATGCATCGTTTGCGTGTCTAAGTTTTTATACCTGGAGATACAGTTTGTAAGTAATGCGCTTATTACACTGCACTGAATCAGGGACCCTAAGCCCTTAAAAGGAGAGGTGTAACTTATTACACCTCTCAGTTAGGTCCCTAATCCTCTAATTTTTTTTAAAATTTTGAAGGCATGATTCAGAGTAGTGTAATAGCCATTTAAGAGCCATTACTAAAAAATCAAAATCCTTTATTCACTTTGAAAGCAAATGCGACGGTTGTGATAAGTCATTATTCTACATAAACATATACATAATTCCAAGTTCGAAAAGCAGTAGGTAAAGCCGGAGCAAAGTACAAGGCAATAAAAAATCGCGGTCACTCCCTTAAAATTGCCAATGTTTTTAGGGTTCCATAGTCCATTTCGTCATATTCGTCTGTCTGTATGTCTGTCCGTCCGTATGTGGAATTTTACTCACTTTTTTTTTTTTTTTTTAGCTAATATTAACGTATGGCACATCATTCGACAGGTCTTTCACATTCACATTTTTCACATTTTGAGGTTTCTAATAAACTTTTTGATTGAGTGATAATTTTTGGAAATAATCGCTGCGAAAGTTGACTGACTGCCTCTGTGGCGCGGTGGGAGTGTAACCGACTGCTACGCAAGAGGTCGTGGGTTCGATCCCCACCCAGGATAAAACTTTGTGTGATGAGCACGATGGTTTATTCTGTGTCTGGGTGTAATTTATCTATAATATGTATGTATTTAGAAATATATAAGTATGTTTATCAGTTGTCTGGTTTCCATAATACAAGCTCTGCTTAGTTTGGGATCAGATAGCGATGTGTGAGTTGTCCCAAGATATTATTATTGTTATTATAAGTTGCATAAATTGTGTCCCTCCCCCCCCTCTTAAGTTTTGAACAATTTAACCAAAAAATATGAAAAAATCACAAAAATAGCGCTTAATAAATACTTTAAACTAAAATTATTTCAGATAAGATCGGATATACCGTCATTGAGTTATTGCCAAAAAAATTGCGTTTCTCAACAAAAGAGCGTAACTGCCATGAACATAGGCTCTTCTGCTGATGCAATTGCTGCTACTCCGCTCCTAATTGTTGTAGCGTGATGATATGTAGCCTATCGCCTTCCTCGGTAAATTATATTCACCAGTTAAATCATTTTTCAATTCGGACCAGTAGTTTCTGATATTATCGCGTTCAAACAAACATACGAACAAACAAACTCTTCAGCTTTATAATATTATTAAAAAAATATATACTCTATTCTCATACCTTATTATGTTAGATCAAAGTATGAAATATCGGGCATGACAATAACAGGTATTGGAGCATGTTACTGGGTGCTTTTTAACCTATGTTTAGGTGTAGGTAGCATGAGAGGAAGATGGAAGCGAATATGATTCACCGCAGTCCTAAACTTCCTGCTTCATATACATGACTGGACCGTTGCTTCGAGCGCGTACACCCAATCAATACGTACATAACAACAAATTGTATCGTTATAAAGGGTCTTTCAACAAAGACGGGTCGATGTTAAAATTGAATAAAACTAGATGTGTGTGAGATATTAACGAAATTTATTTTTTATTTGAAAGGCCCGTTTATGCCATTATGCATGAAATATGACATCGTTCAAATGTCCGCCGCGGCTTCGCATGGTGGCACAAATCCGAGAGGTCCAATTTTTAATGACTCTGCTGCATAGATCCGGCTGAATCTGAGCGATGGCCTGCGTTATGTTGGCTTTCAGGGCAACGGTCGAATGTGGTTTATTGGCATAGACCTGCGACTTCAGAAAACCCCACAAGAAAAAGTCTAGCGGAGTCAAATCACACGATCTTGGTGGCCAATTCACGTCACCTCTGCGAGAGATAACCCTACCCGCAAACCGTTCATGCAGAATGTCGATTGTGTCGTTCGCTGTGTGGCAAGTAGCGCCATCTTGCTGGAACCACATGTCATTCACGTCCATATTGTTCAATTTAAGCCAAAAGAAATTGTTTATCATTGATCTGTAGCGCTCACCGTTGACGGTGCTGGCCTCGCCAACTTCGTTTTCGAAGAAGTACGGACCAATGACGCCGCCAGACCAAAATCCGCACCAAACAGTTACTTTTTGTGGGTTGTGGTCATCCCATATACGGCAATTTTGCTTATTAACAAAACCATTCATCCAAAAATGTGCCTCGTCGCTAAAGATTATTTTTTGGCCAAAATCGGGGTCCTCTTCCAAGCGTTCCGACGCCCATTCAGCGAACACACGGCGTTGTCTATGGTCATTAACTTTGAGCTCCTGGGTCAGTTGGATCTTGTATGGATGCAGACCCAAGTCCCGACGCAAAATTCTCCAAGTTGAAGTCTGCGAAAGGCCGAGTTCTTGTGCACGGCGAGAAATCGACTGCTTCGGAGTCTCCTGAACACTCTCACGTACAGCGGCGATGTTCTCGGCCGATCTGGCGTTCCTTTGACGTAAAGGTGTTGGTTGGTTGTTTACCGAACCGGTCGTCTCGAATTTAGTCACCAATCGTTGGAGAGTAGACTTTGAAGGGCCACCGCGTCTGCCGTAAAATGGGCGCAATGCGCGCAACGTTTTCACTAACGAACACTCATTTTGATAATAAAGTTTTATCATTTGCACATGCTGCTCAACCGTGTAACTTGCCATGGTGATTTGGCATCAGTGACTGAATAAGAAAAAACAGATTTGACAGATGCCGCCAAATCAAAATGGCCGCCACAGATTATTAATATCGACCCGCTCTATTTGAAAGACCCTTTATATGAGGGGTTGTGGCTGTTTTATAAAGGGAGAGTTTAAATATCTAATGGTTGACTTTAGGTGCAGCACTTTGGACTAGCAAATCGGATTGTTTAGTTTTGTTTATTGTGTCAACTTGCTTTCGCCCGCGGCTCCGCCCGCGTGGATGTCGGTTATCGCGATAAAAACTATCCTATGTCCTTCCCCGAGACTCAAACTATCTTCATACCAAATTTCATCTAAATCGGTTTAGTAGTTTGAGCGTGAAAGCGTAACAGACAGACAGACAGACAGACAGACAGACAGAGTTACTTTCACATTTATAATATTAGTATGGATAAATAATTAAAGATTAAACACTTTAATCAGCTATTGACATGGTTTGAATTATTGTGTTTTTTTATGACGTGTTTATAAACACAGATTAAACATGTTTTAAAGAATGTTTTAAACGTTAAGAAAAACAACAAGCTTTAAAACTAGATAAGTACTTTTAATTTTAATTAATATTTAAAAGCGGCGGTAGCGTAATGGCTAAGGCATCGGTCTCGCAATCGTTAGGTCGCGGGTTCGAATCCTACCCAGTATACTACCGACGTGAACCCACTCCTAACACAAGCCATTGAGCTTAGCTGGAGGGGTTAACAGGATTGCTAGTAATGTGGGACAAAAATCGCACATTGCTAGTTATCTTTTTAAAAAAAAAAAAAAAAAAATTGCGAATGAATGGAAGTAAAAATAAATAAATAAATATTTAAGAAAAAAAAAACAGTTAAGTCTATTTTTGTAATTTCTATATTTTAAATAAGTAAAAAGTAATAATTGAAAAAATATAAGTATGTTGTATGTATTGCATTGTAATTAAAACATATTATTTTTTGACAATAATAATTTATTCAAACAAAGATCAAAGTAGGTACCATTAATTAAAAAAAAATATTTGTTGCATTTTTAGAAGACAAGATAACTCATATTTTTAAAACATGCATTATAAATATGCTTGCTCTTTGTGTCTTGGAGATCATTACCAATCACAGAATATAAAATGAAATGAAATATTAGAAAGGAAGGCACGCGTATTTATAGAATATAATTCATAGTTCATAGGTTGCATTTCTTTCTTCATTCGTAGTCTAAGTGCACTTATTATTCTCCGCCGGTAAAGTGCCGCTGTCTACATAGATACTCTATAGAATACGTATGTATGTATGTATATACATACATATTCTATAAAGTATTAACACAGTACAAATACGAGTATGTATACATGCAACATTTGGTCGAATTTTGTAAATATTTACTATTGTGTGACGATGAAGTGATTAATTTACCAAACTATCCACAAAACTTAATCAATTTGCATAACACCTAATCACTAATTAATCAGTTTGGCTATATGATAAATAACAGAAATGAAAAATACAAACGTGTTTGTATAAAGGTGAATGACACCGAGGTTCGCAGGATCTGGACGCCCTAACCGTTCGCGGATACGAAGCGTAATATGAAAATTGCACTGTGCGACATGTTTTGTCACCCAAACAAATAAACTTAATACACGGTGATTTTAGGGTTCCGTAGCCAAAATGGCAAAAACGGAACACTTATCGTATCGTCTTGTCCGTCTGTTTGTCTGTCTGTTTGTTGGTATGTCTGTCTGTTCGTAAGTATGTCACAGGCATTTTACTCAAAAACCACTCAATGAATATTGATGAAATTTGGTAAAACGGTGTCTTGTAGTAGCCGCTACTTAGTTTGATAGCTAAACAATAAAAATAAATATTTTTAGGAAGGGCACTCCATACATATAACAGAAGCTGATTTTTTTTTTAGTAATCATCGACTTGTAGCACATCATTTGACAGAGCTTTCAAAAACATTTTATGGTTTCTAAATTTTTTTTTTGATTTATTGAATATTTTATCACTCCTCACACAAGCCATTGAACTTAGCTGGAGGAGTTAACAGGATTGCTAGTGATGTGGGATCAAAATCTCACATTGCTAGTTATCTTAAAAAAAAAATGCAAAAACATTAAGAAACTGTAAAATCTGATATTATTAACAGTGGATAAACAAGACACAGTTCTGATTCTGGAATATGAATAAGTTTGCACAGCTTATACAAGTCCGTAATCAATTTATTATTTGTACACAGAATCTCACAGACCTTTGTACTCTGATTTCGCTTCTTAACCACCTTATAAATTCGAACTTATCCAAGTTTCTTGGAAACATAACCTAAACTTGCCTAAACTATACTCAATTAGATGTTTTATCTACATTTATAATAAAACTAGCTTCTGCCCGCGGTTTCGCCCGTGTGGATGCCAGATTGTAACCAAAATATTTTAACGGCAAAATTTCATAATAAGTTTGCACCCCTGTTTTATTCCCTTAGGGGGTGAATTTAAAAAAAATCCTTTCTTAGATTCAGTACGTTATAAAATGAACTCATGTGCAAAATTTTAAGTTTCTAACCTTTATAGTTTAGGCCCTGCGTTTACTATTTTTTTTTAGTGAAATGTTCTATCCACAATAAGTACTTGCTCTCCGTGTGGCATAGTTTTGGCACATTCTGAACAAAAACTTAACAAGTCTATTTTCATTTTGAAAAACCAATATTGCAAACGCCTATGTGCGCGTCGTTCAGAACTAGTTTTATACAGTGTTACCTTTCGATTTGCTTAATAAAAAATATTACAATAAATTGTGAATAAGAGGCAATTAGCAATCCTACGTAAACATTTAAGCTGCACAAGTACTCGTAGGTAGTACCTAATTGAGCGTCTATTTCGCTGTACAGTTTACTCAAGTTCAATTGTCTGTGGATGTAGGTGGAACAATTTTATTGTTAAGTTGTGTTGTGTTATTAATACACGCATATACTCGTAAAATAACAGAAAATAATTAAGTGCGCTAAAGGGAAATTATTAGAAGGGCGATAATTTCTTATAAGTAAGGGACGTCAATGCTAGCTTGTAGACTTGTTGACCAATACTCACGAAATCGAAAACTAAATATCGTAATCGCTCTAGTTATATATACATTTGTAATATATCCAACTAATTTACTACTAAATCTAGGTAAAACAAATTTACACATTAATAACGCTATCAAAAAAAAAATACCAGCTGAATTTGACAGTCGGTTGTCTAGCTAACTTATCGCATCCTATTGTTGTATGTACAGTAGGTGTACACCGAAAACTGATTACTTCAGCTACAATAATGCTGTTATAACTAAAATATTATTGGATTAACAGAAGCAGTCATCCGTGCTGCAAGACCGCTCAGTTGCGAATTGGTTCTGCTTCAATCTCAAGTCTCATAAAGAGATACTGTAAATGTAGATTTTAATTTCATGAATTCTATACACGGAAAAACAAAGTTGTTAGTATATGAGGCACTAGTTAGCGATCGCGGCTTCGACCGCGTGGATGTCGGTAACCAACAACGGAACACTAAAATCGTGGACCGACACGTACCTGGTTGGTTATTCGTGAATGAAACTATATACCTAACTAGCTGTCCCGCGCAACTTCGTATGCGTAAATTTTCCCCATTTTTGCAACATTTCACGTCGCTACTCCGCTCCTATTAGTCGTAGCGCGATGTTATATAGCCTATAGCCTTCCTCGATAAATGGGCTATCCAACAAAAAAATATTTTTTCAAATCGGACCAGTAGTTCCTGAGATTAGCGCGTTTAAACAAACAAACAAACAAACAAAGCAAACAAACAAACTCTTCCGCTTTATAATATTAGTATAGATTAAATCAAAGATTATCAAAATTATGACTTAATGGGCTGATAATAAGATCATAGACGTAATTTAACATTTTTTTTTCTAAATTATAAATAGTTTATCAATAACTGACACTACTCACAAATGACCCACATCGTTGCCAGTCACACCGTAGTAGTAGTAGCCACAGAATAATAAAAGACATTGATCACGCACGCGTTACCATGAATATTAGGTTTAGCTTTGAAGATTTTGTAATAATACTTTCTAGATGATAATGTGACTATAATGTAGGTAACCTTTACTTTTTTAAAGCATTTTATTTTTTCCTAAAATTAGCATAAAAATGCTTTAAAAATTACAAAAAAGTAACGACTAAACTATTTAGTCGCATTACGTATTTTCATAAAAAGCAACCAAACTGTTTAGTCGATGGAGGACTAACTCAATAACTTATTTACCATATCTATATACGTTACTAAGACCGGCCGTAAACCGTCGCGGATCGATTATTTAATTGATGTTATGCGCCCATAAATACACTGCAATACATATTGTACGACGACCGACGGTTGTCTAACTAATTAATCAAAAGTCGATCGATCGAGCTTTGATTTTTTTTTGTGGAGCATCTATCAAGTTGACAGTATCCGCAGGTTTTATGATCGCTATATGATCTTATAAACATAAGTACCTCAACAAAATTGTTGTTTAACTAAAAATTATATGTATTAAGCTCCTACGACGGAGTATTTAAAATGTTTACGGAACTAAATTAAAAAATGTTTGATTCAATTTATGTGCAAAGCTACCTCTTTCATTTCATTTGTGCCAATTAATTAATGCCTTGCTTGGCTACACCACACTGTACAACAATGAACAAAAAAAGATGTCACAATCAACTCACAAATTAAATTAAAACATGCAGTGTCCCCTACTGGGATTATGAGTGCGGAATTTTGCTTTGACGAATGTTAAAGAGTATTAGTATGTATGTTACAGTAAATTTAATTAATTTAGAGATTATACAGGATGACTTTGAATTGAGTCGACAAACTTCAATGAGTAAACCTGCGTGTATCCAAGAATTTTTAGGACATATCATTAGAAGAAAATATTAATGTTCTATGATACTTTAAAATACAAAAAAAAATGCATAAGTATCTAGTAAGTAACTCCATGCGCCGCCGTTTTTTGTTTCCGTGAGCATGAATGAATACAGACAGAGTGTTGAGTCATTCACTCAACACAGTGCCGCGCTCAGGCGGCGCGGAGGGGACGGCGAGGTGCGGGAGCGGGGGGGGGGGTGCGGGAGCGGTACTCCCCGGTCGACGCGCCCGTCGCCGCACCGCAGCGCATGTATTCAACGCACAACCGGGCTCGCGCACCTCATATTTGTATCAATTTATTTGTCCTCATATTTAAGTACCGCGACTAACAGTTGTACGATTCTTTGTTATCCATTATAATATTTATACAGTCCACTGCCTTATTTTATTACCACCTCAAGACGCCGTGACCCCGCCACAGTGCAACGTTGCCATACCGTGCAAGGGACGCGGTACGGTAACGAGTCGACGAACTATGTGTAGGTACCTAACCTATCTATCATGCCGTAAAACAAAACAATGTAAATCCAATTTTTCCTTCATACTTTTCCCGGCTTAGGACTTTTTCCCTCTTGCTTGGGTATGGGTGTACTACACTTACTACACTTAGTATTCTCTATATGGACGGTTGGTTTTGGTGTGGATAATTTTCCCGCCATCTTCGCTGCGTTTCCCTTAAATTGTTAGTTTGGCTATACCAAATCACCACATTTAAAATTTGTTGGTTATCAAAAAGTTCACTGTTTCTTCTCGTCCCCACAGGCATCTTCGAAAACTCATTACTTAACAGTACACAACTTCGATAGCTACACCATCGATTACACTTTTAGCGCACATAACCGTCACCTCATTATGCTTTCGTCCGACTGGTGAAATTGTTTATTGTGACCGATCGGCACGCGCCCGCGCCGGCTAGGGATATACTATGCGAGCAAATAAAATTTATCGATAATGATCATTACTTATTTTATTACATAAACATACTCACATACTGGTACTTACATATTTACTCGTACTTCGGAGGACTGAAGTGACTCGCATACTGTGTTGGTATTAATGTATTGTTCTCTTAGTATGATTTGTGTTTTCAATTCCTCTTTTTATAAATAAATGAAGTTTGTTAAAAATGTACTCAACAACAATCTTTAATCCTCAGTTTATTAGGACAGTATGCAGCAGTATTCTATCCAGTATGGATGTATGCAAACGTTCTAGAAATTTTAAATCAGTTTATTTCTAAATAACTATTAACACTTGTAAAAATCAATTCATTACGAATTCGAGTAAAATTATTGATATCGGTATGTTTCATTCCCGTCTGCGGCACAACCCGCTTTACACGTGCCGGCCCGGCCGGGGGAATCCCCGATCGGGTTCGTCGCCGGGAGTGCATTACACAAAATACCGAGAGTACAGAAGGTAACCTTCATACGTAGCCACGCACACATACACATCGTTCACTTGGAACAGGGTATTAAAGATCACTTTAGACCACGTTGTTCGGAAGGCGACGCGAGATTTCATGTCCGTGAACGGTGTAAGTGTTATTGCGCGCGTTGTTTGAAGGTTACCTTCTGCACTTTCTTTATTTTGTGTTTTTGACCAATGACCCTTTGAATGAACTACGTGTTTACGAAATTTTGATCATATGATTTCTAAAGCGCGTCGTACGATTTTGAAACTTTGATCATTTTATTTATTTGTTTAAGGTTTAGACATATGGAAATAATGATAATGTATTGATTCTTTTAGTTTACTACACCTTAATAGATCTGTCACCATTGTTTTAAACAATAAAATCGGATGTTTTTTTTACAACTTAAATTCACAATTTGTCAATGCATAATGTAAGTACTAACGGTGCTGAAACTCCCCTATCAATTTGTCGACTGATTTCAAAGTCAGTTTTTTTTAAAGATAATGTTGGTTTTTAATGAGTTGTCAAGTTATTGGTTATAATACGTTTTTGTTTAGGTCACATTTCTTTGTTTAACCACAGACGCGGCAGCGGCTTTGAACAACTAACGTTATAGAAAGTTGGATGGAACCACAGGTTGAATCGCCGCATACCTCTAAGCATCCAAACTTATACGTAGTCAAATTTTACAAATAAAAGCCCTAAAAGCGCAAAACGTGATGTAAAGCTGAGTTTTTGGTATGTTATTTGAACCCCTTAGAGGAGTAAGGAACTATGTTTTGCAACGTACTACATTATTTCACAAATGACCCTTTGATAGAGGAAATGGACAGAAGAAATCTGCACAGTACGGGTACCATCATGATGATCCGAATCTCAGGGCAAGCGACACCGAAATTTTAAAAAGGACAGCAAAGTGTACCGTGTAGAAAATCGGCAGTTTGTGAGATATTCAAAATGGTTGATCAAATGGAACAAATAGACTAGTTAAACGAATGGACAAACAAACGAAATCTTACATACGTAAGTTGATTAAACCGGATTTTTATTTTATATAAACCACTATTTCCTTAAAAATTACACTCGTGCGAAAATCCACTTATTCCTGATCGTGACGATCGTGCGGCTACTTTAGTGGGAAAAGGGGAAGTACGGGAGTTTTAAACCATTTTTTTTTAAGTTACCTCATATATTTTAGTCCTAAATGACCATACAATATAAGATAAACACGAATATATGAAAAATTAGTTCGCCCCTTGGAAAGGGGTACTTAAGTCCGGTTTAAGTATAAATTAAGAAAATAAATCAGAGTTACACCGTCGAAATTGGTGAATGTCGACATAAACCGGTGTATCTTAACATTAACTAGGTTCGGACATTCACAGTAACATATATAAAACAACACATACAACTACAAAATTTAGTAAGTACATTATTGTGACTAACCGTGATCAACATGGTCAGCATTGATCAACCTTTGCGTAATCTCCCACAACTAAGCAAATATACGAAGTTTGCGCATTTTATTTGGATTCGCGTATTTTTAAAAATGTGAGGGACCGAATAATAAAGAAGACTTACACAAATACTTTTAAGCTGAGTTCATGGAATTACTGAACTTATTCAAAATGATCGTATCTAATCTAATGTACTAATTTAGGTACATTAAAATCAATTTAAATTATATTGTGGACACTTCTGATAGTTTGCAAACGAGACACAAGACGACGTAATATTTTAATCATAAACTTTGTTGTATTGTTTTAGCGGGTATTTCAAGGGCATACCTAATTGATTTTTAAAGCATTGAAAGCCAGATGTTATAAAAATACTATTTTTTGCGACCTTTGACGTTAAATACCTTAATTAAAAAGAGACGAGATTTTATAAGACATTGAGGCACAACTCTTAGAAACCTAATACAAAGGTTTTTTAAATTTTTTCGTAGTCTAATTTATTTATTAAATAGCCTTAATGGTTTCAGAGTTATAAGTACCTAAGTAGGCACTTCAAAGACATTTGCAGTACTATGTAAAGAGCACAATAACCAGGTGACACCGTATTGCGTCAAATCCTAGACTCTGTTTAGTACAACTATCGCTACCATTTTCATACAAGAAAGATCAGAAGTAGTGGCACCTACGGATATATTTTCTTCTCGCCAAGCGGCTTAGTTCTCCATTGATGCATGGTTCGAAGCGCTCTACGCAAATAAGTACTAAGACTTGAGAGTACAGAAAGCTTTGTATATTCTTACAGTAGAATATTTCTTTATAAAATTCATGTAACTTTTTTAAACCTCATGGAATATATTTTATCCTAAAGTGCTTGTTGGAAAATATTATTTGCACTCAAGTATTCGTATGTTCTCAAAATGTATTGTCATCATCATCTTCTCTATCTTTAATTAAACTGATAACTTATTAAAATGTAAGTATAAAACGAAATGAAAATTATTCAATAACTTGGATGTTATTGCTACAAAATGTAAGCACCGGTATTGACATAAATCCAAAAAAAATCCGCTTGCAAATGGAACACATGTCGGCGATTTCGGTGATTGCGGTTACGCGTGCGATATATTAAGACGATGTATCTCGCATCATTGGTAACTATTTTTAATATTAATCTTTTATTTCTATGCTTGCTTATGCCATACCTAATAGGTCAAAAAACAAACAACATAGGTATTACCTATGTCGTTTGTTTTCAATTTTACAGTTAATATAGATATTTTTACCATAAAATATGAACAAACTGTGGTTTCCTGGTGTATTATTTTATATTTTTTCAGTGTATATAAATGGGCTCCTGATCAAAAGGTTTAAATAGCATAACGTCTAACTATCAGATGGTCTGTCTGTATAGCATAACATCTATTAAGGCACACAATGCCACACACACATTACACCGGCGGGGAAACGGACATGTCATTATAATATGTACAGGCTCCTTGGTCTATTTATTGGTAGCGAATCATATGTTTTTAAAGTGACTGACCCTTATTATGGAAAAACAAATGCCTTTTCTTTTTTTAAATTTAATATAACTAGCAATGTGGGATTGAGCAATTTAAATACGACAAATAAAGAAGTAGAACAACAAGTCAACTCTATGGAGATGCTCCCAGCGCAATCAGTGTAGTGCATGTATTACAATCAACAAAGATAAGAAAACAAGATAATTTGTCAGATAAATGAACATACTTGTAAAGCTATTTTGATAAAAAGCAGAACCAACTCACTATGATAGACAAATGCAAGAAATAAGTTCGCCACAAAGTTAGTCCCTTTGAATTTTTGATAAATCTTCGCCTGGCTTTTTTAAATTTATCCATTTAAAAAATATTAAATTCAGGAGAATTTGTGCGTATTGCATAATAGTATTAAATAGGCTACTGCTAGCTTTTTATTTAATACAGATTAAATAAATATGTATATATTTATTATAATTTACAAATGATATTCACTTTTTATTAAGAGTGTACCTATACATTTTAAAAATGACGATTTGCTAAATAAACGTTCTGATATACAGACCATCTGATAGTTAGACGTTTTGCTACATGGACATTTTGCTAATTAGGCTTACTGCTCGTTATACATTTCGCGATGTTGGACGTTTTGCTACTTAGACCTGATCAGGAGGGTATTATTGCACTAATGTAAGTAAATATTGAAATATAGAGTGTACATCAAATGAGTATACAAGCGATAGCGCAGAAAAACAGAAAAAAAAATGTATACGTGGTTTCGAATGCGTTGCGTATATGTATTAAGTTCAATAAAATCTGTTACTAAGCGTTTAACATTCAATTCAATTCAAATGTTTTATCTTTATAAAAAGGAGATCCAGCGTATTAGTATAAAGTGCTAATATTAAATGTTAGTAGATACAATTTATTTTTATTTTTGCAAGTGATGTTAAAGAAGAACAAAAAATATTAAACATTTTGAAGTTGGTGACTTAAACATGAAACTACATTTCCTGGCACCAACTTCAAAATGTTTAATTATTTTTTGTTGTTGTACCTATATTATTTGTTGCTTTTTATTTATCTTATATTTATTTTGGAAGTCGGTATTTATTTTTTTGAAAAATGTTTTTATTTACAAAAAAATATTTTATTGAACCCTTTTCTATTTACCTAACTAAGATTGTGTTACCGACTGTAGGTATTAAAAGAAATACATTTCATAAGAATAAAGCAATGGGACGAATCACAGAATAAAAAAGAATATTATTCGAACTTCGTGATTTGTCCCATGGGCCGAAAAGGTTGTGGGACAAAACAGTGAACGAGTCACATTAAAACACACTATCGCAATAAAATTTTCGCTGTTTTCGTTACTGGCAGTATCAAATAGAATTGACTTTAAAAATTGACTGATCGAGATACCTACGTTTTATAATAGAAATATATATATTTTTTTTAATAAAGATAACTAGCAATGTGGGATTGTCGTCCCACATTACTAGCAATCCTGTTAACCCCTCCAGCTAAGCTCTATGGCTTGTGTTAGGGCTCACGTCGGTAGTATAATCGCCAGGATTCGAGCCCACGACCTCACGATTGCGAGACCGATGCCTTAGCCATTAGGCTACCGCCGCTTCATTTTATTTATTTATTTTAATTATTTATTTTTTAAAGATGCCTTATAGACTAATACATAACAAGTTTTATACAAACATATATTAATAAAATTATTGTTATTGACAAACCCCACATTCAACAAGAAGTAGTACCACTATACCACCAAGTTATAATTTATAAAAAATAATGTAGACTACCAGGTGATCCTTGATTCCTATATAAATTATATAATAACTAATTAAAATTGAAACAATATGCTGTTGCAGTCGTATCTTTGAAATAATAATCGACTAGTAATGAATCAGCCTATCCATTAATACAATCATGTTATTGATGAGCTACTTACTGCACTTAATTAGCTACCGTAGCATGACTGATGATCATGACGAATGTTCTAATGTTTTCATACAGAAGCTATTTGTTTTTAGTTCCTAAGAATATGCGCTATTACAAAGTATAGCACTGTTCTCATATTAATGACATTCGATTAAATATTATTCTAAACCATAGAAATCGGCAAGGGAGCGTTCCTTTCAATATCTTCGTTCTAAACACTTGGTCACCTACCTGTTTAAAAAAACTGTGTTTGTAATGTTTTATATATTACACTAATACTTGGATAAAATAAATTACAATATACCATCCGCAACTTAGGTACAATCTAACCGACTCAAATTTCGCGATATTTTTAATCATTCGTTTATGCACCTCTTTTTGGGCCCCTTAGTGGTAGAATTTCCAAAAATCCGTTCGTAGATTGCGTCTCCCACCTTTAAAGTATTTATATATACACCAGCTGTCATGCCATTTTGTGAATCGGTTTCGATTGTGAATCTAAACCATTCTCGAATCCACCAGAACTCACTAAAAATTTCGTCAAAATCGATCCAGTTGCTTAGGAGGAGTTCTGTGACACACGCGTACAGTAGAATTATATATATAAAGTTCACCACCAAGTCACCTATATTCCAAAAAACAATGCTCAAAATGTATGGACAATAAACCCAGAGCGAGCAGACAGAAGCGGTAGCTTAAAATGTTAATGATATTATTCTGTAAATGTTTCACTTTCAGATTCCATAGCTAAAATTATTTGATTTTCTTAAGGAGTGATTTTTCTTACATGAAATATCAGTGATCTGGTGATGTCACACTATTTCAGATATTAATACTAATCTTAAAAACATTAAGGAAAGCTCGATCAACACCGTTAGTACTTTTAATCTGTGAAAATAATCTATACTAATATTATAAAGCGGAAGAGTTTGTTTGTTTGTTTAAACGCGCTAATCTCAGGAACTACTGGTCCGATTTGAAAAAATATTTTGTTGGATAGCCCATTTATCGAGGAAGGCTATAGGCTATGTAACATCGCGCTACAACTAATAGGAGCGGAGCAGCGACGAGAAATGTTGCAAAAACGGGGAAAATTTACGCATACGAAGTTGCGCGGAACAGCTAGTTGAATGATAAAGCAGGGAAAAAGGAACCTCGATAGCTGTAGCTAACGCGCTACTGGTTAACGTAAAAAGCTCATGGTAGGTCTAAATTAAATACCTGTCAGCAAGGAGCTTGTCAGATTCACACATGAAGTCGAACTCGTTGTTTCTGAAACTCTGTTCGTATTTCTAAATCTTAATTAATAGAAAAACTGTTAAAACATTTCTCAACAAAACCATGTTATTTTTTTGGTTTTAATAATTGTACAGCACGCTCATTTGCCCAGTTGTTGGTATTGATTTACGAGTATCAACTGAGTATCTATTGTGTAATAAATAACCATCTTGCTTGACATAATATAGGTTATACCGTGGCGGTATAACCTATATTATGTCGCGTTATATCCACGAGTGGAATAATTCCAGGGGTATGTTTAATGAAAAATTAAAATCACATAATCTTTAATCCATAGGTAAAGGTGCATACTAGGTTTTCTTAAGGAGTAATTTATACTATATACAAAAAAAATTAATTGTAGTGTTTGTAATGTCAAAATAACAGTTTTTATTTTTTTGTCTGTCTGCTTCATCATAACGCTACAGTTTATAGGGAGACAGCAGCACTGCATCTTCATGCGGACGAAGTCGCGGGCACAGCTAGTTCAAAATAATCTTCATTAGTGATATGCCGACTAGTCGCTAACGTCGAATAGTCGGCGATTAGTCAGCTATTTAGGTCTACTAGTCGGCAGATTAATTTATTCATATTTCTATGATACTAAATTAGGTGATTAAAATAGAATCAATTACAAATTCATAGTTTTGGTTACCTACCTAAATAACAAGTCCATATACATTATTATTGAAATTTAAATATAATATAATATGGGACAGGACATCTCTTGTGGTTTACCATCAAAATTAACCTAGAACCTAGAAGACTTGTATTTTATAAAAAGCTAGCTGTCCCGCGCAACTTCGTCTACTAAACAAAGTCTTCAGCTTTATAATATTATTATAGATAAATAATCTATGCTAATATTATAAAGCTTAAGAGTTTGTTTGTTTGAACGCCGTAATCTCAGGAACTACTGATCCGAATTGAAAATTCTTTCACTGCTGGATAGCCCATTTATCGAGGAAGTCTATAGGCTACAAAACATCACGCTGCGACCAATAGGAGCGGAGCAGCATTGAAAAATGTTGCAAAAAAGGACAGAAAAACAACCCATATTATAATTTAAACGAAATTATGAAATAACTGATTTCGTTTCAAGTCTTGGTAATAATAATTATTACAATTATACCAAACTGGCGTTATCAATGCTTCGTGTTTATCTTTATAATTGGTTATCTCATATCATATCTAATCTTTACTTATAAGTAGGTATTATAAAGTTGAAGCGTTTGTTTGTTTGTTTGAACGCGATGATCTCAGGAACTACTAGTTCGAAATGAAAAAATCTTGTGTTGTATAGCTCATTTATCGAGGCCGGTTATAGGCTATAAAACATCACGCTATGATTAAAAGGTGCGGAGCAGCAATGAAAAATGTTGCAAAAACGGGGAAAAAATATTTCTTTTGAAAGCCGTTGCTGCGTTATGTAAAAAAGTTACACAACAACAATGTATGATGGATTTGTTCCTCTTAAAAAGTTCGTTTAAGGTTGACCCATTACCTATTACCTTTTTTATGGTAATCATTTATTTGCGAAAGTGTTTTAATAAACATGGTATTAACCCTATTACTTATTCTGTACCCTTATTCAAATAAATACGTTATTCATCACAAATATTTCATTTTGACCAAAACTGTTCTTCATTTGATTTCAATGAATATTTTAGGAGATATCATAGCTTTAAAATAACAAAATCAGGCGTGGATCCAAAACTTTGTTCAGGGGGGACAACTATTGACTTTACTGGCCAAGTGTGAGTTGTTCGAATGACTGGAGAGAGGGGGGGGGGCACAAGATTCAACACCGGTACATCAACCACCACCGTCGAGGGGAGGGCGGGGGAGGAATATGCCGCCACACAAATACCTATTTAATATGTCTATATTTTATTTTTAGACCACAGTACCGTATCGTAGCCACCCAGCGTTCCCCTATTATTCCTGTTTCACTCTTACCGATCATAGCTTGGTGTAACCTAAAATAGCATATGTTATACTTTTAACGTTAATTAAATAATAACATTACCCATTACAGACATACATTTGTATGTCACGTAATCACGCGGAAGAAACCAGGAGCAACATTGTTTAATATTTCCCCTGCTTTCTTCCGCGTGATTTTAAATTAGCATCGGTAGGATGCTAATTTAAAATAGCTATAGATATTTAGCTACCAAATTTTATTCAATTGTTTTCAAGTAGTTCGTGGATAAAACACCATGCACTACAAAGCCTAAAGTAAATCTTTAAAGGGGTGAAATGGCAGTCCAAACTTAACGCGGGTGAAGCTGCGGGTGGAAGCTAGTGTACTCATACAGGATGACTTTGAAATTAGTCATAATTTCGTAAACACGTAGATTCAAAGGGGTCATAAACACCAAATAAAGAAAGTACAGAAGGGAGCCGTCAAAAAACGCGCGCAATAACAACTTTCACTTTAAACACGTTCACGGCCACGACATCTCGCGTCGCCTTCCGAACAACGTTGTCTTAAGTGATCTTTAATACCCTGTTTAAATATCATGCGACGCGAAATTTCGTGTTCGTGAACCGTGTATGTGTGCGTGGCTACGTATAAAGGTTACCTTCTGTACTCTCGGTTTGTGTAATGCACTCCCGACGGTAAACCCGATCGGGGATACAGCCGCCGGCCGCGCCGGCACGTGCGGCAGGGGTGAGGTGCCGCAGGCAGGGTTTCTACCCTGCCTGTGGTATGTTTGTACATACTGACATCGATACTTTTACTCGAAATCGCATCGGTCATCGGTGTAGAGTAGCGGTGCATTCACGAATGTAAAGGATTGATATTTTTACAAGGCTTAATAGTTTTTTAGAATTAAACCAATTTAAATTTTCTAGTACGTTTGCATACTCTATCCAGTATCCTAATAAACTGAGGATTAAAGGTTGTTGTTGAATACATTTTTAACAAACTTCATTTATTTATAAAAAGAGGAATTTAAAACACAAATCATACTAAGAACAATACATTAATACCAACACAGTATGCGAGTCACTTCAGTCCTCGTAAGTACAAGTACGAGTAAATAAGTACCAGTGTGTAAATAAAATAAGTAATGATAATTATCTACGGAAATATCGATGAATTTCATTTGCTCGCACTGTATCCCAGCCCGGCAGCGCGGGCGCGTGCCAATCGTTGCTAATGTAAATAAACAATTTCACCAGTCGGACGACAGCTTGATGAGGTGTCGGTCGCGTGCGCTGATTAGAGTAATCGGTTGTGTAGCTTTCAAAGTTGTGTACTGTTAAGTGATAAGTTTTCGAAGATTCCTGGGGGACGAGAAGAAACAGTTCAGATTATTTTCATAACCAACAAATTTTAAATATGGTGATTTGGTATAGCCAAACTAAGAATTTAAGGGAAACGCAGCGAAGATGGCGGGAAAATTATCAACACCAAAACCAACTGTCCTTAGAGAGGATACTAAGTGCCACACAAATCTTTTGGACTTCGATAGTTAGTGGTATTCGATAGCTAGAGGAAATAAATCCTAAGCCGGTAAAAGAATTAAGAAAAAATTGGCTTTACATTATTTTGCTGTTTTGTTACGCATCATGATAGGTACGTTATAGTGTGGCCATTAGTGCTGTGCACTCCCTGAGGTATGCACGGCGAGGTGGGGGGCGAAGAAAAAAGTGCATGAGTTCACATGAGGTCGATACATGTCGGACAGATCTTACGATATCAGTTTGCATTTCTAAGGCAAGACTTGTGGCGGGACGTTGCGTTGGTCGGAGGCTATCTATCTGTAATATATACTTACTTTGTTGATTAAAATGTAACCCAAATATACTCATATTTTATTAAAAATATGCAGGTGATAAATAAGAATTGAAAGTTATAATTCACAACAGGACTTGTTTTATTAAACATTTTTTATATTTACAAACAATTATATATTCTAACGAAAGTTATTCTGACATAGATTCTGTTTCAACTTCATCTTCCATTTCGTCATCATCTTCATCTTCCTCTTCGCCACCGGAACTTGAATCAGAGTCTTGCAAATTTATTATGAATGAATCGATAACATTATCGAACCTACTATCGCGACTCCAGTAATCATTTTCATTTTTCTGGACATGATCGTCGCAACGATTTTAGCAACGATTTTAGCAATATTCACGTCATTTTTAAATTCAAAGCTTTCTTTGTCTGCTTTTCTTTTCTTAAAATATTCAGCCACCTTAAAAATGACAGTCTTCATATCACGAGATAACGCACGACCCATCTTTGAATATTTATCTCGTGTGCGTCTGACATAGACAGTCCGATACAAATAACACTACCTGCCGTCACAAGCGTTGACGGCGCACTGACAGCGCAGCAGCCGATTCTAACCCCCCCGTCTCACCGCGCGCATACCTCAGGGAGTGCACAGCACTAATGGTCATACTATAGGTACAGATAGTTCGTCGACTCGTTGCCGTACCGCGTCCCTTGCACGGTATGGCAACGTTGTACTGTCTGTATTTATTTATGCTCACGGAAACAAAAAACGGTGACGTATGGAATTACTCACTAGATACTTACATATTTTTTTTGTACTTTAAAGTATCTTGAACGTTAATATTTTGTTCTAATAATATGTCCTAAAAATTCTTGGATACACGCAGGTTTACTCATTGAAGTTTGTCGACTCAATTCACATGTATAGATAATGTTCACTGCTATGAATCACGTTGATGTGCCACATATTACGCGTTGACCGGTATATTTTAATGTGGATCACACTTGTTTTTTGATAGTGATTGAATTATCCAGGGCACACGTCAGTTGTTTTTTACTTTGAAAGCCAACCAACAAGTTCCAAGAAATATGTATATTGTTTCATTTTCGATTTCTATCTTGTGTCATGTTCAAGTATCGGAATAAATAGTATCCCACCAAAAACATTTTTATGTAAATTGACGCCAAGACGAGTAGTTATATTGCTACAACTCTAAAAAAAGTAATCAGATCTTCTACACGACCTAACCTAATACTCTCCAAGTCTCATCATAACTTATTGCGTTCTGCGTGAATCCTAGTCATAAGTTCTCTACAATCCCTATACCGAATCAAAAGGTGTGGCTAGGCTGTTTCGTAACACATTGATCTATTGGCACAAAATTAACGTCTACTTAGGCAACACTTAATGTTTATAAGCCCATAGGAGTGTACGTCATTCTTACGAAACGGCTTGGACTTTCTAGCACTGTCCAGACAAAATCTATAGGGGTACAAAAATATGACGAAATGCTTTGAGAAAAGGCAGGTACGGGGCACTAATAAGAATGTAGAAATAAAAGTAGGCAAAAACAGATGCAAGCAGCTGATATGAACACACTTCCAAAATTGTTTTCAGTTTAGCAAAAGTAAGTGGCCGATAAGAGATGGTGATACCATATACGATTCAAAGTAAGCTCTGCGTAAGCTGAACGTTGAATTTTGTCTTTCATATTTTTATAATGTAAAAGTACCTACTTAAATTTATGGATTTTACGGGCAAGTTCGCCGAAGTTGAGTTAAAAATATTGTTACATAGAGGTTTGAGTTGGCGAAAGATAAAAGAGATCAATACCTATAACATACCAAAAAGTACAAAGCATCTTCATTAAAATTAAGAAAAATCTTAAATTCGCATGTAAAGGGTAGTAAATTAGACAAAACGCGCCAACTCGACTCCAACGTTTGTCTGAAATCGGGCGCTAGAAGACTTAGAGACAGTCAAAATTTAAGTACCTTCAGTTGATACTTTAATGATGGATTTCGATTAAGCTACAAACATTTAGGGCCAGTTAGACCAAACGCGAGTAAAGTTTATTCTTAGAATAAGTAGCCACTTATTCGAGAGTAAATCAATTTCACGTTCTACCAGGCACAATACTAAGGATAGTGGCCTTATTTGAGAAAAGTTACTATACCACCGTTTCTCACGAAATAAAGAGCTATTCTAAGAATATTATAATGGTCTCAAACTGTCATATTTGAATCTGTGCACACAAAAATATGAAAATGCAACATATAAACGATTTGTTAGAAGAAAGTAATAGTCATGACGAAGTTATAGGTACCTAGACGTCCAAGAAGGATAAAAAAAGAAAGGATTTATTTGAATATTTACTACGATGATCGTAATTTCGCGATTAGGTTATATGAAACTTATTTCTAAAAACAAAACTTTCGAAACCCGAAAAATCACACGAAAAACAAGGTAATCCAACAGACGAATAAACTTTGACAGGTCTTGTTCGACGCTATTATACGACAAAAGCGAATTGACATGACCATTATTCACTTTGCTATTCGCGCATATATAATCTAAGTATACGGTAGATTGCATGTAAAAACGTCTACTGATTTATTCGAGAATAAGATCTTGAAATAGATTATTTCTGATATAACAGCTAAATTATATCAAGCAAATAAGTAAGCATATAGTACTGAGAGTAGTTGTAATTTAGTAGATATTGACTTCTTTATCAACCTAGCTTTGCAGTGATTGGTTATTGATAAAACCCCGAATATATATTTTCTATGAGTTAGTATTTATTTGGGTACCCACACGGTTTTTATGACCCCGAACATGTGGTCTCATTGTCAACAAGCTTTTAGTTTTGCTCAGTGCTCTGACTTCTAAAGCAATGAATTAATCCTAATGTGCCCCTGAAATAAAATTGTTCGTATTAAATAGAATAATTCAAAAATATCAAAATCCCACATTTACAAAATCAGACCATAGTGCAGCGCCGCCCGAAGAATTTTCTTTATTCCGATAAACGCATTTTTTAAGCTCAATTTAATAACTTGCAGCCGGAGGTTCCCAGACTGGCACTACACAGAGTACAGACAGCTCTGTGTAGTCTGTAACATTAACTCCTGTTCGCATTTAATAAATAAAACCGAAAGCCGAGTAATTGGCTGTTCGCTCTTTTGTCCGATATTTTGAAACTCGAAACTCAAATTCACCGTGAAACAAAGCCGTAGGTGGTATTGGAGCTGATTTCGTCTGTGTATTTCGTCTGGTGTATTGTACAAATACATTGTTGATCTGACAGTTTGATATATGATACTACTAGCGGCCCGTCCCGGCTTCGCACGGGTGGACATGTGATCCCTCATTTTTTTAGTAATTGCGACTATAATTAAAGATCTAAGCTATCCTATCTCTCAAGTTGGACCAAACTGCATATTGCGTGCAAATTTGAACGAAATCTGTTACGCGGTTTAGGAGTCCATCGCGGACAAACATCGTGACAGGAGATTTATATAGATTTATGAAACTGATAGCCTAAACCAGTATTCTGCAAACTTGTAACACCTTTATTTTAATTATATTTTACAAAATTGAATTCAAGAACTACCTATTGACTGCCTCTGTGGCGCGGTGGGACTGTATCCGACTGCTACGCAAGAGGTCGTGGGTTCGATCCCCATCCAGGATAAAACTTTGTGTGATGAACTCGATGGTTTATTCTGTGTCTGGGTGTTATTTATCTATAATATGTATGTATTTAGAAATATTTAAGTATGTTTATCAGTTGTCTGGTTTCCATAGTACAAGCTCTGCTTAGTTTGGGATAAGATAGCGTTGTGTGAGTTGTCCCAAGATATTATTATTATTATTAGAAAGTAAGTAATCGAAAGATATTAACTTATTATGATTAAGGGTTTAATCAACGTTAAGTTTTGACGTCAGAAAAATTAAATTAAACCTAAGAATTCAAAAGATCTCTCCTAACTGTGATCTTTCATGATTTATAAGAAAATCCTGTTTGTCGACTATTTGTGAGTATAATGTGTTTGCGTCTTTGCGAAACTAGTCACCTTGCGAAAGTTACACAACCTTGGAGTAAATGTATCTATAAGAAATAATATATTATTTGTTAGAGCGTGTAAAAATTAGGGGTTCCTCTGTATTCCATCTCAATTACAAATTTCCTGTTGCCAGGCCTATTTCAAATAGTACAACCAATGAATCTTAAATAGTGATTTGCTGTAAGAGTTAATGTTATTATTACCCAACTGTGCAAGAAGGATGGTTATGTTTTACCAGTGTATGTATGTATGTATGTATGTATGTATGTATATTTCTTTACCACTCTATAAAGCCTAAACAGCTTGATAAATTTTAGCTTGAGAGGTATCGTTACATTTTGTTGTAAGAGTTAGTTGTAAGAGTGACACTGGGTACATCACAATTAGAAAAATATAAAATGGCGGATTATTGTTCTCAAAATACTTTAGTTATTAGTTTTAGGCAGTCGGGTTTTTTGTTTTTTAATAATTTTAAAATATTGAAGTACTCAATAGTTTTACCGGAACTACCGGCACACTAAATGAATTACCTACGCGTTGAAGATATTATTATTAGCTATAAGCATAATTTCTTGGGGTGTATACTCTTCAATGTATACTGCTATTACCGTAGGTTTACTGTTACGTTGTGTTTCAGTACAGATCATTTACGAATTAAAACTTTTCAGACAAACGGGTTCGTTTATAAATATGTAATGAATTTATGTATTACGATGAATTATATTTTATATCAGTGAAAGGTTGGGCATCGGAACCGGTATCCCAGGTTTTGATTCTTTCGATTCTGAAGAAAAATTGGTTAAAAAGTACATACTTATTGATATCTTCTTTATATGCATCCGTTTCCGTGTGTGTTTGTATGTATACGTATATTCTATAATTTTTGAAGTTTTAAAAAATATTTACATAATTAAGGGAAGCTTTTGAAGTATTTGTAGAAAAGTAGATTGCGACTGCAAAAAAAAAAAAAAAAATTGGGCTTTTGTCTTTTTCCGGACAATTCTTGACTTTGTAAGAACCTTCCTTGGACATCAATGAAGACTGCCTCTGTGGCGCGGTGGGTGTGTGTCCGACTGCTACGCAAGAGGTCGTCTACGGGTTCGATCCCCATCCTGGATAAAACTTTGTGTGATGAGCACGATGGTTTATTCTGTGTCTGGGTGTTATTTATCTATAACATGTATGTATTTAGAAATATATAAGTATGTTTATCAGTTGTCTAGTTTCCATTGTACAAGCTCTGCTTAGTTTGGGATCAGATAGCGTTGTTTGAGTTGTCCCAAGATATAAAAAAAAAAAAGAAAATTTGGCAAAAATAGCCATCCTCGAGTACTTCTAAACGACTGCTTAGATTTAGTTGATATTGATACAATTATTTAGCTTCATAATGATTCTAATCATTATGAAGCTAAATCATTTTTTAAAGCATTTTGGCTGTCGTCAGTCGTCTATAGTGTCAAAATCAGATCAATATGGATGGATACTATTTGAAATAGTCTCATGTGGTAATTACATAAGACTATTTCAAATAGTACCTACCTATGAGGAGGTTTGTGTTAGTTACTAAAAAACTTTAATTATTTTCATTAAGTTCTTGCGCGCTATTATGTTTTCCATTATTAGCTATGGCATTGAAGCGTGGACTATTACGGTAATGACGTATAGGTAAGAGGATTCAAGCATTCGAGATATGAGTCTACAGGAGAATGTTAAAGATATATGAGACAGTTCTGAATGCCATTAAACATATGATACAAGAAGGAAAATAGTCTTCTGCAACTAATTTAGGGTCGCCGTAGACTAGGAACACGTTGCATTTCTTTTATTTTCTTTTATTTTAAAAAAGATAACTAGCAATGTGGTATTTAGTCCCACATTACCAGCAATCTTGTGAACCCCTCCAGCTAAGCTCAAAGGCTTGTGTTAGGAGTGGGTTCACGTCGGTAGTATAATGGGTAGGATTCGAACCCGCGACCTCACGATTGCGAAACCGTTGCCTAAGCCATTAGGCCTAATACAGTAGTTCGGGATAAGCACCAGGAGGCCAGGAGGTATTAGGATTGTAGTTTAATACCATTTCACTATAAAACTTAATCAGCTTGTTATATACTAGTCATTACACTTGTATTTTAACAATTTACCACTGTGTGTACCGCCACCCAATGGATTAATTAGCATATGTATAATCTGATATTACAAATCCAATTAATTGAGAACTAAATTAAACTAAAGACTTCTGAAAAAACACCTAATACGTTTGAGATTGTCTGATTGTTGATGGTCAACTAATATATTCAATCAATCAGCTTATATCGGTCCACTGCTGGTCACTAATATATTGCACTTATATTTTTTGCGAAATACTATTTTAAGTTTAGGTATCTGTCCGTTTATTAGGGTTCCGTAGCCAAAATGGCAAAAACGGAACCCTTATAGTATTGTCTGTCTGTCCGTCTGTATGTCACAAGCATTTCACTCAAAGACTACTCAATGAATCTTGATGAAATTAGGTGAAAAGGTGTCTTGTAGTAGCCGCTACTTAGTTTGATAGCTCAATAATAATAATAAATTATTTGAGGGGGGCTCTCCATACATGTATCAGAAGCTGAAAAAATATTTTTTCAGCAAATATCAACCTGCTGTACATCAATCGACAGGTCTTTTATTTTGAGGTTTCTAATAAACTTTTTTGATTGAGTGGATATTTTTGGAAATAATCGCTCCGGAAGTTGCATAAATCGTGCCCCCCCCTTAACTTTTGAACGGTGTTACCAAAAATATGAAAAAAATCACAAAGATAGCGTTTAATAAATACTTTAAACTAAAATTATTTCGGATAAGATCGGATATACCGTCATTGGGTTATTGCCAAAAAACTGCGTTTCTCAACAAAAAGGCGTAACTGCCATGAACATACGCTCTTCTGCTGATGCAATTGTTCAAGGCTGCGCAACCCTACACTGAGCATGATCCGACATGCTCGTGCCCGTTTTTCTTAGTACTAAGTAAGCTATGCTAAGTGAACAAGTGTAGCATTTATAGTAAGTACACATTTTTATACCTCTAATAGCTGCCTTTATCTAACTAAATAGTTTAATAAAGTGTTTAAAAGTTGTGTTATTAAAAGTTAATCTGAAATGAAATGATATGTAAGTGATTTCGGTAAAAAATGGGTAAATACCCTTACGTATGTAAGTCGCGATGTTGAAAAGCTTTTCCCCACCTGCAAATGTATGGCGTACTTATATTATGCACTAGCTGTCTCGCGCAACTTCGTATGCGTAAATGCTCCCCGTTTTTGCAACATTTCTCATTGCTGCTCCGCTCTTATTGGTCGTAGCGTAATGTTATATAGCCTATAGCCTTCCTTGATAAATTGGCTATCCAACAGTAAAAACATTTTTCAATATCGGATCAGTAGTTCCTGAGATTACCGCGTTCAAACAAAGAAACAAACAAGCTTGTATAATATTAGTATAGATTGACTTTGATTCCGTCCAAATTAACATTCTTACCTACACAATATAAAAAAGCATATTTTTTATTTGCGTCGCATAATTTGTTTTGGCATAATTTGATATAGCATCATTTTATTTGTACTAATAGGTGTCATTATTTGGCATAAATCCTTACGCATTATTTTGTTCTTATAACGGTATTTATGAGCAGACGCATAACGGTATTTGTAATGTTACACGGCATGACAACAATTCTAAACGGATTATAAATGTAATTTATACTTATTATTGAACTAAGTTATAGCTAAAACCTTTAATTGTTGTTAAAACAGATACGGAAAGGTAAGTATTGATTTTTATCGCAGAAAATAAACACGTTAGCGGCTTAGGGGTGGCACCTTAAGTAGTGTAGGAAATAATAGATACATCTTTTTTAGGGTTCCGTAGCCAAAATGGCAGACACGGAACCCTTGTAGCTTCGTCATGTCCGTCTGTCCGTCCGTATGTCACAAGCATTTTACTCAAAAACATTGCGATGAAATTGGAGTGCAAGTGCCTTGTACGTACTTAGTTTTGTAGTTAAATAACTAAAAAAATATTTCTAGGGGACTCTTCGGACATGTAACAAGAGCTGAAAAAAATCTATGGACGGATGGAGCCCTAAGCCGCTAACGTGTATATTTTCGACACTAAATAACAATATCTACTTAACGTTTCCGTAGTGTTAACAATTCACGGTTTTGGCTATAAGAATATAGTTTTTATTTTTTGCCGAAAAACTGCGTTTTTTGAGATGTTTATAACTAATAGCTGTAATAAGAATTAAATAAACCGGGCAAGAGCATGTCAGACCATGCTCAGTGTAGGGTTTGCAGCCTTGAATAATTGCTTAAGCAGAAGAACTTATGTTTATGGCACTTATGCCCTTTTGTTGAGAAACGCAGTTTTTCAGCAATAACTCAATAACGGTACCTATATCCGATCATGTCCGAAATATTATTGTAATTTTTTTCATATTTGTTGGTCACATGGTTCAAAAGTTAAGGGAGGGGGGGACCATTTATTAATTTTCGGAGCGATTATTTCCAAAAATTTTCACTCATTAAAAAAAGATTCTTAAAACCCTTAAAATGTTTTTAAAGACCTGTCGAATGATGTGCCACACGATAATGTTTGCTGAAAAAATAATTTTCAGCTTCTGTTACATGTATAGAGTGCTCATGAGTCTACTCGTACCATCATTTCAGTAGCCCACACATTTTCTGCAGTTACTGCCGTTTGTGCGCAACCACTTCTATGGATATCTTCGAGGTTTGTTTCACCCCTTTTAAATTTAATGTACTATCTAAGAACTGTTAGAGATGGGGCAGACTCTCCTAATGCTGATTGTAATCGGTGAAACAAATCTTCGCGGCTAAGCCCCATCGCTGCAATGAAAAACGCGAGAACCGTCGTAGTAAATTCACTGGAATATCATAATTTTACAAACCCGCAACCTGGTTGCTTTTGCTCTATTTTTAAATAAATGTGCTTTTAAAAATATATAATACAGATGCGTTCCATTTTAAAATTACGAGAATCGCATCTCGAAACTTATCGGATGACCTACGTAAAATGTCCGCACCTTCAAGCTAAATCACTGGCAACTCTTTATTATCAAAATCTATATATAATTATTATCAAAATTAAAGACATTTAGATGTCTTTTGAATACGAACGTTTAAAGTTTAAAACCCAATAACACTACTTTACATACATTTAAAAACATTATTTTAAACATAACTGATTATTGCAATAAAACTGTCATTGACGTCATAAGCTCAGGTCAATGTGTTTAAGGTCAATCCGGTCCGGTATCAGGTAGAACTGTTTTGTAATTCTAAGAACGTCCGAAAGTCCTCTGGTTTTGTATGAAATTCATATCAATCCGTTAAATCTCTCGGCCTTATACAACAGCTTATAGCAGCGTTTCGCATTGGTGTGTCGCGCTCGCAACCAGATCGAAAAATCTATATATCTGGACTCAATTTAAAAATCTCGAATTTCGGGCTTGTTTCCTGGAGAAATGAAAATGTACAAGTAAGGTTCTGGACTTTATTTTTAATATAAAGAAACAGCTTTAAGAAAACAAAATATCAGTTACCTTAATTTTTTTTTAAACGTTTGTTTCCACAAATATATCGTTTTATTTTTGACGGGGTCTATCAATTTGGATTTCTTTTCTAAATACCTAAAATATTGGAAACTTAAACAACATTTATTATTTATTAGAAGTCACATTTTATTAAATCAAAGAGCTCACGTCTTTAGAATAAGTATAAATTATTCAGGAACTTGAATACTCTTCCACAACTCGTTTTTTCAAATTATTATTGGGGTAGAAAATCAACGGGTTTGTCGGGAGATATTGTTATTTGTATGAAGTCTGGATATCACATGAAATGTGAGGGGAATTCAGGCGATTACCGACCATCTGGCGAGACTACTCACAACCCGGAATCCGGATCGGGGTCGCAGCATGGTCAAACACATCCAGTCATACAGTAACCGGCAAACATCTTAAACCAATAATCATGACTTTAATATGATTGACGTAATATAAATATGTGTAAGCAAATAAATGCAACTAAATTTATAAGTTCGTTTCATATTTTCAAGTAGTTAGGCGCTGATTAAAGTAATTGCATAACCCGTTTATTAAGTTCAGTACAAAAATAAAAAAACTTTGTCATACCATAATACAGTTTGGGAAAAGCACTATCCCTAGCCTATAAATAAAAAAATAAAGATAACTATTCTTGAATACTATTTCTCTTTACACATTTAAAATTGCGTAAAGAGAACCGCTGCTGCCGCAGGCACCCTTGCTTTGGAAAATCGGTCCGGCTGACCTATTGCCAGTATGTTTATCGATTTTACCTTCAATGCATTATGACTGTCGTGCAATGTATGATTTTCGAATGTGGTATATACATTTCACGACGAATATAAGACTTCATTTTATTTAACATTGTAAAGAATAGTATTCAAGAATAGTAAATTCTTGAATTCTATTTCTCTTTACACATTTAAAATTGCGATTAATATCGATTTTTACCTTCAATGCATTATGATTGTCGATTTTCGAATGTGCAACATTGTCACATAGGTAGAGGTAGGTACCACATGAGTTTATTAACATATTTCAAGCACATATTCTAATTCTTAAAAAATAATTAGCAATTTTGGTCGCACGTTAGCAATCTTGTTAACCCCTCCAGCTAAGCTTTATTGCTTGGGTTTTGTTTTGGTTCACGTCGCACTGTGAACAATTAATTAGGTGAACGGAATTTAAATTTCTTAAAGTATAGGTTATAGTGTAGTGTATACGTGGTGTAGGACGCCCTCAGTCCAGGTGGAGTGATGATTTACGCAAAACGGCTGGCAGGAGCTGGATGCGAGAAGCCGAAGATAGAACAAAGTGGCGTGCAATTGGAAAGGCCTATGTCCAGCAGTGGACTGCGATAGGCTGATGATGATGATGATGATAGGTTATAGGAAAAAAACGGGCAAGAGCATGTCGGACCCTGCTCAGTGTAGGGTTCCGCAGCCTTGAATAATTACATTAGTAGATGAGCGTATGTTCATGGCACTAACGCTCTTTTGTTGAGAAATGCAGTTTTTCTTATGACAGTATATCAGTAAATGTCCGAAATAATTTTAGTTTAAAGTATTTATTAAGCGCTACTCTTGTGCTTTTTTCACAAATTTTGGTCACACGGTTCAAAAGATAAGGGGGTGTTTATTAAGTGAATATTTCCAAAAATATTTATGTTTTTGAGACCTGTCGAATGATATACAGCATGTTGTTTGCTGAAAAAAAAATTCAGCTTCTGTTACATACATGTATGGAGTGCCCCCCAAAAAAATATTGACTTTTATTATTTAACTATCAGAGTAAATAGCGGCTACTACAAGACACCTTTTCATCAAATTTCATTAATATTCATCGATAAATCCTTGAGTAAATGCCTGTGACATACGGACGGACGTTTTTGCCATTTTGGCTACGGAAAAAAATTACATCGGCGCACTTAGGGATTTTAGCTTTTATTTTTTAATGTTATTTCAATACGTTATTTGTGTAGCGAAATATTAAGAAGAGAGAGAGAGAAGTAAAATAATTTTGTTTTTAATTTTGTATTCCATTGAAAAATACTCATACATAATTATAACCTTGATAATAGTATTAAACAAAAACAAGAGAAAATGCACTTCATTGTGCTTGTAGCTACGGAATTCTACATTGTGCGTCGCCCGACATGCATTTGCCCGATTTTTTTAATTAACCTCCATATCGACTGGATAACTTTTTTTTTTTTTTTTTTTGAAATGATAACTAGCAATGTGGGATTGTGGTCCCACATTACTAGCAATCCTGTTAACCCCTCCAGCTAAGCTCTATGGCTTGTGTTAGGAGTGGGTTCACGTCGGTAGTATAATGGCCAGGATTCGAACCCACGACCTCACGATTGCGAGTCCGATGCCTTAGCCATTAGGCTACCGCCGCTTCTCAAACTTGTTTATTCAGCTTCCATTTATTTTAAAGACCTTGATACGTGCACTTCTTGCTGAAATAGGCGGGATTAGCAATACGTGGGATTAGCACACATACGTCCAGGGCCCGATCTAGGGCAGGGCGAGCCGGGCAAATGGCCAGAGCGCACTTGCTTCTTCTTTTGCACTTGCTCGAAAAGCGCTTAGAAGTAGTTTTTTTTTATATGACTATATTTCTTTTTTAATTAGATTTTTTCTGGATATCTAAAAAAAAATCCGATATTTGGATCTTGATCACACAAAGTGGTGTCCCGTGTGGGAATCGAACCCTCCGCATCCCAGAGGTCGCCGTTTTGTAATGATTGATCTACTTATTTATCTTAAAACTAATAAATAAACTAGGTAAAAAACTTCTCAAGTAACAACCCCGTGCGGACTTCGCAGCTCGGTCATAAAACTGTGGCGCGCAAAGAAAACTCACGGTTCGCACGCGGTTATAAGTTTCAATTTTGCTTGCAGGCGAGTAGCTCTGGCGAGTCTAGGTATATTTTTATACCTAAACCTGACTTCTGTTAGGGAGTGAACCTTCTGTAGGTACTGTAGTTCTATTATACTTATACTGTGATAATATTACATTACTTCATTAAAAAACAAATGCATTTTTATTTGTAACAGAATTTAGTTATGGCCGGACTAGGTACATATAATAGAAAACCTAAAACTAAAAATTATGACAAAAAATTATAATCACTCCAATCCTAAAAAAAGTAATATAATTATGACCTAAATTATTTTATAATGTAGATCACTCCACTCCATTAGAAAGACCAAAAACGAAGGCGTGGAGAGAAGAATGGAGATCACTAAAACCTGACTTTCCGGGAATGTGGATACCCTGATAATAATTCGTTATCTTTTGAAAATTAGAGAGCAAAGAAACAACATCTCTGTTGCAAACACTGCTGCGAAATTCTAAAATAATTCTAATATATTCACGAGACCACGGTTTAACGTTTGGTATCTCAAATCAACGACAACATGTTTGAAATATTACTTTCTCGTGACATTGGACCCCCTACTATCTTAGTCTGCCCCTACTACTGTAGAGAAGGAAAAGCTCTTCCCTATGAAATTTACGATTAGTAAAATAAACTAGTTTAACATAATGAATATTGTTTTAATACTTTAATATTCATTTTTGAAAATGTAAGAATTAACTTTAAATACGAGTTAATATATGCAATTGACATTTGAAACACCCAAGATTAAGTGTTAAATATTTTCGTGCACTTAAAAACTGAAAAATGATCACTGTGCGTCCGTAGTATAATGGGAGGGATTTGAACTGGCTGGATGATTGCAAGTCTAGCCATTGCTATGTTTGCACCGTAATTAGGTAAACTAAAACGTTCAGAACTTACTTCAGAGGCTTCTGACATCTTTCTTCGTCATTACGTGCGAACTTTAGATTTCGGTAACCAATACAAAAATTATTAGTAAATAACATATCAAATTCAATATAGTCCGGTCAATTTAGACAATTGAAATAAAGAAAATTCCGACATAGCCAAATCTTCGTAGAGACCTTAGGTTTACCACAAGGAATAAAGTGTCAAAAGTCCCCATCAGTCCCATGTGTGCTAAGGGAGTTATTAGGAGCCCAAGGTCAAAATTTTATGTTTTTTGGATTTTTCTCGAAAACGGTAAGTTTTATCGAAAAAGTACGAGGGGAGGTCCAAAAGTTCGTGGAATGGAGGGGATGGAGTGGGGATAGGGATGCTTGCTTAGTGTCATACTAATTGTGGACTCATCATTAGTATATAAGCTGAGTTTCAGCCTAATTGCGTCATTCGTTTACGAATACTCGCCTGATAAACAAGTCAATGCGGAAGAACATTAAAACTATGGAGAAAATTGAACACCGTGCTGTAATAAAATTCCTTACCAAGCAAGGAAAGACCGCTCAAACCATTTTGAATGAAATGGGAACCGTTTATGGGGACCAGTGCCCTAGTAAATCAATGATTTACAAGTGGCATGGTCTTTTTAAACATGGTCGGGAGTCGATTGAAGACGACCCTCGCTCAGGAAGGCCAGTTGAGGCCACCACATCAAACATCATCGAAAAAGTGGAGAAAATTGTACTGGAAGATACCCGTTTAAAGAAAAAACAGATATCTGCATTAGTTGGAGTATCAGATACCACCATTTTGCGAATCCTACATGACCATCTGGGAATGACAAAAGTCAGTGCAAGATGGGTACCGAGAATGCTCACACCGATTCAGAAGCAGCAACGCGTCGATGCTTCAAAACAATTTTTGGAGTTGTGTGGAGACGAGCCTGCACAGATTTTGGAGCGAATTGTTACCGGAGATGAAACATGGGTTCATCACTTTGAGCCTGAGTCCAAACAAGAGTCCATGCAATGGCACAAAAAGGGGACACCACCGCCAAAGAAGTTCAAAGTGTCGGAGTCGGCTGGAAAGTTGATGGCTACTGTTTTTTGGGATTGTGAAGGGATTCTACTAATTGATTATAAAGAAAAGGGAAGGACCATAACAGGAGAATACTACGCAACGATTATAGAAAAATTAAAGGAGTCCATCAAGGAAAAACGTCGAGGAAAACTGACCAAAGGTGTTTTGCTTTTGCAAGACAACGCACCGGTTCACAAGAGCAGAGTTGCAATGGCTGCTCTGCACACACATGGCTTCGAATCGCTAGTCCACCCACCCTACAGTCCAGATCTGGCCCCAAGTGATTTTTATTTGTTCCCTAATTTAAAAAAAGACCTAAGGGGAAGGAAATTTTCCGACGACAATGAAGTAAAGGAGGCAATTTTGGCTCATTTTGCGGCAAAAGATAAAAAATATTTTTACGACGGTTTAGAAAAATTAATTCATAGATCTAATAAATGTATTCAACTTCAGGGTGATTATATTGAAAAGGAAAAATAGTTTTGTTTTTTCATTTTATTTCAAACCCTTCCATTCCACGAACTTTTGGACCTCCCCTCGTACATTAGAGCAAAGTTGTAGATCTTAAAATTCTCTATAAAAATGGTCGCTATATTTTTTTCTCTAAGACCCACTATTTCCCAGATATTGCGTTTGTAAGAATCACGTTCAAAAACGCAAACGACGACGTCAACGTTCACGAAACAAAACGCAAGTACAACTATCTTGTCTTCCTCCAACATCGGCATCTGCTACTCAACATTTGCTTCGAGTATACTATCAAGTTCAGACATGGCAAGGCAATGAACTGAGCCCTGAAGACTGGGGTTGGAAATTGATAAATAATACTTTGGAACCGATTCGAACATTACTGCCCCCTGCTCCAGAAAAACTTCTTAACATTATTTTTTGCAATTGCAAGAAAGGTTGTAGTGCCAAATGTGGCAGTAAAAAAGTAGGGTTGCAGTGTTTTCCAGCGTGTACCAATTGCCAAGGTGTCTCTTGCTCAAATGTTCAATAAAATACAAGAGATTCATTATGATTTTGATGAAGAGACAACTGATTCATCTTCATTTGAACAATTTCTTAGCATTTATCAACAGGAAGGAGAAGAAGAAGAACAAGAAGAAATTGAAGAAAACATGATTGTTGAAGTTGAATATGAAGAGTATGAGTCAGAATAAAGTAATAAAAAAAAGTTAGAACGACAGTTAAACTCAGTAACCCATAACAATAATCTTCATACTATTCAATAATTATTGTTCCTGAAAATAACGCCATAAAGGTTCGTGGAATAGGCCTACCGGGGAAAGAAAAAAACGCGCCGAGTACACTACCTCACAGGTGGTGTAGGAATGTGTGCATATTATGTAGAACGTGATTCTTACAAACGCAATATCTGGGAAATAGTGGGTCTTAGAGAAAAAAATATAGCGACCATTTTTATAGAGAATTTTAAGATCTACAACTTTGCTCTAATGTACTTTTTCGATAAAACTTACCGTTTTCGAGAAAAATCCAAAAAACCTAAAATTTTGACCTTGGGCTCCTAATAACTCCCTTAGCACACATGGGACTGATGGGGACTTTTGACACTTTATTCCTTGTGGTAAACCTAAGGTCTCTACGAAGATTTGGCTCTGTCGGAATTTTCTTTATTTGATCACTATTTTTATGTCTAAATTGACCGGACTAATATGCGGAAAATGTAATAACGGTCCGGTCGTGCTTTGACCCAGTGACTCATCAGCACCGCAGATAATCCTAATGGAGGCGAGTATTGACTGGGGGAGAATTGTAAATTGTATTTATTGCAGAACCGCGATATAGCTCGGAGATTTTAAAAAAAAAACAACAAAGCTCCGCCCGTGTGTTGTCCGATTATTACCTACATTATTTTTTATATCTTTATTATTAAGGAAGAAAAAAGGAGGGCTTTATCACACATGTTAATGCTGCCCTTACCTACATTCTAATTTTGATTAATCTTGTAGCAGTGTTTAAGTTAAACTATTACTTGAACTACAATAAAATAATAATCAATATCTGTCCATCTATATACTATATATTAATGAATATTGTTACAAATATCTTTGTTTTTATTATTACATAAAACATTGATTATTATTATAATAGCATTAATAAATGAAGGCTCCTTTTACTTAGCCATGCATGAAGCTTCGTTTTAAACATTGAAGGACTCACTATTTTTAAATGGCTTTGTAAATTTATTATATAGTCTTACGCACATAATGAGACAGCTCCTGTTGTACTTTGTAGATCTAGGTATATCATTTAATACAAGTTTGTGTGGATCTCGTCTATTTCTAGAGTTTATCTCATTAGCTGTTTTGAATACGACTTTGTTTTTCCTTACGAACGGTAGCGGTAACAAACCAAATTCTTAAAAAATTGGCTAACCCGATTTGTCGGTTTTAATTCCATATGTAAACGTTGTTGTGCAACAAATGCCCGGTTTATATCGGTGCTAAATATAATCATATACCCTTCAATAGGTAGGGACTTTTATTTTTATAATAATTTTGTGTAATCATTAATTATATGCCCTCCATAATGACTAATCATAAGGCTGTTAATGTATTTTATTTAACTGCTATGACAGACTTCGCGCATTAATGAAGTATCTTCTTTAGCGATTTCTTTTATCTCTAGCTGCATTGTCATTATGATTGCCCCCTTAATAAGAAATAGAATTTATTTCTGATCTCCATGCACCAGGTATGACATTCCCTTGATGATCCTCTCTGTCGACACAAGTTGCTGTAATCTAAGTAGATGATTTTCTTCGTAAGCAATGACCAAAAACCAAAATATGAAATGCACAAGCTGCACAGACAATTGCATCTATTGTATCTAATTTCATGGGGATTGGCTTTTCAAACACACAAAATCTGCTTACTAAGATGCCAAAAGCATTCTCAACAATCCTTCTCGCTCGTTACAATCTATAATTAAATACTTTTGTATCAACACTGAGATTATTGCCTGGATATGGCTTCATAAGATAAGTTTTCAGTGGAAATGCTGCGTCATTAACAATGCCTCCATATTCGGGTAATACCGTACCATTTTCCGTGGCTTGGCAAATTAAACAATTTTTAATTAAGCCGCTATCGGATGCACTACCACTCGCACTTACATCAATGTATGAAAAACAGTATTTGACGTCAGCAGTATTAATATACTGTTTTTTCTGGTAATTATAAAAACTCACTGCCGCTATTCATTGGCGCTTTTATTTCAATATGTTTGCTATCGATGGCACCATTACATAAAGGAATCTGAACCCTGCTTCAATGGTTTTACATTCTTTTTTGCTGGGGACATAAAAAAATAAACTTTATTTAATACATTTTTTTTCTTTAGAGAATACCTACACTAATGACAATGCTGATAATAATCCGCGGTCGAACGCAGAGCTGATAGATCTAACTTTGGTGGTTTTTGATAACATCATATTCTCAACATATCATGATCTTATAAGATCACATTCGCAAAACATAACATATTCAAAATATTATATTTTAAAAAAAGGTGTAAATGTGCACTGAACTTCGTAAAGATATTGGGGACGGCGGCAAAATCTACATACAAAACCTCTTGAAAAAGAAAGACGAATTACAATATATAAAATAAATTATTTACATTTGAAGGATCAACTCGGACTTAAATAAAAATGCGTAGGATTACAAATAATCGGATTTATTCGAACTATTACAAACGTCCGCACTGTCCGCACGACACGCGATTACAATATGACAGCCATCTTTTTATTCCCTGTCCATGTCGGAGTGACATCCGCATGACAAATGTCAACGTCATGTGATGTCACTACCGACATTTACATATTTTAATATCAACCGTCTAAATTACATCTCAATAAAGTGTTTATATAAAGATTGAGTTAAATTCTGATAAATATAGAATGAATTATATTAAATAACGGATTAGAATGATATTAAGTCTAACAGTTCGGCCATCCTAATTAAGGTGTGTCCCTCAGAACACACATATAGCTAGAATCAGTCAGTAGTAAGTCAAAGCGTGTCTCCAATCAGTGCAACGGCGCCATTTGGTTCGCGCATGACATTATTCAAAGCTCGATCGCGGCCGCATGACGTCGCGTGTACTGCAACAAGAAATGCCTAATTGTGCAGTTATAAGTTGTAAAAACTCGTCGAGGAATGTAGACCGTATCAAGGGAGATGTATATTTTCATCGCTAAGTAATTTTGTTGCTCCTTAAGCTGAAATTAATTTTAAAATGATTTATTTACGTTTTTGAGTTATACTACTTCGATAAATTCTCATTGGCGTATTTTTACTCTATTCGTTTTACATTGCGGTTTCAATTGATGTCATCAGGTGATATGTCATCGTCTCATACGTTGAAAGTACGCAATGAAATTCAAACGAATAAACAACACAACAACAAATAAATGTCGTGGTACAGGAGATTTTGTCGTTTTTCTACAAGTAGTGATGTTAAGTTTAGGCACTATATATCGATTTCTTCAATCGCGAATTGATCGCGCTCTATATATGAAACAGAAAACAGATAGCCGGAGGAACGAGAATGCATTTTTATAATAACTAGGTACATAGGTATCAGTTTGATCAAGCACCTACTGAAAACCATTTAGTTAATCTCATAAAGGCAATAGCTGATGTATACATAGATATACTATTTTACACGAAATTTGAAAACCAAAACTACGAAAAGACAAATGTATATTAAACTCGCCCTGTTTCAAGGTCAATAATTTAGTAACTATGAGGTATTTCATTCAGTTAAATCTAAACCAACATTTTTTTTACTATTTTATTAAATGGTACAGAAAGGGTTTGGAGCGTATTGAGGGTCTTTAATTTTGATCCTTCAATTTTGTGGGCTTACGCTGTTCGCGCGATTATTTCGTTTCCAACTTTTTTTAAGTACATTTTGAAGTCGTATAGCATTGTGATATTATATTTGAGCGTATCCGTGCTTCAGAGGTCACGTAAAAACCCGGTTCAGGCTTTTATCATCTCGCTAACAGTCGTTAGGTCATGTCATAAAGGGTGATCTGAATAATTCTGACACAAGGTTGGCCATTCAAAATGAAAGATTGTAAATTTTATAATGAAGGCCGATTAAGTGATACTTATAACTTTGATACGTAATTACCACCTAAGTTCGTACGTTTTTTATTTTCTAGAAAATTGATTGTGGTAATCTTGTGCAATCTGTATAATGGTAAATAGTTCAATCCTTTACTTTAATATGTGTAAGACCTATTACTAATTTAATTAGCTCCTATAATGATAAAAAATTTAAAGCATTTGTGATTAAGTAGTTTTAAGTGTTAAAGTACCTACAAAGTACTATACATAAATGCAAATACAGCATTTAAACACAATTTATTATTAGTCGACTCTAAGAAGGCATTCTGTGATATTCAAAAAATCAAAATCGTTAAAAACAGGTAATAGTTTTGGCTTAGTGTAAAAATTATATTGATCCCACCTAATCTTCCCTACAATTGATTAGATAGGTAAGTATATTAAATTATTAAAAATGAATGAAATGCTTATGTCATTTATTTTTACCCGTGTTTTTATTTTTATTTTTATGAATGATTCTAGTAATCTTAAAAATGCAAAGTTAGTGAGACTTGATGGATGGATGAGTGGATGTTTATTACTCTTTCACGGGTAAACAGCTGTACTTATTTGGCAGAAATTTAATGGAGATAGCTTGAACCTGGCAAAGAACCCATAGGTTGCTTTTATCCCGGTTTCCATGTGAGATTTCATTCAAAGTGTAAATTTAGTATAAGTTCGGTGTAGCCGTGGGCGCCAGTTAGTTAGATAATAAACTTGTGCTAACTTGTTGGAACTAAAAACTGCAGATTTATTTTTAATATAGTTTGAAACAAAATAAAAAAAATGAATACATTATAACGAAAGAATTTTGTTAATTATTTGATGATTTTATTGAAATAAAGCGTAAAAATTGCGTGAGTAAAAAATAATTGACCTTAATCATTTTCTTTTTAATAAAAAAACTTCAAATTAAATAATTCAAAACAGCAGTATCGAATCGAATTGGTCGATTTAAAATCGATACTCTGTTGGATGAATGATGTCTTACGATTGAAACGATTCTGTTTATGGTAGGTTCATCACTAAAACGCTCGCGTGACGTCATGCGCGGTGGGGATAAAGTGGCACGCTCTGTTTTCATACTGTCACAGGAACATGTGGTATCTAGCTAGATCTATTATCTGTGGTGTGTCCTCACACCTAAATGATAACATTTACATTATTTCCATCTACTAAATAGTGAGCAATAGGCATGGGCAATATCGATTTTTTGGGACATCTGATGTCCAACCGATATTTAGATTTCACATCGATATTGACATCTGATTTAAGATGCCCATTGCAACGGGTAATGACATCCAAAATCTGATGGAAACTAACAGAAATGTCAAAAGTTTAAACAATAACTTCGTTACTTTCTTATACCAAATGCGATCTTATCCCATTCACATAAAAGCTATTTTAGAAAACATTTAGAGGAATAACATGGATTAAAATTGAAGGACAGCTACAAACAAGCCAAAAGTTCTGTTCGTAACTCGTACTCAGCACAAAGAGCATAGACGTACACGCATCGGATATCGTTGCGACATTCGCTTCATCTCTTTCACACAGACGGGAGGACGTAAAGTTAAACAGAGAAGGAGCGAATGTCGAACCAATATTCGAACAACGGATGACTCGTAACATCATATCGATGTCATCTGATGTTCGGATGACATCGAATTTTGGATGCGATGTGATACATCGGACACGTGCCTAGTGAGCAAGTATAAAGGAGAATAAAAGCACCCAACATCAGAGAGTAACAGCAAATTCAAACTTCAACTGCAACAAATCCAAACTTCAACACTTCCTGTAATCAAAGAGTAAAAGCAAATTAAATTCCAATCGTTATAAATCTAAACTTCTTACACTTCTTGTCACTTCTTACAATAAACTTCTTACAACTGCCGACTGCCGCGAATGTCGGCCGCGCCGCAAACCCCTGCGGAACGCTCGCCGCGAACGCCGGCCACGCCACGGACGGCGGCCGCGCCGCACGACCCAGATTTGGCGCGAATGCGGTACCAGTCTGTCATGATGAAAGCATTGTACTATTGTTAATGAATATTATTTTGAATGCTGTACACAGTCTTAATTGGACTTCAGATTTAATATTGTAAGTTCGCAAATATATTGTGTATAAGTATGTTATACACTCACTTTTATAAAGGAATTTAATGGTTTTATCAATTCTTTGCAAACTTCTGGTATAGTTTGACAAATGTTAAAAGGACCCTGCAGGGGCGCAGTCTTTCAATAACTACAATTCGCGTTCTCTTATAATAGTACCTATAGAATAGATATCCTTTCCTACTAATTTACTGCATACCATTTCTAGCTGTTGTTTCTAATTGCTAACATAGCGTAGAGCATGCGAGAACTTGCAGATATTTTTCATTATGCGATGTAAATATGAAATAGAGTATAAATATAGAATAGAGATCGATATAAGTAGGAATAAATGATCGGTCTTTTTAATATCTGTTTGCAAGGTAATTGCCGTTACGAGTTCTTATACGAGGCTACGAGTGCCAATTATTTTCGCATCGCATTATATTATTCATGAAAAAACAAAATAAGTACTTAAGTAAAAAGGGTATGTAATAAATACCCAAATACTATGTACTAGTATTTATAACAAATATAAATCGCTTCATTCTGTTTTTAAATGATTTAATTGAGTTTGTAAGAAACCGAGTATTAGAGACTAGACTCAATATTTTCGCTGATGACACAAACGCCATAATATAAAATTAATACTGTTTTGAAAGTCTTCGAAGAACAGTTCAGTATCAATAATTTAAAGCATAACATAAGCAAAACAAACCTTATTATATTTAAGTCTGACAAGTCTTTATTTCTTTGTTATTAATGGGTATTTAAGTATACCTACATGCTTAATTACCTTCACCTGCCAGTACTCTCCACTACATGACTGCATCGAATTCATAAAAAACTGTTTTGATTAAGTGAATATTTTCGGAAATAGTAGCTCCGAAAGTTGCAAACATTGTGTACCTTTATCTTTTTAACCGTAAGGCCTAAAAATATGAAAAAACACAAAGGTAACGCTTAATTCAACTTCAACCAAAATTTCCCACTTCAACTACTCGACTTTCAACAGACATACCGTCTTTGAGTTATTGCCGAAAAACTTTGCTTCTCAACAAAACAGCGTGAGTGCCATGAACATACGCTCTTTTAGTGCACTATTTCAAATCGTATTTTTTCATATGTAGTGCATTTCTTTGTAGTAACTGCTGCGGAACCCTACACTTAGCATGGTCCGACATACTCTTGCCCGTTTTTTTTCAATATAGATAGAGATAATTGAGTTTTAGTTTGTTGACGCGGTTGTCTGTATGTAATGTGTGGACCTGTTCCCTACTTTATTGTGATATTGATTACGTTTAATTTTGTTGGTACAGGAGGGCGTTACAGGCGAGTGGCGCGGAGCTTGGGTGATGCTGATCCGTCGAGTCATGGTCTATTATACCACTAAGGACTCCTGTGTATCTTCTTTGGACCTTCGGAAAACAAGATGTGTCGGTGAGTCTCATATTCTCTTTCCTCATTGTAATCTCCGGGATCGTTCGAAAGAGTTACCGTGCTCCAGGAACACCAAGGCGAAAGAAGGAACACAGATGGGTTTTAGTCAGTAATAGTCTGACATGCCCTCCCACTGCTCGTGCCCACATCGTGAGAAGTCATATGATGATTTCCCTGTATATATATAAAAAAAAAAGTTTCATTGTTGCACTTTTAAGTTGTAGGATTATCAGGTATTTTCAAAAATACGAGTCAGTCGAGACTTCGCTCACCTTTTTAGGGTTTCGTAGCCAAATTCCAATAACTTACCTTAGCCTTGTAGTTTTCCGTCCAACTGTCTGTCTGTCCGTCCGTCCGTATGTATGTTACTGGCATTTTACTCCAAAACTACACAGTGTATGTGGATGAAATTTAGAGTACCTATAGGTGTCTAATGTTAGCGGCTACTTAGTTCGATAGTTAAACAATACAAATAAATATTTCTAAGGGGACACTCCGTACATGTAACAAAAATTAAAAGCGAATATCAACGTGTGGCACATTTTTTCAACAGGTCTCTTATAAACATTAGAGGAGTGTGTCCGACTGCTACGCAAGAGGTCGTGCGTTCGATTCCCACACGGGACACCACTTTGTGTGACAAATTGTTGTTCCGAGTCTGGGTGTACTTTGTGTCTGTGACTTGTATGTTTGTAAAGTTCCCCGCGACGCAGGGCTTGTACCTTACTGCGGGAGTCGTCAATTTAAAAGAAAAAAAGAAAATAATTTATCCGTTCCGTTTCTCCTATGCAATTGATCGTATACAAAAATATGTTATTTTTTAATTACTGATGTTGCGTGAAGGCCGAATAAAATTAATCTAATTAATATTCAAATATCTTTTATAAATATCACAAAAAATAGATAACATTTTTAAATCATTTGTATAACCGTATTTCATAAGTAAAATAGAATGTAAAATGCTAATATTTTTAAGTACTGATTACTTTTTTCTGGACTAACAATATTACGAAAAAAACATCTTTTTTGAGATGTCTTTGGTATACGAAAATTTCGGGTGTATTGAAAAAAGAATTAGAGTAAACCTTCGTTTAAATTTTGTTCGGTATCGAAAGTTCTTTTTAGAGAATGATAAAGGCCTAACAATCCGAAGGGGATTCGGGAGGAGTCGGGATTTGATTAGGGGTGAATAACTTAGAAGTAGATTTGACTTTACCCAACAATAGGTGAATCAAGTTTTGGTTGTTAGGAAGAGCGGTTTAGGCCAAACCCACATGCCACGCCTACTCGAGTACGCCCCTAATTCAAAAATATAAAGTATAATGTATGGTAGGCCCAAGGTTTACCATGCATCCATTTTCAGAAGTGGATTATTCTCTGAAAGACACTTCAGTGCAATACAATTGTTGATCTTATCAAGAAATCACTCGATCAGTCCTTACAGAGTCCCTTGTAAAATTAATATCTTAAATTTACTACTAATGCCCTAATCTACCTATAGTTAGGTAACCTTATCGTTTAGTATAGGTACTACGACCTAGGTTAGGCCAATAATTCCAATTGAATCTTATTAGTTTACTAGCTGTGCCCCGCGGTGTCACCCGCGGTTTATTGGCCTATGTGTTAATCCAGGGTGTCAGCTTACTCCGTACCAAATTTTATTAAAATCGCTTCAGCCGTTTAGACGTGAAGAAGTAACAAACATACACACTCACATACTCACAAACTTTCGCTTTTATAATATTAGTGTGATACTATTATCAGAAGTATAATATACAAAAGAATTACCATGCATTTGTTTTTTTTGCTACTATTAATAAATTATTGTCAACGGATTACGATTCTATTGAATAGGAAGTTTGTTCTGATCACCCTTGCTCCTCCACTTTCCGGGTTCGTTGACTGCCAAAGGTCACGAGGTCTTCAGTTTCCTGTTATCTATATTCGTGAGTTCGAAAGTGCTTTTTACCCGTCCTAGCAATTGGTACTAGACTAAGTATGAAACCAATTAATAAACACACGTGTTTTGATTTAATTGCATTTAAAATTTTAATAATATTGTACTCTGAATGCACTGAATACGTATCTCGGTATTTTGTAGTGAATGTTTGTAAAGAAATATGACGCCTGGATACGGAAATAATAGATAATAGTCGCGCTAACAAAGTAAATTGAAAACTGAGAATATTAAACTGTTTCGGCTTTAAAATATTGTAGGCGTAGCAATTTGTTTGACGGAGTTAATTGGCAATAAATACGCTGTTAACAGTTATCCGGATGTTTCCCAATTATGCTTCATTACCTATGACACATGAGTACGCTTCAGTCACACCACATTAAAGATACGTGTTGAATGTTTCCGTTTGACTAAAATGTAAAATATCCTCGTAAAATGTGAGTTGAAAGCTGATAATATAATTTTGCACTAGATACCTACCTACCAGCATTGCTTTTTACTTGACTACGGCAAAGGCCAAAGGTGATATGATTTTGGGTTGTATGTATGTTCATCTGTATGCACATAACTTCTAAACTAATAGTCACAATTAACAAACATTTCAACAATCCTCCAATCAATAAGTTTTGTCGCATAGTCCTCTGGTTATAGACTATGCGACATAACTTATTACATTCAAACCCTCATAGGATCACTTTGTTGTCCGTCCGTCTGTCCGTCCGTCATGACCCTTTATCACGGGAACGCGTGGAGATATGGAGTGGAAATTAAACTCAGGTCTCCAGTCAGCATATAAAAATTTGGTATATAAATAATGACTAATACGCCATGAACGTAATAACGTAACAAAATGTTACATGCTTACACCTGGCTGCAAAGGGGTTGCGGGCAAGTGCGCAAAGACACCTATCGCTTTTCAAGTTCTCTACGTCTATTTCTATGAATTTGCCAGTGTAGTGTGGAGTCCTAATTATGCAGTTTACTCACAAAGAGTTGAAAGTACCCAAAGAGCCTTCACTAAGCATCTGTCATATATCTATACTAATATGATAAAGAGGAAAGATTTGTATTTTTATATTTGTGTGTGTGTGTGTGTGTGTGTGTGTGTGTGTGTGTGTGTGTGTGTGTGTGTGTGTGTGTGTGTGTGTGTGTGTGTGTGTGTGTGCGTGTGTGTGTGTGTGTGTGCGCGCGTGCGTGTGCGTGCGTGCGTGCGTGCGCGTGCGTGTGCGCGTGTGTGCGTGTGTGTATTGAATGCTTGTTGTTTTGTTATGAATATGTAATGAATAAACTCCAAACTACTGGACTGATTTCAAAAATTCTTTCACCATTGGAAAGCTACACTAAACCCGGGTGACATAGGCTATTTTTTATTCCTGTATTCTGAAATATAATAAATAGTATTTTATTAACTAGCTGACCCGCGCAACTTCGTATGCGTCATTTTTCCTCAATTTTGCAATATTTTTCATTGAATCTCAGCTCTTATGGGTCGCAGCCTGATGTTATATAGCCTATAGCCTTCTTTGATAAATGGGCTATCCAATACTAATAATCAAATCAAATCACAAATAATCTTTCAATTCGAACCAGTAGTTCCAGAGATTATTGCGTTTAACAAAACAAACAAACTCTTCAACTTACCTATTAGTATAGATTTCGACGGCATTTTTTAGTTGTTTCAGTCATCAGGGTAATAGGTACACGAGTGACCGTTCTTTGTTAAAGTATCCCACCAATCTATGCCTCACGATAATGATAAAAACCGTCCCAACTAATCAATTTAAAAAACATTTTTAATAATCTGAGTGTTATCCTAAACAAACGTTTTTAAAATGTGATTATCCGAATATTGTGGATTTATCTTGTCGATTAAAAACCTTTATTAATATATGTTCTTTAATTTGAGGCAAGAGTTTGCCATATTGACGCAATAAACATCAAATGTTTGATGGTCATGGGTTTTGTACCTGACAAAACCCATGACCATTTTGTACGGGGTGATTTTTCTTTTACTTTTTTTAAATTTTCCAATGTTTTTAATATATGTATATTATCCTATTCCGGAGGAAGACAAATTCAAAAATACAAAAATCATAAAAAATGGTCCAGCCGTTCTTGAGTTATAGATGGTGTAACTAACACGACTTTGTTTTATATATATAAGATTAATAATATCATTATATGTATATCATTAGACCTCATACTTCTGTAAGTTAATATTTAAAAAAATAAAGTAGTTTCATTTTATTTTTTTTAAATACGACTCCCACATTTGGGTTCAAGCCCGTCACGCGGGGACGTCACAAAGTACACCCAGACTCGGAACAACAAGTTGTGGTTTATATAACGAGATGCTATAGTAACGTGAGTCAAATAAGAGACGAGATCTTATGTTAGTTATTGACTCTTTATTGACTCACTGGACTGACTCATTCTATATCACAATATTTCCCCTTATGTACTAAATTATAACAAAAGATTTAGAATACAAATTGTGGGGTCTTAGATTTGCTTAGCTAGCAAAACACGAACGTTTGCTTTAGCATTAACTTCCTAATAATTATAATTTATATAAATAATCTTATCGTCTATTTAAGCACGTACAAGTAAATTCCTACATTCCTATGGCTACACTTTTAAAAAAAGAAAAAAATGCTTCATAACATAAGTCCCCTTCGAAGTTCAGAGGTTGACTTTTTTTTGCTGAGGCAGCTGTCGTTTCTGTCTTGAGCGCTATTGCCAGTGGAGAGTAGTTCCAGTGTGTCAACATTTGATTCAGCATGTTCCAGTGAGTCGGAACTGATTTCCGCAACTTCCTGTAAGTCGGAACTGATTTCCGCAAGTTCCAGTGAGTCGAAACTGATATCCTTCTAACCCAGTGAGTCGGGTGGTATCTGCGTTTTGCGGTACTGCGGTGCTGCGTAGTGGCTGGCTGCTGCGTTGACGTGAGACTTTTGCTGTTTATATTGACCGTAGGTGCAGTGTGCTGTTGCCTAGACGCTGTTGCCTAGACGCTGTTGCCGTAGGGGTCATCCCTACGGCTTCAACAGCGTCTAGGCAACATTCTGGAGCAATTGCTGCGGGCGTAAAATATCCCTGTAGAGGCTGGATCTGGCTGGCTGCGACTTGCTTATTGTCGTGTGAGTGACGGCGCTTATTGCGATGATAATGCGGCTGCTGCTGCTGGTGAGTATCCAGTATCTTGTCGATAACCGGTACTTATTCCAAATAAAACAGATGCTTCTATTTGGGATCGCCATTGATAAATCTAATCCATTATTTAATGTTAATGCGTCCATTTGTGGGATTTATTTTATATTCATTTGGTTTTACGCACATATTTTGACCCGATATCGTCTAAAAACCACTGTTAGAGTCGGTAATAGTTAGACGGTTTTATAGGACAATTGCACAGAGATTCGTCATATTCTGTGCTCTCATTAGATTCCAGATATATTTTTTATCGGCTTATTGCATTTTGAAGCGTTCTGCTTACATTTTCTGTGATCATAACAACGTTCGCTTTGTGATGTCTTGCAACGCGCCCTTGAACTTGAATGCGGTGTGGCACGTAATTGAAAACTGCTGAATCGGCAAGGTCTTCGTGAATGCGTGCTACGTAATTCTTTGAATTATATTTGCATCACTACAATTTGTGACGTCCAGTTTGAAAAATTGCTGCAACTTTTTGTTATTTGTTGACAATATTATCGTACCTGAGTTCAATGTTGTGTCCGCTGGTGTACCATACTTCTGTGGTAACTTTTCGGAGACGGGTATCGCCGCGATCATCTCCGAGTTAGTGTCGATTTTCACTGGAGTAGCTGGTAGGACCATGGTGGTGTTGATCGGTTTTTGTCTTCCGCGTATATGCCGCCTCTTGAAATTTTAGCTAATGAGACCCGCTGGTGTGAAGCCAACTAAAATGTGCTAAATGCGTACTTGAAAACCTTATTAATCAATAAGTCGGCAGACAGAAACCAGGTCCGTAGCTTGAATTGAACAACGTACGGTAGTCGGGGTTACACAAAGTGGTGTCCCGTGAGGGAATTGAACCCACGACCTCTTGCGTAGCAGGCGGACACAGTCCCACCGCGCCACAAAGGCAGTCAAATAATTGACTTAAACTATTGCGAAATTTGTTAGCAAGCGTGGCAAATAAGACTAAATCTGTAATAAAGGTATTATGACTTTGACATAAACGGTGCAGAGGTGCACGGACTCCAGCAATTGTTCGACAAAAAGTGACAGCAATGACAGGAAGGCATGCACCTCGCCTAATGCCGGATCTAGGAACCACATAATTGATTTGTTATTTCAATGCTGTAATATCTATGGTTGAACACATAAAAAAGGAACATTGTTTCAAAAAAAATACGCTTGAGCTTGATTCGTTAGATGGTAGGTATTGTAGTAGATGTGACGAGGGATCGAACATCTCACATGAAACCTCAATGGTAATTGTGAACTATTTGCTTTAACGTTCTTTTAAAGACTAATTTTGAATTTGAAAAAATAGTAGAAGGAAAACAATTGGATGAGAGAACCGTTACAGATAATGACCTGAAAAGTCGTAGTGAAATAATTAATGTACCTATATTATTCAAGATAGAAATATGTACATCTAAATACAACAATATCAAAGAGGAAGTTATTGTTTGATTTCTCACAAAGGAAATACGATTTTATTATTCAGACCTGGTACCAGCTTCACAACAACATTGGTATTGGTGTTTCAAGTAATTCCCCATAAGTGAGTTACCTATGAAAGCACTTGTAGTGCATAGATTTGAGGAATTTACATTGTACAGATTCCAATAAATCTAAATATTTGCCATAGTACGGGTTCCATTTTACAACCGCATACTCCAGCTGTGATCTAATTACTTAATTAAAAAGATGTATACTTACTATACATCTTTATTAGCTGAATTGAAATACAGTTGCAGATCTTATCACAAATCCATACATAGCTACGATATGCGTTCTTTGTTATGGTGTCAATGTGCTGATCAAGATGTAATTTGCTATCATGTAATATTCCTAGGTCACCAACTACGTAAACTTTAAGACAAGGCGGTATTATAAATCTATACTAATATTATAAAGCGGAAAAGTTTGTTTGTTTGTTTTAACGCGCTAATCTCAGGAACTACTGGTCCGACTTGAAAAAGTTTTTTTTTTGTTGTATAGCCCATTTATCGAGGAAGGCTATAGGCTATATAACATCGCGCTACGACATTTCTCATTGCTGCGCTGCTAATAGGAGCGGAGCAGCAATGAGAAATGTTTCAAAAACGCGGAAAATTTACGCAGACGAAGTTGCGCGGGACAGCTAGTTATAAATATAAGGAATGGGAAGTAATTTTTGTAGGCATTTCTTGCCAATTACTTTACAAATACAATAATTGCATTTTTGAAAGATAGAAAAATTTGAAGTGCTGACCCAGGAATCGAACCCGAGACTTCCGTAGCCAAACCGGGGCCAGAAGCGAACCACCTATCTGGACTATGTTACTAGACCTCAAATTTTTCTATCCCTTGATGCTCGCGAGTTTTGGGCCCTCGCATGCGCCATCTAGTCGGTAGTTAAAGAACTATCACGGCTTTTGTTATTGCTTCGTTACAGAGAGCATTTTAACAAATTACGATGTCGCAGGCCGAATATTGAAGTAATTTTTGTAGGCATTTCTTGCCAATGACTTTACAAATACAATAATTGCATTTTTTAAAGATAGAAAAATTTGAAGTCCAGACCCAGGAATCGAACCCGAGACTTCCGTAGCCGTAATTTGTTAAAATGCTCTATGTAACGAAGCAATAACAAAAGCCGTGATAGTTCTTTAACTACCTACTCAAAACTATGTACGTGTGTAATTCGCGATAAGTTCGAGCTGCGTAGCCATATTGTTGGCATTTGAAGCATCTGGACATCAACGTGAAGTCCCGAACTGGGCAGGACGTCCAATTGATGAATACACAATCTTGATTTATAAATGCCTTTCTTATGCTAGCCGACACTTCGGTGTGTCTTTTCTTTCCGATTTGTAGCTCAACTTAAATAGGACTTTACGATTCACGCATTAGGCTTGGTATCTTGTCAGTTAGGTTTTGCTTAAATATGCGGTCAAACACTTCCTGGTCACGTAGAGTAGCTGAAACCCCGATGACTATGATTCTAGGTCTTCTTTTATGCTGCTATTCTACCTTCAGTCTAGATCTGAAATGAAATGAAATGATCTTTATTTGCGTGAAAGATGGTAGTGTACAAGGTGTTACATCAAATAAAAAGTATCACAATTAACATCAAATTTTCTTATCTGGCAATTCTCTTATAGCCTTTGGGATTCCATTGAATATTCTGATTGCCATGATGTGACAATTTCTATGAGATAAAGCGGTTTTTCTTATAGGCATTACCAGTCTTGTTGGATCTCTTTTCCTGACTTTGGAATCTACATTATCCTCACATTTGTTAAATAAATATGCATGATCTCTAACAAAACAGCACGCCTGTAATATGTATAGACCTGCTAGTGTGTGAAGTTTTAGTTTTTGAAATAGGGGCTTACAAGAAGAAGCCCTAATACATTTCTTTTGGAGAACAAAAGCTTCATTTACGTTCGGTGTATTTCCCCAGAGTAGCAAACCATATCTTAAAACTGAAGCAACATAACCGTGATATGCAGTTAGTGCCGTTTTCTGTCCAGAGGTACGCCTAATTTTTTTTAGTGCAAACACGAACCTATTAAGTTTTTTGCAGAGCGATTGTACTCGTATGTGTGCCTTCCAGTTACAGTGTCTATCGAAATTTAATCCCAGGAATTTTATTTCTTCAATTTGTTCTATAATTTCGCTCTTAAATGAAATTACTATTATACTTTATTTTATCAAAATTATTATAATTGTGGAAGGTGACTAATTTAGATTTTGATATATTTACATGCAAGTTATTACTTTCTAGCCAGTTCGAAATTGATTCTACCTCAGCATTCAATACATTTTCATATTGCCTCGATTTGTCTTCATTTGCGATAATAATTGATACATCATCAGCGAACAAAATACACTGGTGTTTTGTTATAGAGGGTAAATCATTTATGTAGAGGAGAAACAGGAGACGGCCCAGAATACTCCCCTGTGGCAGGGTGTGTGTGGTTTTTATTAGGTCTTCGTTTAAGGATCTCTACAAGCTGTTACTGGGTCTGGGTCTGTAACTGGTTAGCTGGGTTGACTTTCGAAGCTTCTCTATATCGTCGTTTTAGTGCTGATACACCACCGTTCTTGGTCCTACGTAGTCCTCTTATATGCAATTTTAGTTGGTCTGGGCAGCCAGCTCCTGCCAGCCGTTTTGCGTAAATCATCACTCCACCTGGCCTGAGGGCGTCCTACACTACGTTTGCCGAGCCGCGGTCTCCACTCAAGAACTCGTTTACCCCAACGGTTGTCGGTTCTTCGGCTAATATGGCCAGCCCACTGCCACTTCAGCTTGCTAATCCGGTGGGCTATGTCGATAACTTTGGTTCTCTGCCGGATCACCTCATTTCTGATTTTGTCCCTAAGAGAAACTCCGAGCAAAGCCCTTTCCATAGCCCGCTGAGCGACTATGAACTTGTGGACCAGCCGTACCGTCAGTGTCCACGTTTCGGCTGTGACGTGACGTGTGGGTTTTCACGTCGTTTTTTCATTAGCCCTAAAGTCTTTTCCGAAAGCTCTGACTTCTTGCCCTTACGCTGCATTTCAGAAACTGACTCTGACTCGAGGGTTATGGTGTCCTCTGCCTCTCTTCGGACTTCACTTAACCCGAGGATATGCCACCTAATCTTCCCAAGTTCCACCTCAAGTTGTGCCAGATGCGAGTCTAGCCGTAGCGTGCGTCCGTTATACGTCGCTAGGGTCAGTCGGTTGTGGTGGCCTTTCGTAGCCCGGAGATTCTTAGCACCCCCCGCCACGCCGTTACCTTGGACGCCACCATGTCCAGCAATAGCGTGACTGCCGGGAACTGGGGGCCGTGGCTTTTGTGCTTTGTGCATGTGGTGTAATGCTCATAATCGCCACGCTGGGCAGGGTTGGCGATCGCAGGGCGTAGCTCTCGCATCAGTGACGCTGCTGCCCGTCACTGAACTTTAGCTACACCTTAAATTGGGATGGTTATACCGCCACCAGCCGGTCGCCAGAGCCTCGTTCGTTGTACAGCAGGATGTACCGCGTGCAGGTGAGGTTGGCTTGGAGCGAAAGATGGTGATGCGCCCCCTTACAACCCCATGCAATAGAATTGATCCTTAGTTTTTGCTCTGAGTTCACTTTCCCCTCTGCAGCAATCTGGCATACCTCATTCAGACATTGTTCAATTGATATCGCTGGTCCTAAAGGCTTCAACGGTGTAATTAATGTTGGTTCGTTCGTAACTGGAGAGTGTGTAAACTTGTTGCTCTTTACTTTTTTTTAAATGTTGTATAATGAGCTGTGGGAAGACCTGAATTATATTACAACAGACCATTTATTCGCGAATACCGTCCTACACTTGTAGGTTCGCGTATTCGAACGAATATAAAGGACAGACATTAGGAGAACATCAAAGAAAAATTGAGCAAAATTATATTAGCTTTTAAATTAAAGACCTCTTTAAATAAATAATCCGTAGACGATAGCATGAAGCCCCTGCACAAATCAATTACGTTTTTTCAGAATAGACTTCGTATTCGTACGGATTTTGTCTGCCTCGCAACAATCAATTTAAATAAGTAATTTGTAAAGTGTCTACGCCCTGTACCTACGTAGGTCTCTATTGTAGGTAGTACTTGGGTTGTACCAGTAGGTTTAAATACGTAACCCGTACTTAGTTTGTTTGATGAAGGGACGTGCATTGGAGCGCTCAGTACACCGCTAGCTTGCCTTCGACTATTCCGGATACGTCATCATGTCAACAACTTCATTTACCCACCTATTTATTTATTATTAGCAACCTCCACCCGCGACTTCGTCTGCGTGGAATAGAACAAATATTGTAAGTTAAAGTAACTACATACTTTGACGTCGCTTGTTGTGTTGTATGACACGTTTGTACGTAAGCTATCGTAAAATAATTTATTTGTGTGATGAATGCTCTAATATTACATAGCGTAGGGTAACGGATGACACCCCTGTTCGAGGTTATGCTCTAGAATTATGGTCAAGACGCAGCTAATCAATCCTCTGAGGAGATATTTGCTTGTCAGGAAAAACATACTTAATACTATGGCAGGTATGATGGAAAACGTTAAAGTCGTAATATTAGTAAAATTGAGCCATAGACTAAAATTATGGAGGAAATTAAAGTTACGATAGCCGTCCATAAATAAAAATGCATATGTTTTGAGCACAAAGTGAAACAAGGTCTTATATATATTAGACAGAGATCCGGAACCTTAGAGAAACAAATAGTAAATAATACAGGCAGATAACATCGAAAGCGGCAGTCACAAGTAATTAGTTCATTACATTATCTTGACACCATTCCCCGAAACTGCTTACATCCTACGCGCAAACGCAAACGTTCTTTATCAGATAGTTGCTGATCTGAGGGGGAAAGTGTTGCGTACTCAGTCTACATTATTCATCACATCTACACTTCGTGGCCAAAATTTACGTACGTGATTACGTGATAAAATAAATTTAAGATAAAATGTAGGTACTGTATCAGCGTCTCGTGTCGCTGATCATGTACAAGACGGCTTCCACGCGCCTTCTATCATTTTTAAATGAAAACTTACTCCTCTGATGAGGGAGACACTACTAGCATTGCTTGGTTTTATATCATAGTTTTATATAACCCTAGATCACTCTCTACTCTGTCACTAAACCTTCGTCTGACAGACTAACAAATAGAATATTTAGTGTAAATAAAATACGTAGCACGTAAGAGTCATTATCACAGTTTATATTATAGATATAAGAAATATATTTTTTCAGTTTTTGCAGCCGTAACAGTTCGGGAACATGTCGATCGACTATGAGACGAATGTTTAGTGATCTAGGGTTAAAACATAGATATTTGGTACTAGCATTGTCCATCGTTGCCAAAACTAGTTGCAAGTTCATCTAATATATAAAATTCTCGTGTCACAGTTTTCGTTGCCATACTCCTCCGAAACGGCTTGACCGATTTTGATGAAATTTTTTGTGCTTATCCGGTATCTATGAGAATCGGCCAACATCTATTTTTCATACCCCTAAAAGTTTGTTTGTTTGTTTGAATGCGATAATCTCAGGAACTACTGGGCTGCACTGAAAAATTTATTTTATTGTTGGATAGCCCATTTATCGAGGAAGGCTATAGGTTATAACATCACGCTACGACCAATAGGAGCGGAGCAGCAATGAAAAATGTTATAAAAAAAAGGAAGAAAAAAGGGAAAATTACAATCTATTATTCATGCTGTGATAAGGGTTATCCACCCCTAACATTTATAACTATACTATAATATTAGAAGAGAGAGAAGAGTTTGTTTGTTTGTTTGAACGCGATAATCTCAGAAACTACGGATCCAAATTGAAAAAAATATTTTACTTTTAGATAGCCCATTTATCGAGGAATGCTATAGGCTATAAAACATCGCGCTACAACTAATGGGAGCGGAGCAGCAAGTAAAAATGTTTACAAAAATGGGGAAAATTTACGCAGACGAAGTTGCGCGGGTCAGCTAGTTGTATTTATAAAAACGGGAGTTTTGTTTTTCTTTAATTCCTTTGACTGCCACCTTCGTAATTTATTTATTCCATTAGCTTAATAACTTGTAGATGTTAAACCATAGCATAGCATAAATAAAAAGTGAATTCTTTCGCATCGGCATTCAAAGCTCTTTGACATAATCAATTTTAATCCCTCGCCTTACTTGTCTAAAGGTATATTAACTACAGAACGTCGAGCGTTCGCTGTTGTTAAATTGACTCGAACCACACTTCGAACATGACGCTTTATTTTAAAAACCAACGAGCATTTTGGTGTAACGTTTCATCGAGCAAACGCACAATGGCGGGTGACGGGAATGTATGCAAGACAGAATGAAATGTTACAGGTCGCAGACTGTCGTGACGCATGTGAGATAGACGTAAAACGCGACCACTCGTATGGACGCGGCAGTCGCTACTGAGAGCACCGCGAAAACCGCTTAGAAGCTCTCGTAGATGTGGGCGTCTGTTTCGAACGTTTGTTCGCAGTTTCCATACTGTATACTTTATCTATACTGTGGTTATAGTGTGCTTTAGTTTTATTCTAGGGTTTTTACGATGATGAAAATGATAATTCATACATTTTTGTATTCATTTATTTTTGTATGAGTTGCGAGGAGTGCTGAAAGGGTCAAGTGATGAAAACTTTTTATTAAATGTGTCTGGTATGCGAATAAGTGAAGGCTTTTTTGTGTAGTTAGTCATGGTCGAAGCGGTAGCCAGAAATGATGTGTGTCTGGTTCGCCGAGAGGGAACGTTACATTTTATTGTTTCTTACAGCGCTGTGCTGTCAAACTTATGAAGTCTGTCTTTCATGGTGTATTTTATGCTACTTGAATGATTCCTTGTATGGTTGTTTGTCACATGGGCTTTATACTTTAGATGTTTGATAAATTTCTGTTGTATTTTTCTATTTTGTCAATGTGGGTTTTGTAGTAGGGTCTTCATAATATACTTTCAAATTCTAAAATACTTCCGATGTAACTCGAAACCCAGTGACTTATACGCCCTACTAGTTATGTGGTCAATACGTGCGATAAAAGTAAGTTTAAGATTTTTGTACTTATTTCATTTCTAATTAATTCTAGATTTTTTTCTTTTTGATAACATTGATTAGAGACACTACGTACCATTTGGTGTAACTAGTCCTTGCGGACACTTGAACCGATTTTACATAATTCGTAATTATTCATAGTCAGCTCTAAAAAAATCTCCTAATTACACGTGGTGGGTATTGAATTGGCTTAAATCTGTCGTCATCCATTTTTATAACAAGTAGGTAGTGTATGATATCGGTCGAATCCACCAGCGACACATCGGTAGGTTTACACTCTTAGTTCAAGTTAGCGATAATGAGGTCTAATATGTTCCCCTGCAATTTGGTGCTAAGTTAAATTAAGTCATACCCATAAAGTCGAGACAGTTAATAAATTACGCTATGTCTATTTAATAGTCATTCGATAACAAACTGTCAAATTACCTGCGACTAGATACCTATGTTTAGTTCTCAGTTAAGGCTGAATCATTATAATAATCTAATTTGATGTCTTCATCAGTTATTTCAATTCCGATTTAATTAGTGTTACAGAAATGTTAATAAACTATTTTATATTATAGGCCACTAGTTAAAAATATTGATAGTAATAAATATTTCACTATTTTTTAGCTTTTTTCACATACGAGTTACTTGAGTTGATCTACTTTTTTTGATTAATTTTATACTTAGGTATAATCAACTTTATCAACAAAAGTGTTAATTGTTATTTATTAATTTTATTAAATAAAGCATGAAACATTTTGCATGTAATTTCTTTTGACAACCCTACCACTTTTTAAAGGCGGGACGTAGATTGTATGAAAAAATCGGGCTAGAGCATGTCGGACCATGCTCATTGTAGGGTTCCGCAGCCTTGAATAATTGCATCAGTAAAAGAGCGTATGTTCATGACACTTACGCCCTTTTGTTGCGAAACTCAGTTTTTCAGCAATAACTCAGTGACGGTTATTCGATCATGTCCGAAACTATTTTATTTTAAAGTATTTATTAAGCGCTGCCTGTCTCATTTTTTCATAGTTTTTGGTCACACGGTTCAGAAGTTAAGGGGGGGGGGGAGGGGCACAATTAATGCAACTTTCGGAGCGATTATTTCCAAAAATTTTATTGAAAACCTTATAATATTTTAAAAATGCCTATCGAATGATGTGCCACACGTTTGTTTGCTGAAAAAAAAAATCAGCTTCTGTTACATGTATGGAATATAAACATATTTATTTTTAATATTTAGCTATCAAACTAAATAGCGGCTACTACAAGACACCTTTTTACCAAATTTCATCAATATTCATTGGGTAAAATGCCTGTGACATACGGACATACGGACTGATAGACGGACATGACGAAACAACTAACTAAAAGATAGAGGTGTCCTTATGACACCTTTTGTCTTTTTTTGTGTGGTCAGTGGTGTTAAATGAAAGCCGTTATGTTACGTTAGTCCATGCGCTGTCTTGCGGCGACCATGGTCTCCTAACCGTATTGGTGGAAATGCTAACTATTGTTAGATGAACTAACAAAAAAGATTCGTATATCTGAGTTAGTGCCAACGGATTACATTGGGAACTTCTGTGTATATCTACATTTTTTCATTTTAATTTACATTGACGGCTTCTCTCAACTTAGTGTCCGTGACACACCATGCCGCCTCTGGTGAGTGCACATTGCACAGCTGATAGAGTGCTATGTGTAGCGATTTATTTGAAGCCTAGCTACAGCGCCTAGATGGCATTTCATTCAAAACCAAGTAGTACAGTTGATAGTCAGCAAAGATCAGTAGTCTTTTAAATCTTCTGTGCTCACAATGCAATTCGTATTAATTAGTTTTTTCTTTCTTCTTTTCCAGTTCAACAGGAGGCTGACGAAGAGACCAAGACACTTTGCCCTACAGACGGCAGCGATAACTTACTACTGGATTGTCCCCATGCTACACTGTACCTGCGATTCCCTCACGAGAGGGAACTCAAAGTACGTAATTTATTTTTCAAACAGAATACTGTTATTAACTTCTTTAAAAAAATCAGCAGTTTTTCTAATAGGATTATGAGGAAATGATCCAACTGAAAATGATGGTGGAAACTTAAACAACCTTTTTAAACTTAGGAAAGGTACCATGATGCTAGAATAAATAGTATATGTATATGTTGCCAAATGATCATTATTGATCCTGATTTATTTATTTTCCCTTTTAATCAAATCGATTTTTTTCTAAAGAAAATTTTAGTTGAATCTTTTCCGCACAATAGTGTCTAATATTATATAAATGATAAGAACACTGGAAATTCAAAACATTTAATCTGTTTTTTTTTTGTTTTACACGTTTGTGTTTTATTAAGCGCTGCAGCGTTTGACCATAGAATTATTGTAAATCTCTTTGCGTTTCCCATTCATAAATGGGTACCAGCATTCATTGCTTTTGCTTTCGCGATTATAATATTTTATAGTGTTTTTCAAATGAAATTAATCAAACTAAAAGACTATTTTTAGATTATGAAACGAACATGCCATATTATTTTACGTTTTTATTATGCTTTTGTCTTTGTTTTATTTTTATTTTGCTAATGAAAATATATCCGTACTTCTAATTTAGTAATTGCTCACCTGACTGCAACTTCTTGACAATTAGATGTGTACACAGGTATTTCTCTAATTTTGTATGTTATTCGTATTTGTATTCCTTTTACTAAACGGAGGGACTTGCTTATATTAGCCTTAGACCTAGACAAATCCACACTAATATTAGCCTAATAGCTCAGGCATCGGACTCGTAATCGTGATGCCGCGGTTTCGAATCCTACCCATTATACTACCGACGAGAACCCACTTCTAACACAAGCCATTGAGCTTAGCTGGAGTTGTAAACATGCCGAGCCGAGCCGAGCAACAATGAGAAATGTTGCAAAAATGGGGAAAATTTACGCAAACGAAGTTGCGGGGGACAGCTAGTATATTATAAATGTGAAAGTAACTCCTGTCAGTCTCAACCTTTTCACGCATAAACCACAACCGACCTAGAGTTGTATATTTAAATTTATAGATGTATAGTTTAAGACCCGGGTAATCGCAATAATTATTTGAGGCGATTTTGGCGAATTTTGGACCCACTCCCTGGTGAGATATTATTTAACACTTATCGTTTTATTTACCCTTGCAATTAATGTATTAAATTTTAACTTTTTGCACATATTCCTGTTTTAAATTGAACAGGAACAAAATCATTTTATGGCAACCAAACAATAGGTAATTGTTACCCCTAATCTGGGTAAACATTCAGGTAATGGCCAAGTTTTCTACAGCTAGTGACTATTCCCTACTATTCTGAACAGGTTCCCATACCTATGCCAACGATAATGATAATGCTAGGTGTTTACAATGATGTATTCTGTAGTAACAGTTAACTATTTTCGGGCTTACCTTGGAACAAGTGTACCTACACTTAATAAAAAACCATTTTAAAAATAGAAAGAAAAACAAAGACAAAAGCATTCGCTAGTTAAAATGCTGGCATTAACACATTATAAATAACGGAGTAAGGGCACTGATTAGCATGGAAGGATAGCAGTGAAGCGTGTGTCTTTGTTCATGAAGTGTTTTGAACTAATGTCTTAAGACAAACAATATTACAATGTTGTTCTTGCTGAAATATTTCAGGGCTGGAGGTGCATGGTGAAGCTGGCTGCTCACAACAATGGTGCCCACATTCATCACCAACAACTCACGAAAGAGGACGTTCCTGCCATTGTTGATAAGTGCCTCAGCTTTATTTATGCACATGGTATGTAAAAAACATATTTTTTAGCATGCGAGGTGGTGGCCAGAACTTGTAGGTACAGTTATTTGTAATGGCATATTTTGACAACACTTTATATTTTCCTAGTGGCCTGCCCCGGCTTCCTACGGAGGTTTCTTCATGTATTATACTATATAAACCACCTGGAAGAAATTGTCTAACAAATGGTAAAAACAGCATCAAAGTCTTTTGCGTAGTTTAGAAGATCTAAGCGTACAGACGCGGAAAGCGAATTCTTTTTATATTAAGTAAGGATAAGGGTAAATACTCTTCCTTTAATTAAAGCGAATTCATATGAATTATGAAGCTAGGTAATATAAATCAAACATGCTAAGCCGATTGCGAACAAAAACGCTTAAATTTGATCGCACTTGCGAATTTACGTCTTAACGATTCGAATATTTATTATACATTATGTTGCAAGCTACAATTATCGATTCGAATATTTATTATACATTATGTTGAAAGCTACAATTATCGATTCGAATATTTATTATACATTATGTTGAAAGCTACAATTATCTAAATATGTAAATAAAATTAGTTAATTTGCCATATTCACGTTTCAGGAAGTTTGTCGGAGGGCATCTACCGTCGGGCGGGCAGTAGTTTGGTGCTGTCAGAACTGTTGGCTCGGTTTAGGCGGGACGCGTGGTCTGTGCAACTGAGCTCCAGCCAACATTCAGAGCACGATGTGGCCGGAGTTCTAAAAAGGTACGAACGGTGTATTAACACTGCGTCTCTTTAGAGTGTAAATGAGGGTTCTAAATCCATAATAATTTATTCATCTCATGGCTGCATGTAATGAAATATTTGAAGGGGAAAATACTGAATTTAAATTATAGTTTAAATTCGAACTGATAAATCGATATAATAAAACTGCCAAAATAAAGTGTTGTTTTAAGGTTCCGTTGAATGGCAAAACGAAGCCCTTATAGTTTTGCCCTGTCCGTCCGTATGTCAGAGGCATTTTACACAAAAACTACACATGAAATGTGTAATTTTTGTGTAAAATGCCTGTCTATGCGTGTCTGTGTAAACTGCTCGGAAGAATTTGAGTATAGGTGTCTTGTGTATGAGCCGCTATTTAGTTCGATAGTTAAATAACAAAAATAAATATTTTTAGGAGCCATAACTACATGTAACAACAGCTAAAAAAAATGTTTTTTTCGTAAATATCTAAGTGTGGTACATCATTCGACAAGTCTTTTAAAAAACATTTTAAGGTATTTAGGGATGACTTCTATTGGAGATAAATCAACTGTTGTCATGTTTTGACGGAAAAATAATTTCACAAAAACTAAATTCCTAAGTTTCCCACACTATCTAGGATGTACACAATATCGCATTCCGCAGACGACTGACGATCATTTCGGTTAGTTACGCGTTCCTTACTTTAGGCGCCGTCAGTACTTCTTGTGTCCCTACAATATCCCGCCGGGACATCAACTAGTAAAAGTATAATTGTACTTAAGTCAAAATATTACATTCGTCAAAATGTACAATATAATGTGGTCATAATGTTATCACGGGTTGAATGATCATATGACATAATACGACCATGTCAAAATGTACAATCAACTTTTGGTGTAATGGTCAATTTGTCTCACGGCCTAAATGAACATATGGCAGAATATACCATGGCCAAATAGTTCACACAAATATTTACACTGAGCGGGAATCCTACGCGCACCCTCTGACGTAGCATTCGAATCCACTACCGCTACGTCACAGTGGCTAGAATTTCCTGGAATCTTCTTTTTTTTTATGTGTCAGGCTTTGTCCCAGTGCCATTTTGCACTATATGTGTACCACCGGAAGATCAATGAGAGAAGAAGTGTATTGTACTTGGGACTCTGACCTGGGACAGAGTCACGTCTAACAACTACATGTCTGTAAATCTGTATAAGAGACGAATGTATGGTTTTCTAAACTTTATTCTTGAATTATCATAAACTAACAAAATTAACTTAAAAAACAAAACAAGTATAAACAAACTCAAATTCTCTCAGTTAAGATAATCCTACTTATTATTCATACTTATAATTAAATCAGATTACTTATATATATCACGAAGTCGTACAATTCCTTTTAAAAAATTAACTATAGATACCTCTACGTTGATATTATTTAAATGTTTAAGCATATTTTTATATTTCGTGTCAGAAATTATATCACATTTCCTCCGTTTTCTCTTATCAAATAGTGAATTTCTAATTCGCGAATCCTGGTATTTACATTCCTTCCGTAACAAATGTACAAATAAATATAAACCAGGGTTTACACGCATCCTCTTTCTTAAGCGGCCATGCCATGCTTCAAGACTGTTGTTAGTCCGATGTCGTTGGTCGCTGGCACTGATCTCGGCAAGAAGTGATTCTGATAACCACTGCTTCTTGTAATAATAATAATAATAATAAGCTTTATTTTATTCCATTGCAATAAATAGTTAAATACATAATTATGTTAACTAGATGTTTGTAGTTTTTCTATTATTGCAATGGATCCCTTTTGGGTAAAAGCCTCCTCCATCTTCTTCCAGTCCTCTCTTTCTGCACCGAGACTCCACCAGTTTCTGCCTGCAACTTCTATGATGTCGTCTACCCACCGTTTCTTTGGTCTTCCCACTTTTCTTTTTCCCAGTGGGCCAGACCACTTTGTTGACTGTGAGGTCCATCTTTTATCTTTGTATCTTATGACGTGGCCCGCCCATTGCCACTTCAGCTTCAAGGCTTGTTTAAGGACATCTGTCAGCTTTGTCTTCTTTCTTATCCCTTCACTCTTTACTTTTTCTATTCTTCTAAGCTTCAAGATGCTCCTTTCCATAGCTCGTTGTGTTGTAGTTATTTTATTCTTTATTTTGTTTGTAAAGACCCATGTCTGGCAGCCATATGTTATGCTTGGAAAAATGCAGGTTTCTATTACAGTCTTTGCTGCTTCTTGTAATATTTTTCAAATTTTTGCACTACCTCGGAATATTCAACCGTGTCAAGTATTTCCGACCACCCAGTAGATATCAAATGTTCTGGCAATAATGGTAAATAAGAAGCCATTTTCAAAAATTTTATCCCTCCTTTAATGCTATCAAACTCCAAACTTTTTGCTTTTTTCCATATCGCACGATTATAATGGAAAAAGCATCCCGTAATTTTGCACTTCGGAAACACTCTGTTCATAGCGTTATGTTGAGCCCCTTTAAAAATCACACTTATAGTATTTAATAGTAATTTTTAGTCCATCTCGTAGAAAAGTAAATAGCCGTTCATAGGTATTTGTACTTTTATCAGGCAGTAAGGCATATATTACGGGCACTATGTTTGTCTCTTCACTTGTGCTGCAGTAATCTAAGTGGATGGTAAATAACTGTACGAATGGACTTGGTGCCACCATGAATGTACCATCTCCAAATAGCATATGGTCACTTGCACAACCATTTAATATTTTCAGCCCCAGTTTAGTGCCAAATACCAAAATTTTATCTGCTGTGCCATCCTCCCATATCAGGAAATTTTCTTTTAATAATTTGGGCAATACAACTTCTTCTAGTGTTTTAAACGTCTTGGTATTGACCTCTAAGAATTGTTTTCTTGCTCTTTGCAATGATCTTTTTTTCATACTAAAAGTTGGTTTTATATCTGAGCAATCGGAATCATCTGTATCTGTAATTTCTTCATTTTCAAAAAACTTCTTCAAATATTTCTTTTATTGGGGCATAGCTTAAATAAACTTGGCTTTTGCATTTTTGAAACGCTAAATGATTTTTATTATTAGATGTAGATGGTAAACAAGTATGATGCCCTTCTCGTAATACCGCAAGTTCATCTTTACTTATAGTGAGAGATGCTGCACAAGACTCTCGATTAACACATTGCCACAACGACGTTCCATTTTTATTTTTGTGCCCTGTGAATACTTATAGCAAAAACTTCTTACGTACAAACTAACCAATTGTACATTTTGTCGCATGTACATTATCACTAATACACGTTCCGGCCCTTGGGAATTTTGTCATCATTGTAATGTGTCATAATGTACTCTCTGACAATTACTCATTACTGAACTATTTGATCATTGTACATTTTGACGAATGTAATATTTTGACTTAAGTACAATTATACTTTTACTCGTTGATGTCCCGGATCGACAATATTACCCCCTTACAAAGAAAATAATACCTAGGTACATTAAACATAAACACATATCTAATATTATATAAAATTCTCGTGTCACAGTTTTCGTTGCCGTACTCCTCCGAAACGGCTTGACCGATTTTGATGAAATTTTTTGTGCTTATCCGGTATCTATGAGAATCGGCCAACATCTATTTTTCACACCCCTAAGAGTTTGTTTGTTTGTTTGAATGCGATAATCTCAGGAACTACTGGGCTGCACTGAAAAATTTATTTTATTGTTGGATAGCCCATTTATCGAGGAAGGCTATAGGTTATAACATCACGCTACGACCAATAGGAGCGGAGCAGCAATGAAAAATGTTATAAAAAAAAGGAAGAAAAAAGGGAAAATTACAATCTATTATTCATGCCCCTAAGTGATAAGGGTTATCCACCCCTAACATTTATAACTATACTATAATATTAGAAGAGAGAGAAGAGTGTTTGTTTGTTTGAACGCGATAATCTCAGAAACTACGGGTCCAAATTGAAAAAAAATATTTTACTTTTAGATAGCCCATTTATCGAGGAATGCTATAGGCTATAAAACATCGCGCTACAACTAATGGGAGCGGAGCAGCAAGTAAAAATAATTGCAAAAATGGGGAAAATTTACGCAGACGAAGTTGCGCGGGTCAGCTAGTCTAATATATAAAATTCTCGTGTCACAGTTTTCGTTGCCATACTCCTCCGAAACGGCTTGACCGATTTTGATGAAATTTTTTGTACTTATCCGGTATCTATGAGAATCGGCCAACATCTATTTTTCATACCCCTAAGAGTTTGTTTGTTTGTTTGAATGCGATAATCTCAGGAACTACTGGGCCGCATTGAAAAATATTGTATTGTTGGATAGCCCATTTATCGAGGAAGGCTATAGGTTATAACATCCTACGACCAATGGGAGGGGAGCAGCAATAAAAATGTTGTAAAAAAAAAGGGAAGAAAAAAGAAAAAAGGGAAAATTTACGCAGACGATGTTGCGCGGGTCAGCTAGTAAAAATATATTCGTCTCTGAACCAACGTGGTCACTCTATTATTACTTTGATTTCATATCGTACATACAAAGTCGGTGCGCAGTGACATCGCACGTGGAATTCGCTGCGCCTTGTCAGTCTGCTACTGATTACAACCACGGAAGAGATAAATATAGTTGGAATGGCTGTCTAGGACAATTAGAACGTGAACCTGTGTCGCCACTTGCACACAAATAACAAGAACACGCATTATAACACACTATGAATATCGATTTCTTATTGGTCACTAAGATCATAAATTACAAATATCGGAAACAAAATCTTAATAGTTGAAATTACACTTTATGGCTTAAGAACACGGTCGGAATTCACTTAATAAATTTTTAGGTGGAAGCGAGATAAATAATGGAGCTACCAGACAATTAAAACTGCACGATAATTGTGCAATTCGTAAAAAACAATAATCCTAATAATCTAAGATTTGACTAATATGAAACACATAGAATAGTGTGCAATAGTATACACGAACGCAAATTTATGGATAATATAATTAACAATAAAGAAAATAGCTATATTTAGCATAATTCTAAAGTAAATATTTTTTTTCTGGTGTCATTGAAAACGAAAAGGAACTGCCTCGTAGTGATGTGAATCATGTTGTGTTTGGTCGATAAATTTAGAGATTTCCAAATTAATTGTTCAGTAGGTACAATAGTTTTAGACCGCGTCTTCCGTACGTGAATATAAAACACGATTACAGCGTTTGCGTCGCTTTCAAATTTGATTTCGGTTGCATACCATCGTCTTTGGCAGGCATTTACATTGCGTGTCAGATGAGCCAACTTGTCGGATTAATACCACCCTTTGACACATTTTATCATATTCTATCAGGTTGCACTTACATAGTCAATTAAAAAGAAATGTTTCAGTTTATATAGCATTTGTTAAGAAATGAATGACCTTGAAACAAAACATATTTTTTTTAAATAATTGACGCTTGGAGAATTAAGTCTGCACGTTGTCTCCCATTGATGCCATCTACCAAAAAACATCCAACAGGAACCTCAAAATTGCAATTCACGCCTGTAATTAAAAATACTAGAGCCTCTTTGGCAATTCCAACATGATCTCCTTCAACTCCATTACCAATATCAACATGCCCGTGTAATTTTTTACCATCCCGTTCTACTCGGTGGCGTATAGCCATTTCATCAATGGAAAGGGCTGCAATAATGGGATATTTAGTACTTTTGACTTTGATTTTTAATACTTCTATAGACTCCAAGGTAAATCCAGGATCGCTGCCAATATTCTGAAGGGTACGGCGGTTTGGCAAGCATGGTTGGTTAGTAATAGTCAAGTGTTAGTGCAGAACTACGAAGAGCTGGACTATATTTTTGTGTTCATTGCCCTCTTCCAGTTTGTTTTGCAATCATGCGATTTGTTAATTCTTGTACCTGCAAAAAATATAAAAAATGCTTCAATAATTAGCAATTTTTTGCATTTAAATGAAACAGAACGTTTATTTTGCGAAGAAACTAGGTACATTGCCAGCATAATTTGAATAATGGTAACTAAACTTGCAACGCAACCGTTCAGTCTATAAGTATCAGATGCTTTACCTTGTTTCGTGTTATATATTCAGAATTATCATTTTTTTAGTTAACTTGTTTACATATATAAAAATCGTAACAAACTGGCTTTCAAATAATTATATATTTCAGTTAAGGACATATGAAACAAAAAGTGTTGCAGATAATTTGCATATTTGGTTATTAATTCGGCTTAAGTTTATACTCATAACATAACATGCATGAACTTGTACAAAATTAGTTAGAACCATTTTTAATTTAGTTTTTAACGTACTGCTAGACAAATCGTTCAAATGATAATAATGTGATGGACATTTTATGGTATAGTTCATTATACCTTAATATTTATATTCTTGAGAACATACATATCTTCGTTTTGTAAAGAAAACTTGCTTTGAAGATCTCATAAAATATCTTGTATTTTATTAACTTTTAATTTGAATCAATGCAAACTTACGAAGATTTTATTATAATATTACAAAAATGTTATTTCATCGATACGTTTTGCCTTTCATATTGCCGCAACACTATCAGTAGGTACACCGATATGAAGACCATAGTGTGTGACGGAACGTAGTGTAGCTGAAGCAAAACACGTAATACATTACTAGTTAACATGCAGGATGCGTTGATTATTGCGCATGGAAACGAGCAATGTATATTTTTGGTAACTAGTTGTAAAAAAAATCATTCATGTTTGAAATTTCGTAATAAAATAAATATTTTTGTTATTTTAAACTGAAATATAGTAATTAAACATGTTTTTTTACTTACCGATAGAACGTTACACCTCCTCGGTTGATACTTGAGGTCTGACTTTTTGTCTTGGAGGTAATAATAGCACCTAATATTTACCTAATATTTAGCGCAGCTCTGTCTTCTAACGTACTCCAAACGCAACTACAAGCGGTAAAGGTGCGGATCGGTCCAAGTATGATTTGTTTAATCATACTTGCGGCGCGCCTGCCACGCCTACTTTACCCTTGCAACTATATTTATCTCTTCCGTGATTACAACAATGCCACTGTTCTATTTTTGGACTATTAAACACGGAACTAAAATACCTACATACGAAATTTAACAATACTTTTACATATGTGAAATACAAACAATCTACAATTACACTTTATTGAAAATTAAGTACACACACTCACAAAACGTTTTACTTCACAAAAATATCTCAAAAAGAACATGAAAATAATGCATTTATCCTTATCTTTACTTCTTGTGGTCCTACCAGCAACGCCCTGCTTTACATTGGATATTAAATGATTGACTATTTTGTTATATTGCACGGTTTCCTCACTTTTTCGATATGATACACAAACAAACGTTCAAAAGTACTGCGACGACTAAAAACGTAAGTATCCCATTTCAACCTTTAACCTTTCTTTGCAGTTCAGCTCTCGCTGCGTTTCTGACCCTGTCTGGGCTATAATCACTTGTTTGTTTTTGGCCTGGTAATGATCCATGGCGAAAATTGCTTTAAATTACAACGTGTTACCCGTTGGACTTATGATTATATATATTGTTATTAGATTACACTTTATTTCCTACGTTTACCTAACCTAGCTACAAAATCTTTTTTACAAAATTTTTCATTTTAAATCTTCGTACACCACATTATCCTAAATGCGGATACCGTTGTTTCGTGGCCTGACTTGACACTCTTCTCCCGGTACTTATGATATATTAAAGGTAGTTGCTATAATGGCCTACTCTCAAAATAAAAATTACACCCCTTGGAGGGGCCTCAATTTTACAGTACCCGACTACACATCTAATATATAAAATTCTCGTGTCACAGTTTTCGTTGCCATACTCCTCCGAAACGGCTTGACCGATTTTGATGAAATTTTTTGTGCTTATCCGGTATCTATGAGAATCGGCCAACATCTATTTTTCATACCCCTAAGAGTTTGTTTGTTTGTTTGAATGCGATAATCTCAGGAACTACTGGGCTGCACTGAAAAAATATTTTATTGTTGGATAGCCCATTTATATAGGTTATAACATCACGCTACGACCAATAGGAGCGGAGCAGCAATGAAAAATGTTGTAAAAAAAAAAAATGAAAAAGAAAAAAGGGAAAATTTACGCAGACGAAGTTGCGCGGGTCAGCTAGTATAAATATACAATTACATCCTGAAACGTACCGGGAGCTTAACCGCTCTAGCACGATGTGTGGAGCGGACCGGGTTACTACTTCCTTCGCTACTTTTATTTGATTATATTATAACGCTATCTATTACTACAGGGGCAATGCGTATCAGTTTGAGTAAAAGTATTGTAATCGTTTGCGTCGCCTGATTTCTACTATAATATATGCATGTTATCATAATAGGTAGGGGCAATAGTATTTTCGTATTTAAAATGTATTGTTAGTAATCAAACCTCTTGGGTTGTACTGAATGTAACTGGCTGTTGACATTCTGAAGATACAATAAAAACTAGATCCCGTGACTGATGAGGTTAAACGAAGCCATTGAGAGAAACCGGTCGGAGCTGGTGAAAAGGAGGGGCGTAGTGTTACATCATGACAACACCAGACCGCACTCATCTATAGCCACTCAGCAAAAATTCAGAGAACTTACCTGATTTTTTGATCAAAAATTTCAATTTTTTTATAGCAATGAAATGATGTAAATGACTACCCACAAGATGGCAACATGTCATCGATTAAATTTGAAAACCTTGTCTTGTCTACTTATGACGCGTTAGGAGCCATCATATATTATGTAGGAGTTAACGGTTTCTTTACGGCATTGTTCCTTATAAAAACACAAACCTATGTTTACATATAATTTTCTAGTGTCATTAATGGATCGTTCTTTTGGTCTAAGTCTGATGTTCCTAACCGTTTAACGTATTCTTTCGACATAGGTATACTATGCTATTTGTTCTACTTACCTGATTATAAAAATCGCCTGGTAAACGTAAAATCTGTCCTGGGACGAATTCTGCTGCACTAAAACCGGGTTACACACCTGTTTGGCGTTTACATTCAAAAACTGAACTAACTCGCGTTGAAGGGCCGTCTTTTCAACCGACTTTAAAAAAGGAGGAGGTTCGGCTTTATTTATTTTTTTATGTTTTTATCCATTTACTCGCAGACGGCTGGATCGATTTGAAAAATAATTTTCATTTTTCGAGGGAACTCTTCAAATATTAAAGGCACACCTATAGTAATTTGGGTATATTCTGTTGTAATTCGTGCATTTACTCTTAAAAAACACCATTGAGTGAAATGGAACTGATGATGAAGACCACAGATGACCAGCGGAACTATTCAATAATAAATATTGCGGGTTGCGATCTGAGTACCGTGTTCGATACCTGATTCTTCGCCTCCATCAAATCATGTAATGGAACTGATAGTCGAGTATCAGGTGAACTCCCCAAAAATCAACGGCCTTGTATCGCAAAACGCAACATTTTGTAAAAAGACATGAGCAGTTTGGAATATGCTATTGTAACTTATATCAACTACAAAACAATACACTATAAACATTTTGAAGTTGGCGCCTAAAACATAAAACTACATTTCCTGGCACCAACTTCAACATTTTTAATTATTTTTTGTTGTTGTACCTAGATTATTTTTTGCTTTTTAGTTACCTTGTATTTATTTTGGGTATTATACAAATATTCCATGATCCAGAAAAGTCTACCACAGACTAGTAGCCAGATTCGGGAACGTCACGCACACAAACAAGTTGTAACAATACCTAGTCCGGCCATAAGTTCTGTTACAAATAAAAATGCATTTTTTTTCATTAAAAATAATGTAATATTACTAAAACTTATATGTATGTACATATAAGTGTTAGTAATATTACAAATATGTATTTGTTAAAGTCTCAGCAAAAAAGAAAAACCATATTCTATTCAAAATGGCTACTTTTGGCTTTTATACAGTAATCTGTCTGGCCACGAATCTATGGATTTACGCACTGTTTCCATGGAAAACTTCACCACTGCTTGCGCCAGAAATTTATTAAGGGACTCAATGTCGCCGTGTCGTTAAGAACAAGCCAAACCCTCTAAAACTGACCATAATTTGTTGTCTAAAGGGTTGAGGTCTGGGCTAGATGAGGGCCAGTCTTCATCTCTTATAAAGTAGTTCGGGTAGTTCGTGCCTTGTGACCAGGGGCAGAGTCCTGCTGGAAAGTCCACGGTACATTTTTAAAAAGTGTATTGCTGTCTGTGAGGTTTCATAACACGATCCAAGACTGTCTCTTGATACACTTTGGCTGAAGTTTTCACTCCTTTTTCACAAAAATGTAGCTTTGTGACGCTTTGATAAGACACGCCCCACCAAACCTTCACTGATGCAGGATGATGACCACGCTGTACCTTTCCGACCACTTGAGCAGCTTCTTTAGAACTGTGAGCGTACACTTCATCATTTTGCTTATTGTAGTGCTTTTCAGTCGTGAAAATGTTTTCATCAGTAAAGAGGGTATTTCTGTGCCCTTCACCTGCGTATCGTGACAGAAGGCGTTTTGATCGATCCACTCTTTAATTGTAAAGATTGATTTAGGGCATGTCCTGTATATCGACCATAAGCACCGAGCTTCAGGTCTTGTTTTATAATACGCGACAGAGTCCTAGCGGGAATCTTCATTTTTCACAATAAGATTTTTTGCTTCCTAATGGGGTTTCGACGAATTCTGGCTTTAACAGTATTAACAGCTTTTGTAGTTCTAACAGCACGCGGCCGCCTCATCTCTTATGACTTCGACAAAGGAAGTGTTGTTGTATCTGTTGATAGTACGATATACGAACATACGGCTGATACCAAGCTTTTGAAGTGTCTGGAATATGACCGACGGCTCCATACCCACTTTGTGCAAGGCAATCACCGCAATCCTACTCTCTTTAATACCCCAATCCATATTGTAATTTGCTAATGAATACGAAAAAATATGTAAAATGGCGCGAAATCTAAAGAACTTTTAAAAATAATGAACCCGTTTCAAATTCAAAGTAATTAAAAATTGAAAAAAAGAAAAGTATGTATCAGTAATTATGGTCGAACTAGTTATAATTGTAGGGCTGATTGTCATCGCTATGACCACATAAAGTATTCTTACGGCCGGTTTCAATAACGTAACTACCAATAACTGCCTGTAAAAATAGCTAACTTAGGTGGCGAATCTGACATTTGTGCGTCTCGATAACCGTCGATGGGTAGAAAATCTTACCTTTGACATTAAACTATCGTTGGGAGGACTGTCACCTAACTCGGGTAATAATCTTCATAGAAAAGAAAAATAAAAAAGAGCGTTTCAATAACGCTTTTGACAGCTAACATTAGTTCATAGAATAACTAGCTGTTATAAAATTATAAACTGCCAAAATCGACCGTTTAACAATAAGTAAACCAATGATACGCGATGAAAATTGCCGATACAACCTTCAAAAGACATACAAAAATCAAGAAAATGAGACAAGAAAAATCAAGAACGCATTTACTAGCTAAACGTACATAATATCACTACTATCGTAGTAGGTTAGGTACGGCTATGAGATCGTCGTCTCAGTACCCAGAAACATACATTACACTACCCGAAATCAGGGTCCAAAATCAAACCGATATACACCTTTCTTTTTAAGGTTTTAGATTCAGTGTAGGTATAATAAGCACATCATTAGCACGTTAGAAAAATAAAAACACTGACGTCCTCAAATTTCACACATCACATTTTTAACAAATTAAACACACATCAACCTATAAACTATAGAATGGTTCAGTACAGTTTTCACCCAGTTTAAGCAGTTAGAATAATTAAAAATCTTGCACACATTAAAATCCGATGAGAGTCATTATCAATTTATCATACATCAATTATTTATGATAATTTTTTGTATTCGCAGTCGAACAGATAAATAGCGTACATTTTAGCCAAATCTTCAGGAATCGGCTTTCATTTTTTATAAGTCATAGCTTATAAACGAATGCTATAATATTTTAATAAACTTACGCGCGCATGCCTAAAGAGTATTACGCAAGCGCGTGTAGTGCTCAACTAGCGCGTTTAGTTGTTTTAATTTTTTCAACTATTTAATATTTCTAAATATAATAAACATAGGTTTTTTAGTATGATTATCAAGATATATAATAAAAATAGAGATAATGTAACTAATCTAATACGTTATATTAAAAACAATATTTTTTTAGAATAACTAACATACAAGATTATTTTTGCTGCGTGCAAAAATAAAACGTCTGGGAAGGAAACAATTACTAGAGTGAGGAGACTATTACTATCGTTAGTCTAACTTATCTTTACGTAAATATTGATATTGAAACGACGGTAACGGTAACTGTTAATGTTGCATTTAACCTTTGGTAGCTTGCTAGAGTTAAACTGTCGGTAAGTTATTGAGATCGAGGTGACATTTGTTGAGCGTTTTTGCAACGATGGGATCGCGTCATATTTGACTGTATAGATTTTTTTTGGTGGCCAGTGGCGTCATCCATCGACTCAATTGTGGCAACCTTAGGCGTAGAAAGTCCGAGATCGGCTCAGCTAATCTCAATTTCCTCTCCAAAAGATCGATTTAGGGTTTTGTTTTTAATGGACTTCTTTTGTTTTTCTTTTTCTTCCTTTAGGTACCTATTTATTTTAGCAGGTTTCACTTTCCATAATGTTTTAAGGCTATATTGACGGTGATGTCATGACGACTGATCTCAATTTTTGAGGAATTGTTTTCTAATAGTAAGTTCTCGATTTCTAGATGAGCAGTTAAAAGTTGAGACTTGAGATAAAAAACTTGAGAGGTGTCAAGGGACACCCAGATGGAACGAAGTACCTTTCGATAAATTAGTGAAGGAATTATAATAAAATTATTTCTTATTAACAAAAAAAAATATATATTAATTATTAAATATTATCTATGTATCTATTATTAATAATTAATTATTATTATATTTTCGAAACGAAAATAACTGGCTTGCTTTCTATGAAAGAAAGAGAAAGAAACACGCGCACGCCACGTACGGCTTACAACTATAGCAAAAAGTGTCGTTACAACTTTTGGTCTTAATTTTTACTCCTTACGATGACATTATTTTCAGCCTTTTTTTTTGGGTGTTAATAAAATTCCAGAAAGTTATCTAACGAAATCTTAATAGTATTAAAAAAAATCCAAAAAGTATGTCTCCGTAAGGACTCAGGATCGAACTCACACTTAGTGCGTCTGCTGATTACTGTATGTACTATTTGAACGTTGACTGCTAAACTCAAATTAGTGGTGTGTATGCATTTCACATTAGCTAAAGTCAAAAGTTACTTTTTATAACCATATTAGGTAATGTTTTGGGTCGTTTTGTGTGTTCTGACTCACCACCAGTCGACGAACAGGAGCTGTCCGTGCTGCTATGACTAACCGTTCTTTGCACTTTGGTATTATTTTGATTTAGAAACTCTGTTTTTCTTTGATTGACGTATATTTTTCGATAATCGAACTTCACTGACTCTAGGTTTGTTTTTTTTTTATCTTTTTATAATAAAGGTTTAGTAGTAGACTTATTAAAACTCCAAAAAATTTTTTTTCGGTTGCCGAGAAATCTACGACACGTCTAACTACGGGCGGTAGCGCTACTCTCTCGGATAGAGATAGTACCATAGGTCATATTAGTTCTATTATAATGAATAAAAACATTATAAATAATAACAAAATCCAATAAGTATAAAACGTCACAACAATTACCAAAAAATATAAATACATAAAAATAAACTCCTTATATTCCTATAGTACGTACAATAATTATCCCTATTAATATATAAATGTGAATGTAAGTTTGTTTGTTAAGCTTTCACGCGAAAACTACTTAACCGATCATCATGAAACTTTGTACACATATTCTTGGAGGTTTAGAAGTAACATAGATTATAAAAAAAGGGCAGGGAAAATTTACGCAGGCGAAGTTGCGCTGGACAGCTAGTATTATCTAATGTATAAATTAGCACGCAAACGCAAATATCTTTATTACATAAAACTATATTAATGATTATTTGAAAAACTAAAATTAATACATACTAAGAATAATAAAATTGTGATATGTTTTAAAAAAATGAAGTCAGGCGGCAATTCCAAGTGTAAAGCTTACAACAAGAAGCTGCCAGAAAACTTATGAGTCACTCTTTTAAAATCATCAAGTTTTTATTTACATAAATAATGTTATTGAACGTACCAGTGTGTTTAGTGAATGTAAACGTTTATAAATCAAGGATAATAAAATAATAATACTAAAGGTAACTGTAAAATAGGAAAATATAAACATATTTACCAAACTCAGTAGTTCACTTCTAACATAGTTTAGATAATCCTGAAAGCAGTTCAATCCCAAAAGTCTTCTATTTGTTCAATTATTGAGTAGTAACTTTTCATACACTTTATGGTACCATTTAACTTAATTTCTGAATTTAATTGTAGAAACGTATACATTGCCATCGAAATCATTTGTTTACTTTTTGTAACCTTGACGCTGGTACAACAAGTTTAGGTTGGTTGCTTGTTCATGCACATACTCAAATTGTAACATAAATTATTTTAAGTACCTATTACTAATATTTAACTATTACTAATATCTATTATTATTGATTAATTGCTTACGCTTCAACATATCTGATGACAAGGTATTAGAATGTAATTCATTCGTGTATAGCATTCATTTTAATTACTTACTTATTACTAAAGGGGATCCCATTGCTGGGCAAAGGCCTCCCCATCCTCTTCCAATCGTATTTGTTACGGGTGTGGCGCGTCCACAGCACGCCCATACCGCGGAACTGTTGTAGCTCGTCGCGCCAGCGTACCCGCGGCCTACCGCGCCGCCGTGTAACGTAGTGCGGTCACCACTCCGTGATATCTCGGGTCCATCTGCCGTCGGTCAAGCGCATCAAGTGTCCGGCCTTCGGAATTTGACGTTTTGCGGTGGAAACAATAGACATTTTTTTTTGCAAATAATTAGACTGGCGTTAACGAATTCGCCACGAAACGAATGTCTTAGGGTTTTGTTAGATATTTTTTATATCAGTTTCAGGTTGAGTATACATCTCTCCATTTTTCTTTGCGCTATTTTTATCCCATGTATTTCCAACGAAGACCATCACAGTATTATTGGCGTAGGAAAATATGTGGCCGTTCTTATTTTTCTGACTACTTAGGTCGTTAATGTATATAAGGAAAAGTGTAGAGCCTAGTACGTTTTCGGGACTCCGCATGACACTGCGACGCTGGTATACTGATTCAGTCTCAACTTTTGAGTCCTCTCTGATAGGTACCTTTTGAATAGAGATAGTGCAGTACCATTTTTTTTCAGTTTGTGTACAAGAATAGGGACTGAAACCGTGTTGAAGGCTTTTTTAGGTCTTTGAACAGTTATAAGCACTTACGGGCCTTATATAGTTCTTCAGTAACAAGTTTAGAGAGTGCCAGAACTGCGTCTTTAGTAGACTTGCCGTATTGCGAGGGAGACAGTATTTGATATCTATTGAAGTAGTTTACTAGCCTCAAATTTAAGTTTTTACAATATTTTATAGAGATCTGTAAGTATGGCAATTGGTCTATAATAGCCGATATCATCCTTGTCCCCACTCTTGAACTCCAAGTTGAGTTGAGTGAAATGTACCTTGTTGAAAGCAAAGGATAACGAGTTGTGTTATTATGGACACAAGTTCACTTTTGGTCAATTTTATAAAAATGGTGGGAATATAATCCCAGCCAGAAGCACGCTCAGATTTTAAATTCATGTGTGTTTTTTCAACTTTATTTGTGTCTGTTTCCAATAGACCAAAAGAGTTAAGTTGAGGTAATTGGATGATAGTTTTGATATAATTGGTTTGTTTATTTTAGGCAGGGTGTAATATTTTATTATCATATCTAGTACAACCCAAGTGGAGAATCCATGTTATCTCCTCGCTTAAATATTTTCCAATTTCGTCGTCATTGTTTTTGTGTGTTGTTACATCTCTTCGAATCATTTGTTTTGTCTGTTTGTTTTGAGGTGCTTTTTCTGTTCAATCGTTTTATTGGTTATTTCACACTAGCTGTCCCGCGCAACTTCGTATGCGTAATTTTCCCCGTTTTTTAAACATTTCTCGTCGCTTCTCCGCTCCTATTAGTCGTAGCGCGATGTTATATAGCCTATAGCCTTCCTCAATAAATGGGCTATCCAACGAAAAAAGATTTTTTCAAATCGAACCAGTAGTTCCTGAGATTAGCGCGTTTAAACAAACAAACATACAAACAAACAAACAAACAAACTCTTCCGTTTTATAATATTAGTATAGATTATTTGATGAGAGCATATACGATACGTATATGCTCTGTAAGGTATAATTGTTTCGAAGATGTACGAAGTAGATACGAGGGTGGATTGAAAAGTTCGCGGCCTCAGCAAGAAAACAATATAAAATATAAACAAAAGTAATTTTATTTTTCCACGTAATCTCCACTTAACTCAATGCACTTCTTCCATCTGGTTTCCAACGCCTGTATGCCGGTCATAAAAAAAGTTTCTTCAAGGCCTTCAAAAAAGTCACCCACCGCGGTTTCAACCTCCTCATTTGATGAAAATTTTTGACCTCCAAGGTGTTTTTTAAGGTTTGGGAATAAATGAAAGTCCGAAGGTGCCAAATCAGGGGAATAGGCGGGATGGGGCAGTAATTCAAAGCCACAATCACGAATTTGAGCCATTGATTCAACAGACGTGTGCACGCGTGCATTATCCTGATGGAACAACACTTTCTTGCTGAGTAGTCCTGGCCTTTTCTCTTTGATCGTTTCACGCAAATGACGTAAAAGGGTGCAGTAATAAGCAGAGTTTATAGTCTCACCTTTTGCAAGGTAGTCCACCATGATGACACCCTTAGCATCCCAAAAAACTGACGCCATCACCTTGCCAGCTGACAAAATTGTTTTGGCTTTTTTTGGAGTCGGTTCATCAGGTTTTTTCCACTGCTTGGATTGCTGTTTTGACTCTGGGGTGTAGTGGTGTACCCAGGTTTCATCCATTGTAACAAATCTGTCCAAAAAATCTTGTGGATCAGTCTCAAACATTTCCAAACTGTCGCGAGAAATCGTGAGCCGTATTCGTTTTTGTTCAACTGAAAGCAATCTGGGGACCCACCGCGCAGAAACCTTAGAAAATCCAAGTTCATTGACTATGATGTTTTGTGTTCGTTCATATGAGATGCCAATAGTGTCAGCAATCTCCCTGATGGTCAATCTCCGATCTGCCAATATCAGATCACAGATTTTCCCAATGTTTTTTTCAGTCGTAGACGTCGTAGGCCGGCCGGAGCGAGGGTCATCTTCAATACTCTCTCGTCCGCGTTTAAATTCTGCAACCCACTTTTTCACAGTCGTATACGATGGAGCAGATTCCCCCAATGTTGTTGACATATCTTCGTGAATCTCTTTTGGAGTCAGTTTTTTTTTAAACAGGTATTTGATGACCGCACGTTGCTCAATTTTCTCCATTCTTTAAAAACGCTGCACTTAGGCTCACAAAATTCAGTCTAATTTAAAAACAGATAATGCTATTGTGACAGAATTTTACAATGTGACAACCAGAGAGTAAACAAATCGAATGAGGTCAGTTACATTAAAATAAGTCAAGTATTTATGTGGTAGGCCGCGAATATTTCGATCCACCCTCGTACATTTGGGCTGCCATTTTTATTTCATGGGTAAAAACATTGTATTTTCCTGTGTCCCGGTTACTTGTTTAACTTTTGTGTTTAGTTGTAATGATGAGAAATTGTCAATAAATGGTTGGTTTGCGTCTGGATTGGTGAAGTCACAAAAACCTTTTTCTAACATACACTTTTTGTAACGTAACGTACAACGTACGTTTTTAAACATCTAAGTACTCTATGGTCGGAGTTAAATTGGAATTAGTTTATGACATTCACATTTTCGAACCGTGTTAGGTTGTTGGCGATTATAAAATAGAGCTCTACTCTGATGTTTGAGTCTGGAAACATCCAGGTCCACTTTTGTGCTTTTTGTTTTATGAAGTAGGTGTTATTATTTGTAAATTATTTTCTAATTTTATCAGAACTCTACTAGTTTTTGTCTATTTCTGTTTTTTTTTCTGGCTGCATAGGGTCAATAATGTCTCTGCATTGTTGCTTTTTATTTCATTATAGATTTGACTTAGATTCTCATTAAACATTGAGGATTCCTTGTCTTCTTGGTGCATAACATTGTATTATATCTATTACTTCATAAGGTTATATTTTAAATGTAAGTATTGTGATCCTTTCAGTAATGCCTTGAAATTGTATATATTGTTTTCGATTGTTTATTTATACCAAATCCAACTCCATATATAGTTCTATGGTTTGCCCATAATGGTAATGTATATAAGGTCGGGGCAAAAGTATTTTCGTAATTTTATACAAAGAAAAAAAAAATAATATGTATAATTATATATATACCGTTTTGATCGATGACTTGTTGCCATCTTGTGGTTAGTGCCATGATACCATTGCTGTGATTTTTGATCAAAAATCTGACAAGTAGTTTTTACAGTGTTCTTTTGAGGTTAACTTTATGCTTTCTAAAGACTTCTGATTTGACCGAAACAGGTGGAAATCTAATGGAGCAAGATCAGGGCTATACGGGCTATAGGGCTATACGGAGGATGCATCAACACATCCCAGCCGCTCTCTCAATTTTGCTATAGATGAGTGAGACGGTCTGGCGTTATCATGATGGAACACCACGCCCTTCCTGTTCATCAGCTCCGGCCGGTTTTTCTTATTGGCTTCTTTTAACCTCACCAGTTGCTGACAGTAGAGGTCAGAATCGATAGTATTACCCGACGTCAAAAGCTCATAGTGGACGATTCCTTTCAAATCCCACCATACACACAGCATCACTTTGTTCCGAGTCAGGACGGGCTTTGTCTCGGTTGTGGGGCTTGTCCTGCTTATCGTAAGTGACCCATTTTTCGTCACCCGTAACCCGTAATCAACCGTTTAAGAAATGAATCGGAATTGTTACGTTTCTACAAAGAATCGCAAATGGAAACACGTTGCATTAAGTTTCTCTTAGTGAGTTTATGTGGTACCAAATATCAAGGTTTTTCTTGTCCCTAGACTTTTGTAAATGACGTTAAACTGTTTTGTGGTCAACATCCAGTTCTTCAGCAATATCGTAACTACTAACATGTCGATCTTGCTCCACTTTTTAAAAGTTGGCACTGATTTAATCCTTACCAGGGCGTCAAGAGCGAGGCGAGCGAGCCTCATCCTTCACACTAAAATTTCCAGACTTGAAACGCTTGAACCACATTTGTGATACCGCATTAGCGCATTTTCACAGATCTCTGTTGGTCTCATACGTAACACTTTGTTATATAATTTCTCCATCATATTTTCGTATTTGGTTTCATCAAAGAATCCATATTTTTATATCTGGGATCCAAACATAGGACTGAGTACAGACTAAGTTCTATTTAATCATTGTCTTCGATATATCTCTTTTTTACAGAACCGTGAGTTTAATTCCTTAATAGTCGTGCACCATGTTATTTATTTCTAGCATCTAGTTGGATTTGTGTTCGAATTGTCGTAAATGTACTTTAATTGTTTGCAATAAATAATACTGAAGGACATGTTTAAGTTATTTTACGACCTAATGACTATATATAATAATTTTATCGAATCATTCGTTTTGTCTGTTTGTTAAGATATTTGAGGTGCTTTTTCTGTTCAATCGTTTTATTGGTTATTTCACATTATTTGATGAAGTATCGTGTATGCTCTGTAAGGTATAATTGTTTCGAAGATGTACTTTAATTGTTTGCAATAAATAATACTGAAGGACATGGTTAAGTTATTTTACGACCTAATGACTATGGTCAGAGTTTCAAATATTTCTAGCATTTGAATAGCTTGTCTATTTACTCATTTTGGATTAAGATAACGATTATGGAGACTGCGGCGTTTTTATCTAATCAAAGGTGGACTTTCACCGAGTAGCTACATATTTTTAAAGTTTAAGACTAGGTAGATTCATACTCTGGGTGGTTGCATAGGAACTTCGTTTGAAATAATAAACTATGATTTTTATTTTGTCTACCACTACTTGAATGTCTTTGATCCCTGCTTGGGAAATAAGATTGAGGGAATGAGCAAAAATACTCAAGTAGCGCTATTCACCTAAACGCACTGCAGTTTTCATATGCATTTTCATAGCTGCAACGAAATAAAGAAGATATAGAAAGAAAGAAGAAATAATTTCTTTCTTTCTTTCTTTCTTTAATTACTGTGACAATCGCTTTAATAAGAATTTGCCGTTCTGACAAAATGTCTTTCATCTTTTTGGCGATATCTATGGCAGTATGGCGCTCACTGAATGAGACACAACCCACAAATCACTGTTTGTAATCATTCCACAATTATTGTCAACTATACCTATATAATACGCCGTAACTGTGTAAAACTTTCTTCTGTCCTTGGTGTCCATTAGTAGTTAGACACACTGCAAAAGCGCGATTTAAACTATTTTTAACTTTTTCAACATTGATTGATTGATTGTTTCATTATTGAAGGGATTGAAACAACTTCTTGAAATATTATATTTTCATAACGACGCTTACAATGCTTATTCACAAAAGGAAAATGTTATTAGAATAATGGCGGGCGGCCAGAAAACAAGAAAAAAATACAGCGCCCCTAGCGGCTAAATATGATACAATTTGGTTGCGTTTACAAATAATATCTAACACCCACCTTTGAACTCAAGCCCCATTTTTGCTGAACAAAACATATGTTTCGCAGAAGTAGTACCTTTAGTATGAATATCATCTCATTACCTTTACAATAACAAAATTATCTATTACTAGTCAAAACAACAACTCTTTAAGAAATGTCAAAACGCAGATTTTATTTATGGAGATTCATAAAAATACCGGACTATGACGTCACAATTTTTTTCACGTCAAATCACTTCTTTTAAGGATATGATCAATTAAAAAAAACAATTTAACACAAAATTCAATCGGGACTTAACGGCATTTTAAATGTCAGGTTTATTTACCAATTAGTCCTATGGTTTTTTTGTCTAGGAAACCAGCCTATTAATAACATGTTGCATAAGTAAATGATGTCTGATATCAATATGCTGACATTTAGGTTAATAACAGTCAATTGTAGAGAGTCTTATAGCACTTTGACTATCACTAAAGATAATGAGAGGTTCTTCTGTTTGACAACCAAGCTCCCCTTAAGTTAAGCTGGCGTAACCACAACGCCTCCTGCGTGTTTTTTTGTTTCCTTGACGATCATGAGATAGCACCTCGCTGCATTACATTTATTTATTTAAAAATTTAAGAAACTTACAGCTACACAATAGATAAGAATAACATAAAGAAGGCCAATTAAAAGTTTACGCTAAAAGAACATAATACATACAATAGTAATTACATCAGTAGACAATGAATTTATTAAACTAAAGACATGTGAATTATACAACACAAAAGAAAGATACCATAAAAAATAAATACTAAAAAAAGGAAGTTTTTTGTTAAGGTTTTTCTTAACTTAGGGATACTAGTGTTGAAAAGATCGATTTCAACATCACGACTCGTCGCGTTATAATTACGGTGTGCTCTAATTAGGCATGAGTTTTGTCTGTACGTAGTCGTAACCCGAGGTATGTGTAAAAGATTTGGATTACGCAAAAATCTGGATGGTATACACAAGCCTATTTTATTCATCAACTCGGGAATGTCAGTTGATCCATTAACAATACTAAAAAGAAATGTTAAATCAGCTATATTTCTTCTTTGGTGACGAGGCAAAATATGAAATTTCTCACATCGACTTTCATAGTCCGGTAAATAGGTTCCTGAACGGTACTGAATAAACCTCATAAATTTTCCTTGTATGCGTTCCAACCGGTCAATATAGGTGTTGTAATTGGGATTTCAAACTTGTGATGCATACTCAATACAGAATTTTTATAGTTTTGATGCTCTTAAATTCAGACGAAAGCCTTAAAATAAAACCTAGTGCCTTTGAATCCTTATTTGCTATATTATGAATGTGTGCGTCAAATAGAAGTTTCGAGTAAAAAGTAACACCTAAATCTTTGATCAGATTGACTCTACTGAGTGATGTGTTTGCGAGGCTATAGCTGTAGGAAACCGGTTGAGGTCTACGGGTGAATGTACAAACGTAGCACTTCACGATATTTTATCCATCCTATTAACTTTGCAGTAAGCTTCAAAGCTGTCTAGATCTTTCTGAAGGAGAAGTGTGTCTTCGGGTGTATCTATTTTTGTCATAATTTTTATGTCATCTGCATATAATAATATTTTGGAATACTGAAAATTAGTGGCTACATCGTTAATGAAAATGTTAAACAGAAGAGGACCTAGCAAAGATCCCTGGGGAACCCCAGAAGGAATGCGCATGGGTCTAGATGTATATCCGTACAAAACCACAGTGTGACATCTATTTTCTACGCATGACTTAAACCACCTGTATAAATTGCCTCTTATACGTACACGTAAAAGTTTGTGCATCAGGATCCTATGGTCTATCCTATCGAAACATTTGCTGTAGTCGGTATAAATAACATCCACCTGTGATCCCTGCGACATTGACTCTGTCAGGAAATCGCTGCAAAGAACCAAATTTGATGTTGGTGGTGTGGTATACACAATTCTTGCATTACCGTCTTTTCGTCATGCTTTAATAAGGCGTAAATATAAGCAGGTCAACGACCCACAACGGCAATGTAAGTATTTCCTTCGAAATTATAGTATACACATGGGTCGGTCTTACATTGTCGCATTTGTTAGAAAGATACGTAGAATCTGTAGACATTGTAGCCAGTTCTACGAGTTTCTAACACAATATGATATAAACAGAACTGATACGACTACTATTTTAAATACTACATTTATTATTCGGTCAGGATATATAACTACTTTAATATCTGGATTCACTTTATCAGGATGTATATAAGTCAGTGACTTGATCATCTGTTAACTCGGAATGCTAACTTAATGTGATCTTAAACTTCAACCAGGGTGGTAAATAATACAAAGAAATAAATGGCAATTATCATATACCATAAAGATACCTTGTAACATATTTCAATACACAAAAACACTAATACAATAATGCTGTAGGGTAGACTGGGTACAGTTGTGCCAGGGTACGGTAGTGACAGTCGTTATAACCGCGAATCTATACGGAATTCGGGAAAAAGTGTAAGGGAAAAAAGAAGCGCAATGCATGTTTACACATGTTGCCCCATATTGCATTAGCCGGTGCGCGACGTAAACAAAAGCAGGAGGCCACACTGCTTTTTAACAGCCAAAAGTAAGTTTTCTTGTTCGGATTTTTTAAATATTTACTTCTATTGATATACATAACTAATAAATTAACAAAATTATTGACGGTCAAACCTAAATTGTCACAACCGTACCCAGTCTACCCTACACAACATACACATACACACAAACAGTACTACAAAATTATAAACAATATTACAATAGTACCACAAAGTACTATAGTGTACTTATGAATCTTTTTAATAAGTATATCCTCATGAAAACATAATCACTGTAAAACAGTTGTTATGAACCACACAAGACAATATTCATCGAATCACATTGCAATATCATGCCATCAGTCAATATACACAATCCACAAACACATTAATATTACAACTGTTTCACAATAAAGCAACTTTATAAGATCGTACCTGTCCCGTTAGAAGATGGTGTCAGAATATCTTTCGATCAAAGTCTAACGGTCCTTTCATAAGCCAAATTCACCAAATATTATAAATATTATGAAAATATTTTACTTTCTATATTTTATTTAACCCATAAAATAATTCAACACATAGAACCGTGTTAATTAAATCATTTATTATTGGAATGGTTTTACCAATAATACACACCACTGCTGTAATTAATTTCGATATATGAAGCAACTAACCACAACAACATTACGTATTTGACATCTCAATCAGTATAATATAAACTGTGATGTGATTATTGTTTTTATTCATTAACAAACTATATGGTGCTTCTATAATGTGTTATAATCATCTCAAGTCATTTACATATGAATTACAACATAACCTGTAAGTACTTTTACTTTGTCATAACCTACTTCGTGATTCAATTATTATTGTTCACATAACTTAGACAACAATTGACGTATAGTCTGTTATTTTATTATAAACAAACCGTACCCAAGTACCTACTTCTATAATATCAATTTATACTGTCATAAACCATTCTGTGTTACAAACATTGTTCGCGTTACTTAGGACACAATTATTACTCATAAATATGTCTACTTTGTAGCCATATCTCTCACATTCCTATGGTTTGTAATATAATATTTTGTTTAATATTCCATCGTCTACTAGCTTGCTTTAAGCCATATATGGATTTATGTAAATGTCATACTTTTGATCCTTGCACATATAGTTCCGGCCGGACCTTTTTATTTAAATATTACTTTATAGCCACATTTATCTATGCTACCCACAGACGCTAAACCAGGAACATAAAGAACATTTCTCACCTGAATATTCTCTTTGGCTACATTGATATTGATACATGCAGACTCGGGCGCATCCACGCATAGACATATGCATGGATGCACCCGAGTCCACAAACCACTTGTCACTTGAACCGTCAAATGTAGCTGAAAACGCTGCAACAAACTAAGTACTATCTATTTTTAGACTATTTGTTTGTAGTTTTCTTCGGGTTCTTGCAAAACTTTACATAATTGTTACAGTTGTAGCATCTCGGTCCCTTTGGTTTATCAGAATACTGATTGTTCTTCTTAAAGTTTGTGTATAAGGTTGCACCCTATCTGTTGACTTTATTTCCTGTGCGCTAGCACAGGAAATAAAGAGAGAGAGCTGTACACCCAAACTTTCCAGCCCCATAATCACGGGCGCATATACTTCGGGAAGACCTGCAAGCATTAGCCTTCCGAGCCATTTTTCATTGACTTCAAAGTTAATATTTCTGAGTTTGTGTGCGGTCGTCATAATTTTGTTGACGTAGCCTTCGACACTATTGCTGGATCCCAGTGATGTATTGACTAAGTTTCACAATAGGCCTACTTTTCTTTAAACCTTTGTCGTCGAAAGCACTTTTAAGATTGTTCCAAACTTCTTTTGCGGTTTTGCAATTTCGCACGTGAACATCATTTTGCAAATCGATTAACAAAATCAACTTAGATCTTGCCTTTATGTCTTTCTTAAGATCAATCTTGTATCTGCACTAGATTCCACGCACTCCCAGAGGTCCTCGTGCTCCACATATGTATTTACGCTGAACTTCCACGTTTCGAAATTCTCACGGCCGGTGAGTTTCTCTAAATGAAATATATTTGAGAGCATTTTTCTTGAATCTGCTGAGTAGATCCCACGCCGAACTACGCTCCCATGAAGAGTGTTACCATGAAGGGATTGAAACAACTTGGTTTCGAAATATTATATATTCGTAAAGACGCTTAGAATGCTCATTTACAAAGGAAAAAAATATAAGAACATTTGCGGGCGGCCAGGAAACAAGAAAAACATACAGCCTAGCCCTAGCAGCAAAATATGTTACAATTTAGTTGCGTTCACAAATAGTATCTAACAATTATATATTGCAGGTATTCACGAATTGTTTTATTAAATTCACATTTTCTACAACACTGAAGAGGTGATATTCTTTGGTATAATAATTCTCACTAACTACCTATCTATTTCTTTTTGTTTCCTTGTGTTAATATTTTTGTTGCAAAAAAAAATATATATTTTGAGATGCTGATACATTTGAAGTAATTAAGGCGGAACAGAGCTGAAAACACTAAATGTTGTAAATGTTGACTGGGTGACAATTGGATTTATTGAGTGGTATATTAATATAATTAATAATTATTTGGTTTAAGATCTGCTTGCCTTACTTTATGTTAAGTCGGGTGCTTTTTATTAATATGTCATATATAGTAAACATGTAAAGTTATTAGCAACTGATAATTTAATTGCTGATAACAAATATAACAACAAGATTCTAAGGCGCTATTAGTAACTTTGTAGATATTTAAAGATCAAAGTTTGAATATTTTCTCTTTATTAATATTACATAAAGTTAAAATTACAAAAAAAAAATTTGTTCTTTCAAAATTATTATGCTTATATTTTTCCTTATATGTTCTTATAGGAATGCTATTTTTGAGAAATTTTACATTCTGATGAATTGAAATTTGGTGTGTTCAACGTTGTCAAATAAAGTGTTTTGCAGACTCTTATTGACCTTTGTTCCACAATAAATTAAAAAAAGTAGGATTATACTGTTTGACTCGCTCAAGAAAAGTATAAAAATAATTACGAGTAGGTACTACGAGCATACGAGACATACATGTCCGGTTACCTCATGCAATATTTTCTCTCAAAACAAACCTTCTAAAACGATAATAAAAAAAGGTAGATTCCGGGATTTCACCTGATTCTTCTTCATTCGATTGTTGCGCCAGGGCGCAATGTTGAGTTAACTCAAAATTGCTACTACTTTGGGATTGTCCGGCACGCATTGCATCTAAGCAGTGCTCAATATTGATACGAGCAGCAATTTCACTTAACATCTGCAATGGTAAGAAAGAAATCCGCACTACTTTGTAACACAACGTTCTAAAAACAAATTGATATTTGCCATTTTACAGTGACAACAGATTACAAATAACTAGCGTTTCATTCTTAGTTGAATGAATCCAAAAGTTCAAACTGTAATGAGCTTATTTCAATTATTCTATTGTAAATTAAGTAAAAAAGTTCAAGAAGCACTATTTTCATTTATTATTGTTGTAAATTTTCTGCGCATGCAAAAACAAATGTTGAGTACGAAAGCTCTATTGTTAGTGTTAGTACCCACGATTTTTGCGAAAGGTGAAAGCTGACATGAAAAAGTGTTGATAATTTACTTGTAACTAGACTTTTATTGAATACTCCCCAAAATCAACCAAAAGTAAAAAAATCGGGCAAGGGCATGTTAGGCCACGTACAATATGGGGTTCCGTAGTCAACCGTAGTCCCCCCCTGTTGCTTTTGTTCAACGTCAGACATACTTAATAACATTTTTCAATGGAATTTGTACGAAATTTTGTTACCTACTACTCAACTACTTTGTTACTTCTAAACTTGTTAAGCCTGCTTAACTGTGATAGTTTTCCATTTAATTTCACTATATATAATACAAAACAGTTTATATATTTTGATTGGCTTTATAAACTTTAACCTGTGTTAGTTACACCATTTATAACTCAAGAAAGGCTGGACAATTTTGTATGATTTTTGAATTTGCCTTCATCCGGAATTAAATAATAAATATTAAAAATCACGCCCTTCCTGTTCACCAGCTCCAGCCGGTTTTTCTCAATGGCTTCTTTTAACCTCATCAGTTGCTGACAGTAAAGATCAGAATCGATAGTTTTACCCGGCGGCAAAAGCTCATAGTGTACGATTCCTTTCCAATCCCACCATACACACAGCACCACTTTGTTCCGAGTCAGGACAGCTTTGCCACGGTTGTGGGGCTTGTCCATGCTTCGACCACGATCACGATCTTTTTCGGATAGTCTTATCGTAAGTGACCTATTTTTCATCACCCGTAATCGACCGTTTACAAAATGGGTCGCAATTGTTACGTTTCAACAAAGAATCGCAAACGGAAACACGTTGCATTAAGTTTCTCTCAGTGAGATCATGTGGTACCCAAATATCAAGTTTTTTCTTGTACCCAGACTTTTGTAAATGAAGTAAAACTGTTTTTGTGATCAACATTCAGTTCTTCAGCTATATCGTAACTACTAATACGTCGATCTTGCTCCACTTTTTCAAAGATGGCCCTGATTTTATCCTTGACAGGGCGAGCATCATCCTTCACACTAACATTTCTAGACTTGAAAGGCTTGAACCACATTTGTGCTACTCGTATTGATACCGCATTACGTCCTTAAACCGCACAAATTTTATTCGCGGCGTTCGTAGCATTTTTACCTTTTCTTGTAATAAAACTTAAAAATGTACTTTTCTTACTTGAAAATCTTTTTTCTTTTTTTTACTATGAAAATACTTTTGCCCCTACCTTTATCTCATCACAACAATTACATTTTAGGCTAGAATGACCAAAGAGATGTTCAGTATCATCGTAATTAAGTTGAAGCCAACTACTAATTGTTTTTTTTGTACGTCGTTTTTGTAAAACTGAGAATTTTTAATGTTTTGGTTACTTTTTGGGTTTTGAGAACATTTTTTGTAGTTTTACTGCATGTCGATCTACGGGGTTAAATATTCTTTTGCCAAATAAGAATGAGGATTTTTAAGTTAGGAGTGAGTGTTGCTTGATTAATGTAGTATATATATAAAAAATTCACTTCTTAACACTTTTGTGTTTTTCTTGTGTTGCGCTGTCGGATATCGATATGGTCGGAAATATACTTTTGTGGCACTACGAGAAAGCCTTTGACTCCATTGAAACCTGGGCGGTTCTGGACACTTTGCAACGATCGTATTGACTGGCGATGTATCGAGGTGCTGAGAGGCTTGTATGACACAGGCACCAATTACAAATATCAAATATCTCTATTTCGTCATCATACGTAAGGTTTTAGGTACATATGGATTTAAACTGGCATAATTTTTATGTCTAACGACATACTAGTTTTTGTTTCAACGAAATCGAGCAAGTAGTTTTGAAGTTACGATAATTTTTCGTTGTTTTAAAGTTTCATTGGCTCCGTGACGTCACATCGCTGTCCGCCTCTCAGCGGAATCGAATTGAAGTCTTACGCGAATCATCGAAATTCACCATCAAATTTTCTGTAAGAGGGTAAAATAGAGGTTGCAAGTTGTATGAAACGTCAGTTTTGAGTAAGATATGTGAAATTTCGTATTTGACTTATGGGTTTAAAATAAAGAAGCACATTTTTCAGCGTTTTTGTAAAATTTTGAAACTTCGTCAGTTTTGAAGTTAGAGCTGGAAATTTTCGTATTTGGCTTTATGGTTTCAACGTTTTAGGAAAATTAACTCTTTATTTATGGTAGTAAAAAATCACTCATGCAGGTGAAGCCGCGGACGAATAACAGTATTAGATATGGATGACAAAAAAACAATATGATAACTTGCCTCAAATACCAACTTAAATTTAGAGACCCTTATGTTTTCAAAAATCTGCTTTTTTGGCCGCGTAGATACGATGGTACCTGCAAAACCTATACCTTATTTGTGTGCGTACTGTCACGATGACGCAGCCCTTTGACAAGCTGGTACCGGGCCTGTGCCTCAGGTATTGGGCGTTGAAATAAAAAAAAAAAATCCGCAAATCAAACACTTCGTTTTATTGCTGAAATATAAATATTACACACTCAACATATACCACCACAAACTAACTCACAGTAATTAATACCATTGAACTTCATCAATTACGATCAGATCGGTCAGCTATCTCTAACTCACAGTCCAAGACTGTCTTTTATTTCCTTCTAATATCAAACGAGTTTCACGCATAAAGGTTCTATCAACATCGTTTATGATGTATTTGCTTGACACTTCGGCAACTAATGAAAAAAAAATCTTATATCCAATTTTTTTATTTTATTTCAGTCAAACAGTTAGCAATACAGATATCGGTGACCACCTAATCTCACATATTCATTATTTTACTCTAGATAAAATAATCACAATCGAGCTCCTATCCCATGACCAACTGAAAAAACATCCTTAAATACACAGTTTAAAATTCTAAACAAGAATACAGGAAACCAACCAAAAGAAATTACCTACTCCTATTACTTTATTCGGTAATAGATGGCATCATCAGTGCAGATCTTTCCATCAACGCTCATTAGACATGAAAATTGGAAATACAAAATATTAGAATTAAATCTAACCTTTAAAAAATAATCATCTACCAAAACTAAATAATCCTACAGGAATTACCCTCATTAACCAATGTGGAACGTTAAAACAAACATATTACTAAGTATAATTAGCATCGACAATTCATTATTAACCTTTTTGACAGTCGGCTAAAAATTTCAATTCATAACCATGACACGGTATATTTAAAAAAAATGTCAGTTGTCATTAAATATATTCATCTTGCACTTAATCCTTATATCTTATCTTATATCTTTAAACGAGCAATTCTTGTATATATATACATAAATATATAATCTGAATCTCGGCAACGGCTCCAGCGATTTTCTTAAAATTTAGTATGCAGGGGGTTTCGGAGGCGAAAAGTCGATCTAGCTAGGTTTCATTTTTAAAAAACGTCGTTCTATCTGTATTTTCAGGCAATGAAAAACTGCTACAATATCATTAGAATACGAAGGTAAATTTCGCCACGGTTTTCATTGTTTTAATAGCTTAGGTGGGAAACGGGCGATCCACAAAGCAGGTGACCCCTGTTCGAATCCGAGTGAAAATACATGTTTTTTCTTTTTATATTTATTTTATGAATATTATTTCATATTTTTTTATTATTATGTCGGTAAGATGAAAAAAATAATATTTAAATTTCATTAGTAGGTATATCATTTGATAATCTAAATATGATTTAAAAAAAAAATACGATTTACCAAAAAAAGGCCAGAGTAGGGTTCCGCAACCGTTGCCGTACGAAAAAATTCCATTTGAATAATTGCACCAGCAGAAGAGCGTATGTTCATGGCACATCGGGCGGTAACCCGATGTGCCATGACCCGATTCCCCAGAAAGACCCCGGCTTGAGTCCAGATGATTATTTTTTTTATTGATTTATAGATTATATCCTTTTTAGGGTTCCGTAGCCAAAATTGCAAAAACGGAATCCTTATAGTTTCGTCATGTCCGTCTGTCTGTCTGTTTGTCTATTCAATTTGGTGAAGGTGTCTTGTAGTAGCCGCTAATATTAATATTTTTAGGGGGGGGGGGGGGGGCATTCCACACATGTAACAGAAGCTGAAACATTTTTTTAGCAAACTTCAGTGTGTGGCACATCATTCGACAGGTCTTTTAAAAACATAGGTTTCTAATAAATTTTTATTAGACATTGAAAGAAAATTGCTAAAATTGTGTCCTCCCCCAGCCCCTTATCGATTGAACCGTGTCAAAAAATACGAAAAAAAATCAAAAAGGTCTCGCTTTAAACAAAAATTATTTCCGATTTACCGTCATTGAGTTATTGCCGAAAAACTGCATTTCCCAACAAAAGGGCGTAAGTGCTATGAACATACGCTCTTTTGCTGGTGCAATTACGCAAATCGGATTTTTTCATACGGCTACGGCTCCGAAACTCTACACCGAGCATGGTCCGACATGCTTTCGCCCGTTTTTTTAGGGTTCAGTAGCCAAAATGGCAAAACGGAACCCTTAAAGTTTCGCCATCTCTGTCCGTCCGTCCGTCCGCACCTTTGTTCAGAGATTGTTAGTGCTGGCTAAGCTGTAATTTTGTATGGATACACATATTACTTACGCCGACAAAGTGAAAGAATAAAATCTTGAAAAACCTTTTATTTTAGGGTATGCCATATAAGTAAAGTCAGGGTGTGATTTTTTTTCTCATCTACCCCATCGTGTGGGGTATCATTAGATAGGCCTTTAAAAAACGTTTAGGGGTTGGTAAAACGATTTTTAGGTTTAGGGGTCCGTTTGCAAATTTTTGTTATAGTCAAGTGTCCACCCCCCTCTGCCAGCTAAATAGTTGATGTTGGGTATGTGAAAATATTCACGGTAGAAGTATATATAGTAAAATTAAAAGGAAAACAAGTTTACGAGTAACACCTGATCAAATGAGAAGTAACAAAATTTTCGTACAAATTCCATTGAAAAATATGATTAGCTTTTGTTAAATGTATGGAATGCCTAAAAATATTCATTTTTATTATTTAGCTATCAAACTAAGTAGCGGCTACTACAAGACGTTTTTGAGTAAAATGCCTGTTACATACGGACGGACAAACAGACTATTATACCTACTATAAGCGTTCCGTTTGCCATTTTGGCTACGGAACCCTGAAAATACCGAGCAAAGCTCGGTCATCCAGGTACTTTATTTAAAAAGAGTAACTGACTGACTGACATACGCGCAGGGCCTACTATAAGGGTTAGAAAATTGAAATTTTACACAGGGGTTCCTTTTATAACCTAGGGGAGCACTAAGAAAGGATTTTTGTAATTCACCCCCTAAGGGGGTAAAACGGGGGTGCAAAATTAGTATGAATCTTGGCCTTTGAAATATTTTGGTAACAATCTGGCATCCACGCGGACGAAGCTGCGGGCATAAGCCAGTTATACTAAATGGCTGTTTCGTATTTGAAACTACGTACTAGAGAAGTCACCACACATCACAACTGCCTTCCGTCACTTTGCTCATTTGCTTGCTAGATCTTAGCGCCTTTAGTCGTTCTTTGATTTTTAAACGAAAACAGTTCAAACGCATTAAATATGCCGTCGTGTATATTACGATATTGCAGTAAGAATTTAACTAATACGGCGAATTGCAAAAAAATAACTTTCCATCTGTAAATAACTAGACAATCCGTAAATAACTTTTAAATTTTATTTCATCAAAATATTTTTATATACGTCATTTGTGTAGACAAAAAAAAAAGTGACAATTTGTGTAACAAGTAGTGTATGTAGAATTAGCTGACGTTTATTTTTAAAGCGGATAATAATATAAAAAAAATAACTAACAGTGGTTATTCAATGAAAAATTATTAAAATTTATTATTGCATTAAGGTTATTTTAGGTATTAAGGTTTATTATTTAATTAAAATTTATTATTTACTTACGTAACATTCTGCTTTTTAAGCTATCCACGTTTTAGCGGTAAATATAGAGAAAAATGGATAAAATTTGCCCAAAACAACCGCACTAATGATACCTGGTTACCATCCAATCGTACTTACATATGTTCATTGCATTTTCCTGAAGAAGTTACTGTACCTTGTGTAGATGTAAGTAACAATAACGGAAATAACGTAACAGTATTATTTCCATTATTGATACTTACATCGTTTGTCTTGAAACATCAAGACGAGTAACATTTAGTTATGGGCGTGTCAAAGTAGTACTAAAACAATGGAACCGATTTCCAAATCTGTTAGCGAGTCAGCGAGCGAGCAGACTTGAATATTTGATAACAATTTCAGCACACCTCCATGCGTTCCTGAGAAAGGATCTTAACAGACCGACAGATAGAGATGGGCAACAGAATGATCCTATTAGGGTTTGGTTTTTGCAGACTGAGGTACGAAACCCTAAAAAGATATAATTCTGTACTAATTATTACCGCCTTAATGATATATTTTCAAAATCTTAATAAACTTTCATACCTACTCCGTAATAAGTTCCTTATAAACTTGGTAGGTACAAAAGTTACATTGTCGGTTCTATAATAATAATATCTTGGGACAATTCACACAACGCTATCCCCAACTAAGCAGGGCTTGTACTATGGAAATCATACTTATATATTTCTAAATACATACATAAATAACACCCAGACAGAATAAACAATCGTGCTCATCACACAAAGATTTATCCTGGGTGGGGATCGAACCCACGACCTCTTGCATTGCAGTCGAATACACTCCCACCGCGCTACAGAGGTAGTCGAAGTCGAGGCACGGATTTATTTAGTTGATCTTCAAAATTGACGTTTTGTGTCGGTGTTTTGTACAAAACGCGTAAGTGTCTCAAAAGTCATGGTGTTTTGGACCTTTTGACCGTGAGAAAGTGATCTCTTAAATAAAATCTAGCGCTACATGTTTGCTTTGTTATGTAGACGGACACAATTACTGATATAGCGCTGCAGCTGCTTTTAGTTTTAATTTGGCGAAAAGGACTAGATTTTTGTTCCAGATAGCTTCTTTAATACGTTAGTACATATTTTGTCAATGAATTCAATTGAAATATTGTTCTTCTTTGCAAACCTCGTCGATACAACAGAAACAGCAGTTATATTAATAAACGGACTCAGCCGCCCTTTATTATTGTTTTCATTCAGATCTGCCATCATGGCAGCTTTGTTCTGTTCATCCTTCAGCACATCAAGCTGATGATAACGACTCCGCTCACGACGTCTCTTTCGGGAAGCTCCGAATTGGTTATTGTTCTTGTACCTTGAACAGTTATGGTAAGAATTTGTATGTGTATGGGCTACGTCTAACCCGCCATGATAAATACGATGAATGAGAGTGAGAAGATTCTAATGGTTTTATGGACGCTTAAGTTAATTTGTTCTTCGTCATTCTTTGCACCATAAATTCTATGTAACTGTACTACAGTTTTCTTCAAGAAATCATCTCTATTCGAAAAATATATCGCTGCTTTCTTGTTGCATTTCATATAAAAAATGTTGATAAACACATTATCTGTAATCATTCCTTTCGTGGTGATATAAAAGCTCATAAAAAAAAACATAATATTTTCCTCTGGCGCTTGTTTTCTTTCATAGAACGTCGCCCTATAGTCTACATGGTTCGGGAATTCTATTTTTAATAAACTTTCGAAGTTTTTACAATTCTTTATGGTTGATTTATGAGAAATGTAGCGCTGGACCCGATAAATATGCTGCTTTGAATATTTTTTTATCTTCATCGGTTGATATATTTCTGATAAGACATATTGTCTTAAATTGTCTTATAAATTCTTCAATGGACCCAGCCAATCCACTAAACGTAACGGTATCCATCTGGTTTTTATTTATGGATTTCTTTAAAATTTTCATCTTTTCCCCTAATTTTTTTTGTGGCGAAGACGGTGCCACCACATGTCACGTGGCGCAGCTCTTGGACGTGCTGGTTCCGGGGCTGTTCGAGCGTTGAAATAAAAATAGATTTTCTGGAAATCGAACACTTCATTTTATTGCTGAAATAAAAATATTACACACACAACATATACCACCACAAACCAACACTTATTAATTAATACCATTGAACATCATAAATTACGACCAGAGCGTTCGGCGATCCAACTCATAGTCCAAGACGGTTTTTTAGTTCCTTCTAATATCAAACACGCATAAAGGTTCTATTATCATACGTTAATAATGTATTTGCATGAGACCTCGGCAATGCATATCACAGTACCTATTTATAATAGGGAGGAGCTTATTATATACGCCTACATCATTTTTGTCATGTTACGGGTGATTCAAGAGATGTGTAGAGAAGAAAATGAAATTCATCCTCATTTGTAGCCGCACGAAAGCACTTCCTGGCATGATGTAGCCGATTTTTTTCATAACCCTTATTGTGGGATTCTTGTGCATCTTCTGAAAGTTGACCAATATGAAGCACAGCAAAACGCAATGATACTTTCACCATGAATTAAAATGTTATGTACTGAAGATGGCATGTAGTACTAATCATACTTGTTCACATAAATTCTAGCAGTTTCTATGGCATAATTTCCAAATTTGTCAGCATTTATTATTATACCAGATGAAAGAGCTTGTCAAATTATGTAAAACCGTATAATCTAATTTATTTACACTTGTGATTTCATCAGAACATTCTGCATTGTGAAATTTTTTTAGCAATATTACCGTCATTCGTATTACCACTAACTTGTCATGGTTTGTCGATGATCAATCCTAGCTCCTCACGAAAACATTGTTGAACTAGTTTTCTTTTCTAGCTTTTGTCGCTTCTCTCACTTCTCTCACTTGTGGTTGACCATGTTTCAAAAGAGAGGTGGTATGAAATATCTAATATCATTTCCATACAACGAATTCAGGCATGCAATGTAGAAAGCGGGCGTATTGATATGAATTTTCATTTGCAGGCCTAGCAGTCACTTTAGCCAGGTCATTCATTTGCCGTGTACATGTGGAACCAGAAGGTGTATCCGTTAATACTTAAGCTACTTTGCCATCTATCATTGTCAGAGTTCGTGCTTCACATTCACTCCTTCGCCTTTCTTTATTAATCAATGATCGATCCAAGGAAATGATTTGGTTTTTTACGAGTTTCTTTGCACAATTCTATTGATAGTTCGATAAAAACGGACTGACGAAGGCACTGGATTTTGCCAGCCAATATCGCCCGTTAGCTCATTGATTAGGCACTAAAGATGTAATAGACAAATTTGCGTCCGAAATCTGTTTAAATTCCTCTGGAAGTTTTTGTTTGTACTAATTTTATATACCGAATTTATAAAATCCTACGACATCGGTAACTGTCAAAAGTCTCGATGAAGTTAAAAAACTGTATTTTTCCCCCTCATTTATTGTTGTTTTTTTTTATAGAATTACTAGCTGTCCCGGCGAACTTCGTCTCGACTCTTTTTTTTTGTAAATCGGGTTCAATTGTGAATCTAAACCATCCTCGAACTCACACAAAAAATTTCATCAAAATCGGTCCAGCCGTCTAGGAGGAGTTCAGTGACATACACACGCACGCAAGAAATATATATATAAAGATAATTATAAAACTAACAACATTATAATTGCTTTAAAATTGACATACAATGGGCTTTTAGTAATGTACAACACTTTATATCTATTACCGTAAATTTTTGAAAGAAATCAATTAATGCGAACTTCAATTATTTAAAACTAGCTGTCCCGCGCAACTTCGTATGCGTAAATGTTCCCCGTTTTTGCAACATTTCTCATTGCTGCTCCGCTCCTATTGGTCATAGCGTGATGTTGTATAGCCTCGATAAATGGGCTATCTAACAGTGAAAGAATTTCAATTCGGATCAGTAGTTTCTGAGATTACCGCGTTTAAACAAACAAACAAACAAACTCTTCAGCTTTATAATATTAGTATAGATTAAAAAATTCAATATTGAAGCGAACAGACCTGAAGTACCTAGATATTTTTTAGAGTTGAAACTTTGTTGTATTAAAAAAAAGCAAACTTATTTCAAACAATATTACTCTCTACCTCTTTTACTATAAAAAAAAATCAAAGTCCGTCAGTAACGACCTAACTAAAAACAATTTTTGATATGCTGTTGTTCTAGTATTTTCCAATGTGCAACGGCTCCAACGATTTTCATAAAATTTAGTATGCAGGGGGTTTCGGGAGCGATAAATCGATCTAGCTAGGTTTCATTTTTAGAAAACGTCGTTATAAAAGATACCGAGCTAAGCTCGGTCATCCAAGTACTATTATTATAATATGCATTAGATGATTGGGCTGTCGGGAAGATATAATCTTCGTAGGAGTACCACTAGTAGTTCCACATAAGAGGTAATATAAATTTAAATGTCACATCTTAATTTTCAGGTTTTTCCGAGATCTACCAGAGCCCTTAGTGCCACTAGACAAGCACCAAGAGTTGATCGCAGCTTTAGGTAATTTTTGTTTACAATATTTACTATTCTTTTGCTTGTCAGCTCTTGCTACAACAAAGAACACATTTCATTTTTACGGCGCTGATGACCTTCTGCGGTCATCCTAGGTTTTCAATATTGCAGGCCTTAGAGTAAGTTTCAAAAACTGAAGTGGACGTGATTGTACGGTTCACATATTGCTAAATGATAACCTTCCTCCCCAATAATAGCATATGCCTTAGTAGTGCAGGGGCTGTCGGAGGTACCTGTGTCACTAGATACTTAAGCAAACGCAAACAGCCCCTGCAAAATTTGTTCTGTATTTAACTACTTGCAGCCCACAACTCGTTGGGCTTAATAACCAATACATATCACCAATATAAGAAAAATACAATTATATATTTGGTCTTTGCATAGGAAAACCCCAATCATATTTTTTACGAGCATTGATTACGAGTATTTTGATTCCAGAACAAAAGGAGGAGACCGTTCGGCACACTGAATACCGTCGTGTGATGTCTTCATTGCCGTTAGTAGCTCGGAACACCACGCGTAAACTTTTTGCACACCTACATTTCTTACACACAATGGCACATGCAAACAAGATGAGCGCTGAGAATTTAGCTTCTGTGTGGGCGCCTACCCTCATGCCATCGGCATTAGTGAGTTACTAATTACTTATATTACTAAAATATTCGTCTTGTATCAGTGGCGTAGCTAGGTAACCAAAGACCCCGGTGCAGAAAAGGGGGGCCCTTTTTCATTAATCTGCACTGGTTCAGTTTTATGCAAACGATTTGTAATGTTTGCTTAAACCTAAACCAGAGTATTATCATAACTTAAGAAGGCAAACGTTTCCCGTTTATCAGATTTTTTTTATATATGCACCTCGATTTGTCAAAGATTTACCGATTTAGTCAATTCGGCGGATTATAACGGAATCCTGAAGAAATTAAGTTTTCAACTTTTAATAAGTATTTCTCATGTTACGATTGGATTAATTTAATGTGATTGCTAGCAATCTGTTCTCGTCACAAAGTCTATATGGCAAAGTCTGGCTCAGTGTGAAGAACTAGTTTTCGTAAAAAAAATTGAGCAGTTAAGAGAGAAGATTAAGATCCCTTTCTAAAATGACTGCCTCTGTGGCGCGGCGGGTGTGTGTCCGACTGCTACGCAAGAGGTCATGGGTTCGATTTCCACACGGGGACACCACTTTGTGTGATCCACAAATTGTTGTTCCGAGTCTGGGTATACTTTGTGCCCGTGACTTGTATGTTTGTAAAGTCCCCCGCGACACAGGGCTTGTAACCGACTGCGGTAGTCGTTTTTTATAAAAAAAAAAATGCACAGTTATTGTACGAAGGCGGACCTAATGCTAAAAGCATTATACCAGTCAACCTTAGGGTGAGGTAGAGATAAAAATAGAAGTAGGTTCAGTAAAGTTGTAGACAGTTGAATCGTTTTCACGTATTGTTCAATAATATATAGTATTATTGACCAATACGTGAAAACGAAATAAAACACCGTATAAGTGCGAGTGGGACTCGTCCACAGAGGGTTCCGTCCACAAATTCTGCACTAATATTATAAAGTGGAAAGATTTGTACCTCAAAAACTGCAGAACCCATTTCAAAAATTCTTTCACCGTTAAAATGTTACATTATCTCTGAGTAACTTAGGCCATATTTATTACTAGGAAAAAAATAGGGATCAAAATGTCCACCCGTGCGAAGTCGGGACGGGCCGTCGGGAATAATTTAGGAATCGAGTGTCTCAGTTTATTGAAGAATATATTTTTTTACGATTTAAATACAAATGTTAGTTTCAAAGTTTTCAGTCTTTTCCATATACTTGTAGAATAAGACAGTATTATTTGCCATCTTTCATAGTTCTAGGTCAACGGAAAGTACCCTATAAACGATTCCCTAGCGAGTGTCGAAATGATCGTTTTTTGCAGCATAAACGGCCGTATCTATTTTTTATGTTAACTTAGAAGTTTGATTTTTTTTTACAAATTTAAGGGTCTGTAGACCTGAGTATATGGTTTTAACTTCATCTGGATACCGCCATGCGTTCCCGAGATAAACGACCTTAACAGACAGATTGACGGACGAACAGGCGGACGAACAACAAAGTGATCCCCATAAGGGTTCCGTTTTTTCCTTTTGAGGAATGGAATCCTAAAAAATGTGAGGATGTATGAAAATATAACTTTTTGAGGTTGGCGCCAAGTTAATCATAAAATATGCACGGTCTGAGTAGCACTTGTCTTACAAATTACCAACCCCGTCAAATAATTCAAAACAATGCTCTAAACATAGCATTATGGTGAATTTGAAAGTGAATTAAATGTTTGAACGGTGTATTGTTGTGTAATTTTATTAAAATACTCATTCACTTTCAAATTCACCTAAAAATTTACTTCTGCAAATGCTTTACATCTATAATAATAATTAATATCTTGGGACAACTCACACAACGCTATCTGATCCCAAACTAAGCAGAGCTTGTATTATGGAAACCAGAAAACTGATAAACATAATTATATATTTCTAAATACATACATAATATAGAGAAATAACACCCAGACACAGAATAAACCATCGTGCTCATCACACAAGCGACATCTACCGCGAGGAATCCAATTCAGATAAATTATAAAAAAAAAAAACAGACTTTCTGTCAATTTTTGCGAATAAAGTCTCCAGTTTCAGTCGTTTTTTAATTGATTAGAGAGTAATACAAACAAACTGAACGACAAAATAAGCTATTATATGGAACTAATTTGATCATTTCTAAATTTAAAAAAAATATATATTTAATTAATTTTAACCTAAAAACATATTTTAAATCAATCTGAATTTCTATAAACTTCGATGCAACAAACGCCTTGTCGTCAGTACGGCACAAGCCGTGGTCTAGGCCTCCCGCCTCTCCATTGTTCGCATCGATTCCGTCCGGATTCTCCCAGCGCATTGCGACATCCGCAAAGTCTTGAGCGCTGTTTATATTATTTTATATTTATCTTTTTATGTGCGAAGTTTAAAGCGAAAAGTCAAAAAATACTTGTACCGGTGCTAGAATAGTGATCATCAGTGACATCTGTTATTAAGGTAAAAAAGCTATATTTTGTTCGATAAGGCGCATCGCTTTCTAGATAAAAGTGTATTTTAAAGCATGTCGGACCATGCCAGTAAAGGGTAATCGTCACTAAAAAAGCCCTACATAATATGAAAAAACACTATATAAAACAAATGTACCAGCAGAAGAGCGTATCATCACATCACTTACACCCTTTTGTAGAGAAGCGCAGCTTTTCAGCAATGACTCAAATCATTTTAAACATGATCAGATAAATCATCTTATCATTTAAAAATAATTTAAGCTGAAATCATTTATTAAATTACAAAGGCCTTTGTAATTCGGGGCGATTATTTCCAAAAGTATTATCTTAATCAATAAGAATGTGTTTAAAAGAACTGTCTTAATATAATGACGGGCAAAAGTATTTTCGTATTTTTATACAGAGAAATAAAAATAGCTATATTTTTTATCTATTCCATACATATAATAAAATTGTAAATTTCACGTGTCTATACATGGCCGAACATAGTGAAAAAAAATATTGGGAAATGTTCGAAAAGAGTATTTAAACACATTGCTTCATTTTTAGAAATGAAGAACACGCATCACGCAAAATCTACCAGACAGATTCAGTTGAAATTTTGCGTGTGTATTCTAATAAGTCTGAATTAACATATTTATACTATCTATGCTTCTTTACTAATATTATAAAGAGGAAAGATTTGATTGTTTGTTTGTATTGAATAGACTCCGAAACTACTGGACGGATTTAAAAAATTCTTTCATCGTTGTGAAGCTACACTAACCCCGGGTGACATAGGCTATTTTTATCCCTGTATTCCCACGGGAACGGGAACTACGCGGGCGAAACCGCGAGGCATCCCCTAGTAGGATATAAATTATCACGCTATATACAGGAGCTAAGCAATAACGAATAATGTCTGTAGCTATTTATTGTTATAAAACAATAACTACTTGACGGATCTTCATCAAAATGTATTGTAAATACTATAGGTCATTACTTACACATTGAATCATTTCGCTATCGTCTATAGGGACTGAGCAGCAACGTATTTTTGGTCGAACCATTATGGTTTTTCACAAAATTTTCCACAATCGGACATTATTTACAATTGTAACCCATGGAATACATAACTTCACGCTAAAACTATACGAAACACAACATTTAAGTTAAGAACAAGTTTCATAAGATCAGTTATTTTAACCCAGTTCATATCGGTTATCGTGGTCTAAAGTATTTTTCTAAATGTATAATTAGATGCTTTTATTTCCGACTGTAATATGTTTACTTTTGTTAATAAATTTTCATTTTAATCAATCACTTATAATAGGCACCTTTATCATTGGTTTGCTTGAATCATGATTATATGAAGAATGTAGAAATGAAAAACAACAATATTACATTACAAATAAACAGTACTCGATATTTTCTAGAATGTATGTATGTTTGTTGCTTAAAAAATGAAAGATTAAGTCCGTGTTATATCAAAATAAAACATGTGGCGCCATCTGTGAATTCAAATTATTCACCTTAATCAAATAACTTTACAAAACATTTATTATAATTTTTGCGATGACTGATTTTATATCTTCTGAGTGCCAAATTGTTAACGTTTAATATGCATGATAGTTTAAGTATAATTTAAAAGAAAATCATCAAGTATTCGAAGAAACTTATGCAGTTTTGAAAATAGATGGCGTTTAAATACAAATAAAAAAAAAACAGGAAAATTTATTTTGAAAAAAATAATTAATATAGTTGACATGCCTATTTTTTAATTCACCAATGTAGATAATTTAAAATAATATTTAAATCTTCTATAATAAGTGAAAAAAATATTAAAATACATATGTTTAGAATTAATATTTAAACACAAAAAAAAGATATCTGAGTATATCTTTTAGAAACGTTTGGATGTTGTCTATTTGTTTGAACACGCATCATAGTAGCAGCAGTGCAATGTTTTAAAAACAGGATAAAGCATATTAGCCCTATGTCGCGGTGGACTTTACAAACACGGACAAAAAGTGGGTGTACTTTAAACTTGGAACAACGTAACAATAATTTGTGGATAATGCAAAGTGGTGTCCATTGCCGTGCCACGACCTCTTGTGTAGTAGTCGCTACCGAGGCAATCCATTTATTCTTTAATTAATTGAATTTGGTTAAAAGTAATTGTAGGTAGTTTGAATGAAATCGTGCTTGAGTTCGGTACGTACTTATATAGCAAGGCAGGTACCTACATACGAGAAGTGTTATTGTATTAACCTAAATATTTTAAGTGATATATATTAAATAATAAGTAATATTTGGTACTTATTTATATTAAAAAACTTTTGAGTCACTGTGTCGTGAATTGTGAGAGAATTGAAGCCAGAGCCTGTTCCAGCCATTTAGTCGCTCAGGGTAAAATAATATGGCGCCCTTTATACAACCACACTTTGCAAAAGATGGGATAGTTGAATATAGTGGGATGTTACGGAGGTTTGGAACCGAAGTAGGAGTTTAAAAATTTAGTTTGTCGGAGTCGAAATCGAAGTAGGAGGCGGTGGGAGAAGACAAAAATATTTAAATAAGACTAAGACAGTTGAAATAAGATAAGATAGCACAATTAAACATTATTCAGTCTCGCAGGCAGGACTCGAACCCGCGATCATAGGGAACCTGAGAGAAAATTTCCATTATACCTTTATTACCTATGTATAAATTAGCTTGAAGGATCGGCCACCGCACGCTAGGTATTTCCGATTAAAACGTCCAATTTAAAAGTGTCGGGGCCGAAGTCGGAGTCGGAGGTTTAAAATCAATCGGAAGTTTCGACCTTTCGGAGTTGGAGTCGAAGCTCCGGAGGGGGGAAATTTTGCAATATTACCTAATAATATTTGATGTGATGCAAATCATTTTGGTGAAATACTTTTTTGTTGAGGTGCTAAACATGGTAATTTTTATAATTTGTCTTCTAACCGTCTGGCGCCATAAACTTTGCCGCCCTTTATTTTTGCACCGGGCATTGGCTTGCCATGCCCTGCCACAGGTCGGCCCTGATTAAAGCTAAGCCCCATATCCATAGATGCCACAGAGCATTGTGGAGCATGTTCCAATTTGTTTTACACAGAAGTTATATTGTAACATAATGTACCTTAATATAAACCCGACTTCCACTCAAACGAAGTCACGGGCACAGCTAGTTTATAATATGTATGTGCTGTTTTTATCGATGACTTGTTGCAATATTATGGGTAGTACCATGATCCCAAAAAAATCTGACAGGTAGTTTTCACAGTGTTCTTTTGAGGTTAACTGTATGCTTCCTAAAGAGTTCTGAAGTGACCGAAACAAGTGGAAATCTGATGGAGCAAGATCAGGGCTATACGGAGGATGCATCAACATATCCCAGCCAAGCTCTCCCAATTTTTGCTGAGTAGCTATAGAAGAGTGCGGTCTGGCGTAGTCATGATGGAACACCACGCCCTTCCTGTTCACCGGCTTTGGCCGGTTTTTCTCAATAGCTTCATTTAACCTCATCAGTTGGCGACAGTAGAGGTCAGAATCGAATGAATAATATTTAATTGTTTAAAATTAAATCACACATAGTGAACGATTCCTTTCCAATCCCACCATACACACAGCACCACTTTGTTCCGAGTCAGGCCGGGCTTTGCCACGGTCTGTGGGGCTTGTCCATGCTTCTACCACGATCTTTTTCGGACATTCTTATTTTCTTTTCTCTCAATGAGATTATTTGGTAACCAAATATATATTTTTTTCTTTTACCCAGACGTAAATGACAAATTTTATTCGCGGCGTTCGTCGCATTTTTACCTTTTTTGTAATAAAACTTTAAAGTGTACCGAATTTCTTCATCATATACTACATTGCTTGCTTGAAAAATGGCGGGAACTAGTTTTTTTTATTTAATGCATTCAGAATGTCAACATTTAACTGTGTTAAAACCAAACAATACATTAAAATTACGAAGTTACATTAAGTACAACCAAAGAGGTTGAATAAAAACAATATATTCCAATTACGAAGTTACGTTAAGTACAACCAAAGAGGTTGATAACAAACAATACATTCAAATTACGAAGTTACATTAAGTACAACCAAAGAGGTTGGTTACAAACAATACATTCAAATTACGAAGTTACATTAAGTACAACCAAAGAGGTTGGTTACAAACAATACATTCAAATTACGAAGTTACATTAAGTACAACCAAAGAGGTTGGTTACAAACAATACATTCAAATTACGAAGTTACATTAAGTACAACCAAAGACGTTGATTACAAAAAATACATTCAAATTAAGAAAATACTTTTGCTCCCACCTATTATGTGCCCCGCGTTGGTGTTTGCTAAAAAATAGTGCTCTTACATGTAGAGCGACTTATACAAGACACATATTGATATATTATTTTTCAGTAAAATGCTTGTGACATACGGACAAACAAACGGACGGACATGATGAAACTATAAGAGTTCAGTTTTTATCATTTTAGGCACGGAACTAATAAATAAAAATGGTGTCCCCCTCCCCTGCCTCTCTCTCTCAAGATGGGGTTCTCAAGATTTCCAGAATTGCATCTTCTCTGGCCTCGCGGGAGGGGCCTAGCAAGATGTAGCGGCCGAGCTAAGCTGCCACACACAAAGGCGAGCAAACTTCAGTGTTGTTAGATGATTCTCTCAACATTTTTTCGAAACCCACCGAAAAATATTTTCCCGGAAAATAGTCTTCGGTGTATATCCTAAACAAATTGTAGGTGTTTTAGGTACACCTCATTTCATAAAGGTATAAAAGTCCGTCAAAATGTTATGAACAACTTAAAAGTCAATTTTGTCCTATTAACGCAGCCCTCTAACTCATGTACGACGATTTTCGAGCACCAGGTATATGATTCTAGCTATGTTTTCGCCATTTGTAGCCGTTGATGGTCGCCCAGAATTAGATAAAACGACACATGCTTTTGCGTCCGTCTTTAAAATGTTTTATACCATTTATTTTATTATTTTTTTGCATAAACGATAGGTATTCCGCAACATTTACAGCGATACTGCATAAGAAATTTCATTTCAATCACAAAACCAAAGGCAAACACTTTAATATTTATTTCCATAGTAATAATCGCATGAACTCAAAATATTGACATTAATCCCCCTCAAATTTCGCGATAATTAACACACTACATACTACTTACTTTCAAGTTTTACGCAAGTCTTTTAAATGATAGCCGGATACTTTTTACACAGAGTAGTAAATTTGAAAAATGTTTTACCTAAAGTCACAGTTTTCACAGTACTATTGAGCGTTAAAAAAAGCGTTTTAAGTAAAAAGCCCCTTTTCCTAGTCCGTTAATGAAAATAAGCATGTTTAAACTCCCGAAATTTTGTAAAATTATTATAATCACTAAAAATAAAGTTACATATACTGATGCCACTTATACTGGGTGGCGCAAAAGTAAAGACCCTATTTGGTTCAGCTATAACATTTTTTCTAAATTAGAAAACTAGATTTAGATTTTTTTAAATGTATATTTGTGCCATTAAATTTCGTACCATTAGGATTTAAAGATGATGTCTTTTAAATGGTGACCTCCAGAGTTGATACACATTTGAGCCCTATTTATGACATTTTGCATAACTTGCCGTAACACTTCCTGCGATATGTTCGTTATTTCTTGACGAATGTTTTCTTTTAGAGCTGCGAGAGTCTGTGGCTTGTTCACATACACCCGAGATTTCAAAAAACCCCAAAGAAAGAAGTCTGGACTGGTCAGATCGGGTGATCTTGCAGGCCAAGGCAAATCGCCAAAACGAGAGATAACTCGGACTGGAAAAGCGTCCCTCACTAAGTCCATAGTGTCGCGCGCTGTGTGTGCCGTAGCGCCGTCTTGTTGAAACCAGATGTGCTCCAGCCCCAATTCGTCCAAACTGGGTATCAAAAACTCACGTAACATGGTTCTGTAGCGTTCTCCAGTGACAGTTATCGCATTGCCTCCAGCGTCTTCGAAAAAATAGGGTCCGATCACTCTGTCAACACAGATGCCACACCATACAGTAACTTTTAGTGGGTGTAGAGGTGTTTCTTGAATAATGCGCGGATTATCAGTGCCCCAGAACCGAGTATTCTGCTTATTGACATGCCCTGATAGATGGAAATGCGCTTCGTCACTCATAACCAATTTTGAAGGAAAATCATCCTCTTCAAGGTTGAGGTTTATGACGCGCTGGCAGTAATCTAGACGAGCTCGGTGGTCAGCAGGCAGCAGGTGATGAGTCATTTGAGTTTTATACGGGAACATCTTTAAGTCTTTCACCAAAATACGCTGCAGGGTCCGTCTGGAAATGCCCAATTGCGTGGCACGTCGCCTCGTTGATGTTTCTGGACACTCTTCCACATCTTCGCGCACAGCATCGATATTTTCAGCTGAACGGCCTGTTCTTGGTCTCCCAGACTTAGGTCTATCCAATGTTGAGCCAGTTGCTTCAAGGCGTGTGGCAAAGCGTCGAATTGTGCGACCAATCGGTGCCGGACGGTGGGGAAATCGTCGACGAAATTCACGTTGTGTTCTTATCACTGATGAATTATTCCGTAAGAACATTGACACAATTATTCCACGTTCTTGGGGAGTAAAACGGTCCATGTTTATTTTCAGTGTATTTTACATTTGTTCACTACACAATTTTCAACAACAGAATGACAGAAAATGTCATATAAAAAAAAAAAAAGTATTTTCTTTAGTGCCAGTACTTTTGCGCCACCCAGTATATTACTAGCTTCCTCCCGCGTGGATGTTGGTTATCGCGATAAAAACTAAGTACAACAAAAGTACTCTGTGGCAAGCATCAATATTAATAGTCGCGCTAAGTTGTTAGTACTATGATCGTATCGTCTTATGCTGTCTCGCTTTAGCTAGCTCGGCCAATTTACCTTAACTTGCAATAAGATATTCTGCGAAATGGCTCTAAAAAAAGAAGATAAAAAAGAAACAATTTCAAAACATACAAAAACCTCATTTATGTTTGATGTCCCGGCGAACTTTGTGCCGCCTTGTACTTTTGTTTGATATTCATTGTTTGTTGTTCATGCATGACAATGCACCTTCTCACACGGCACGGCTGGTTTCGGCTCCCCTTCGAGAACCCGACATCGAGGTTCTTTAGTGGCCTGCACAGTCACCTTACTGAAAGACCGCATACCCCAGTATGCGGGCCCATATTTTGTAAATGCTGAAAAAGATGACAAGATTTGATTTGATTTTGACAACTTACTTTTTAGCAGGAATAAACGATGCCGATGTGATATTAACGTCAACACAGATTACTGATTTATTAAAAAATATATTGTTTTTAATTATTATAAATTAAGTCAATTTTATCCAATTTACAGATTTTATATAACAACGTAATTTTCAGAGTTTAGCAAATAATGAATAAATAATTTACTTTACAATCGTAATGACGATTATACTTAACATATCGGAGGCGCGTGGATCATTTTGATCACTTTCGTTCGTCATATCCAACAGAAAGAAAATCTAGAAAATACTAGATGCGCTTGTTTTTCTTTATGAATGCCTTAATTATAAATGTCTATCTATACTCTATACGAATAAATAAAATTGAAGTGTCTGCTTGTGATGTCAAAATAACAGTTTTTTACTAAATGCATACCAAAGTTTACACACAACAAAGTCTAGGGATATTCCGTAGGTATTTTGTTGATTATAAAAAAACTATAAGCATATTGTTAAGAAATCTAGGTATAGTAAGAATCCGAATTTTTAATACTTTAATTATAAAAAGTTGTTTTTTGTCACAGTTCAAAACAACGCACAAGCGGTATCGACTCGACGGAGACTTCTGTCATATCTATTCTAATATTATAAAGAGGAAAGATTTGTATTTTTATATGTAACGAATAAACTTAAAAACTAGAGCCCGATTTAAAAAAATATTTCACCGTTGGAAAGCTACACTATCCACGGGTGATATCGGCTACTTTTATTCCTGTATTCCCACGGGAACGGGAACTACGCGGGTAAAACCGCGAGGCGTTCGCTAGTCATTTATAATGATATATTTATGGAGTGTACAAAAATCCAGGTTGTTTAGAATTAATGCATTTTTTTTTGTCTATTGTGCCCGGACTATAAGGATCAGGTATAGCTAGGTTTTCAGGTTCTATTGAACAACCATCATCATTATTACGGTGAATTGTTTTTTCCAACATTTTTCGTTTGAAAACCAATCCTTTTCTGGAAGTTGATTTCGGAGTTTCGAAAGTGCCTGCAGGGTTTTGATGTAGGTACCTACCATATTTGTTTAGTCTATGTAAGAATCCGTATCCATTTGCCATTTTAGCTACGGAACCCTTAAAAAACTCTGATTTTGTTGTTGTTTTACTCGTTGTTGTTCTTTTATTTATTTTTTAATCTAAAGTATATTAAACAAAAAATAAACAAATAGGTAGTAGGTTAATCAGTACATTGTCTATAAAGTAGATTTAGACCGTTTCTCAATATGAATTACTTTAACATTATAAATTTTATATAAGGCTGTTTTACAGTGAAATTAGTCTCGAGAAATTTTTGCATATGTAGTGGTGTGTATGTTACTTAGATATTAGAGCGCGTTTCCACTATATCGTTCTGGCCCTTACAAAAATGTTTCAATATCCTAACATTACTATTTAATTTAATACTTATCCCTAGCAACACTCTGATTTTTATTTTCAATAAAAACAAGTTTTTATTTTAAAGAAAAAGGTTTTGACTTTATTAAAAAAAATATGTCATTCAATTTCACGTCCTTGAGCAAACGACAAGGCGACTACCGTGAAACAATAAAATATCGTGTCGTTCTTTAGATGATAGTAGTTTAGCTATAGGTAAAAAGTTTTGACCATAATAATTACGAAACAAAACAAATAAATAAATCGTCACTTGATAGTGGAAAGTGGAAACACGCACAAAACCAGAATAAACCAGTTTACTCTGTCCGCAGGTGCCACGTGCAGTCTGACGTCAGTCGCTTGATACCGTTAGAACATAAAGCACGCATTTCATTAAAAAATTATTTTTATTAGATACGTAGTAGTTTCATTGTGAAATTTTGTATTTGTTGATTGTTGTTATTGTTTGTTATTATTGTTAAAATATTTGTTGAAGTGTTTAATTTCAAGTGTGTAAGTGTTGTAACTTTATATTGATAATTCAAAATGGCTCCAGTGTTAAAACATGGTCGAGGCAAGCCTTTGACTTCTCAAACTAAGGAAGTTTTGTACTGTTTGTACAAATATTTCGAAAATGAGTGTAATAACAACCCGAGCAGTATTATGACCCCCACTCAATTAGTTGCTAAATCAACAGGAATTTCAATAGCATCCGTCAGAAAGGTAGTATCAGAAAGCAAATGTCGTCCTTCAGATCAGGAAGTAACATTTAAATCTCCTAAAAAGAAACCGAATCGTAAACCTACAATAGTAATCGATAACTTTGATCAGCAAGTTATCAGAAGAACAATTCATGACTTCCACATCACAAATAAAGAAGTTCCCACTTTAAAAACTTTGCACTCAAAATTGAAAGAAGATATCGATTATAAAGGTTGTGTCAGCACGTTACGAAAACACGTCATGTCATTAGGTTTTAATTGGAAGCAAACAGAAGATAACCGGAAACTTCTTATGGAAAAACACGAAATTAGATACTTGCGAATTAATTATTTGATGAAAATTGCTGAATATCGTGAACAACGCCGACCAATTGTTTACACCGACGAAACATATATACATACATCACATACCCTCTCGAAATCTTGGTCAGATGGAAGCACTTCAGGTTTGAAGCAACATATATCGAAAGGCAACCGCTTAATCATTGTTCATGCCGGTGGTATCGATGGCTTTATACCAAATGCATTGCTTATGTTTAAAGCCGACCAAAAAAGTGGAGATTACCACAACAATATGAACTATGACAACTATTCAAGGTGGATTCAAACTCAATTAATACCCAACTTACAACCAAATAGTGTTGTTGTTGTTGACAACGCACCATATCATAACTCAATACAAAATCCTGCACCGAATAGTAATTCTAGAAAACAGCAAATGATAGACTGGCTGACATTTCGAAACATTGAGCATTCATCCACGTTGCTTAAGCCTCAATTATATGAACTGATTCTGCAAAACAAGGCGAGATTTATAGAGTACAAGATAGACGAAATATTACGACAGCACGGTCATACTGTGCTGCGTTTACCACCATACCATCCGGAGTTTAATCCTATAGAAAATATATGGGGGATAGTGAAAACATATGTCGCAAAAAAGAATGTCGCAATGAATATGAAGGTTATAATGTCATTAGCTGAAGAAAAAATGAACGCCATAACTGTAGAGGAATGGAGAAAAGTTTGTTTGCATGCTATTGAGGAGGAAAGCAAATATCAGGGTAGAGACGCAGCTTTAGACACAATATCAGAACGAATCATAATTAATTTAAATAATTCATCTGATGAAAGCGAGGATGGGGATGATTGTGATATGCCTGGGGTTGATGAATTATTAGAATAAAACATTTATGGCCGGAGAACACCTAATTCATACACGTCTTCACTGAAGTGAAAACCGGCATTCAATGCTTGTAATGTTTGGAACTGGCTTGTCTGCCTCATACAGTTCCATAGATTACAATGCGGTGGATACACATTTTCACGACCGTATTAGTACGTAGTGCGTATGCGTAGACGTGCACGCATTTGGTGTGCTCCAGCCACAAACGTATATTACCTTTAAAACAATAAAAACTAAAAATAAATTGTTTTTTTTATTTGCTGACCATACACTACTACAAACGCAAAAATTTCTTCAAGCTAATTTACCTGTACATACATTTATTAGAGATGTACCGACTAGTCGGCAACTATCGTAGTCGACGACTATTCGGCAAAGAGCGCCGACTGACCGTGTTGAAGGTAGTTCGTCTGCTTGGATTTGCGACTGGGACGAATCGTCTGTGGTCGAACGTTTGCTCGCAGAACTTAACTGAGGTATCGGGGATGGATGTTGGTATTTAATGTGGTCGCTCGTATTTGTAGTGTTTGCTGTTTTTCCCTGCCCACCACGAAATATTTTCATTTGCTCCGAGGTGTGAATGTCGGTTTACTTGTACATTTTGCGATTTGTACATTTTGCGTGCCGTGCTCATTTTGCATTTTGTACATTCGGCGCTTTTTTTACTCAGAATTATGGTATTTTACATACACAATGCGGTCTATTATATTATCAAGAAAGCCTAATCCTTTTGTGAGAGTTGCCACCTTATACGGTAACTTTACAATTCGTCATGTCCGACTGTCTGTCTGTCCGTCCGTATGTCACAGGCATTTTACTCAAAGACTACTCAGTGAATCTTGATGAAATTTGGTAAAAAGGTGTCTTGTAGTAGCCGAAAGTACTTAGTTTGATAGCTAAATAATAAAAATAAATATTTTTAGGGGGGGAAGAAGCTGAATTTTTTTTAGCAATAATAACGTGTGGCGCATCATTCGACAGGTCTTTTATAAACATTTTAAGGTAATAAATTAATAATAATAATAAAAATGATTTATTCACTTAGGAAGCAAAATACTACACTTGTGAAAAGTGGATTCTACATTTACTTGTAATGCCTGTTCGCAAATAATAGGTAAAGCCCGAGAAAAGAACAGGCAAAGTGGCCACTCTTTTCAAATTGCCAACGTTGACAATGTTTCTCTGTTTATAAACTGTATATGCAGGTAAGGTGCTGCCATCATTATATATGCCACCATTATACACCATATTAGTAGACTGATGCAAAAAAAGGATTTTTAAGAAACCTTTTCGCTTGAGTGTTTTTTTTTGGAAATACTCTCTTAACCTAACTTTTGAACCGTGTAACCAAGAAGTATGGAAAAAATCACAAAAATAGCGCTTAATAAATTCTTTAAACTAAAATTATTTTGAATAAGGTCGGGTATACCGTCATTGCCAAAAAACTGCGTTTCCCAACAAAAGGGCGTAAGTGCCATGATCATACGCTCTTCTACTGATGTAATTGTTCGAGGCTGCGGAACCCTATATTGAGCATGGTCCGTCATGCTCTTGCCCGTTTTTTTTTTTAACTCTGGTTGGGTTATCCCTTTCTTTCAAGATTTCTTTGGTAAAGTTTAGTAAAGCTCGGATTGTGATTGCCTTTCTGGCTTTAGACCAGAGTCCTTTAATCTCAGGACCAACTGATACCGAAATTGAAGGAGTTTCAAAAGTATTTGATCACGTCTGTCATTTCGTAATTTTAAAATATATTTATTGTTGCTGAATTTGAAATTGAAACAAAACTATTTTCATGTGGCTTATTTTTGTAGTGCGGGATCCTTAGGTCCAACAGACCTAAGGATCCCGCGCTACAGCCGCTCTAGGTAGTGTTCCCGAGGCCTATAGGCTTGTAGGCCTAAAATTAAGCCTAATTGGTCTTTTTAGTGGCCATGGTAGAATTGTAGGCTTTTCAAAAGCCTATAGGTTTAAAATAACCTATAGGTTAAAATAGCCTTTGAGGCCTTTTTGCGACTAAAGTCTTTTTGAAGTAGTAGGCTCTTTATAAGCCTAAAGCCATTATTCAGATTATGCCTTAGTATAAATTAAACAAGATTTATTTTTGTATTGTATTTATTTTCAAATTTAATGAAAACTATTATTATTTGAAATTATAAAAAAGGAGTGTGTACTTGTTACATATTATTTCTAAAAAAATTTAGCCATGATGACAAGCACATTGAAGATCTTATACTTTTGTCACCCAGACGATTTCTTTTTTTATTAATTAAATGTCCTGCCTTAGAGAATGATTGTTCACTGGGGACACTTGTAGAAGGTATTGATAAAATATCAAACGCCATAGATTGTAAATGTGGTAAATTTTTTCCTTGAGTTTTCCACCATGCTATGACATCTGTATCCTCTGTCTCAATTGGATATGATAAATATTTTTGAAGTTCACTCTCATTACTTCTTCTCCGTTTGTAAATCGAAGAAAATATACTTTTATCAGGTGGCGTCGCTGGCGATGATTCTGACAATGTAGAAGGCTCAGGTTGTTGATTACCTCCTTGATTTTGAAGGGTGTATTTGTTATTATAAAATAAGGTTATAGACGTCAGAGGGTCTTCATAATCATTCATTCCAGAAAAATAATCAGTTTTTAGTCTAGGATCCAACACTACAGAAAACATAGCATAATCAGTACGCAGTAGAGGTGCAAATTCTTGCAACTTGGCAAATATAGCTGCAGCAGCATTTCTTATAAGGTTATCATCTATTTCCACATTAGAAGTTTGTTTCATAAGAACATCTAGTATGGGTAACACATAGTATATACTTGGATATTTTGACTTTGATAATAATAATGTGGCATCATAAAATGGCATTAACAAGTCCATGAATAATTTTACATGGTTCCATTCAGAATCTCCAATTAAATATTTTTGCAAATCACTATTGTTCTGACAAATGTAATTTAGAGCATCTTTCATTTCAAATGCTCGTTTTAACATCAGGTAGGTGGAAATCCACCTAATATTCATTTCCTTTACCAAACCTAACTGTGGCATGTGCAATATGGTGCAGGCTTCGAAATATACCTGTTTTTTTTTCGGCGAAAAATTAATTACGTTCACTAATTTCGATACAGCTGATATAGGATTTTGAACCTCTTGCAATCCTTTCTTAACGGCTAAATTTAAAATATGTGCCAAACACCTTGTATGTACCACATCTTCATAATCATCATGAAATAGCCTAAGTAACTCTAAGCACTTCACATTCGATTTCTCATTATCGGTAGTAATCGAAAGGATTTTTTTCTTTAAACTATATAAATCGAATATCTCTATGATTTTATTGAGAATATTCTCACTTTTGTGAGGATATGGTATTAAATCAAAGTCCAGGAGGAATGACTGCAACGTAGAAGTATTGTTTACAAAGTGTGCTGTTACAACCACGTAGGGTTTGTTTGCGACAGAAGTCCAAAAATCAAATGTTATGGAAATTTTATTTGTAATAGTCTTTAATGTTTCGATGATATCCTTTTGTTTTATTTTAAATAGTTCTTGAATGTTGACGGTAAGAGTAGTAGGGCTTAATGGCGAATAATTAGAATTGAGACCATTCAACATTTTTTTAAAATGCTCCTCATCGACAATACTAAAAGCGTGGTTTCCATGTATTACAAAGTTAAGCACTAACTGATCAAAATGTGACCGCTTATTCTGCTTACTCACATTTGTGCTGCTTGTAGAGGCACTTTCGTGTGTTTTTAAATGACGTACGAACGTTGAATGTGAACTTTTTATAGATAATCTTTTAGCACAAATATTACACTTTAATCCATTTTTAGATTTGGTAAAATGTGAAGATTTTACTTTTTTGTACTTTTTTGTACTCTTTTGTACTAGTTGCAGTACTCGTATTTGGCGAAACATTTTCTTCACTCGCTTCTCTTTCGTGTCCTAAAACATCAGAGTCAACTTCACGTTCCATTGATTCCAAATGGTAGGTAATAACAAGATTGATACTGTTGTGAAGTTTCGAAGATCCTAATTTTATACACAACACACACTGTCAATGTACTTATTTCAATTAAATTCTGTAATAGTTCTGAGATTCACACTTGCAGGAAAACCGCAATAAAAAGAGTAAGTACTGTTCCCTGACTGATCGGCAGGAACAATAAGTAAATCATTCAAAACGCAAGCTACAGTACGAACGAACGGATACTAAAAATAATGAAATTTTTTGAGGGTAGTTTGATTAATCATTCACGACGAGTCATATCATAACAACAGAACGAATGGATACTAAAATAATGACATTTTTTGAGGGTAGTTTGAATAATCATTCACGACGGGTTTTATCCTAACGACAGATAGTCACTCACAGATTCATACGTTGCTTGAGTAAAATCAAATACGCTTGACTCATCTTGTGTACGGTTAATAGTCCGACACTCAATGTTAATCCATGACATATAGGCGGTATAAAAACAGAAGTAGGTATTACGTCAGACGTGCTATTGAAATATTGAATTTGACGGGAAATATTGAACTTAAGTATGCTTATTATACCAATTTTTGTGTGAATAAACTAATAATATAATACTTAAGACAGTGAAAACGATTCATACAATTTGAAACAATATTTAAAGTCGTAAAATTAAGTTGACGATTATCATACTCGAACAATAAATAAAATCGACCTAGCTTAAAGGACTAAAAACCTTTATAGGCTTTTAGCCTTTCAAGCCTTTTAAATATAGGCCTAGCCTAAAAAAAGTCTAATAGCCTATAGTCCTCGGGTAGACAAAAAAAGGCTATGAAAAAGGCCTAGCCTAAAGGCCTAAAAGCCTTTTTAGGCTTCTTTTAGCTGTAGCCTCATAATTCATAGGCTAGCCTTAAAAAAAAGCCTAAAAGCCTATAGGCCTCGGGAACACTAGCTCTAGGCTTAGTGAGTCACCACTTCAATATGCATAATTCCAAGTTTGATGAATTATACATAGCTGTTAATTGGCTCTCAAGCTAACACTAATTTGAGTCAAATACTCTATTCTATTTGATGTATTGCCAGGGGGACGGTCCCCGACTTAACATTTGTAAAAAGTTTCTAAATAGTTTTTTTATTTTATTTTCAGACTAGTAATTCACTTCAAACTGCTTGGTCTTGTAAACAAGTGTTCATCGTTCGTGATCTAATAGCTAATTTTGAGGCTATTTGGGAACCAACTGAGGCCGAGAGACGAAGAGAAGCGGCAGTAAGGCGCGTAATCATGCGTGTTTTGAGTAATACGGCTCCAACCCCACCCAAAGCGGCAGGTGACTTGAGAGCTTGGGTGTATGTTCATGATCGGGGCACGTGCTTCCAAGTTTCTGTAAGTACTTTTATGATACAAGTAATATTTAAAATTACCAATTATTAATATGACTAATTATAAGAAGGTTCAGGAATTAAATATGTGCAAATATAAAAAGGTTCCGGAATAAAAATGTCCACAAATAAAAATGACCCAAGAATAAATGTGCGATCAAAATAAATACGGTAACTGATTAGGGGGACAGATACACTGCAGTCAGAACAGACTGCAGTGTGTCGACACACTGCACTATAGTGTGGCCATTAGTGCTGTGCACTCCCTGAGGTATGCACGGCGAGGTGGGGGGCGAAGAAAAAAGTGCATGAGTTCACATGAGGTCGATACATGTCGGACAGATCTTACGATATCAGTTTGCATTTCTAAGGCAAGACTTGTGGCGGGACGTTGCGTTGGTCGGAGGCTATCTATCTGTAATATATACTTACTTTGTTGATTAAAATGTAACCCAAATATACTCATATTTTATTAAAAATATGCAGGTGATAAATAAGAATTGAAAGTTATAATTCACAACAGGACTTGTTTTATTAAACATTTTTTATATTTACAAACAATTATATATTCTAACGAAAGTTATTCTGACATAGATTCTGTTTCAACTTCATCTTCCATTTCGTCATCATCTTCATCTTCCTCTTCGCCACCGGAACTTGAATCAGAGTCTTGCAAATTTATTATGAATGAATCGATAACATTATCGAACCTACTATCGCGACTCCAGTAATCATTTTCATTTTTCTGGACATGATCGTCGCATTTCTGCCATTTTTCCGCCGTGAATTCCGAAAACAATTTATCCAATAAGATTATCTTTTCGTCTAGAGAAGAATTAATATAGTTTTGGGCTATGTTGTTTTTAATATCAGCCCAGACCAACTCGATTGGATTTAAATCTGGATGGTACGGAGGTAAACGCAGAACAGTGTGTCCACTGGCTTTCAGGAGTTCGTCAATTCTATACACGGGTTCTTTTTGTGTATTTTTGATAAGAAGTAGCAGTTGAGCCTTTGACATGGTTCCTGAAAATTCTACATTATGGCGTAGCAACCAGTTCTGCATTTCACTTTTGAGGCTTGATATAGTTGGTTTCTTCTCAATCTGAACGCTGTGGTAAGACGCGTTGTCCATTACAACCACAGAATTCGGCAGCAACTTATCTTTTAACTTTTCATCTACCCACTTATAAAAAGTAGGTCCGCTCATATCTCCATGATAGTCACCGGTTCTAGCATCGGATTTGAATATAGTCAATGTATCATCCACTAAGCCATTTCGACACCCAGCGTGGAGTATTACTAGTCGCCGTCCTTTCCCAATATCAGCATGAATACCGGGTTCTGACGATGATTGCCAACATTTGCTGGCATGGTGACTGGCGTTGATGTATGTTTCATCAAGAAAATATATGTTTCGGTTTTCCGTTCTGTAATTTCTGATTTGTGTAAGATATTTTTTCCGCCACACTGTAATATTAGGCTGCTCTATAAGGAGATGTCTCTTTGATTTGCATTTTTTGTAACGGTAGCCCATTTTGTGTAAAAGCTGTCTTAAATATTCCCGTCCACAATTCAATATGCCATCCTGTCTCAAACTTGATAGTAACTTACGGACACTTGGTATTTTTTTTTCAACTTCGTAAAACTGATGAATTTTTCTTCTGATAACTCCAAGGTCAAAATCATCCACAACGTGTTTTTTCTTTAGAACTTTTGGTTTTTTTGGCGATTGAAATTTTAATTGGCTTGAATTTTCAATTGATAAATAGCCCGCAGAAATCACATTATGTACGGTTCTTTTGCTGTATCCCGTAGCCTCCGCAACGATTTTAGCAATATTCACGTCATTTTTAAATTCAAAGCTTTCTTTGTCTGCTTTTCTTTTCTTAAAATATTCAGCCACCTTAAAAATGACAGTCTTCATATCACGAGATAACGCACGACCCATCTTTGAATATTTATCTCGTGTGCGTCTGACATAGACAGTCCGATACAAATAACACTACCTGCCGTCACAAGCGTTGACGGCGCACTGACAGCGCAGCAGCCGATTCTAACCCCCCCGTCTCACCGCGCGCATACCTCAGGGAGTGCACAGCACTAATGGTCATACTATACCACCTTTATTCTGTACAATCAAACAAAAATGAGATTGAAAAACAATAATTTACGCTTTGGGCTAAGATTTTAGAATGCATCCCAAAATTACTACTGATCGTTATAAATTGGTAAACATTGAGTGAATATTTTTCGTTTGCTAATATTTTTAAATTGAGGATATTTTAATTCTTAGTTATGATCTTTACGACAATCGGTCGCTGTAAATGAATTAAACGCCGTCGGGTGCTTATACACTTCAGAAGACCCAAACGAGAATTTCTATCTGAAATCTTCTTATTTCTTATCACAATTCATTATATTAAAGTAATTTAATAATAAGTCGGTTTTAAGGACTTATGTCAAAAAAGAAAAAATGTTATATGCAATTATTTGCAAATAACACCACACTTAAGAAACATCCAATCTGAAATATACGTTAAACTAGAAAAGTTACCATTTTACCAAAGATAACTGTCCAGGAATAAAATTGTACAACCAGAAAAATGGCACAGATGTCCTACTTGAAAAGTAATTGATAAAATATTACACTAATAAGCACTTACGAGATTATTACAGTAAATGTATTAATCAGAACAAGTAACATTATAATATGGACTTCTACAACGATATTTTCTATGTTAGAGATGATCCGTAATGTATTATTACGATGTGGTTGCGGCAAGTTTAAGTAGAACTGTTAACAATAGGTACTACTTAAAATATATATAGGTATAGTTACAAAACATTATTTTCGCTTGAATATTTTTAACAAGATGTTTTGTTTTTTACTAAATGTTTATTTTATTTTTTATTTTATTTTATCTCATCATTTATATGTAATATTTATACAGGTTATACAGGACACAGTTTATATGTAATATTGATGTAGATTTTGTGAGGTTGTAGGGGGTAACATATCATTATTCCCTTACGCTATTCAATGGTAAAATCAAAATCTTGGACGTAAATTCACCAACTTGCCACCCGAGAAATCAGGCCCTTCTTACGTTCGGTAGACTTTAAGGCGTTGCAGTCGGTGACTACAACAAATTATATATTATACCCACAAGATAATAACGGAAATGTTGCAGCGTTTCAACAACCCCAGGAGTCTCAAGCTCGTACGAGTGGTACCTGCTTTCGGCTCTTTGAGTCACTTTGTTAAAGTAACTAACCACGCGCTTCTTTCCGTCCGAATGGGTCTGGAAAAGACCTGTTAGCGTCCGTATGGACGTCCGTAGGCTAGACTCGCTAGTCGGATAACCTGTAGTCTTTACTTTTTCTTGATCACTGCCCCAAATAGTGTTGCTTGCATAGTCCTTGATGTAACGGCGAAAATAGCCATCTAGACCAAAAAGTTTCTACACCTGTTTGACATTTTGCATTGGGCGGAGAGGTGTTTGCTAAAGCTTCTACCTTCCTAGGGCTCGGCTTCACCTGACCCTGACTCACCACCCTGCCTAAGTATTTCACCTCGGTAGTAAGAAAACTGTACTTTCAAAGGTTGATAAAAAAACCCTGCTTTAGTGAAAGTGGACAGCACGCGGCGCTACAACTGTAAAGTACCTTTAAGAACTGAATCGCTCAAAAGTAAAAGTTGGTGTAAATTGACAAAAGAGACACAAGCTTGTCAAGTCACTAAAGCTGATTTTAGTTTATCTCATGTTTCCAGAAATTTAGAAACCGCTAAAGCGGTGATAGTTTTGAGATATTAGACCAACCAACTGGGCAATTACCTTTGAGCGACCAAACTGCTTGCTCGATGCTTAATTGCGAAGGCTAGATTGACATTTATTACCTGTGCCGACGTACCGTCTAACCTCGATTCGAGTAAAGCATTAATGACAGTGTTAGTTTTCAAAGTCTGTGTGGGTCTTGACGTGGTGAAAGGGCGAGTGAAACGTCAGTCAACCGCTACAGCTTATCAATCTTGTCAGTGTCGAGGCGGTATCGTTGCTGTCTGGGGCACTGAAATGCTCTGAGACGTCATTGAACCGTTGGCTAAAGGTAAAAGTTGAAACATGAAAGGTAGCTTGAAAACTGGCGAATGAAATAGGATATTTACTGCGATAGGTAGGGAAAGTAGTACGCAGGTAGAGCCGCAGGCAACATTATTATATGTTATTAACTACGGTCAACATATTGAACAGTTATCTCTCTGGAATCTTAATTCCATAAAATAGTTGGTGCCGGGTATATTCCTTTAACTTTAAGTTAGTATTAATTTGATATGAATTTAAAGTTAATAAACGATTAAAAGTTTCTTAGCATTATAAGAACATGCCGGTCAAGGTTCATATTTATACTAATAATCCCAAATTCAATACTTCTGTTTAATTACATTAATATAATCTATATTTTTGGTATCTAAACTTACTACTATTATAAAGATTTTGTGAGGTTGTAGGGGTAATCTCATCAATATTACATACAAACATTTAGTAAAAAACAAAACATCTTGAAGCGTAAATAATGGTTTATACATAGATATATATTTTAAGTAGTACCTATTGTTAACAGTTCTACTTAAACTTGCCCCAACCACATCGTAATAATACATTACGCATCATCTCTAACATAGAAAATATCGTTGTAGAAGTCCATATTATAATTTTACTTTGCAATAATTTCATAAGTGCTTAAATAATATTTTATTTAGTACTTTTGTAGTTGGAAATCTGTGTCATTTTTCTAGTTGTACAATTTTATTCCTGGACAGTTATATTTGGTAAAATGGTAACTTTTCTAGTTTAACGTATTTATACTTAGTCATATTTCAGATTATATGCAAATAATTGCATATAACATTTTTTCTTTTTTGACATAAGGCGTTAAAACCGCCTTATTATTAAATTACTTTAATATAATGAATTTTGTTAAGAAATAGGAAGATTTCAGATAAAAACTTGTTTGGGTTTTCCGAAGTATATAAGTACCTTACGGCGATTAACCCATTTACAGCGACCGGTCGTTGTAAATAGATCATAACTAAGAATTAAAAATATCCTTAATTTAAAAATATTAGCAAACTAAAAATGTTCACTCATTGTTTACCAATTTATAACGATCAGTAGTAATTTTGGCATGCATTCTAAAATCTTAGTTCAAAGCATAAATTATTGTTTTTCAATCACATTTTTGACGATTTGGAACACATTGATAACGAAAGGCCATTTTTAATATAAATAACTATTTTGCCACCATTTAACATAAATTTTAATATCATAAACGAAGAAGCATATCATGAAGAATTTAGTGATGAAGAGTTTGTAACTATAAACAGTCCAAACCAAACTTCCAGGTTTTTATTCAACGTTAATATTTACGATTTTTGTATGCTGAGTTGTTATGGTATTCTTATTTACATATCAATGCAATCTAGGTTTTTAACTTAAAGCACCAGGAGAGATGTACTCTAGATATGCGACAGAGATGAGGACAGTTTTCCCTTGTCTTTCTTAGCAAAAAGAAATTGAACCACCGAAAAATTCCACTAATTAAAGAAGGTCAGCAATCTCAGCTGCTCTACATCAAGTTTTGTAACAGTTAGCAGGATTAATGAAATGAAATGTTGCCTGGCTATACATACTTCCCTGCAGTTGACATATCAAGACGTCTTGAGAAAAATAATCGGATACGGATTTTAATATTAGTAAATATAACGCCATATCGTGGAATACTTAACATCTTATATAGCACAATAAATGTCATCCTCGATGTTCGCTTTGCAAAAATGACACAAAATTTTCAAAGTGTAAAATGCGCCCTGAAACATGTTTTGTAATCTTCACGTTACTTGGTGGCAATAGTTATTATAGTCATCTACTTAGTCCAATTTGTCAATAATTTAATTAAATAGCAATCACTTTATGCATTGGTCTAAGATTTTAAATGCATCCCAAATTACTACTGATCGTTAAAACGATCCGGATTTTCCGAGCTTTCCAGATAACCTGTTTTTTTTAACTATTATCTGTGTTTACTATATGCATCAAGTCTACAATATCAAAAAAATACAGTGATAGGAGACACAAAATGGAAACACAAAAAGGGTGGTAGACACAGACCACACATTGCACTGAATGACGACTAGGGAATCGTATAAAATCACTACGTCGGTTCTATGTAATACTTCATGATGTTATGGTTGCAGCACCTTACTGACATGACTGTATAGATACAAATATATTGTCAAAATTGGCATTTAAAAAGAGTGACCATAAGTTTTTTATTGCCAAGTTCTTTTCTCACGGCTTTACTCTTGCGAACTAGGCATTAAATGTAGAATCTATTAAAAATTGAAAATTTTGTCCACCGTTCATAAGCGTTGCATTTGTGGAAGCTTGTTATTGGCATTTAGTAATGTGTTTTATGAAACTATTTGTACTATAGCTGTAAGCTCCCCAAATAAAATAAAATAAAATAAAATTAATAGTCCAAGAGGGCAGCGCCAAAAAATGCAAGTACTTTATAAAGGCTGATTTTTTGATATTACCTGCGCAACATTAGTGGAGTAAAGAACCCTTTCGTTACCCAAAAGTTACGGGTTAAGAACCCTTTCGTTAGTCAGCTGGATTCCTTAGCATTTCGCGCAGAGACAGTTTTTTTTTGTAATGACTTGAATATATCGTGAAACTGCTTTCTTAAACTTCAGAATAAGTTTAACGATGCAAAATTTTGTAACCAGGCGCGTCAGACATGCGTTAAAGTTGTATTATTTAATCGTGCTCGATCTACGCGTGCTATCGAATGCGTGATTTGAAATTTAGTATAACTGGTGTAGAATATTATCAAAATCATATTACCATCTGTCAGTCAGCATAACTCTTGTAACATGCCGTCAGTAGCTGGTTGAAATCCTGTATACCAAACACTAAGGAATCCGGCTGACTAACGGAAGAGTATTTCTTTATATTACTAATATGACCTCATATCAAAAAATCAGCCTTTTATAAAACTCTTGCGTTTTTTGGAGCTCTCCTCCCGGTCTTTAATTGAATAAAGTACTTTGACTTTACTGTTATCCAACAACAATACTTCTTACAGAAATATAATTTTAAGCTAACGATATCTTTCATTTGAATCGTACAATGCCATTTATTAGCCGAAAATATCAACAAAAATAAATGTATTCACTATTGTCCTGTACACGAGGGGAAGAAAAACACTAAAAATAAATCAAACAACATGAACAAGTTGACTGAAAAGTTTTCGTTAACTTGTTCAGCAGCGTCAAATACCAAATAGCAGTTAACATTACCAATTACTTAAACACATCCTAATTGATCACTAATTTACGATCACCAAAAGTAGCTTAATTATTCGGGCGTTCATCTTGCACAAATATAACAGAACATCAGCTTCTCAAATATACGAGCTCATCCTAACAGGTTTCGCTGCATCCACAGTATTTATAAATGTAAAACGCAGTAGGAAAATGAAGTTCATATAAAACTTCATTGAGTAACATTTGGAATGTCATCAGAATAAATCATCACAATGTACTGCTGTTCAAAAGTTGATTCTATCGTGTATTGAAGCAACAAAATCGAGTGACTACAAATACGGATAAGTATGCAACCTATTAATAGTTAATTATGTATACTTTAACGTATTGTAGAACAATTCTGTAAAAAACAAATCTTCCGCTCTTAAAGTTTTACGCTAATGGAAAGGTGATAACATCAAGTCAATTCTATCCGTGGTTAGTTAGAAAATACTGCATCTTTTGATGTTATTGTGTTTCTCATTATGTTCTTTGTAAATATTTGAATAAAAAAACCCCATTCTTTTGATTGAATATGTTTTATATGTGGTTCCCTAAACGTTAAAGGTTTAAAAAAAAATAGAAATTTTCAGGCAGTTTTTTTTTGTTTTGGAGGGTGTTCAGAACTAGAACTGAACGTCAAATTCGAAAATAAATTTGCAATAGGAATTTATTCGTGATAATATGGACTTTTGAATAGTGCAGTGTAATGCTAAGAAAAGTCATTGTGCTAGGTATTATTACCAAAGAGTATTAGACCTAAAAGAATATTTTACTTTACAATATAAAATATTGGCTTCTATTTTACCATTAAATAAGACTTGATAATTTCTTGAGGCAGTAAAAATGCAAAAGTAGATGCATTTTGCTAGTATTTTTTTACTCTAGAATTTTCTACTCATTATACTCTCATGCTTTTTGGTGGAGGTAATAAAATTAAATAAAGACAAATTCCATTAAAATAGTAATAATTTAAATAAAATTGGCCCAGTAGTTTTAGAGATTAGAGCATACAAATAAATCAATGTTTTTGATTATAAAATCTCGTTATAAAAGTTATAAGTAAAAGTAATTAAAGTGAGAGAAAACCAAATTCCAATATTTTCGTTATTTTATATTATATTCTTATTTTTAAGTAGCTGCTTAAATCAAATCAGGTGTCCCAAAACTATTCCACACGGACACTCTTTTTCCGTGGTCCGGTCGTTGTGTCCGGCCGGCCGGACAATGGAACAAATTGTTTTTTCGATTGTCCGGTGAAGATACAGATTGACCGGTTGTACACTTCAAGTACTGTACTTTGATCCGGTTGACGAAACGAAAATCTATTTTGCTTAATAACATTTATAAATTTATTTCTTATAACATATTTTATTTAATGTTTGCAAACTTTTCTAAAGCATGGGCATGCTTTAGAAAAGTTTGCAAACATTACCACAATATCTTTATTTACGAATTGCAATTGAATGTCACGTATAGCGTCATCCTTTTTTATAGTTTCCCTTAACCGTTTCTTCGTTGTTATCGGGGTATTCTTCTCGGCTTTTTCTAAATAATTCAGAAGTCGTAATATGTTTACGGTGTTTTTATTTATTGACCGATTGATTTTAGAATTCCAACTTTCTACGGTGTTGTTAGTGCGATGTCGTTTTCCAAATATGCTGATAAATTGGCTATATGAATTATTGATCCAGTTTTTTTCAAAATATTTGAAAAATGCATCCATATCCGACAATGATTCGGCTTTAACGTAAAGCCATGCTTCTTTGATTGCCTTATATGGTAAAAGAGGTATTTTTGCACTTAACGCTACTATATGTCTTTCTACTGCTAGCTTTGTATTACCCAGACTTTTCGCTTTTCTCCATACACACCTCGACCAGTGATAATAACATCCGACTATCTTTACTGCGGGAAATACTTGTTTAGCAGCATTCATGGATGCTCTCTCATAGCCACAGTGAACTATTTTGGGATTCCATTGCAACTCTTTTTGTATCAATTGGAATACCTTTTTTGCATCTTGTTGCTCATAAGTACGTATATCATCGGCTTTACATTTGTTGTATCAGCTGAGCTTCCAAATTCACCATGCACAGTCAACAGTTTATGAAACGGTTTCGGGCAACTTTGATATGTTGCATCAAAAAATATTTCCGTAACATTGTGAATTAAATCTCTGATTGTCTGGGAACAAAATATGAGGATCCTATTTTCTCCTTCATATTCTGCTAAAACGAAACTTTTAAATTTAATTGGCACTTCGACTTTTTCCGGTTTTAAACGGTCATAATTTTTGTAACACCCAAACTTTTGTTTCGAGCAGTATATAACCCATGCTGAACATTCTGGAATTCGGGTACGTCTGTTATTAAATGCGTTCCAGCATCTAATAGATTTCCAATAGTCTCATTAAAGAGTTTTGGAATTGGTTCATCCGATTGAATGACGTTCTCCTTTAAATCAGCCATTGCTAAATCTACTGAGTTTTCTTCTGGTTTACTGGGACAGTGATGAGCGATGACTTTAACTACACTTTTATTCTGAAACATTTTTTAACAACTGCTTAAAATATTTGTTAAAATGTTGGTACGTACAAGCAACACGTATACTACTACTGTACGCATACTGAAATAACATAAAAAGAGACGAGTGAGTGACGTGTGAGTTAGTAAAAACTAGCGTAACAATAAAATAGCTAATCATATTATTACTTTCATTGTTAGCAATCCTTTACATTTAAGTTTTTTATATGAGGCACATCTCCATAAAGTAACCTTATTTTTATATGTACAATTTGTATAGTACTGGTGACCGTCATACAAAAGCACTACCCCACCATTTCTGTTTATAAATTTTACTACAAACATAACGATTTTACAATTAAATTAAACTAAACACAATTAAATTAATTAATTAAGCACAATTCAACTAGAGAGAAGTGAGAGACAATGTCAATATTATTATGAATATTACGTCTCTTATCTTTGAATAATTACACCTCCTTTACTATAAAACATAATCAAAAAGGTTGCATTCTGCATTTATTACGATAAGATTACCATGGATTTAGGTGTACTAGTACGCTTTACTAAAGTCATGGAGATTACAATGAACACTATGTTTTCATTAATGGGACAAAATCCTGGATTTTATCCATGGTCCGGTTGACCGGTCAAAGGAAAATGTATTTTTTTCCGATGTGCGGTCAACCGGATCACGGAAAAAACAATTCATCCATTGTCCGGCCGGCCGGACACAACGACCACAGAAAAAGAGGGCACACGGAGGCAAAGTACCTTAAATATTGTAGATACTGTATTTTAAGGAAAGAAGACTTCATTTTGTTTTTAAAAATGATTCGAACGGCATTCAAAGATTTTTCCGGGAAACTAACCGGCTTAATGTAAAAAGCACCATTCTGTATTTGTATGACATCAATCTAAAGGGTCAGACATAGAGATTATTTATCTATACTTATAATAAATCTGTAGAGAGGTCAATTCTGTACATGAAATATATTTCCAAAATAACTATCAGGGGGTCATTAGGGATCGATACTGATGCCAAAAATGCAATTAGTAAAATTTTTGTCTGTCTGTCTGTCTGTCTGTATAACCGTTATAGAAACAAAAACTACTCGACGGATTTTAATGAAACTTGGTAAAATTATTTTTCATACTCCTGAGTAGGTTATAGTATACTTTTCATCACGCTACAATCAATAGGAGCAGATCAGTGAAGGATAACTGGAGAAGTTACTCCATTTTTTAAGCTTTCGTCGCGTGTGCAACCGTAATGGTTAAAGCTACACAGAAATCATGTATGACGGAAATGTTCTCCTTAAAATTATATAAAAAATATCCCACGATAGCATATGTCTATCTTTTATGGTTGACTCACAATATCACGTGTAACTCCCGATAGCTTAGTAGTTCGAAGCTTTCTGATTATATTTGTCTACTCTTACGTTTATAACACTCTCAGTCATCCCTAATTAAAAAAGTTAACATAATTAACTATTCCATAAAAAATACTAATAGAAATCGGTATAGAAACACCAAATATCTATCTTCTATCTATACTTATAATAAATCTGTAGAGAGGTCAATTCTGTACATGAAATATATTTCCAAAATAACTTTTAGGGGGTGATAAAGGATCGATACTGATGCCAAAAATGTAATCAGTAAAATTTTTGTCTGTCTGTCTGTCTGTCTGTATAACCGTTATAGAAACAAAAACTACTCGACGGATTTTAACGAAACTTGGTACAATTATTTTTCATACTCCTGAGTTGGTTATAGTATACTTTTCATCACGCTACAATCAATAGGAGCAGAGCAGTGTTGGGAAAGCGGGAGAAGTTACTCCATTTTTTAAGCTTCCGTCGCGTGTGCAACCTTAATGGTTAAAGCTACACAGAAATCATGTATGACGGAAATATTCTCCTTAAAATTATATAAAAAATATCCCACGACAGCTTATGTCTATCTTTTATGGTTGACTCACAATATCACGTGTAACTCCCGATAGCTTAGCAGTTCGAAGCTTTCTGATTATATTTGTCTACTCTTACGTTTATAACACTCTCAGTCATCCCTAATTAAAAAAGTTAACATTATTAACTATTCCATAAAAAAGAATCATAGAAATCGGTATAGAAACACCAAAGTTATACATGAAATACGCTAATAATAAGCCAGCGCGCGTGAATACTGAATCATGCTATTTATCGATCTTCTATATCTATATACATATAATAATCTATACATATAATAAAATTGTAAATTTTACGTGTATGTACATAGCCGAACATAGTAAAAAAAATTATTAGGAAATGTTCAAAAAGAGTATTTAAACACATTCCTACATTTTTAGAAATGTCTGTCTGTCTGTCTGTTTGTTTGAACACGCATCACGCAAAAACTACCGGACAGATTCGGTTGAAATTTTGCACGTGCAATCTAATAGATGCGGATTAACATTTATGCTATAAATTGTCACGCTTTTTCCCATAGGAGCTAAGCAGTAAGGGATAATGTCTGTAGCTATTTTTCGTTATAAAACAGTATGAGTCTTTATGAAAATTTACAGTTTTATAGTAAATACTATACCTAGGACATTATTTACACTATGAATTATTACGCTAACGTCTATGGGGAACGTGTAGCAACGTATTTTTTGTCGCACCATAATGGTTTATCACAATTGTTTCCACAATTAGACATTATTTTTAATTGTAACCCATGGAATACATAACTTCACGCTAAAACTATAAGGAGCTATACACAACATTTTGAAGTTTCATAAGAACAGTTATTTTGACGTTGTAAGTAGCGAACAGTATAGCCTCGAAGCCATGCTAGCGGTCTTTGACGACGAAGTCTCAGGCTCGAATCTGAAATCTGGTTATGTTCTTTTTGTATTTTTTTTAAATTGTCTTTTTTAAATATTTTTCTCAATGTTATAAGTAGTTATTTTTTCGACCATAGGTAACTTATTTGCTTTGGTTAATATTTTTTTGTATTAAAAATCAAGTGAAATATGCACTTATGTAAGATATTTATAGGTATTGCATGCACTGCTGAGAGTAATGAATTAATCGTAGTAGAAATGAAAAACAATATTACATTACAATTTAACAAGTTTCGATATTTTCCAGAATTGATGTGTTCGTGCTCAAAAAAAAGACATTACACATGTAAAAAAAAACATGTAGCGCCATCTATGAAATCAAATTGGTCACCGTGATCAAACAATTCCTTATTTGTGAAAACATTTATTAGGGTATAGGTGCTTGCGATGACGGATTCGTTTCTTGCTGATTGGCAACATTCTCCTATTTATTTAATTAAATTGCTTAAATTAATAAAAAAACATTAAGTATTAAAAGAAACTTCACTGGTTTTGAAAGTAGATGGCGTTGTATTCAATAATGTTCTATACATAGTAAAAGAAGTTTTAAAATAGTATTAAAAAGAAACATATTGCTATCATTTTTAGAAATGTTTGTCTGTCTGTCCGTTTGTTTGACCACGCATCAGGTGCATCGAGGATCATGTTTTGAGGTTATGGTTGGATATCAAGTGTTCATCAATTCAACGATAATGAATGACTCATCGGCCAAGTGTGAGTAGTTCGGGTGACGGGAGGAGGGGTGGGGCGTCATTGTCTGTCAACGCGGAGTCTGGGGGAGGGGGAGTTCATGTCTTTTTTTCTTACTTGCATCATTGTAACATATAAGAGAGGTACTCTCTTATATGTAAAGTGGGGATGTGATTTTTTTCTCACCTACCCCATCGTGTGGGGTATCATTAGATAGATCTTTTAAAAGGCGTTTAGGGTTTGTAAAGACTATTTTTAGATTTAAGGATTCTTTTGTGTATTTTTTGTTAGAGTCAAGTGTTCCCCTGCCAACTAAATGGTTGATGTTGGGTATGTGAAAAAATTCACGGTAGTAGTATAAATACTAAAATTATAAGGAAAACTATCACAGTTAAGTACTTAGGCTTTACAAGTTTACGATAAACATCTGATCAAATAGGAAGTACGAAAATTTTAGTACAAATTCCATTGAAAATTATTAGGTATTAAGTAGGTATAACGTTGAAAGAATGAAACAAAAACAACAGAAAACCCACTTCTTAAGTCGCACACCAAATTAACTATATAAAATAATAGAATATAACGATTTTTATTAGTACACAGAAGACACATGTATAGACATTATTATAATTTAACATGAAAAGTCATGCAGAAGATAAAAAAAGAAATAAATAAAACAGTAAAATAATAAAAATAACAATAGACAAAAAGAAAAGAGACACAAATAACACACATTAATGACAGAAAAACACAGTAAACGAATACCTAAAGAGTCTGTATTTGGTACTTATTTATTTTTACAAAGCTTTTGGGTGTTGAAGCTATCAATAGATGACTATATGATGATTCTCCGCTGCTGAATCATATCGCGGCTCACCCGGCAGGACTATTTCCAACATATTTACACAGAAGTTATTTCGTAACATAAACTTCCTTAATTTAAACCCGACTTTCACGCGAACGAAGTCGCGGGCACAGCTAGTTTCTAAATAACATAGTATCTATTAAGGGAAGGCTATGGAAGGATATTTAGTACATCTAATGAAATGCATTTTGTATAGTTAAACAGGACGCTAGATATAAACCCAACTATTGCATTTTTTTACAGTGTTCTTGCTTTTGCACTTCAACAACAACGAAACGAATCAATCACTTTTTGAACAGATAGAAAAAAATAATGTAAGTAAACCTCATTTGTCAATGAGTACCTATAGAAAATTAATGCTATTTTGTAAATGAGGTTTTCTTACATTTTCCAGTCAATTTATTGCTCACGAATAAATATAAAATATGACATTTATAATTGAAACAAAAGACGTGCCAGTGACGTCATGCATGAAATGAAAATGACAACGACATAGACTGATCTTCTTCGTTTTGTGTACGACGCAATGGCATATATTTTGTGTTGTCAAACATAATACTATATTTGATAAGCAAAATGGTATTTGAAATATATTACGGTAAAGTTTATTTTCCTAATACGTTCTACATTTATGAATACTATGGATGATGCGAAACCTTCGGCACTGCGTTTGTTACAGTCATGTCAGTCATGATTAGGATGAGCTCGTACGTTTGAGAAGCTGTTGCTCCGTTATATTTATGCACTTAGGTTGATTGCATATTAGTGATCAAATTAGATGTGTCTCGGTATTTGGTAATGGTAACTGTTATTTTATATATATGACGCTGACTGTATTTGTGTATGGATGCTGTTATAACCATAACTTAGAGTTCACTTGTGGATACGGCACGAATTGAATGTTTTGCGAATTCAATATTTCTCTTATATCATGGCTTACTTAACACAATAAAGAACATTTACATGGCATGTTACTAAACAAAATTTGTTTTTATTTTAGCTCACACCCAGTAAGACAAGTTCGGACGTTTGCATAGAACTCAGTGAGAAAGCAAAATTGGAATCACATTTACTTATGTTAGAAGAAGTGATATGTAATGACTCAATGCGTCGTATTGTACATATTGACGAGATTGTCTTAGATGTAGTTTTACGATGGAGTTACTGGGACGAGGATGATAGAAAACATAACTACTTAGTGGTAAAAGAGAATAGACTGTTACATGATATAGATGGAATGAAACAGACTGCGACTGTGTGCGGAGAGTTAAAATTAGCAACCGACGCTATGAAATCCTTCAAGCTTCATATGTTTGAAATTAAGAATGCAAAGTTATGTTATTTTAAAGATAAACAGGTGGGTACATATTTTTTTACTTTGTTAGCTTATTAATTATTCTTGTATTAATGGCAATTTTAAGATCATTTCTATTGAAATGGTCTTAAAATTACATTTTTCGAAATTATGCAGGAAGATTGATTTGAAAATAGTTGAAATGAAAAGCTAATTTATCTTCTTGCTGCTTCTTTTAGAATGTTTTTCTAAGTTTTGCTATACAAATATTTAAATATTCGTTTAAAACGTAGACTATTCAAATAACTACACATTTTTTTTTTTGGTATTCCAGGGTTCTCATGAGATAGAAGAATGGAATATTAAAGATATTCTGTGGTACATCGGTCACGAGCCGAAAAGGAACCCGCAGTCTCGATGGACGATCACCTTCATTCCCCGGAATAAACAAAAACGGTAAATACAAACATCCTAACTCAAATGCGAATTTAGATCCAAAAAAGTAAAGATAACTAGCATATTAAACTAGGGAAATGAATAGTGGAATGTGCCGCATGGCGTCAAAATCTATATAAAAACTTTTGAAATGTGTTTTAAACAGTGAATAATAGAATGTTTAAAAAAAATTAAATAAAAACGTAGTACGTTGAAAATTCATCTTCTAAGGGGGTGGGGGGGGGGGGGGGGGTAAAGTAGAGTTGTCAACTCCGTCAATTTTAAAGTAAGATTTGTAAAATGAATAGTAGAAATAAGAATAGTATTTAGACAACTATTTTACTTCCTTTGGGAATGCATTTCCAAATATCCTTTATTTTCGGATGCCTACATTATACTCTACAATCAGCGGTTTAGGCTGTGCGTTGCTCCATCAGTGAGTTAGTCAGGACAAATATTTTTTTATACATATATAGGACAAATCCGCTTTCGGCTGTCTTAACGTAAACACGTATCGATATAAAGCTCTGTGTTTAATAAGAATACAGTAGAAATTCCATTATATCCTGTGATAAAGCATCCAAATCCTGTAATAAATGTATCTGTACATTATAATAAATATAAACTGAGTGCAAACTATGTTAAAAACAACATCTTCAAGTGAACAAAGTCAGAAATTATATTTAGGGTATCTGTTCGTGTCACCAGAACATAACCCAATTCAAAGACAACGACAGTGCGGTGTTGCCACAGTAAATAAATAGAAGACCATCATTGTTCCGTTTCACGCCCCGACACTGACACAAAAATGGATAAAAATCTTCAAATGTTTTTCAACCAAATGAAACAAATGTCTAAGGATATAATTGCGCAAATGGTCGAAAAACTTAAACAACAGCTCACAATAAAAACAAATAGACGAAACGCATTCGACGTGATGAGAAGTAAAAGCAACTCTCTCAACGTCATATATTATTCTATGCTTTTTGTTCTGGAGTCGGGTTTTCAGTGAAAAACCCGACTCCAGAACAAAAAACGTAGAATAATGTCATCAGCCACTGGAACAAAAAAAATAAACAAGAACTAAATAACAATAAAAACTTAACATTCTCCAACCCGATTGGTCATCGTGGGGAATCAGACCGTCACCGTGATGATGATGATATCAAACGTAATCTAAAATCTATTTAAACATTTGCAAAAAAAAACTTCTTTAAAAATTGCGGCAGCGTCAACTCTTTACGCCCATATTGTCGCAGTAGCTTCTTATGTATATTTCTGTCAAAATAAATATCAATATTCGGTCTGTTTTATGTTTTTCTGTTAATAAATAAACTATTTGTTATTTTTCTATCCAAATATTTACATTATTTTCATAATTTATACACGAACATGTATAAATTCGACTTTTTTGGAATCCGACCTGCATTTATGCGCCGCTCACCAACTGCGTTGTGCGATGACGTTGGTAAGCGCAACTTAGTGCTATTTTGGAACTAACGACACTCAAAACATGGATACGTAAACTTGAGTAAAACTCAGAAGAAACTAAATCAAGAAAAGATATTGTAAACCATGCAACAAACTACTATAAAGACCTATACCGGAAAAGAAACAACAACGAAATTGTAGACAAACACGCAACTAATGGCATCAAACTAATTGAAAACTCTGAAGTATATGAACACATAAAACGGTTAAAAGTTGAAAAGAGTCCTGGCCCAGATGTACTTGCAATGAAGTTCTTAAAATTGGAGCACCAACTTTAATTCAACACCTCTACAAAAGCTATTTAACAAGGTATTAGATTCCAAGCTAATGGTGTAATTTAGTCATAATTCTAATTTTTAAAAAAGCCAGTCCGCTGAAAATCAGAAACTACAGAACTATAAGCCTTTTAACAAGCTCATATAAACTCTTTTCATCAATACTTTTAAAAAGACACACTTTAAAAAGAATAACACAAGACATTGATAAACTCCAGCCAATAGAGAAAACAGGTTTCTGATCAGAATTCAGCTCAATGGATAATTTACACAGCCTAAGAATTATAGAAAAATATCAAGAGCATAACAGACCTCTTTATGTGGCCTTAAAGCCTTCAATAGCATCAGCCACTGTTCGATCTGGAACGCATTACAACATTCAAATGTATATTATAAATATATTAACATCCTGAAATATATTTATACAAACAGTACGAAGGTAAGGGAAGTAAGAGAAAGTGAAATAAACATTGAACGAGGAGACCAGGCAAGGAGACCCTTTATCACAAAAGGTTTTTATTGCATTGCTTTAAAATATATTACGAAAATTAGATTGGTCTCAAAAAAAAATACAAATCAATGAACGATACCAAAACCATCTAAGATTCGCTGAAGAATAGCCATCTTAGCTGAAACTTCTAGGGATCTGGAGGAAATGATGAGATTGCTGGATAATGAAAGCTCAAAAATAGGTTTAGAAATAAACGCAAGTAAAACGAAAATAATGACCAATAGCCAACAAAGACCTATTGTAATAAAAGCATTTACTCAAAAAGGGGTCCATATTTTAACATTTGAAATGTAACTTAGAAATATGAAATAAAACTGCTTTTATTTATTATTTTATTTTTATAGGACAAACAAAAAAATGAGATCGCACAAAAATGTTTCTTGAACATTCTTTTATACACTGTGATAAACACATTTCAAAAGTTATTATAAAGATTCATTGACTGGGTCTGGATTCCGAGGTATACACGTTACGGCACTTCACTAGAAACACATCAACAAGTTGACACATTTAGTCAATCGCTTTCTTAATCCTGATTTGAAAATCGCTTCTAAAACTTCTTCAGCAGCCATTACTTTATATCTCACGGGGTGTCCGTGAATTTCTTCGAAGTCAGTGAGGACAGTCTATTCCAAGTCATTAACTGCTGTTTCGTCTCGGGGTCAAAATTATGGATCCACATTTCATTCATGGTCACGTATCGTGACAAAAAATATCTCGATCAGCCTGGAACATTTCTAGAATGGCCCTTGAAATGTCAACTCGTTTTCTCTTCTGTTCAGTTGTTGAGGTTAAACTCATTGCTCTAGCCCGGAGCTGTAGAATTTGGAGGAGCAGTGTTCCCAATGTTTTCACCAAGTCAAGCTGACTGGGTGAAAACATTGGGTGACACCAATAAATGAGAGACGTCTAGGGCTTTATATCATTTGACACTTGTATTTGCATTGTCGCGCTATTTTTGTGAATTGCTATTTTGGTAGTCTAACAATAGGCGTAAAACAAAATCAAATACAAAATGTTAACACATTGGCTTTCCAAACCGATGGATCATAACATAAATGTTTATTACAAAACCGGATCGTAGCGTTTAAAAAATCTGTTTAGGATTTTAGTCTGTACCCCATAGCAATAAAAACTACCACTTACCAGGTATCTGGAGCATGAAAATGTTGACGAATAATCCAAAATGGACAGAACCACGTGTACATTTGTGGTTTTTATTTATTTTTTTAAGATATGGAAGACTTACAGCTATAAAATATAATAGAATAATACATGAAAGCCAATAACAAGTCTTCACTTATATAATACAAGTCAAGTCTTCCTTATAACCTCGCATACATACGATCGGATATATTTAATGGAGGATTGAATCGAATTGATTTACATGGTACATTCAAACTATTTATTGATAAGAGTTCTGGACTGTTAGTATAATTGCTAAACATATTCAAGACGTAGTCAATAATCTCACGACGACTAACCAGTGGCAATAAATGGTACTTTCTGCATATATAGTGGTAGTTAGAGGCATGGTAAGGAATCTTTTGATGATAGCAGAGGTACTTGATGAATTGTTTCTTAACATTTTCTATGCGATCAATGTACTTGTTGTATCCGGGGTTTTTTACAACTGACATGCGTACACCAGGTTTCTCGCCAAATTACAGTATGGCACGTAACTTGTAACCAACATATATTATAATAAATAGAGCAATTGAAGTACGCAATTGATTTAAATATAATATAATGCGTCTATTTAAGAAACATTTTATATGAACTCCGTTTTTAGGAGCTTGGTAGCCTAAAAAAGCCCTTTATGAATCTAGTCAAAGAATACACAACCAGTGACTTGGTGGTATAATGGATGATTACGCCGTAGGCAATGCTCGCTACGTGCGCGTAGTGTCAAATTATATCTATTTATTTTATTGCTAATTACTTTACGTAAAATTATCTTCTATCTATACTCTATACCATTTAAGTAAATTAAATAAAAAAAGTTATTTAGTAAATGCATACTTAAAACTATGCACTTCTTTAATGTTTAAAAATTTTAACTACACAACGACATACAAAAGAGATTATTACAACTAACTGTTCAATTAGGACATTTTTTTACTTTACACGGGTAAATCACAATATGCCAGCTCTCGTTTGGAGTCCAGGAGATGATAGTTTTATACTTTTAAATGTTTGGGCCCAGGTCTTCCGTTAATTTTATTTTAATTTAATAGGACTAACGTTGCTATCATATAGAAAAAAATATGTACCCCTCTCCTAGTGGTACGAGGGTGGATCGAAATATTCGCGGCCTACCACATAAATACTTGACTTATTTTAATGTAACTGACCTCATTCGATTTGTTTACTCTCTGGTTGTCACATTGTAAAATTCTGTCACAATAGCATTATCTGTTTTTAAATTAGACTGAATTTTGTGAGCCTAAGTGCAGCGTTTTTAAAGAATGGAGAAAATTGAGCAACGTGCGGTCATCAAATACCTGTTTAAAAAAAAACTGACTCCAAAAGAGATTCACGAAGATATGTCAACAACATTGGGGGAATCTGCTCCATCGTATACGACTGTGAAAAAGTGGGTTGCAGAATTTAAACGCGGACGAGAGAGTATTGAAGATGACCCTCGCTCCGGCCGGCCTACGACGTCTACGACTGAAGAAAACATTGGGAAAATCTGTGATCTGATATTGGCAGATCGGAGATTGACCATCAGGGAGATTGCTGACACTATTGGCATCTCATATGAACGAACACAAAACATCATAGTCAATGAACTTGGATTTTCTAAGGTTTCTGCGCGGTGGGTCCCCAGATTGCTTTCAGTTGAACAAAAACGAATACGGCTCACGATTTCTCGCGACAGTTTGGAAATGTTTGAGACTGATCCACAAGATTTTTTGGACAGATTTGTTACAATGGATGAAACCTGGGTACACCACTACACCCCAGAGTCAAAACAGCAATCCAAGCAGTGGAAAAAACCTGATGAACCGACTCCAAAAAAAGCCAAAACAATTTTGTCAGCTGGCAAGGTGATGGCGTCAGTTTTTTGGGATGCTAAGGGTGTCATCATGGTGGACTACCTTGCAAAAGGTGAGACTATAAACTCTGCTTATTACTGCACCCTTTTACGTCATTTGCGTGAAACGATCAAAGAGAAAAGGCCAGGACTACTCAGCAAGAAAGTGTTGTTCCATCAGGATAATGCACGCGTTCACACGTCCGTCTGTTAAATCAATGGCTCAAATTCGTGATTGTGGCTTTGAATTACTGCCCCATCCCGCCTATTCCCCTGATTTGGCACCTTCGGACTTTCATTTATTCCCAAACCTTAAAAAACACCTTGGAGGTCAAAAATTTTCATCAAATGAGGAGGTTGAAACCGCGGTGGGTGACTTTTTTGAAGGCCTTGAAGAAACTTTTTTTATGACCGGCATACAGGCGTTGGAAACCAGATGGAAGAAGTGCATTGAGTTAAGTGGAGATTACGTGGAAAAATAAAATTACTTTTGTTTATATTTTATATTGTTTTCTTGCTGAGGCCGCGAACTTTTCAATCCACCCTCGTACCTCTGGCGGATATTTTTTAATTCTTTCGAGGAACAGGGCAATTTTTACTTCAAAACAGTTATTGCAGTAAAAGACAATAATTTTTAACTATTAAAAAACAAAAAGGTAATGTTGTGGACAATAAGGCCCAATATTAATGCGCATCAAAGGAGTCTTTTATTTTTTGCCCTGTCTAATAAACCCTTACGTACTATTGCCTGATTAAAATCTTTATTTTCAATGTAACGTATCTTAATTTTCAATGTAATCGTACCAAATTATAACACCATAGATATAAAAAGATACAAAGTAATCTATCAAATTAATCTTTTACGCATAAATATTAAAAATACAAGTGGCTTCTTTACATAAACACTGTGTCTGGTAAGCATAATTTAATAAAGTATACAATATGTCTAGTATATCGCTTAAGAGAAGATAAACATGACATATACAAAGTTAAGCCTGTTTATACTAACCATTTCGGGGGATCTATTGCAAGTTAGGTCTTGAAATCAATATTAGCATAAACTGTAAACAACGTTTTTTGAACAATGTTGGGAGACTTTGTTAGTCAGCTTCCGAGCCCTCCAAAATTTACATTTTTGAACTGCTTGAGCTATAAAATTACATCACATCATGAAGCAGCCGCGCGTTCATTATTTTCAAACGCGGAGTATTGACTGATCTGATCAGGCCATCATGATGTGACCAGAGGGTATCTATGTCACCATTTCATGATAATGGTCAGCCACGACATACTTTTATTTCATCATTGTAGATGAAATAAAAGTTCTTCTTTCTTCTGGAACGCTGTTTGCCATACTTATGAAAAATATTTACTTATAATAATTGTTTTACTCTTTCCATGCATACATTCTGTAGCTAAACATGGATCTAGATAGCTTTACAGGGTAAGTATTAAATTAAATAAACCCAACATTTTTAATAGCTCTCATTCACGAAGCTAATAATATTTTAACCTGGTAGTCGTTGTCCTCCGACATTTTCCATAAAGTTCGTCTTTAATTTTACTCACATAATTTTGAAGTGATTTTTGCATAAACACATGTGTTACAGCATTTATAAATAAAATAAAATATTCACTGTTTACGTAGGTACAACTAATGTCAAACACAAATGAATTTTGTTTTGTAATTAGAAACTTTATTAAAGTTGTATAATACTTTAATGGCAAACAAAATTAAATTAAATTAAATTAATACATCATTATTGTTTTAGTTTGTCAAGTCGGACCAAACATTTCCAAAGGTTCTCAGTACAGATAAAAGATATTCCAATTACAATTAAAATGTTATTATTTGCAGAAGTAAAGACCGACCGTGGTTCGGTTGTACATTAGCGGGCGCAGTTACTGAAGACCAGCTTAAGTGGATGACAGCACTGATGTTTGCTGAACATTCCATTGTTCTACCTACGCCGAGACTCGTCATCACATAAACCACAAACCGTATCGTTACGATCTTTAAAAAAAATCATAATAGCTATACCTAAGATCTTCATTTTACTTGAAATCCTATTCAATTATGTAATTTATTTGTTCTTAAGTAGATATTGCAATGCATCAGAGATTAAATGCCGTTTATTGAATAACATGTTACTCACAGCAACCGTTTCTAAGCTATCTAAATCACATTGTGTTAAAAACTTGATTAAAAATATTTATTACAAATAATATGAAGATAATTAAAAAAGATGGTGTTGTATTTATTAATACAGTTAACATTATTATTGTTGAATTGATGACGTAGCTAAAATATAGGGAATGCATGTAAAAATGCATGAATGCCAGAGTCGTAAACTCGCCTTGCTCACTAAATCGGTGCATTATATTTGGACTATGTCTTGAGTTCTTGCCGGTCGTCGCCTAGCTTCTGAACTTTGGGCACTAACATTTTAGGTGTGTCCGACAAAGTAGGAGTTTATGCAATTAAATAGACTTATTTTGTAACTAATTGCCTAGTTTACTCAGCTTATTGTGTATAACTCAATTTATAATTGTATTCTATAAAATATAGAATTATTATATTGTTACCATTTTAGTAATATTTTCTATTGATTTTATTGCATAAAACATTAGCGCTTAGCCACCCTCACTTAGTTAATGCTAAGGTTTTTTTTAAATAGGTGCCGCAATGAGCAAGTTATGCAAATTGTTTTAAGTAAAATATACATACATAATATATATAGTATTTAAAAAAAAATAAAGCGCTAAGGGGATTTGAAAGAATTACGGTTTTTTTACTAGTCTTTTGTAATAAAATTCAAGCACAAAATGGATTTGAAGGTTACTATTTTAATAATTAAGTGACTATAAATAAATTTACCGAATGACAAATATAGTTTTAAGTTTACAAAACGCCAGCAAGACACGCTATTCAAAGTTTTAATTGGCACATATAGTGAATATTGAAAATTTGTCTAATTTTATCAACTTAAATCTCTTAACTTTAACTAAAATTGCAAATTAGATTTTCTTCAAATGTCTTCAATATTTTTTTTGGATGCAAATTCGTCTTTTTTTACACCACTAGGTCTTCTTTGCCAGGATTAGATCTGATTGATTTTGATGGATTTTATTTTTTATAGAGATAGTAAGTAAGAAAAAATAAAAGGCAATGAAGTTGAGTGACCATTTGTTTTATTGTCAACAAAAATGAATGAATTGAATGAAGACAAAGTAAATTATACAGAGTGTCCTAAAAGTATGCACCACGGAGGGAAAGTACCTTAATTAAGGTAGATAGAACGTTTTACTGAAAGAAGTCATCATTTTGATTTTAAAAACAATTCGAACTGCATTTAAATATTTTTAAATAATCGCCTGTCTGAACCGGGAATCGAACCCGCCTAATGTGAAAAAGCACCATGCTGTATTTTTATGAGACCGTTCTAAAGGTTCAGTCATAGGGATTATTTTGTTTCTAAGCAACATATAATAAAACCGTATGTAATAAAATACAATTTGTATAGGTTGGTCATTTAATAAAATATATATAATCACGACGCTAGACCCAACTATTATTTATTGGTTAAAAACTGAACTTAATCGTATTATTTTAAACTTTCATCACGCAAATATATGTAAATAATGTTAATTTGCGTATTACAGAATATGACACGCTTTGAGCATTTTTATGTTAAATTTGTTATAAATCGCTGTTAGGTGTAATAATATTGACTTCATTGTTAATTTTTATGGTTTTCTTTCCAGTTACTTAGAAAAACAATCCTAAATGATTTACCTTTTCGATTGGTACAGGAATGTTTCATTTTTCATATTTTGCGGGTTCGGTTCCCGGTTTCAGACAGGCGATTATTTATTATTATTATTATTATTATTACTTTCCCTCCGTAAGGCTTAGTTTTGGGACACTCTGTATAGGTAAATACAGAGTACCTACCCCATTATATTTTATATATTAGGTACTTCATCATTGTAATGAGTTTACTAAAATGTCAAAATTATATTTATTTATATAATTATACAAGCCTTATAGAAGAAATATTTAATTATTTAAACTTAAACGTGTGACTTAGATATATCTATAAATTCTTAGACTTTGATTTTAATAGCTTGTATGTCATAAGGCTCCAGTATTTCATAACATGAATTTACGTATTTTTTCTTTGATTATATAACTAGCTGTGCCCCTCAGTGTTACCCGCGGTTTATTAGCCTATGTGTTAATCCAGGGTGTCAGCTAACTCCATACCAAATTTTATTAAAATCGCTCCAGCCGTTTAGACGTGAAGAAGTAACAAACATACACACTCACATACTTTCGCATTTATAATATTAGTGTGATATCTAGATTCCTAATCCGGCATCTAAAATTGGAGCAAAGAACTGTCAAAAACTACGGTCAAATGGACGTACTAATTGAATGTTCTAGCCGTAGCTATTCTCGGGCCATTTTCAACGAGTGTCAAACGTAGCTTCATTTTTTTATAGTCTTACTGAGGGAATACTCCATCTAGACATTATATAATCAAAGATTTTTTTTATGTAATGACAATATATTCGTATGCTGATCGGGCATGTTTCTTGACATTAAACGGTTGAAGTTTTAGAAAGCATCGCATTGGAATAACAAACTGGCAGACTGGCAGAGAATGCTTTTAGCTTTAAGTACGGTTTTGTATACATTTACATAATTTATACATTAAGTCTTAAATAAATAAATAGTAAGAATATACCTATATAAATTGAAATATGATATGTGCAGATAAAATGAGATGATCTAGTTTATCTTACATCTATTCGTGCTTAGCATGTATTGGATTTAGAGTTCTACTCTGTAACCGTTTTGTGAAATCCCTTCAAGAAGGGATAAATCTCGATACATATTATTATAATGTTATTGTAAATAACAAGTTTTTTAAATTTTTATAATGTCATTTTAAAATGAAGCTGGCTTATCTACCCAGCAGAGGAATTGTTTTATATAAAATGTAAGTATAATACAATTTTATGATTATAATGCCTATTTTTATAACTATGTTTATTTAGCCAAAGTCTAAGATTCGACTGAGTAATAACTTCACTCATATATTAGCTTAGCTCTTCAAGTTTTTTTACATATTTTAAATTATTTGTTATTCGGGTGTATCTGAATAATAAGACAAAATTTGTTGAAAATATTATTTATGGCTGGCACACAACCCTACAAAAAAGAAGTATTCCAATGTAAAAATATCCTTAAATGTTACATTTTAATTTAAAATATGGGTGTACGTAAATACGAGTGATTACGCAGTCGAATCTTATAATATTATAATTAATAGTTCTGCTAATAAAATGTATTTTTATCATCAATAGAACTTTGCTAATGTTAATGTTAATGTCAAACAAGTGCTCAATATATACAATGCAAAACGTTTGAGTCTTTCATTCTTTCCTCGACACAGGATATTTTATGGGTGTCTTTGGTTCCTTGGTTTACACCAAGAATCCAAAGACACAACGTGATAAAACGTTTCCTTCAGCCTTTTTTTAAATTAAACAGAGCAAAACCCTGCCTTTGGAGAACAAAACAAAAACATTGGGACAAAAATAGTGTCATATTTTCAGGAGGCACTACCACATTGTAGGTGGCTACTTTGCAAGGAATATTCACATTGTTGCTAATGTATTAAAACTTAATTGACAAAATGTTTTTGTTGCGAATGTATATATATATACTTCTAGATACTATATTAACCGTGTTAGGTGATCTATACGAATTATGACCAGATAATGTCAACGTTTCAGTCATAGTTTCAAAAAGGCTTTTCATATTGACAGTTTCAAAAGGTCTTAAATTTAAAATACACAAGATTTATTTAGACAATAATCAAAAATAAAAGGATTACTACGTGAAATAAATATCAAAAGGGAGTCATTTTAAAGTTAAATCCAAGTTTGTGGGGTCGCAACCCTTGTCCCATGGCCGCCATTTAGGAAAAAGGGGTTCAAATCAGGTTCAAATAGTATTTATGGTTTATCTTACGAACTACAGGTCTCATAACATAAGATTATAACTTTTGGCAAGTAATTTTTGTAGAACCAAAAATAAAAGTTATAAGCGAAAATGCGTGAAACTTTGAGAAAAAACATACGGTACGATGACTACGCGTTCTCCCGGTTATTAAATAAGCCGGTGTTGTTGATCCTGTGATGTGTGAATTGAAATAAAACCATACATATTCCTTGGAAGACATTGAGATGGCGAGGTCTGTTGCATAGGTATAAGTTGATGGCCCCCCACTTAAAAAGAAAAAGGAGCTGAGCCGAAGATTATCCAAGAAATTATTAAAGAATTCGAACCCATGAATCTACCCACCCTTGTTGCGAAAAATTTAAATAAGTTACCACCCGTGACGTTTGATCACGTAGATATTACTACTTTTTTGAAGGCAATGCCATCTCTGATGCTCACAAGTCCTAGGCTAATGAAAAAACCCTAGAATAATTGAATATAGAAATACCCACGGCACATTACCAAATAGTGTAATTGGCTTATATAGTATAGACAACGAGTTTGTATGCTGTGCTAAGTTTTCTGTTGATACATCTATCAGTGTACTGCGTGGTCGCCCGTATGGCGGGACTGCGGTGATTGGAGATCAAGTTTATTTACGAGTGTAAGTGTAGTGCATTGCGACAGTAACAGGTTAGTGCATGTGCATTTAAGTACAGACGATAAGAACATCCTTGTATTCAGTGTATACATCCTAGGAACTCTGACGACAATCTGCCGGAGTTTACTGAGTGTCTCGATATCTATGTATTCTTTCTTCATCAGTCTCAAATTTGTGTATATTTACCAAATCCACTAATAAGACCAAAATATACCGATAAAATGTTAAGAAAAATTAAATGCTCTCTGCACGATTCTGCCTGCTATAGTCGGAGCATAGTGCATAAAGTGCCATTGTTGACAGTTCTGTCATTGAATTTTTATTTGATTGATGATTGATTATGCTGGGTGAGGGTGACTTTAATGCGCATCCCGGTACTCTTGGAAAGGAGTTGGTGGCATGGAGATAGATTGGTGGACTATTGTGACGAACAAACTTTACAATGCTTATGTTTATAAAGGCTTGAGCCGAATACCTATACTTTTATTAGTGATGCGCACGGTAGGTACCTACGAGTAGATGGCTTGACAGGAAATTTTGTACAATTTTGGAAAGAAATTAAAAAGCATGAGGGTAGAAATAGTGTCCCGGTTAGTATTGAAGGGGAATGGGATAATAGAAATAAAGATATAAAATTTATTTCGGAATCATTTTAAAGTCGTTAACAAAAATTGTTTCAGGTCGCAAGTTTCCACTGATATGGCAATTTTCTCGATCAAACAGGTTTTCAGTTTGTATAAACGAGGAGGTACAAGTGTGTAGGTGTGCTTGTCTTTTAGATTTAAGTCGCGCTTTTGACTCCATTAATCTTGAGTTATTGTGGAAAAAACTCCACCGTACAGATGCGCCAACTGATATTGTTGGACTGCTTAGGTACTGGTACCGCAATCAGAACAACAATGTCAGATGGGTGCATGACCTGTCAGATGAGTACAAACTGACATGTGGAGTGAGACAGGGAGGGGTAACCTCTCCGGACCTATTTAATGCTTATATGAACGATCTAATTGTGTCGCTCAGCAGCACACCTGTACCTAGGTCTCCGATTAAGTAACAGGTATGTAAATAATTTGAGCTACGTTAACAAAACTAAAATGGTCTTAATAATTTAGGTCCGGAAAGGGACCTGAAAATGTTCCGTTTATTCATTTGTATGGGCAGCCTGTTAAAATTGTGGAGAGTTTTAGGTACCTTTGTCTCATTGTGACATCACCACATAGTATAAAACAAAGTTGCTTCCTGTCTGTCTGTCCCTATGTATGCTTAGATCTTTAAAACTACGCATCGGATTTTGGTGCAATTTCTTTTAATAGATATAATGATTCAAGAGGAAGGTTTATATGTATAAAACACGCTTAAAATAGTAGAGAAACACTGATAATTTTAGAGGTTTCTAATGTAACGTCGTAAATAAACATATTTTTTGCGCTTACATTGCTAGCGCTGGCTGAACCCTACGAGATAGATCAAAATAATGTATCACAGTATTGTACACCTTAAAAAGGTCTACAAAAAAGTCCGCGATGGCATGTCTATATCTTGGGGATAACCCACAATAATCATTTTTATCTTTTAATTTTTACGAGAAATAATGGCTTTATTACGAAGCGATTTTAAGCAATACAGCATTAACCCTTATCCAATTGAGTACCATAAATACATTGTGCATTTAATATAGATCAATATGGCTCTTTACAGCATGTAATTTAGATTCGAGGATATTGCAGATTTAAAATGAAGGCACATAGCGGTTGCGGCGGTACCGGATATCTTCTATATCTACATATAATAAAACTGTAAATTTCACGTGTCTGTACATGGCCGAACTTAGTGAAAAAAAATATTAGGAAATGTTCGAAAAGAGTATTCAAACACTTTGCTGCATTTTTAGAAATGTCAGTCTGTCTGTCTGTCTGTCTGTCTGTCTGTCTGTTTGTTTGAACACGCATCACGCAAAAACTACCGTACAGATTCGGTTGAAATTTTGCACGTGCAATCTAATAGATGCAGATTAACATTTAGGCTATAAATTATCACGCTTTTTCCCATAGGAGCTAAGCAGTAAGGGATAATGTGTGTAGCTATTTTTCGTTATAAAACAGTAACTACTAGACGGATCTTTATGAAAATTTGCAGTTTTATAGTAAATACTATAGGACATTATTTACACTATGAATCATTACGCTAACGTCTATGGGGAACGAGTAGCAACGTATTTTTTGTCGCACCATAATGGTTTATCACAAAATTGTTCACAATTAGACATTATCTATAATTGTAACCCATGGAATAAATAACTTCACGCTAAAACTAAGAGGAGCTAAACACAACATTGTTAAGTTTCATAAGAACAGTTATTTTGACGTGGCAAGTAGTGAACAGTATAGCCTCGAAGCTATGCTAGCGGACTTTAACAACGAAGTCCCGGGATCGAATCCGATGTCTGATTATGTTCTTTTTGTATTTTTTTAAATTGTCTTTATCCTTTTTTAATATTTTTCTCAATGTTTTAGTTATTTTTTCGACCGTAAGTAACTTATTTACTTTGGTTATTATTTTTTTATATTAAAAATCAAGTAAATTGTGCACATAGGTAAGTTAATTATAGGTATTGCATGCACTGCTGAGAGTAATTAATTAATCGTAGTAGAAATGAAAAACAATATTACATTATAATTAAAAAGTATTCGACATTTTCCAGAAATGATGTGTTCGTCTAAAAAAAAGACATTACACACGTAAAAAAAAAAACATGTAGCGCCATCTATGAAATCAAATTGTTCACCGTGATCAAATAATTCCTTATTTGTGAAAACATTAGGTGCTTGAGATGCTGAGTGGCAACATTCTTGAAAGTAGATGGCGTTGTATTCAAAAACGTTCTATACCTACTTAGTAAAAGAAGTTTTAAAAAGAAACACATTGCTATGATTTTTAGAAATGTTTATCTGTCTGTCCGTTTGTTTGACCACGCATCACACAGGTGCATCGAGGATCATGTTTTGGGGTTATGTAAACATCGGTCAAGTGTGAGTAGTTCGGGTGACGGGAGGAGGGGGGTCGTTGTTTGTCAACCGTGCCTTTAGGGATATCTGACATTTTCGCGGGCATGACACACATGCCACGCTCTGTGTTTGCTTACTAAAGTGTTACAGCAGTTTTATTATTAGTATTGCGTTGTAACCCTATATGAAATACACCCCATTTTTAGCCAAAATGGCAAAACAGAACCCTTATAGTTCCCTTATGTCCGTCCGCCCGCAGCTTAGCTCAGAGACTGTTAGTGCTAGAAGGTTGCAACTTTTGCATGAATAAATTACTAACGCCGATAAAGTGAAAGAACAAAATCTTGAAAATCATTATTTTTTTAAGGGTACCTCTCTTATATGTAAAGTGGGGATGTGATTTTTTTCTCACCTACCTACCCCATCGTGTGTGGTATCATTAGATAGGTCTTTTAAAAAGCGTTTAGGGTTTGTGAGGACTATTTTTAGAAGATTCCTTTGTGTATAATATTAGGCTTTATAGTGAACATTTTTGTTAGAGTCAAGTGTCCCCCTGCCAGCTAAATGGTTGATGTTGGGTATGTGAAAAAATTCAGGGTAGTAGTATAAATACTAAAATTATAAGGAAAACTATCACAGTTAAGTACTTAGGCTTTACAAGTTTACGATCACATGAGAAGTAACAACATTTTCGTACAAATTCTATTAAAAATTATTAGGTAATAAGTACGTATAACGTTGAAAGAATGAAAGAAAAACACCAGAAAACCCACTTCTTAAGCCGCACACCAAACTAACTATCTAAAAGAATAGAACAGATCGATTTTTATTTAGTAAGTATTTAGTCAACAGGACTGTTTCCAACATATTTACACAGAAGTTATTTCGTTACCTAAACTACCTTAATTTAAACCCGACTTTCACGCGAACGAAGTCGCGGGCACAGCTATTATGAATATATATATATATATATATATATATTACGGGTCTTAATCGCGTGAATAACTTTAGGTTAAATACCTTGCTTACCTACGTTTAATATGCATGATTTAATTTAAAGTCATCAAGTATTAAAATAAACTTATCCAGTTTTGAAAATAGATGGCGTTTAAATACAAATGAAACAGAATCAGGTAAATTGATTTAAAAAATAAATCTGAAATTCTTACGTAGAGGGATATGAATTTATGATGATCTTAATTAACGACAGGTTCATCATCATCATCTGATGATGATGATGATGAAGTCAGCAGCAGAGTTTAATAACATTGTGCAGAGTTGCAGAGTGTTAGCGGACATGAATCAGTGGGTAATAGGTTTTATGTGCTAAGTTGCTGACTGTAGTTTACATGAATAAGAGGCCTATGTCCAGCAGTGGACTGCGATAGGCTGATGCCTATCGCAGTCCACTGCTGGACATAGGCCTCTCTAATTGCACGCCACTTTGTTCTATCCTCGGCTACGACAGGTTGACACACCTATTTTTTAATTCACCAATGTAGACATTATAAAAAAATAAGTTTAGTATTTAAACTAAACGTTTCTAAAAGATATACTAATTCAGTATATCTTTTAGAAACGTTTGAATGTTGTGTTTGTTTGAACACGCATCACAGTACCGCGGGAATGCAATGTTTTAAAAACAGGATATTTTTTTAAAAACTTATCTCACACTAGCCCTATTTCGCACGAGTACTTGGGCGGTTTCGGGCTTCATTTAACCCGAAACCGATAATAGTAATATTTGATGTGATGCAAATCATTTTGGTAAAATACTATTATAATTTGTCTTCTAACCGTCTGGCGCCATAAACTTTGTCGCCCTTCATTTTGCTGCACTGGGCATTTGCTTGGCTTGCCTTGCCATAGGTCGGGCCCTGATTAGAGCTAGGCCCTAATATCCATAGATGCCACAGAGCATTGTGGAGCATGTTTCCAATATGTTTTACACAGAAGTTAAATTGTAACATAAACTACCTTAATATAAACCCAACTTCCACGCGAACGAAGTCGCGGGCACAGCTAGTATTATAATAAATATGATATTATATTTTTTTATAAGCTACGGGTCTTAATCGCGGAAATATTTGATCATGAGACCCGTGACCACGGCCGTTACAATACGGTCGAAACGTCTTTGTTAGACGAAACGTTTGCCTTAAAATAAAATATGTAAGTACGCGATTAAGACCCGTAGCTTATATTTTTTTTATAAAGAAAGTAAAACATATTTATTTTCGACAAAACAGGAAGAAAATGAGTACATGGTCATGAGAAAACAAATTAAAAACAATTTGACAACAATACGTAAAGTTATAAATAGTGTTATCGCCGAAAAATAGGAGATAGTTCAGCATATGCCAGGCAAAATGCATGACGCTGGTTTTCAACTAGCCCCTTTTTTTATAAATAAACTAATAGTATAGATAGATAAATAATATAATAAATTATAGAAAAAATAAATAATAATTTACCTTAAGTAAAAATAAATAGTTTACTTACACACAAATAATATCATTATCCACGCTGCCCAGAAAAGTAGTGCATTGTGACCCCTGTGAGTTGGTGGGAACCGCAACACATCAAACCCACCGACATTCCTAGACGTGAAGTGCATACATAGATACAACCAGTGTTATATTATTGTACAATCGGCCTACTCGGCGGTCGTACACCCTTATGGCTATAATGGCTTGCGAGAAACGTTCGCTCTCTACGTAAGCGCACTCACACAGGCATATCTGCGCCTTATCGGATGCAAGGAGGCGGGGTCCTTGTTTTTTTTAGTGCATTGCGTTGTTGTTGTGCATATTTTGAGCCTATTAGACAGTTGTAAATACATACTAATAAAGGATTGTGAGTTTTGTTGTAAGCGCGCTTTTTGCAGTTGCGCGAAATAGCAATGAATTATTTTATTGTTCACATTAATATTATAAATAGTTTATTTATATATTTATTCGTTTGTGTTGTTGAAATTGTAAAGAGGTAGTTTAAAGCTTGGAGAGGAATATAGTATATTTTGCCTCAATACTATTATACATATGGAATTGTGGACGGAGGTACGGGAAACTGTTAGCTTTTAATATTTTTATGAATTACGTTTTGATTTTTAATCTATCTTTTCAAAAAATATGAGTTAGTAGAGGGGTTTAAAACTAGTGCCTGTAATTTATGAACTAGAACCTATTTTCGATGTTTTATATTGTGCGTATGTTTTAGTATGATTCTGTTAAGTAGGATTATCGAAATTGTTTAATTTAATTTTTGTAAAATTATTTTGCATTTTTGATACATATCCATACTAATATTATAAATGCGAAAGTAACTCTGTCTGTCTGGCTGTCTGTTAGGCTTTCACGCTCAAACAGCTATACCGATTTAGATGAAATTTGGTATAGAGATAGTTTGAGTCCCTGGGACATCCACGCGGGCGGAGCCGCGGGCTTAAGCTAGTAATATATGTTTCAATAATGCGAAATGATCGTTTTGTAACAAATATGTTACAAAACGATCATAAATATTTTTCAAATATGTATTTAAGTTATTTACGTCTTCATTTTGGCTTGCCCCACGTAAGTATTTAAGAGGTAATTTGATGCAACTATGAGTTCTATGATTAATCTATACTTATATTTTTTGAGAGTTTGTTTGTATGTTTGAACACGATAATCTCGGGAACTATTGGGTCAAATTGAAAAAAATATGTTACTGTTGGATAGCCTATTTATCGAGGAAGGCTATAGGCTATATAACATCACGCTACAATTAATAGGAGCAGAGCAGCAATGTAAAATGTTGAAAAACGAGGAAAATTTAAGCTGACGGAGTTTGCTGGTCTTCGTCTGCTTCAGACAGCTAGTATGCTATATATAGTTGTTCCCAGTGACTTTGCTCGCGTATATCTTGATTCGAGAGATAAGAATCCTACATCCTTCACCTGTTTTAAAACCTATATTATTTTGTAAGTTCTCTGTTAGAAGTATTTTATCTAAATTTGATTTCAAATAATCATTGGATTGATTTAACGAAATAAAGATATTTGAAATTTAAAATTTAAATCGGGCTAGTAGTTTCAGGGTTAACCTCTACATACAACTTTAACTCTTTAATATTAATAGTATTATTTTTAACCACTAATTATTTTAATAGAAATAAATGTATTACCTGGAATGAGGGCAAGAAATAAGGAAACGAGTAAATTGTTTTATTAATTTTATGGATCAGTCAAACAATTCCATTACACATTTAGTACTTAATTATACTTTAAATTGTGGATGAGGTATGCAAACTAAAACAATAAAGATATATTTTTAATATTAAATTATTATTTTACCATGCTATATAGTCATCAAAGTGCTTAATTACCAATTACTTTATCAATAAATATTATAGTAATAACGTCTTAGTTAGTGATAATAGTCAGTTTCATTAAATTTTTAAATTTACTGCCTCTGTGGCGCGGTGGGAGTGAATCCAACTGCTACGCAAGAGGTCGTGGGTTCGATTCCCACACGGGACACCAATTTGTGTAATCCACAAATTGTTGTTCCGAGTCTGGGTGTACTTTGTGTCCGTGACTTGTATGTTTGTTAAGACCCCGCGACACAGGGCTTATACCCACGACTGCGGGAGTCGTCTTTTTCAAATTAAGTAACAATGTATGAATTAATGTATTATCTCAGATGCTAGCTTATATTTATTACAGTAAAATAACCAATAAGTTTAATTTAGAATACATTTTAAAATAATTACAAACATTTAATTTCAATACAATCTATTGGCTCTTCCGTCAATAAATATTAACTCTCCTGGAACATCAGCACTCATCTACCCCCACATATTAACAATAATTCGTCCTCACATTCACACTTCCAGATTCACACTTGTATTAGTATTTATTTTAAAAAAATCGTCTGAAAATTTAGCGTGTGATAAATCATAACCTGCTTCTTCTAGGTCCTGGCCTAATTTTTGTAGCGGAATAATGCACACATTTCTTATAGCCTGCATGCCGCAGTCAAAAAGTCTAGCGAACGTCGACGTCTTGGTAAATGGCTGCACTTCGTATGTGCTAACCATTTTCGTTACGCGATCCGACGTTAAAAGAGCAAGAATGAGGGCAAGAAATAAGGATCCCGCATCCCGTCAGCATCCCGCTTTATCCAACGTCACGCTGTAAGCTCACTGAAAAAAAATAACAAGTTAAAATAAATGTATAAAAGATCTTCGATACCTATTCATTAAAAGTTTGAATGAATAGAACAGTAAGTCAAGCACATTTTTAAGAATGTGTTATTTCATTATACTTAATATTATTTCTTTACAAATCAACAGACAATGAACGAGTTGTTACTGATAAAATTAGATAATAGTTCTTAAACAGTTGAAATATGATTGAAAATAGAATATGCGTTATTATGAGAAGCTACCGTTTGCGAAAACAAATTCGCATGCAAACTATTAACAATCCTATTCGATTGATTTTAAAGATGATAATTGTCATAAGCGTTTCCAGTTTTAGGACATTTACTGTGCGTAGGTATCATGAACCTATTTTTTCGGCAAATATATTTATGGCACCTGGAATTACCGAACCGTGGGAAAGCAAAAATTTATTGCATGCAAACTATTTTCAGTTCTTGTGTAACGATTTAAAGACGATAATCGATTAAAGGATTCTCAGTTTTACAACTTTTACTATGGGGATCATAATCAATCTATTGTTTTATCAACACAATATACGTTTTATGATGCCTAAAATTTACTAAAACGTGGGAAGAAAACAATTTATTTTGTCAAAAGTAAGAATGAGGATTTTCAATACTTCAAAAAATTGAACATATTTATTTTGTTTAAACATAAATATTTTAAAAATAATTATAAATGACATCTTTATTGTGAGAAAAATAAAAATGAAACACTATGATTTAATAAGGGTGGATCTAAGTATAAATCATAGAAAAAAAATATAAGTGTATAAAAGCACGAAATTCTTACTCTTCACATATCAGTAGAGACAGCCTTTTATATGTTGCCACTCGTTCTACAAAATAGTTTTTGTTCCGATTAGTACTACGTTTCGTTAATATATTTCAGATTAATTGAACGAGTGAAAGTCTAGTTCCAAGAAGTTCACCTTTAAAAAATATACCAACGAAATAGCAATTGACTCAGAACGCCACGTTTAAAGTAAACTAAATGTAAATATTATTGGACATCAAAAAATATAATAAACTTTTACTTTACATAAATGGTTAATAAATCATTTTTATTATTAATACAATAATTGCATTTTTGAAAGATAGAAAAATTTGAATCCAGACTCAGGAATCGAACCCGAGACTTCCGTAGCCAAACCGGGGCCAGAAGCGAACCACCTATCTGGACTATGTTACTAGATATCAAATTCTTCCATCTCTTAATGCTTTTACGGGTTAGGCCCCCGTAGCGCCATCTAGTCGGAAGTTAAAGAACTATCACGGCTTTTGTTATTGCTTCGTTACAGAGAGCATTTTAACAAACTATGATGACGCAGGCCGAATATTGAAGTAATTTTTATAGGCATTTCTTGCCAAAGACTTTACAAATACAATAATTGCATTTTTGAAAGATAGAAAAATTTGAATCCAGACTCAGGAATCGAACCCGAGACTTCCGTAGCCAAACCGGGGCCAGAAGCGAACCACCTATCTGGACTATGTTACTAGATATCAAATTCTTCCATCTCTTAATGCTTTTACGGGTTAGGCCCCCGTAGCGCCATCTAGTCGGAAGTTAAAGAACTATCACGGCTTTTGTTATTGCTTCGTTACAGAGAGCATTTTAACAAACTATGATGACGCAGGCCGAATATTGAAGTAATTTTTATAGGCATTTCTTGCCAAAGACTTTACAAATACAATAATTGCATTTTTGAAAGATAGAAAAATTTGAATCCAGACTCAGGAATCGAACCCGAGACTTCCGTAGCCAAACCGGGGCCAGAAGCGAACCACCTATCTGGACTATGTTACTAGATATCAAATTCTTCCATCTCTTAATGCTTTTACGGGTTAGGCCCCCGTAGCGCCATCTAGTCGGAAGTTAAAGAACTATCACGGCTTTTGTTATTGCTTCGTTACAGAGAGCATTTTAACAAACTATGATGACGCAGGCCGAATATTGAAGTAATTTTTATAGGCATTTCTTGCCAAAGACTTTACAAATACAATAATTGCATTTTTGAAAGATAGAAAAATTTGAATCCAGACTCAGGAATCGAACCCGAGACTTCCGTAGCCAAACCGGGGCCAGAAGCGAACCACCTATCTGGACTATGTTACTAGATATCAAATTCTTCCATCTCTTAATGCTTTTACGGGTTAGGCCCCCGTAGCGCCATCTAGTCGGAAGTTAAAGAACTATCACGGCTTTTGTTATTGCTTCGTTACAGAGAGCATTTTAACAAACTATGATGACGCAGGCCGAATATTGAAGTAATTTTTATAGGCATTTCTTGCCAAAGACTTTACAAATACAATAATTGCATTTTTGAAAGATAGAAAAATTTGAATCCAGACTCAGGAATCGAACCCGAGACTTCCGTAGCCAAACCGGGGCCAGAAGCGAACCACCTATCTGGACTATGTTACTAGATATCAAATTCTTCCATCTCTTAATGCTTTTACGGGTTAGGCCCCCGTAGCGCCATCTAGTCGGAAGTTAAAGAACTATCACGGCTTTTGTTATTGCTTCGTTACAGAGAGCATTTTAACAAACTATGATGACGCAGGCCGAATATTGAAGTAATTTTTATAGGCATTTCTTGCCAAAGACTTTACAAATACAATAATTGCATTTTTGAAAGATAGAAAAATTTGAATCCAGACTCAGGAATCGAACCCGAGACTTCCGTAGCCAAACCGGGGCCAGAAGCGAACCACCTATCTGGACTATGTTACTAGATATCAAATTCTTCCATCTCTTAATGCTTTTACGGGTTAGGCCCCCGTAGCGCCATCTAGTCGGAAGTTAAAGAACTATCACGGCTTTTGTTATTGCTTCGTTACAGAGAGCATTTTAACAAACTATGATGACGCAGGCCGAATATTGAAGTAATTTTTATAGGCATTTCTTGCCAAAGACTTTACAAATACAATAATTGCATTTTTGAAAGATAGAAAAATTTGAATCCAGACTCAGGAATCGAACCCGAGACTTCCGTAGCCAAACCGGGGCCAGAAGCGAACCACCTATCTGGACTATGTTACTAGATATCAAATTCTTCCATCTCTTAATGCTTTTACGGGTTAGGCCCCCGTAGCGCCATCTAGTCGGAAGTTAAAGAACTATCACGGCTTTTGTTATTGCTTCGTTACAGAGAGCATTTTAACAAACTATGATGACGCAGGCCGAATATTGAAGTAATTTTTATAGGCATTTCTTGCCAAAGACTTTACAAATACAATAATTGCATTTTTGAAAGATAGAAAAATTTGAATCCAGACTCAGGAATCGAACCCGAGACTTCCGTAGCCAAACCGGGGCCAGAAGCGAACCACCTATCTGGACTATGTTACTAGATATCAAATTCTTCCATCTCTTAATGCTTTTACGGGTTAGGCCCCCGTAGCGCCATCTAGTCGGAAGTTAAAGAACTATCACGGCTTTTGTTATTGCTTCGTTACAGAGAGCATTTTAACAAACTATGATGACGCAGGCCGAATATTGAAGTAATTTTTATAGGCATTTCTTGCCAAAGACTTTACAAATACAATAATTGCATTTTTGAAAGATAGAAAAATTTGAATCCAGACTCAGGAATCGAACCCGAGACTTCCGTAGCCAAACCGGGGCCAGAAGCGAACCACCTATCTGGACTATGTTACTAGATATCAAATTCTTCCATCTCTTAATGCTTTTACGGGTTAGGCCCCCGTAGCGCCATCTAGTCGGAAGTTAAAGAACTATCACGGCTTTTGTTATTGCTTCGTTACAGAGAGCATTTTAACAAACTATGATGACGCAGGCCGAATATTGAAGTAATTTTTATAGGCATTTCTTGCCAAAGACTTTACAAATACAATAATTGCATTTTTGAAAGATAGAAAAATTTGAATCCAGACTCAGGAATCGAACCCGAGACTTCCGTAGCCAAACCGGGGCCAGAAGCGAACCACCTATCTGGACTATGTTACTAGATATCAAATTCTTCCATCTCTTAATGCTTTTACGGGTTAGGCCCCCGTAGCGCCATCTAGTCGGAAGTTAAAGAACTATCACGGCTTTTGTTATTGCTTCGTTACAGAGAGCATTTTAACAAACTATGATGACGCAGGCCGAATATTGAAGTAATTTTTATAGGCATTTCTTGCCAAAGACTTTACAAATACAATAATTGCATTTTTGAAAGATAGAAAAATTTGAATCCAGACTCAGGAATCGAACCCGAGACTTCCGTAGCCAAACCGGGGCCAGAAGCGAACCACCTATCTGGACTATGTTACTAGATATCAAATTCTTCCATCTCTTAATGCTTTTACGGGTTAGGCCCCCGTAGCGCCATCTAGTCGGAAGTTAAAGAACTATCACGGCTTTTGTTATTGCTTCGTTACAGAGAGCATTTTAACAAACTATGATGACGCAGGCCGAATATTGAAGTAATTTTTATAGGCATTTCTTGCCAAAGACTTTACAAATACAATAATTGCATTTTTGAAAGATAGAAAAATTTGAATCCAGACTCAGGAATCGAACCCGAGACTTCCGTATTTTATTTTTTATTTCAATATTCGGCCTGCGTCATCATAGTTTGTTAAAATGCTCTCTGTAACGAAGCAATAACAAAAGCCGTGATAGTTCTTTAACTTCCGACTAGATGGCGCTACGGGGGCCTAACCCGTAAAAGCATTAAGAGATGGAAGAATTTGATATCTAGTAACATAGTCCAGATAGGTGGTTCGCTTCTGGCCCCGGTTTGGCTACGGAAGTCTCGGGTTCGATTCCTGAGTCTGGATTCAAATTTTTCTATCTTTCAAAAATGCAATTATTGTATTTGTAAAGTCTTTGGCAAGAAATGCCTATAAAAATTACTTCAATATTCGGCCTGCGTCATCATAGTTTGTTAAAATGCTCTCTGTAACGAAGCAATAACAAAAGCCGTGATAGTTCTTTAACTTCCGACTAGATGGCGCTACGGGGGCCTAACCCGTAAAAGCATTAAGAGATGGAAGAATTTGATATCTAGTAACATAGTCCAGATAGGTGGTTCGCTTCTGGCCCCGGTTTGGCTACGGAAGTCTCGGGTTCGATTCCTGAGTCTGGATTCAAATTTTTCTATCTTTCAAAAATGCAATTATTGTATTTGTAAAGTCTTTGGCAAGAAATGCCTATAAAAATTACTTCAATATTCGGCCTGCGTCATCATAGTTTGTTAAAATGCTCTCTGTAACGAAGCAATAACAAAAGCCGTGATAGTTCTTTAACTTCCGACTAGATGGCGCTACGGGGGCCTAACCCGTAAAAGCATTAAGAGATGGAAGAATTTGATATCTAGTAACATAGTCCAGATAGGTGGTTCGCTTCTGGCCCCGGTTTGGCTACGGAAGTCTCGGGTTCGATTCCTGAGTCTGGATTCAAATTTTTCTATCTTTCAAAAATGCAATTATTGTATTTGTAAAGTCTTTGGCAAGAAATGCCTATAAAAATTACTTCAATATTCGGCCTGCGTCATCATAGTTTGTTAAAATGCTCTCTGTAACGAAGCAATAACAAAAGCCGTGATAGTTCTTTAACTTCCGACTAGATGGCGCTACGGGGGCCTAACCCGTAAAAGCATTAAGAGATGGAAGAATTTGATATCTAGTAACATAGTCCAGATAGGTGGTTCGCTTCTGGCCCCGGTTTGGCTACGGAAGTCTCGGGTTCGATTCCTGAGTCTGGATTCAAATTTTTCTATCTTTCAAAAATGCAATTATTGTATTTGTAAAGTCTTTGGCAAGAAATGCCTATAAAAATTACTTCAATATTCGGCCTGCGTCATCATAGTTTGTTAAAATGCTCTCTGTAACGAAGCAATAACAAAAGCCGTGATAGTTCTTTAACTTCCGACTAGATGGCGCTACGGGGGCCTAACCCGTAAAAGCATTAAGAGATGGAAGAATTTGATATCTAGTAACATAGTCCAGATAGGTGGTTCGCTTCTGGCCCCGGTTTGGCTACGGAAGTCTCGGGTTCGATTCCTGAGTCTGGATTCAAATTTTTCTATCTTTCAAAAATGCAATTATTGTATTTGTAAAGTCTTTGGCAAGAAATGCCTATAAAAATTACTTCAATATTCGGCCTGCGTCATCATAGTTTGTTAAAATGCTCTCTGTAACGAAGCAATAACAAAAGCCGTGATAGTTCTTTAACTTCCGACTAGATGGCGCTACGGGGGCCTAACCCGTAAAAGCATTAAGAGATGGAAGAATTTGATATCTAGTAACATAGTCCAGATAGGTGGTTCGCTTCTGGCCCCGGTTTGGCTACGGAAGTCTCGGGTTCGATTCCTGAGTCTGGATTCAAATTTTTCTATCTTTCAAAAATGCAATTATTGTATTTGTAAAGTCTTTGGCAAGAAATGCCTATAAAAATTACTTCAATATTCGGCCTGCGTCATCATAGTTTGTTAAAATGCTCTCTGTAACGAAGCAATAACAAAAGCCGTGATAGTTCTTTAACTTCCGACTAGATGGCGCTACGGGGGCCTAACCCGTAAAAGCATTAAGAGATGGAAGAATTTGATATCTAGTAACATAGTCCAGATAGGTGGTTCGCTTCTGGCCCCGGTTTGGCTACGGAAGTCTCGGGTTCGATTCCTGAGTCTGGATTCAAATTTTTCTATCTTTCAAAAATGCAATTATTGTATTTGTAAAGTCTTTGGCAAGAAATGCCTATAAAAATTACTTCAATATTCGGCCTGCGTCATCATAGTTTGTTAAAATGCTCTCTGTAACGAAGCAATAACAAAAGCCGTGATAGTTCTTTAACTTCCGACTAGATGGCGCTACGGGGGCCTAACCCGTAAAAGCATTAAGAGATGGAAGAATTTGATATCTAGTAACATAGTCCAGATAGGTGGTTCGCTTCTGGCCCCGGTTTGGCTACGGAAGTCTCGGGTTCGATTCCTGAGTCTGGATTCAAATTTTTCTATCTTTCAAAAATGCAATTATTGTATTTGTAAAGTCTTTGGCAAGAAATGCCTATAAAAATTACTTCAATATTCGGCCTGCGTCATCATAGTTTGTTAAAATGCTCTCTGTAACGAAGCAATAACAAAAGCCGTGATAGTTCTTTAACTTCCGACTAGATGGCGCTACGGGGGCCTAACCCGTAAAAGCATTAAGAGATGGAAGAATTTGATATCTAGTAACATAGTCCAGATAGGTGGTTCGCTTCTGGCCCCGGTTTGGCTACGGAAGTCTCGGGTTCGATTCCTGAGTCTGGATTCAAATTTTTCTATCTTTCAAAAATGCAATTATTGTATTTGTAAAGTCTTTGGCAAGAAATGCCTATAAAAATTACTTCATTTTTATTATTATTTATTTGTTGAATAATCATAAGTACTTAGTTCTAAACCTATGTATGATAATAAAATATTTAAATATATTTTTTTAAATAAAATTACTTATTTTCCTATCATTTTGGTAGTAAATTAGTAGAATGATTTTTCGACAATCATCGTTATATTTGAATATATTTACATAAATGTTTAATAAATTATGCACTTAAATCTTTCTCACCCATTGCACCGTCTATTAACAAAAACCATTTAATAGTTATTGTTTTTTTTTAATTATATACGAAATAAATACATTTCGTAAAATTCAAATAATAAGTTTATATACTTAAAATATTAGGAATAAATAACTGCGATTGATGAAATAACTAACCCTAATGTCTGCCATCATCATTGAGAATATTATTATATTATAACAACGAAACAAACCTTAGCTATGAAATTAACCATCGTCTTCGGAAATATTGATTATATTATTATTTGGTCTCCCCCAATTACTTTTTAACCAATAGCCAATTCTATTGTTAAACATAATTTATAATTATTGTAATAAAATATACGAGTAATTTGAATTTGACTTACCGTAACATTGGTAAAGGTTTGAATCCTTGGCCATGAAGATCCAAAATTTTATTCACGGTTTAAATTTCGGTTAATTGTGAAAACTCACTGAGGTCAGCAAGAAAGCATCCAACAGTTCAGTAAAACACAGCCACCGTAGGTAAACAGATGAAGAAGAAACTGTCCACTAATTCACACCACAAGTCAACGAGAGTTCTATCAGTAGTCAACGAAGTGGCAATCGGAATCCGTAAACAGAACAAGTCGTGAGCAAAATACAGTAAACATGCGCGCGTCATCATACAAGGAAGTGCAAATTGCAACTAAGTTAACTAAAATGTTTTATGTTCCCGTTGGTTAAGGTGTGGACCTTAGCCCCGTCCTAGTTGGTTGAAAGTAAAATGTGGGAGTGGTTTTTGCGTTTGTGTGTGTGACCGAACCGTTGTGAACCGCTCATAGCAAAATATTTTCAGGTGGTCGAGCATCAAGTGGGCCGATTGTACATACCTACGTCCGTCCTCGTACAAGTACAGCTCGTGCACGACGTACGTTCATAAGGATAGATAAGGATTCGTAAGGAAATAAAGCACACGCGCTCATACACACACACACACACACACACACACACACACGCACACACACACACACACACACACACACACACACACATTTCGCGCCATTTCACATATTTTTTCATGTTCATTATCAAATTACAATATGGATTGGGGTGGTAAAGAAAATAGGATTGCGGTGATCGCCTTGCACAAAGTGGGTATGGAGCCGTGGGTCATATTCCAGACACTTCAAAAGCTTGTTATCGTATATCTCTCTTTTCTATCTTCATAAATCGAACTATCAACAGATACAACAACACTTCCTCTGTCGAAAACCACAAAAGAACGGGACGGCCGCGTGCTGTTAGAACTATAAAGGCTGTTAATGCTGTTAAAGCCAGAATTCATTGAAATTCCATTAGGAAGCAAAAAATCTTATCGCGAGAAATGAAGATTCCCGCTAGGACTCGGTCGCGTATTATAAAACAAGACCTGAAGCTCGGTGCTTATCGTCAATATACAGGACATACCTACCCTAAATCAATCTTTACAATTAAAGAGAGTGGATCGATCAAAACGCCTTCTGTCGCGATACGCAGGTGAAGGGCACAGAAATATCCTCTTTACCGATGAAAACATTTTCACGATTGAAGAGCACTACAATAAGCTAAATGATAAAGAGTAAGCTCACAGCTCTAAAGAAGCTCGACAAGTAATAACAGCGAGATCCGACACGATTTTATAAGAACGACAGCCGTTGGCAAAACTATACATAACCAAGACGACAAAAAATCGTGTCGTTGTAAGTGTGAACAGTTGCATACAAAATGTTCTACAACTAGACCCATTTTTAGTCGGATCCGAAAAATGGGTTCTCAGTTCTTATTTGTCGAGACCTAATTCGGTTTTGTATTTTTTTGACCCTGGTTAAGTCAGGTAAGTACATAAAGGTAAGTGCTGTGGTTTTCTAAAGATATAACAACTGATAAAATAAATACAAGTCTTATTTTAAACTATACTAATATTAAAAAGCTGAAGAGTTTGTTTGTCTATTTGAACGCGGTAATCTCAGGAACTATTGGTCCGAGTTAAAAAAATATTGTACTGTTGGATATCCCATTAATCGAGGAAGGGTGTAGGCTATATAATATCACGCTACGACCAATAGGAGCGGAGCAGCAATGAGAAATGTTGCAAAACGGGAACATTTACGCAGACAAAGTTGCGTGGGACAGCTAGTAATTAATATTTTTCAAATAATCACGTTACCATCCATACTAATATTATAAATGTAGCAGTAACTCTGTCTGTCTGTCTGTCAGTCTGTTACCTTTTCACCCTTAAACCACTGAACCGATTTGGTATGGAAATAGACCCGGGGAAGGACATAGGATAGTTTTTATCGTGATACGGGGGCGTCTATAAATTACGGTAGGTGATTTTGACGAATTTTAGACTCTGGTGAGATAGCGTGAGATTTGGCTTGACTGACTTCCGCCCCCCTCCCTAATCTCACGTAAATTTCACATTAGACTCAAATCATTTCATATGAAAAAAATAATAAATTTAATCCGGTGTTAGAATATTTCTTGCGAAAAAAAGTTGCGTGTGATTTGCCAAGACCCCTCCCCTCCCCTACGTGAGATTTGGCCTTCCCTCCTGAGCACCTTACGTTATTAATGGACGTCCCTAACCGACATTCACGCGCGTGACAACTGGTATTCAATAACATTGAATAATTTGTGTACAGTTATAATTAATAAAGATGCCTACTTTGACACTGAGTAACATTACAGATACTGAGTTTACTAATTTTAGGTTATTTTTTTTTTAATAATTGCAATATTTGTAAATACACAGTTTTTGTATTACGCCGGTTTTTTTTATTACAGTTATCAAATAAAATATCACGCCGTTGTCTTCTAGCAGCGCTGAACGGGTGTCCTGATCCCAATTTGTAAAAATACGGCACCAGGGTTGGTTTGTCCAAGTGTTCAATCTTCTATTCTAACTATCTTTCGCGTTGTTTGTGCGACGTTAATCGTTTGCTCAACTCAACTTCTACTTTTAAAAATATAATTTTATATCTTTCCTTTGCAGCAGACCTCTATGGTGTATCTATAATATAATAACCACTGTAAACATCGACAATTTAAAAAGATCACTCTTTTTAAAATGCCGATCTTTATTTCCTTGTTCCTTTCGCTGGCTTTACCTATTGATTGCGAACAGGCATGTAGTATGTGTAGTATTTTGCTTCCTAAGTGAATAAAGAATATTTGATTGATTTGATATATAATGTATGTATTTAGAATTATAAAAGTATGTTCGCGAGTATCAGTTGTTTGGTTACTGTACAGGCTCTTCTCAGATTGGGATCGTATGGTCTTGTGGGAGTTGTCTGATATAAGTTAAATCTTTCAATATTGTTTCTTTACAAAGATCCCGTAGAAGTAGTGCGCGCCGGTTTTTTATTTTTATTTGATGATTTCTTGAGTCTGCGGGAAAAGGGCAAGGCGTGCATTATATTTTTTTTGAGTGGAAGACGGAACACAAGTATTGAACCTGACAAATATGTAGCCATAGAATTAAATCAATATATCTACCGTAGGTAGCTACTAACAAAGACTTTAAATGAAATCAGTCAAAATGACTGATAAAAGCCCGTTTTTAGATATTTCAATATGAAATTAGGACAATATTCTTAAATTAATATCTGACATATCGGACCGGAATGGCCTGCATATTGGGTTGCTCCTGTCTCCTTTTCTCAAAAACATTTTTTTTTTTTTGTTTGAGCTTACGGCCACTTTTTGCCAATTACAAGCTTCCAAGCAGCATTTAAATCATTAAGTCATTGTAAATACCTTTAATAACATAAAGATTTCCGATACTATTATTATTTTTAATGTTTACGTAACATTGGTTCCAAATCAGTCGCAGTTATGCTATGTTATATGGATTTTAAAACAAATGGTCGTACTTGGGCGGGCGCCTGCGGGTGTTAGGCTGCGATGTCACCGTCGCGTGTCCGCACGCCACCGCCCTCTCCGCATCACAACTAAATTACTTTTAACATTAATAAACCATATTGCTCTAATTTACTTTACTTTCTCCTTCTTTTAATAAGCCCTTGGAAAAATTCCCGGGTAATGTGTACCAGTCGTTTTTTACATTGCCCTGACGTCGGGTGTTTTTTTTCTGTTGCGATTTTTTGTGTTGTTAATTATTACTGTAAGCGGTATACTCTGACACGTGGCCATGGATGATAAGGACAGAACGCAAGCTATGCTATTGGCAGAGGAGGAGATCAACAGGGTACGTACAGAAGGGCGTATGTGCGCACGCTACCCTTCGTGTCGATAAGGAGCATATTTATGACTCGTGACTCTCGTGAGCGACTACACATACTTTGCAAAGTAGCAAACTTTTGAAAGCAGCAATAAATATCTAATTCGAGTTGGTCCTCATATTCGTTATGTTATAAGGAACGTAAAGAATGTATTAAGTTGGTAGTTGATTGGCCTCGGTTTCTAGGAAGACATTTCTCGTCAACGGTGATGGCTTAAGTATGTAATAGTTAACCTAATAAAGGCCTCAATCTATTAAATATACTTTATAATGTGTAGCTTAATGTCCAATTATAATAATCATTTAATACATAATAAATTTATGCTGTCGGGTTTCAAATATTTTTTGAAGGAATATTTCAAAAAGTATATTATATCATATCTTAACCTAGCTTCGTTTACATGCTCTATGAATAAACTTAAAATTGAGAATTGCTATTTGTCATGCAGTTCTTACAGGTCGATGGCATGTTGATTTTAAATTTAAAATTTATTAGAGAATATATTTACTTAACTGCAGCCAAGCAAGAGAAAGTGTATTACATTTATAAAATACCTAAGTACCAGTTAGAAAAATAGTGAAAACGAAATGAATATTTTTATGCAGGAGTTCTGATGATCAATGCTGTTTATATAAATGAACATATTATAATATCGACCGATATCATGCATAGAACTATCAACTTATACTGGCACGATATACATATTGTAACTACCATAAACATATTATTCAATTACCTAGATAAAATAATTACGAAAGCTTAATTGTAGCGCAAATAGAAAACAGAGAAAAAGGAATTTCAATTAAATCAATGCATTTTAATTTCAACTTTTTAGTTTTGTCTTAACGTGTGCAATTCTAGTTAATATTAAAAAGGATATTTAATGGTAATTTCCAACTTTCTTGTTTTCTATACTTCTATACTATCTATACTTCCATACTAATATTATAAAGAGGAAAGATTTGATTGATTTCTCCGAAACGACTGGACGGATTTTAAAAATTCTTTCATCGTTGTGAACCTTCACTAACCCCGGGTGACATAGGCTATTTTTTTACCCCTATATTCATACGGGAACGGGAACTACGCGGGTCAAACCGCGAGGCGTCCGCTAGTTTCTTTAAATTATTGTTTCGTTAAATTCTTTGCTTTCTTCAGCCCTTTCAACAATGGTAGTTCAACATTTTTGATAGTCTGAAGGTAGCAAATGTATCTACATTAGAATTACTTTATGGACTCTCGGTTTGGAAGGAGAGTCAAAAGTCAACTCTCTTTTTTAAACTACCTCATTAGCAGGATAAAAGCAGCTCACTATTTTTGAGTAGGCAAGGATATGCATTTATTATATTACCCTTTAGTGTGCGTCAGTTTGGTCCGGCCCGTGGCTTTTGGAGAGCGAAATTAGTATCAAGAAAGAAAGAAAGAAAATAAAATCAATATCAATCTTTTATACTTAAAAAACTCCTTTTTTTGCTGGCCAGGCCCGTTCCATAACTTTAAAAAACCTACTAACAATGTATTAATGCAGTAGCAATGTAATCCCAAAAATAAGCTCTATTACAACTTCACACAATACTTTAGGATATATTTAAAAAAATAGGGGGCTAGGCTGAATATATCTGCACATATTGCTGCACATGGCTGTATTACTAAACCACACAACTGATAAACATACTTATATATTTCTAAATACATACATACTATAGATAAATAACAACCAGACACAGAATAAACCATCGTGCTCATCACACAAAGTTTTATCCTGGGTGGGGTAGAACCACCTCTAAACGATTACCACAATCCGAAAACGAATCCGAAGAGCAAAATATGTGCGTGAATTTTCATTGATCTAGCCTTTAATCATATATGGGTAGATTTTCAATGTTCTAGTCTTGTATCATTAATCCCCAAAGGTTTTCTATAGGATTAATATCTGAGGATTTAGTTGAGAAGGGCAACACAACGATTTGATCACTATGATCTCTTAGCCGCTCGCGCATGCAGCTTGCGAGAATCTAGAAGTGTTTATTAATGATGAATCATGTATAAACATAAAATAAACTATGTAGAGTTTAGCATTCATGCATCCTCCTATCTTTACGAGCTCTCCCAGTTCCATTGCAGACATTCATCCAAAATATCCCATATTAGCTCGGCTACTTGCGTGATCACTAAGTATACCTCTTTCAGTGTATCGGGTGTTATTGACACGCTTAAACGTTACTCTCCCAGAAGAAAATGGTTTTTCATCAGAAAAGCTTACCTTTCCAAAACTCGAAAACTAGGTATTCTTCGGTAAACCTCAATTTCTCCATTTTGTGAAATACCGTAAGATTGGTTTTCTTAGCCGTTTTTTCCGTTCTTATGTAATATTCTTTAAAACTTAAGAACGGAAAAATCGACTTATGTATATTAAACGAAATACAAAGGCTTTCGACAGAAGTAAAACCCGTTTAGTTTCACTCTTCGCTCTAGTTGACGGTTAATATTCGCAGTCGTAACTGCAGGTCTTCGATGTCTCTCGTGATACGTTATATAGCGGTGATTATTGACACACAGGAAACAATTAATATGCAATAATAAATGACTGCAACAATTTGTCATAATGACACAATTCATATTTTGAACCTTAAGCATAAGCGGTGACACAATATCACACTACGATAATTCTGAAACCTAACATAATCATAAATAGGGAAAAGTACCTATACTATTAGATAAATATGAAACACTTTCTAATCATCAGCTCTGAAAATTAGGAAAACAGTTTTATTCGTGACAAGCTCTGCTTAGTTTGGGATCAGGTGATGTTGCGTGAGTTGTCCCAAGATTTTATAGAAAAAAAATTGCATGTGGTTGATTTCTACTTTCTTATTGCACTTTTCATGATACAGAAAGAGACAATCATTCGTCTCCGACAATTATTTTAACAAATCCTGTGAACCACCGGTAGACAATAGTAGAGCAACAAATTCTAGTGTTGAAAAATTTCGATACTTATTATGTCGGTAAATGTATAATAAATAGCCTATCGATAAAAATCTATGGCGATAAATATAATATATCGTTCGCACGACTTATGTCCAATCGGAAAAATGTCTAATACACTAAAAATGTCCGATCACACAATTGTCTAATCTAAAAAATGTCTAATAATAATAAAAGACCAATCATAAAAACTACCATTCATAAAAAAAATCCATTCAGAACTATGTCCATTCATAAAAAAATTAACAACCCATTTTTAATGGCATGGGTCCATTTAAATTTAAAAAAGAGCTGCGCTGTCTTTATCGCTAAAAGTAGTAGAGCTTTCCGTAGTCTTAGTTAACTCTTTGTGTAGAGCTTTGGCGCTCATACATTTAAGGTTGGGATAAAAGTATTTTCGTATTATCCATACAAAGACAAAAACGTTTATTTATTTATTTACTAGCTGTGCCCGCGACTTCGTTCGCGTGAAAGTCGGGTTTAAATTAAGGAAGTTTATGTTACGAAATAACTTCTGTGTAAATATGTTGGAAACAGTCCTGTCGGGTGAGCCGCGATATGATTCAGCAGCGGAGATTCATCATATAGTCATCTATTGATAGCTTCAACACCCAAAAGCTTTGTGAAAATAAATTAGTACCAAATACAGACTCTTTAGGTATTCGTTTACTGTGTTTTTCTGTCATTAATGTGTGTTACTTGTGTCTCTTTTCTTTTTGTCTATTGTTATTTTTGTTATTTTACTGTTTTATTTATTGCTTTTTTTATCTTCTGCATGACTTTTCCTGTTAAATTATAATAATGTCTATACATGTGTCTTCTGTGTACTAAATAAAAATCGTTCTATTCTATAATTTTATATAGTTAATTTGGTGTGCGGCTTAAGAAGTGGGTTTTCTGTTGTAAAAAAAGCAATAAATAAAACAGTAAAATAATAAAAATAACAATAGACAAAAAGAAAAGAGACACAAATAACACATATTAATGACAGAAAAACACAGTAAACGAATACCTAAAGAGTCTGTGTTTGGTACTTATTCATTTTCACAAAGCTTTTGGGTGTTGAAGCTATCAATAGATGACTATATGTTGATTCTCCGCTGCTGAATCATATCGCGGCTCACCCGACAGGACTGTTTCCAACATTTACACAGAATTTATTTCGTAACATAAACTACCTTAATTTAAACCCGACTTTCACGCGAACGAAGTCGCGGGCACAGCTAGTACCTAATAATTTTAAATAGAATTTGTACTAACATTTTGGTACTTCCCATTTGATCAGATGTTTATCGTAAACTTGTAAAGCCTAAGTACTTAACTGTGATAGTTTTCTTTATAATTTTAGTATTTATACTACTACCGTGAATTTTTTCATATACCCAACATCAACCATTTAGTTGGCAGGGGAACACTTGACTCTAACAAAAATGTTCACTATAAATCCTAATATTACACAAAGGAATCCTTAAATCTAAAAATAGTATTCACAAACCCTAAACGCTTTTTAAAAGACCTATCTAATGATACCCCACACGATGGGGTAGGTGAGAAAAAAATCACATCCCCACTTTACATATAAGAGAGTGCCTCTCTTATATGTTACAATGATGCAAGTAAGAAAAAAAGACATGGACTCCCCCTCCCCCAGACTCCGCGTTGACAGATAATGACCCCCCACCTCCCTCCTCCCGTCACCCGAACTACTCACACTTGGCCGATGAGTCATTCATTATCGTTGAATTGATGAACACTTGATATCCAACCATAACCCCAAAACATGATCCTCGATGCACCTGTGTGATGCGTGGTCAAACAAACGGACAGACAGACAAACAATTCTAAAAATGATAGCAATATGTTTATTTTTAATACTATTTTAAAACTTCTTTTACTAAGTATAGAACATTATTGAATACCACGCCATCTACTTTCAAAACCAGTGAAGTTTCTTCTGATACTTAATGTTTTTTTATTAATTTAAGCAATTTAATTAAATAAATAGGAGAATGTTGCAACTCAGCAAAAAATGAATCCGTCATCGTAAGCACCTATAAAAATAATAAATGTTTTCACAAATAAGGAATTGTTTGATCACGGTGACCAATTTGATTTCATAGATGGCGCTACACGTTTTTTTTACGTGTGTAATGTCTTTTTTTTTAGCACGAACACATCAATTCTGGAAAATATCGAATACTTGTTAAATTGGAATGTAATATTATTTTTCATTTCTTCTACGATTAATTCATTACTCTCTGCAGTGCATGCAATACCTATAGATATCTTACATAAGTGCATATTTCACTTGATTTTTAATATAAAAAAATATTAACCAAAGCAAATAAGTTACCTATGGCCGAAAAAATAACTATAACATTGAGAAAAATATTAAAAAAGGACAGACAATTTAAAAAAAATACAAAAAGAACATAATCAGATATCAGATTTGAGCCTGAGCCTTCGTCGTCGTCAAAGACCGCTAGCATAGCTTCGAGGCTATACTGTTCGCTACATACCACGTCAAAATAACTGTTCTTATGAAACTTAAAAATGTTGTGTATAGTTTTAGCATGAAGTTATGTATTTCCATGGGTTACAATTAAAGATAATGTCTAATTGTGGAAAAAAATGTGATAAACCATTATGGTGCGACAAAAAATACGTTGCTACTCGTTCCCCATAGACGTTAGCGTAATGATTCATAGTGTAAATAATGTCCTAAGTATAGTATTTACTATAAAACTGTAAATTTTCATAAAGATCCGTCAAGTAGTTACTGTTTTATAACGAAAAATAGCTACAGACATTATCCCTCACTGCTTAGCTCCTATGGGAAAAAGCGTGATAATTTATAGCCTAAATGTTAATCCGAATATATAGCCTAAATTCAACCGAATCTGTCTAGTAGTTTTAGCGTGATTCGTGTTCAAACAAACAGACAGACAGACATTTCTAAAAATGCAGCAAAGTGTTTAAATACTCTTTTCGAACATTTCCTAATATTTTTTTTCACTAAGTTCGGCCATGTGAAATTTACAATTTTATTATATGTATAGATATAGATAGATAGCATGATTCAGTATTCAAGCGCGATGGCTTATTATTAGCGTATTTCATGTATAACTTTGGTGTTTACATACCGATTTCTATGACTCTTTTTTATGGAATAATTAATTATGTTAACTTTTTGAATTAGGGATGACTGAGAGTGTTATAAACGTAAGAGTAGACAAATATAATTAGAAAGCTTCGAACTGCTAAGCTATCGGGAGTTACACGCGATATTTTGAGTCAACCATAAAAGATAGACATATGCTGTCGTGGGATATTTTTTATATAATTTTAAGGAGAATATTTCCGTCATACATGATTTCTGTGTACCTTTAACCATTAAGGTTGCACACGCGACGGAAGCTTAAAAAATGGAGTAACTTCTCCCGTTTTCCCTTCACTGCTCTGCTCCTATTGATTGTAGCGTGATGAAAAGTATACTATAACCACCTCAGGAGTATGAAAAATAATTGTACCAAGTTTCGTTAAAATCCGTCTAGTAGTTTTTGTTTCTATAACGGTTATACAGACAGACAGACAGACAGACAAAAATTTTACTGATTGCATTTTTGGCATCAGTATCGATCCCTAATCACCCCCTGATAGTTATTTTGGAAATATATTTAATGTACAGAGTTGACCTCTCTACAGATTTATTATAAGTATAGATAGATCATGTAAATATGTGATAGTAGGTGAATCATGTTTTTTGAAACCTTAGATTTTGTCATCTACTTTTGACGCTGACTGTATATACGACTTGAAGGACGACTTTACGACGACGACAATAAGTACAAGTTATATAGTACAACTAGACACAAAAAAGTACGAGATACCATATGTCACCGATGTGCCGACTATCATTCAAACCTAGTTGTTTTAATACAAACTTACCCTAAATTGCGTCACTGGCCATGATATTATCAGGGAGTAAGGGTCCCACCACCGACACGAGATCACCGACTTGTAGAGGTTTCAGCTCCTCTGGCCTTTTTTTCTGGGTAGCAGATCATGAAATATTTTCTTATGCCACCCTTGCCAACATATGTGTGCAAATCTTTGCGACTTACGCCACAACTTCCGCAGATGCATTTCTGAGGCGTTGAACAAGGTGGTGGAAAGTTAGAGGTCGTTTTTAAAAGAAAATTATTAGGAGTAAGTGTCTTCATGCTTCCGGCTTCCTCAGATACGTGTGACAGTGGACGACTGTTGACTATATTTTTAACCTATATAATCTGCTCTAGATTAAAAGCGTATGTACTGGTTTATCTTTAAACAAATTTTCATCAATAAAAATTATGAGCTTTTGAAATCTAACCTAATTTTAGTACTAGTTGAGTGATGGTGCCGATTTCTGTTGGTTGATTTCCCTCCACGGGATAAAAACGGCTACTCTTTGGGGGTAATAAAGGTGGCATTTCACACCTCTTCCCGTCGTGGTCGACTTAATTGCAACCTCGTCGTGTGTACAGTACTTAACTTATCAAACAATTAATTCAAATATTTTTTTATTAAAAATAAAATGGGACTTTTATTTCTTCAAAATATTATCGTCCAGGTGGCCGCCATCTAGCCGCTGGCATTCCTCAAACCTGAGTATTAATTTTTTTTAGACTTTGCCACCTAAACTGTGACTTTTTGAAAATGTAAAGGTCTGATGGAAGGATGTTTTTAATTTAGGGTTTTCTCTATTCCAAAATATACAATTATGTTTATTGACATGCCCTTTTTAGTGGAAATGGGTTTCGTCCGAAAATAAATTGTTGATAAAGAGTGATTTTAAATTACTTTCATTTTAAAAAAATGTGTATTATTAGGTATAATTAAAGTTGTAGGTAATATATTCAAATACAATGTAATATGGTTCCTAAATAAACAAAATGAAATGATTTATCTGAGGCCATTACCCAGATTAATGGGGATCTGGATGCTATTAAGTCCTGGTCCAGGTTTGGCTTGATAGTAAATCCGTCTAAGTGTCAGGCAATTGTGATAAGGAGTCAACGTATCTTAAGCCGATTACACACTAACATGTTGCCATCAGTCATCTATAGCGGCTCCATTATCTTTATCCGTCAGGGATCTCGACATTTTGGTGGTGTTAGTACTATGCCGTCTGAAGACTTTTCTTCCTTTAAAAACTAAAATTATATTCGTCCTGACGTTGATATTTCCCTTGATTGATTATATTGATGTATGCTATCTTGATCTAAATGCCGAGCTCCTCAATAAATCTGACCGACTTCTAAATAACTGTATTCGATTCATCTTTAAGCTTTGTAAGTTCGACCATGGGTCTTCTTACCGCTCCTAATTGAAATGGTTCCCTATTCACCAACGACGCTGTTTGCGCGCTCTCACTACACTTTATCTATTCTTAATTCTCCCTCTTACTTGTCATGTAACTTTTAATACTTATGCTCCAACCACAGCAGAGATCTTAGATCTCCTAACCAGCCATAGAACTGACCATTCTTCTGGATGCGTCGGATCTACTTTTCTAGTTCAATCTGTCTTACTCTGGAATACATTGCCCCCCGAAATTAGGATACCGCTTAGACGAAGATTCGTACTTTATTCTTCCAAGAATTAGTTCAGCTATCACGTTAGTATATCAATAGATACGGTATGTATGTTTGTATGTATATGTATAGGTATGTATTTTTATTTGTATGTATGTGTGTAGGTACTTACACACATCAAAAGTGTCTAGGGATCAACATATATTTTTGCAATAACTTTTCTCCTGATTGTTTTTTTTTTTTTATTTCTTTAAGGATTCATCAAATAAAGTGTTTTTGTTTGTCACAGTAACGATAAACCAAGTCACCTTTGCATTAATAAAGAAATTTGCCATTTTCCTAATAAAGGGATTTTTGACATTTGAACCACTAACATTAAAGTTCGAAAAAAAGACTGAAATAACAGTTTTCTTTAAAATTTTATTGGGTAACTTAAACAATTAATAATCCGTGTTTCTACCGCGAACACTAACAACACAAGAACATCGGTTTGGCATACTCAAAATGAGTTCATCCAAATCACGCTGTGGAATGGCCGCCCATGTTCGTTGCAACAACAAAAAAAGGTCTTCTTGCGACTGGATACCCTCCATATTCGGCAGAGCTCTTCTCTGTAGCATATCCCATGCATGCTCAATCGGGTTCAAGTCTGGCGAATGAGCAGGCCAGGGCAGGACATTGATGTTAGCTGCGGCGAGAGTCTGTCTTACAACTCTTGCGGTGTGCGGTCGTGCATTATCATGCATTAACTGAAATAAGGGACCGATTTGCACTTGTAGAGGAACGATGACGTCTGATACAATCGTCTCAGCATAAATTTGAGCGTTGAGGTTGCCTCTGATCCAAATCAACTCAGTTCTTCCGCCGATCCAAATACCCGCCCATACCATGATGGTTCCACCACTATAAGGATGGACTTCCTGGCAGGATTTTAATCGCTGTTGGCGTCCAGGGGTTCTCCAGTGTCGTATACGTCTTGTATCCGGTCTCATACCAAAACGAGACTCATCAGAAAAGCACACGAAACGCCATTGTTCTTCTGCCCAATTTCTGTGTTCAAGAGCCCATTGATATCGAATCCTACGATTGTGCATTGCTATAGGTGGTACCCGTAGCGGTCTTCGGGAATGAAGGTTCACTTCATGCAAGCGGTTTCTGACTGTTTGGTCGCTAATTAAGTTCCCTGAAGAGTGATGAAGCCTCACGGCTAACATCATGGCAGTTATTGTTGGACCTCTTCGAGTTAAGATTTGAATGTATCGGTCTTGTCTCCATGTGGTGCAGCGATACCGTCCTCCATGGCGCTCAGCCACGGTACCAGTGCTTCGGTAACGTGTCCAAAGTCGACTGATAACACTCTGACTTGTATTCAGAGCTAAAGCCACAGTACGTTGCCGGGAACCAGCTTCTATCATTCCCACGGCTCTGAGCATTTCTTCCCTGCTTAAATGACGTCGCCGCTCCATAATAACGTTGGTTTTAATCAGTAGTAGGGAAACAGTAGCACTAATAATGTCTTCAATGCGTTGTATGTTTTTATAGGGAAAATATTGACAGCTGATTTTCATCTTTTACTCGAATTTGATTCACAGTTCCTGATTCAAATTATGAAATGCACCAAAAAGGATCCATATAAATTTATAAAATCATAAATTTATTACAAAGCCACATCTCAATCTCAAGAAATCCGCATAAAAATGCTTGATCCCTAGACACTTTTGATGTGTGTATATTATTAATTCGTTTTTACGTATCCCTACTAATATATAAATGTGATTGTAAGTTTGTTTGTGACGCTCTCACGCGAAAACTACTCAACCGATCATCATGAAACTTTGTAGACATATTTTTGGAGGTATTAGAAGTAACATCCGATTATAAAAAAAAAGGGGCAAAATTTACGCAGACGAAGTTGCGTGGGACAGCTCGTATATATATAGTTTAGCTGCCAACAAGTTTACTGCACCTACTGCCATTTTTATCTCTACATCACTCAAAGGTTGACTGGTAGAGAATGCTTTTAGCATGAAGCCAGCCTTTGTACATTAATTGCGCATAAAGTATTTAAATAAATAAATTGTTACACCGCTCGAGCATCGTATCGTCGAAGTTTTTTAAATTAAATCGTTTATTTTTCAGTTTTTGCAATAACTGTATCTTAAAGTAGTACAGTTTTAAAGTTTTTAATTAAATTAGACGCAAAGGGTATCGGCCAAAGCATCTGCACGTTTGCGCGTAAACAATATTGAATCGTCCCACAATGACTGGTTTACTTGTTCCACAGTCTCTTCTCACCTCCTGCTCCGTGGCCTGTTTCATTGTTATTTGTAGTTGTTATTGATAGTTAAATCGATTGCTTCGACGTTTTTAACCCATGATTTAATTAAATTAACAATTGGGCACTTATTACGACTACGAAATAGGCGGCGAGCAGCGACGTAAGAAACACACCTTGGTCTACCATGCACTTGGACTACAATTGCATGAAGTGACACACAGTTTCTCGCCAGCCACGCGCCCCTCCCTCTAACGGTTTTTAAGAAATTCCGTTTTGCTATCTGCAAAAATTTTTGGACCACCTTGTACAATTAGTCACGACATACTTTTATCAATACTCTCTTATCACAAGATATCATTAAGTACACTGGAACGGTTGTCTCTCATCTTCAGAGGCGTCAGCAGTCCGTTTGCGTCAATGCATAGACTAAGGATATACTAACGTACGTCGATGAGACTTTCTAGTTGGCGTGATGTCGTTGCGGGCGTTCCTCAAGGCGGTATTCTATCTCCTCTTCTTTTCTCCTTATTTATCAATCCTAAACTCATTGACTTCAATGTGCATTTCACTTGTACGTAGACGCCTTCAGCTGTATGCTCAGGCAAAAGATAGTGTGTATGTAGTAATCGATAAAGTGAATCGAGATCTGACAGCGGTAAAGAACTGGTAGGACCAGTTTGATCTTTTGTAAATCCTGGTAAATGTCAAGCAATTGTTGTTTACAGTCCTCCCATGGTTAGCAGAATAGATTTTGACTCATTACCACCTTATCTTTCACGACACTGTTGTTTCTGTTAGCCACGACGTCAAGGATCTCGGTTAAGATATTGATTCTTCTCTTAGCTGGCTTAATCAAAAAGCTAATATCAGTCACAGGGTGAGAGTCAGAATGGCGGGGGTACCATAATAAATCACACAGTAATCAATCTCATACAGTATAGAAAAAACGTACATAATTTGTACTAAATTGTAACCATACTTAAAAAATATTGTAGGTACCTGTATTATACGAAATAATAGCAAAATCAAGGTACACCTACACTACACCATGACGGTTTATTATTATAGTATAGTAGTTTTATATTATCTATTATGTTAATTCTTAGTCGACATTGCTGTCTAGATACACCCGCCATTTTGACGTCAGAATGGCGGTTGTATCTTGATTTTGCTATTATTTCATTATAATAGATGTACAAGTACGGGTACAATTTAGCACAAAATATGTACATTGTGTTTCTGTACTTTTTAAGATTGGATTTATTATGGTACACCCGACATTATGACTCTCAAAGGTTCACTGGAACTTTATGGTGTCTCTATCGCCTAGAAAACTTTGATAATGCTCGTACAAACTATCATAGACTATGGTGATCTGATCTGATCTTCTGAATGCTAATCTGCTCAATAAACTTGACCGACTTCTCAACAAATGCATTCGATTCGTCTTTAACCTTCGCAAGTATCACCATATTTCGAACTATCGTTCTCAGCTTAACTGGCTTCCTATCCACGGCGTCGTTGTTTGTGTGCTCTTACAACGCTGTATTCATTTTTTTTATTCTCCTCGTCCTGCATTTTATCCTAACCTAACCTAACTTTAAATTTATTTGCTCTAGCCAGGATCGAAATCTACGCTCCTCTAATATCTGTTCCTTCTCTGTCCTGTTCATAGCTCCACTTTTGTACATTCTTCCTTCGCTTTTCGTCTATTCTTCTTTGGAATGCTCTCCCTCTCAAAATCAGAACGTCTACAACTCGCTTCATTTTTAAATTTAAAGTAACATATCACTTTAAATTTAAATATTTATATAGTTATATAAATAAATCAATAATGTCTGACGCACATCCCCAGCGCCCGTGGCAGACGGTGGGGGAGAGATGTAAATGTTAAAGATTATCTAATAATTTTAAATTTTCTTTGACATTAACATCTCTCACTCAGTTATAAAATATACAACAATCTAAACATGCGTAAGTAGTGAAGTATTAAAGTTAAGTTAACTATATTTATTTAAACCATGCATGCCTCCGATACAACAACAAATGACATGCATGCATGTCTATACCCAATTCACGTTTGATCGAAAGTAATTACCTGCCGCTCCACCCCTATAAACACCTAGATAGAATGTTTAGTCGATAGTTTTACACCTTTACCGTTTTAGTGTCTCTCATAGGGGCAACTAAAATCACTTAGCATCGAACGTTCGAATTTGAAAATAGTTATCAATGTCCAGTGTTCATTTTGTGAGGTTTGTGAAGTTATTTATGTATAAAACATGTTTACGAAATCGAGGTGTATAGAGATTTCGTAGAAAAACGTTTTTTAATCAGTTATGAAGAGACTAAGTGCAATATTAGCGAAAGCAGAAGCGAGGGAGGAGTTCGAAAATCAACTGCGCTACGCTTTCGTGAAGTATGATCATTTGGACGAAGATGAGGATAATTCTGAGGTATCTATATTTTATTAGAATTGTAATATTTAATAATATTGAAGTAGTAACTGATGTTTTGAAAGTAATTTCACAATTATGTAGCGTGTAAATGTTTTAAGAGAACATATACACGCTACATAATTGTGATATATTTATCATATTATTATATGTGGGTATTGTAAGCCTTGTGTCAGTATGTTGTGCTACTTGCGTTCGTGAATAAAGGTGCCCACAAATGATGGTAATCAACCCACAGGGTAATAAAACAGTTGCCTTCGTTATGTAATAGTCGAACCAGGAAGCGTGAAGTCATATAAACTTTTTTATTGTTTCAAGTCAAAGTTCAATAAGCACGCTTCTACTTGCTTATATCATATAAGTACATTTAATAAGGTTTTTAATTTGTATAGCTTCATCAACTTGGTTACTGAACTACAAAGGTACTAAGTAGATTTGTAGACTAAAACCAAGCTGCACGTTTTATATTTTCTTTGGATAATTAATAAAATATATACTCTTTATCTCTTAAAGAAGGTTTTTCTAACAATGATAATACCCAACAAAATGCTGAGCTACCTTAAGGTAAACCGCATTACGAAAGTTACAAATTATGACTACGAGTAAACAATAACAATAAAATTTCTTTCAAGTACCTATGAATTCACCTTACTGTTATATCCGTTTAAAATGCTAGGGAAACCTTTTAATACTTCTTAGTTCTTAATATAACGTATGCAAGAGAAGACATTCGTATACACAAAATAGAAATATTTAGCGTTTTGAAAAAAAAAATTTAAAAAGGTACCTACCTAATGTTGAGAAGGCTACGCGCAAATCCGCAAAAAGTCCAAACTATCTAAAATCCAATTAACCTATTGACCTCCAATATTTGAAAGAAGCCAAATGTAACGAGTAACATGGTAGCAATAAAAAATCTTTCATTACGATCCACGCGACCATAACCTTACGATGCAAATCACCCGCCTTTTATATGAGAAATGCTTTCGACATGTGACATCAGCTACAATTCAGTCAAAAAAGTTTTTTGTAGCGCCGACAGGTACACGGATAACCAAAAGTTAGAATACTTATTTCGGATCGTTGAAAAAGTTTGCGACGTTTAGTGAACTGTGAAGTATTTAGCCATGGATGAAGATGCCGTGCAGGTAACTGTTTCATATATTATAATTATTAAGTAGTTGACTTGTGCCTGGTTCTGTTAACGAATGGCTTGTTAGATAAAAATCCTTCATGATGTATAACTTAGCAAAGTGTTACATTAATTTATTTAAATACTTTTAAAATTAATGTTTTGAAAAGAAAACATGAAAGTGTTATTAAGAATCTCAGTCTATCCTTGGTTACGATACAATGCGATGGCTATTTATAAAGAGGTTAAGCACATTTCTTCTTTAATGAACCATTGAAATTTGATTGCTTAAATTATATTGGAGTCAGTTGAATGTATGAAAAAGTTCCACAAACGTATGAATGTCAAAATAGAATTTCATGGCGTTTTCATAGACTGTATTCATTTTTCTCTATCGTTATTTATGGGTTTTAGTCATCTAAAACCCATAAATAACGAAAGAGAACAATAATGCAGAAACAATTACACATCGAGATACCAATTATGTACTATCTCAATGTTAAAAGCAGGATTTTGATATAAGTACCTACGAGATAGAACAAAAATAAATAAGTAATATGAGTAATAATAATAATAATAATTTATTGGCCTAATAATTTGATAATACATTTCTCATTAGTATACATAGTATTATGTATTTATTCCTTAAAATTATAGCCAGCCAGCCATACCAGCACCCTTGCTAAGTTGACAAGACAACTTGTATTAAGAGTTCTGGGCCTCTGGACCCTAAAGGGGTTATCTTAGAACAGGGTTGATTTTTAATACATTATTAAAATTGTACAAAAAATAATATTAATGGACGACCATGTGTGTGCGTGGGCATGGGTGTGTGTGTGTGTGTGTGTGTGTGTGTGTGTGTGTGTGCGTGTGTATTTATGTATGTGTGCGATTTGGTTTTATGTAGTGTTGTAGTTAATAGTTAGTAGCTAATGTGTTAGTTTATGCTTCAGTGACAGTTTAGAGAGACAATAAAAGTTTAGGGAACTTAATATAGAGATGGGTCTTTGAAAAAAGGGGAACCTTCTTGTACTGGAATAGCGACGACGACAGGGTTGGCACCCCTTGTCTTTAGGTCTCGTGGTAAGTATGTGATAAGACATTTTTTGGTTGTCTGACTGTGAGTACTTCACAGTCCTTGTAAAGATGTTCTGTTGGAAAAGTGTAGGTCGAAAAAGAGCGACTTTCTGTAGGGCTCTTTGAGTTCTTTCCAGTTTCAGCAGAACCGTTTTAGGAGCCCCACCACATGCGCCGATATTATAAGTCAAAAGAGACTGGCAGAGTACAAGGTAAGTACTTTTTATAACTTGGGATTCAACAATATGATGAAAAGTCTTAAAATCAAAAAATAGTTTTCTTATTCTTTTTGTCAAAAGCTCTATATACGGTGAAAAGTTCAGGCAGTCGTCGAGGGTCACTTCTAGATACTTAATAGTACGACAACATTCCAATTTGGGGCTATGGTGCCTTGTTCAAGACATAGCAGCACACTCTGGTGTCTCCTGGAGGTTGGGTGAAACTTCGTAGGCTGTAAGTAAGTATTTTCGTTTTGTCAGTATTAAGTGTCAATAATTGGGTTCTAAGCTGTGTCTCCATCTCTCTCGCTCGGAAATATAAGATGTTATCAGATCGATGTTATTAAATCAAAACTACGGTGGATTCTTTACAAATACATCGCGCGACCCGGAGGAGGGTTGAAAATAGTTTCACCAGTACCGCCAGTGCAGTGCTAGTGGGGGGAGCAAATACCCGCAAATCGTATTCTCACTATCGCTATTGTTGGTGATATCTACTAGCCATTATTGTCACAAAAGCAAAAGATAAAAAAAATATTGTCACCCCTAGACACGTTTTATATTCTCTTTTCTAGGCAAAGCTAGTTGTGCTGTAAAACTAGTAGTGCTGCAGTTAAACCCCTCGAACTTGCTGACGAATGTAGCTATGACAGCTTGCTGACTCTCTTCTATTTGGCTCTTAATGCTCCCTATAGTGTGACGTTGGCTCTTCGCGCTTTTTCTACTTGGCTCTTCATGCTATCTATGGCGTGACGTTGACCACTCTCTATGGCTGCCAGGAGTATTGACATATCGAAGCCAGGAGGTGCAGTCACTGTAATGGCACCCGTAGCAGTTGCCGGTGGTGCGCTGAGCTGTTCCTCCGTCGTAGTCGCCGGTGACGTGCTGAGCTGTTCCTCCGTCGCAACGGCGCTGGCACGATCCTTCATCTCTAACGACGGTGGCGCGCTGCGTCCCTCGGGTACAGTTGCCAGTCGATGATATGTCCCTCTGTTGTAAGAGCTGTTTTGCGTGCCTCATCCAAAGCTGCCATCCGTCGAGTCCGTCTTACGTTGTCGTCGCGCGATGTGATTGGCATCTCCATTCTGTTACCAATTGTTACGTGTCAGGATGGTAGTTTCGAATAAAATGCCAAATTCCGCAATGTCGTCTTTATTCAAAATCCATCCTTAGCGCTCCCCTACGTTATAAAAGGAACCCCTAAGGAAATTCTCAAATTTCTAACCCTTACAGTTTAGTTTTGCGTTGATATGGCTGTCAATCAGCATGTCCTTTTATACATATATATAGATAACGGCTGCAAAATCCTACAACAAGCATGGTCCGTCATGCTCTTGCCCGGTTTTTGTACAATTCGCGACTGACTGTTTTAACTTTTTAGAATCAGCTTTAATGCGACCTGGCCTCCTTTTCTCAACTACTCTTTCTGTTTCTCCTTTCTTCCTATATTCCTTTAAAAGATATTCCTTATTGCAAAATCATAAATATATATTAAGGTACGTATATATAGTCAACTTACTTAAGCAGTGTCTAATAGTGGACGTTAAAGGTTCATTTCCGAGCATCGCAGCCGATCGCGAGCCGCTCGCGGCTTTATTGCGATGCGACAATATTCTGTGTGCGCGCGCAGGCCTACGACAGTCGTCGGCCGCGCGCGTCTGTCACTTACCTCAGCCGCTTGTCGTAAGCCGCGAGCGGCTCGCGATCGGTCGCAATGCACGGAAATGAACCTTTAAAGATGACAGCATTTTTAACTGAGAATTTCAACATATCATACTTTGTTTTAATCTTCGTATCCGTTTTACAAACAAACACTGTAACTATGCGACAGTTTGTATTTATAAAGTTGAGCGATGAACATGTTGAGTAAACAATTTATTGCTTATTTAGTTAAATATAGCCAGGTCATAACCATGGCAACACAAATTCTGTAGTCGTGACTTCTATGGTTGAGACCATTTTGAACCGTGGTTTGCATAATCTCAAACCTGATTGAGCTATATTGTTAATTTATTTACAGGAGATATGAACAATACCGATCAACTAATACATGCAATACGTGAAAGTATATAATATTAAGGTATATAATACCATATTTAAGGTAATGTTATATTATAACATTACCTTAAATATGGTAAACACGGTCGTAATTCAATTTTCTGTGAATATTTCAAGCGTCTACATTTTGCCGTTATCAATATAGAGCAAAAATGAGCAAAACAACTATAATTTTGTTGTATGGGAGCCCCCCTTAAATACTTGTTTTGTTCTGATTTTAGTATTTGTTGTTATAGCGGCAACAGAAATACATCAACTGTGAAAATTTCAACTGTCTAACTATGGTTAATGACATACAGCCTGGTGACAGACTGATAGATGGACGGACAGCGCAGTCTTAGTAATAGGGTCCCGTTATACCCTTTGGGTACGGAACCCTAAAAAAGGTAGTAAGTATTGCAAACGTCAAATAATAAACTTATTATTGACATAAAAAAAATATAAATCATGAAAATATATTAATACATTATATACTTTCAGGGTACGAAATAAATTACGATCTCACTACGAACTTGAGACAGATCTCACAACTTATATTTAATTAAATTAAAAATTAAAACCGGGAAAGAGCATATCGGGCCATGCTCAGTGTAGGGTTCTGCAGCCTTAAATAATTGCATCTATAATTGCATCTATGCGGCTATAACTCAATTACGGTATATCCGATCATGTCCAAAATAATTATTAATTTTTATTTTTAAGTATTTATTAACCTTTGTCATTTTTTTCATATTTTTTGGCCGCACGGTTTAAAAATGAAAATAACACAATTTATGCAACTTTCGGAGCGATTATTTCCAAAAATATTTACTCAATCAAAAAAGTTTATTAGAAACCTTAAAATGTTTTTAAAAGACCTGTCGAATGATGTGTCACACGTTGATGTTAGCCAAAATAATTTTTTGCTGTAACATGTATGGAGTGCCCCCCTAAAAATATTTATTTTTCTTATTTAGCTATCAAACTAAGTAGCGACCACTATAAGACACCTTTTCACCCAATTTCATCAATATTCATTAAGAAGTCTCTGAGTAAAATGCCTGTGACATACGGACGGACAGACAGACAGACAGACAGACAAGACGAAACTATAACTATAAATACTAATTAAAACGGTTATATGTTGATAATATTTAGGCGGTATTTAAAGAATAGAGTAATGTCCTAAATTATACACTTTTATAATTTAACTAGCGGACGCCTCGCGGTTTCACCCGCGTAGTTCCCGTTCCCGTGGGAATACAGGGATAAAAAATAGCCTATGTCACCCGGGGTTAGTGTAGCTTCACAACGATTAAAGATTTTTTCTAATCCGTCCAGTAGTTTTGGAGCCTATTCAATACAAACAAACAATCAAATCTTTCCTCTTTATAATATTATATAGTATAGTTTAAAGTATATAATAGTATAGATTACAAATGAAGATGATGGCCAGTACTTGCCTAAAGAGATTTCATTATTTATTATGGAGAAATTTACTAGTCTTATTCTCAAACCAAAAGAATGAAAACCAACTTAAACTATGGCCAGTTGATGAACTAATTTGTGAATAGGTATTTTTCCCTCAAACTAGCTCATCAACTGGCCAGATGAGACAAGTATTTTTTATCAAATTTATTTATTTACTAGCTGTCCCGCGCAACTTCGTATGCGTAAATTTTCCCCGTTTTTGCAACATTTCTCGTCGCTACTATGCTTCTATTAGTCGTAGCGTGATGTTATATAGCCTATAGCCTTGCTCGATAAATGGGCTATCCAACAAAAAAAGATTTTTTTAAATCAGACCAGTAGTTCCTGAGACTAGCGCGTTTAAACAAACAAACAAACAAACTCTTCCGCTTTATAGTATAGATGGCTACATATGGCTATGATAGCTTGCCAATCGAAAAGTGTCCATGGCTTTTTTTTATTTCCATTTCATAACTTTAAAGCTTGGCAATAGGTATTATCCCTTAAACTGATATTTGCAAGCAAGGCTATACAATTATTTTTGTAATTAAATTATATATTTTTGGATACCAATTTTTATTGGTTATCAGATCAGTGTAGTTACAGAGTTTGACTTACCTGTGCAGGGTAGCCATGAACAGAAATAATTAGGCAATCTTACCAAAACATATTCTCCATGTTAAAAACTATCAGTTTAAACTAAATTTGTTTGGTTTTATAATAAAATATTAAAACTTTTCAATTGGCAAGCTTTCTATTCGTGTTTATAAATCAATAAAATTTTAAAAATAAAAAAAAATATGTCTCATGTAGTTATCAAAGGTCGATGTTTAGCGTCTCTTAGACCATAAATGTTATATAAACCATAAAAAATAAATATATTTTATTTTCATACATAATAAAATAAATATTCGGCTGTACATCGGGTGCTACGACAAAGTTGCTTCTTTGATAGAAATGAAGCTAATAAATAAATAGTTTGTAATCGATCCACGTGTGGGCGTGGAATTCGTAATAGTTTTTGGAACGATGTTCCTTATCGCGCATTGCAAAAGGGGGCTAGACGGAAAAAAATAAGACCAAAAGTTGTAACGACACTTTTTGATACACACAAGCCGTGCGGCGTGCGTCTAAATCTAACATCTAATTTGACGAAGTAGTCACCTGTCCATTTGGTGTAGAGACATAAATTCGGTACACAGTATTGGTAACAATTGTGTAGCTGTGGGTTCGAGCCTTCGGTATACAATAGTCTTTTTGTAAGTTATTTCAAAAGAGCAAAAGTTGTAACGACACTTTTTGCAATAGTTGTAAGCCGTGCGGCGTCCACGTGTTTCTCTGTCTGTCTCTCTCTCTCTCATAGAAAGCAAGCCAGTTATTTTCGTTTCACCTTTCTATTTCGCATTGAACAGTGTGGTGTCGCGAAGATTATAAAAAAAAAGAAAAAACAAAAAAAAAAACAGTTATGAACTTCGTTCCATCCGGGTGTCCCTTGACACCTCTCAAGTTTTTTTATAAATAAAATGAATAAACAAGTTTGTCACTTTTCAATTTACATGATGGTTTAAGAAGGTGCAAAAATATGGTTTCACAATTCGAGTCTATATTTCTCAACAGAAGTATCAAGCTGGCAAAACCACAAGCCTTATTTTTGGCTAATTAGGGAATTTAATGATCTTGTGTGGTCTTGTGTTAGCTTCTTTATATTCTGGCATTGTAATTACATAGTATTGAATGAGTTTGTAACCAAATAATAAATGAATAGAAACACGATATCTCTAGTAGGTCTCAATGTTCTGTGCACGATATATGAGTTTTATTTGGGTAACTTTATAATTTGTAAATAAGTAAAAACTATAGGATTGTTTACATTTTTTCGGTTAGCATAGGGGGGAATTCAAAATACTTTTCAGTACCATATAATATACTCCCTTATTTTAAAGACTAAAAAGAGTTTTTTTGTTGATAACATTATAATAGCAAACGCTATCTTCTCCCTTGTGGCACATACATATTATGAATGTTTGGGCAATGAATTTCTTATATTATTCCCCCCCCCCCCCCCCCAAGAAGGTTATTGGATCGTACCGCCCCCTCCCCCCCATCGTGCGCGCAACTTACATTGCCCAAACCAAATGCACCCCCTTCGTCGTAAACATGTTAGATCCAGCACGGCCATTGCCAATCTTGCCCCCCCCCCCCACCCAGAATGAACTGCTGGATCCGCTCCTGTGAATGTTATTAAGATGTTGTATTCCATAATGCATGTAAACATGACACTTATTACTATCGATGCAAGGTTTCTTTTCATTTTCATATTGTTTATATAGGTATATAAAATATTAAATGGACTTGATGTCACATTTACGTGTAGATGATATTATGTTTTATGAAAGATATATGGTATCTCGTGCCGCCATCGTCTTGAGCATACAATACACATCAAACTTTTTAAATTATGACTATCGTGTGCGATACACAATGTCTAGTAACACGATGGCTTTTACCGTTCGACATGAGGGCATAAAAATACGAATATATACACGTACTATGTTGTACATAATCGTGTAGTTTGTGCTTAGTCTTCTAGTTTCTTCCAAACGCATTCAACGAATATAGTATTATTTCTTCTTATGTACAAATGTTTCTGTGCTACTTTAGTTTCAACAAATCGATATAAGTAGCTAGCGAGATTTGTTGTCGAAACATCACTACGTTACGTAGTTGGTATCCTAGTACTGGTGTATACTTCATTTGCATTTCACGTAATAAAACCGCCGTAAACTTATAGCTATTTTATTAATTCGTGCCAAGGAATATTAGAAACTTATCAAAATGGATATGACATTATTAGGAAAAGCTATAAGCAATTTTGTAAGTATTTAAAGTATCTAAAGTATGCAGTGAATTACTATTTTTATTGGTTATGTGTTAAACAATTAGCACAAAAGCATATTTATGTGAATCATCGCAGCGTTATTTTAATTAGTCTAGCAGTAAGATATTTATATTGACACATTCAATATTTACCTACTTCTTAGTAAAGTTGGCAGTTAAACCCGATATTAAATATGCCGCAAAGGATTTTCTATTCATTCCGTCACCGTTACCGTACCCATAATAAAAGTTCAATCGAACATTGCTTTTATTAAAATGAACCTTTGAAAATGACAAGAAGTACTTACTTGTAAAACATAACGTTGTTTTAAAACTTTAGCGAAAGGTGGGCACATGATGTTTGTGTTGAAAGTTAGTTTAATAAAGTAAGTTTGATGAAAATCTATTATGCCTTTTTGTCTCACGTAGGTGTATTGTACTTACGTGATTCGGAATTGAAAATTGTAAATTCGGAAGTACTAAACGTAAGACGTGACTCATGACTCATATATGCGTGAAATTCTTCATTATTAATTATGCGTTTTTTTTTATTTTGTTCTGGTTGAAGTGAAAGCTTCTTTAGCGGCTTGCCCTTTTTGGGATGGGATAAAATGTTAAACTCGCGTCAGGACTTGTTTTCCTGACGCGAGTTTTTTCGATCAGGTCACGCCTGATCGAAAATTCGTAAGACGGAAGGAATGTAGACCGCTGTCCGGCGTAGGAGAGGAAGTAATATCCCCCTCTCTTTCTACCGCGCGGCGAAAATGTATGCCTGCTCCTGCTGTTTCGTTTAAGCAGCGCAGGGCGCTTGCGCGAGTGTGGGTATGTGTTTGTACTACAGCGTAATAGTTCTGAAGTATTATTATTTTTTTATTTCAAAATAATTTGTCATGTTTGTGTACGATAGCGCAATAGATAAATATTGTAGTTATTTAACCATATAAATTATAGGACTTTTATACTAATAAATAAAGCAATTCGAGCGATAGGTATTATTCCCTAACCATTCCAAAATAGTTAAAACTGCACAACGTGTTCAAGTTTTCACTTCTGTCGGCCCTCCCGAAGTGCAACCCGTTGGTATTTATCATGGATACATCGGGCAAATATTAAGAGATTTACACAGGTCCGCGTTAAGGCATCTGTCCCACCAACGACGATGAGCGAGAAGCGAGTAGCGATTTATCACTCAAGAATGTTGTAGATCCCGTTTGTGTAAACAAAAGAGATGCAGTATAGAGCGAGTACTCCCCGGCAGTGTCAAATTCAGCGATCAACTAATAATATGTGTATTTTTTTTTTGTTTACACGGGATATACACACGGGATCACATTTACGCTTACTCGCCGTTGGTGGGACAGGTGCCTTAACATGTGTAAATTAACGAAACAGGTTTAAAATCCACAAGGCCGAAGCTTTTTTTCAGTTTAAATTTACATTAAATACTTGACACTAGCAGAAACTGGCTTACTCATTAAAAATACATTATTACGAAAACCACTAACGGAACGCACACGGAAAATATTTATATTAGACTAGCTTTTGCCCGCGACTTCGACCGCGTGGGTGCCAGATTGTTACCAAAATATTTTAACGGCAAAGTTTCATACTAACTTTGTACCCCCGTTTTACCTCCCTAGAGATGATTTTTTACAAAACTTAGTGCTCCCCTACATTATAAAAGAAACCCCGGTGCAAAATTTCAATTTTCTAAGCCTTATAGTTTAGGCCCTGCGTTGAAATGTCAGTTAGTCAGCTTCTCCTTTTAAATATAATATAATAATAATAACAATATGTACATTTAATTGATATTCTGTAATTAAGAACAAATTACCCAAAATTTTACAAGTTGACTTTTATTGTTATTAAACACTGTAACAATAATAAACAACATCTGTTGATAATAAAGATTTATCTTGTTTGACCTGAGTACACACACATTCTTAACAGCATTAAGTAATATTTGTCAATCCAAATTTAACGAAATCCATTCTTAAAGGAAGATTGTGCAGAATAGTAACATGTATAATGTAAAAACTAGTACCTATTGCAAAAAATTACTACTCAATTTTTGTTGTATAAGTTTATTTCCAATTACCGCTTTTCATTAATTCTTGTTGCCTTTAAAACCAATCTAATCACTTGCGTGTCTCAAGGAATATAATAGGAAAACGTGGTACCGTGCCACCCTTTTCAACCCCTACCCTTCCCTAAATGACACCCATCTATCTGTTCATTAATTTGCATTTCACTCCCAATGTTCTAGGCTAGTTCGGCACAGGCCGCAATCAGACGATGTCACCGACACAATAAAAAATTACCAACTAAAACCGACACTAAGATTTATTAAAACAACTGAACACGCGAGCGTAAAATTTTCAGTCTGATTTTAATTCGCAGCAAAGTTAAGACCTAAACAAAAATATTTTCTGTAAATTATAATATTTATTCATAAAGGCAATTTTTGCGATTTAATTTCTAATATTTGAGTTAAAATGTTTGTCCACGGAATAAAACCAGGTTCCAGCGAAGAGGAAGAGGAGGAAGATATTATGGATATTCTCATGGTCAGCTCAGTCTCATTTTGTGCACACAAGCTGTGTTGGTGAATTAAAGTCATTTTTTTGTATTCCAGAAAAGAAGAGAAGAATGCGAGCGAAAGGCGAGGAGGGGGGAGATGGACCCCAGGCTGGAGTTCACATTTCAGCTCTTGATAGATGGCACTGGGCTACCGCGACATGCGATAATGGATCATGTGTTCGAGGGCAATATGGTAGGGTTTTAAAGATAAAGTTAAAGTTTAATGGATCACCTTTTTGGTAGGCAATATGGTAGGCAATAAACAAAGGTATTTAGCCTTAAAATAAAATATTTACGCGATTAAGACCCGTAGCTTATAAAATTCTATAATGTGTACAAATCGCGAAAGTTTACGAACATATAATATGGTAAGGGGTTTTTGTCACTGTCATATTCACACGAGTTAAACTCTTGTCTTGTACTAATAGAGTAGTAGACCAAAAATTAAGAATATTCATCACTTTTTGTTCTATATATTTTTGTAGTTGGACGATATCAACCAACTTTTCTTACCGCATATGAGAAACAAACTCCTTTGGTACTACCAAGATGTGGAGGAGATAGAACACAGGCCCCAACCCGAAGGAACCAAGCCCCGGCAGCAAGGCCAAGGGAAACAACCACCACCTCAAGTTACATGGAAAAAGAAACTATTTCTATCAGATGGATGGGATGTTCGATTCACCGGAGTTTGTATTTATATGTTTCGGATTAATGTGAGCAAGCAGTTACCAGAAGAAGGATTTCATAAAGATCTGTAAGTTTTTATAAGTAATGTACAGTTGATGTAATATACTCTCAAAAGCAGCGAAGGTTTAAAAACGAGTTGATGTTGTATTTCGGCCGGCATTATATCAGAAATCCGCGAGATGACACACGTTGTTCAAATGCCTCTTGCTTAAAATAACAACTTTTTTGTATTTACTTAGAATTCTTATCTGAATGACATTACGTTACGTGTTGTCTTCTTTTTTATACTATGAAATGAAGAGACGAGCAGGTCGTGCGTCTGATGGTAAACGTCACTCTAGCCCATAACTGAATCAGTGCCACCCAAATCCTAGTTTGGCAAAGATCTCAATGTCACCGTACAGTGCTCCTCATTTGAGACATTAGTTCATAAGTCTCATTTGCATAGTGATGAGCTATCTGTTACACGTCCATTATTTTTTTTAGATTCTGCGGTATTCTGAACGCTCAGCAGGTTGGTCTGGTGACTGCAATTGAGCGAGTGATGGAACATGTGTACATGAACGCTCTCGCACATCCGAGTAGTGACGGCGATGAGGACGAAACTAGATTTCCAATAGTGAAGAATCAGCTTCTACCTGGCTTGAGATCTTTCTGCAGTGCTTTGAAAGGTTTGTTTTTCTGTTTTCTTATATGAAGTTAGAAAAAACAATGCACTAGATTTCGTGTATTTTTTTTAATTAGGCACATATGTCATTTTATATATTTCTTATTCAAATTTATTCTTTTAACATTCCAATTTTGTTTCTTATTGTTGTATGTGTGAATATTCTCTTTACTCGATTTTTTATGTTTGAACCTTAAAGTGTGCAAACCATTTAATTTTTTTTAATTCTTTTTATTGACTCACCAACAAACATTTCTAAGACTAATATTAACAATATTAACTCAAACTAGTGTAACAATTTATTACACGTAAGCACAGTCATCATGCACTATTTATTATTTACAATAAATAACCTACCACATACTTTAAATTCATAAATCATACAAAACAGTTAAGAATGAAATTAAAAAAAAAACAATTAAACAATATAATTATAATAATATAGAATGAAATAAAAAATGAAACTTTATTACCTAAAATTTGAGTGACAAAACTACGTTAAGCTTAACATACACAAATTTTGACACCAATATTTATTGTTCTTGTTTCACATGTTCTATGATAATTAATAATGTATCTCCTCTTTGCCAGTGTGTGAAGATGTATGCAACCAAGTAAATTTATTTGATGATGGTCAGACACATATGGCAGAACTCCACGATCATACTCAGCTGAAAGACATGGCCAAGAATCTTACGACTATAACATTATTAGAGGAACGAGTCAATGAGTGGATTAAGAAAGTTATGGAAGTAATGCATTTAGTTTTTACTACTGTCATTATCTGTGATTTATTTTATTGTAATATACTGCGTACTTAAAGCCTTACTGCGATCGCGAACACGCTCGCCAAGCGTCAAGATCTATAATAAGTAGGTTTTACTGGGGAGACCTGGAGACCCGCAGTAGGACATCCTATGGGTTGATATACCTATTATACGTGGGACACTCAGAAAATGTTGAGGAACTAAAAAACTATCTTCTATGGATAAAATATGTCAATTAAATCTTTTCAAAGAACTCTCGACCAGCCTCTATACAAAGTTTCATGTGTCTGAACCATTTTCGAAACACGCGCCTGCTTCTGAGCTTCGGTGAGGTTGTGCGGCACCCAGCGAAAAACTATCCTCCACACGCGAAGGTGCTCGTATAGAATCTTGTGAACGCTTACCGAACTAATCTGCAGTAAATTGTGAATCTGTTCGTATGTAATTCGTCTGTTTCCTTGAATTTTTTTTTTACTGCCAGCACACTTTCATCCCCCAAAGTAACGTCCGCGCTTGAACTCGCTATGACAAAGGTAGATTGTTGCTTTTGATGATCCTTCATCCATAAAAACCATTTGACGTCGATCATTTGATCGACGTCAAAAGTGGCCTAAAACCTGATGAGTCAAATGACTTTCATAATTTTTTAGGCCACATTTAAAATCGTAGAAAATCACGAAAATGTTCTCGATGCAGATCCATTTTTAAATGAGACACGATAATTTAACAATTTAAATTATCGTATCTCATTTAAAAAAACTCGAAAAAATGTTGACGGAAATAAATTTGGATCGAAATTTGACCAATAGTATTTTTAACAAATTTACAAAATAATTACAAGTGGCCAGAAGTGCTTTACACATAAACACTTTTTGTCGCAAAACTTTCTGAGTGGTCTGGTATTAGTATAATTTTGTCTTGCTATTAAATTTAGGTAGGTACTAACTTTAAACTATTATAGCATAATATTTTTTTTCAGATACTTAGTGAGAGCGAACAGTTGAGACGGGAAGTAGACTCCAGTGGTCCACAGGATGAACTAGAATATTGGAAGAAAAGGGGCGCACAGTTCTCACAACTCGTTTCGTATTTACAGGTATATTTTTTAAACTAATCTTACCAAGGTTAGTTAGCAAGGGTTTTTACCTTGAAATAGATAGTGTTTATATTTACTGCTTTATACATCCACAATAAGGGATAATGATAGGTCCTCTGTAATTGTCGTTTAGTATACAGAAAGCCAAAGTATTTTTTTTTTATTCTTATCAATCAAAATTTTCACCCATGCTATCGGTGAATTCGTGAAAAACGCGTGGCTCAAAATCACTTCGTTTCTGTGTCTGTTAAGCAACGCGAGGCATACCGCAACGCGTTCGTCGCTCTGGCGATACGCACTTATCAAGTTTTTTATTATGCTGCAATTTGATGCAAATGGACCAATATTGTTTTGATGCTAAGGTTGAAAGCTGCTGCTAACTCAGCTGTTGATCAAGTATCGTCAGCTGTCACTATCGCCTTTTCATCATCACTTCAGTTTTCAGGCGACCCTCGTGGTCGCCGTGCAAGCCGTTTGTGCGGCATTGCTACTGCGAATTCCATAATTACTCGTATTTTTATTGTGTCCATGTTGATAAAAAAAATACAAATGTAGTGAAAACTAAATACTAACCAATAAATAAATGACTGAATTTGAAAATATAACCTTGTCCTTCGAAAATTAAATTTGCCGGCCATTCATGAATAGCCAGTATTGTAAAATAGCAACTATTTAAAAAATGCCACATGAACTTTTATATATATATAAATGCGAATAAATTCGCGTCAAGCGCAGTCCTTTTTTAACAAATTTCCAAGGTACAGAAAACTCGAACAAAGTTTAAAAGCCAGGTCGGGCACATCACGCACACAAACAATAGTTTTGATCAATTTAATGCATAAAAAAAAAATGAATTGCTAACAGAAAAATTGTAAAGTCGTGAGTTGACGAAAAATTATAGGAACGATATTATATTATTACTTTGACGTGCCAGGTAACTGTAAAAAATATATTTGAATCAAAAAATCAATTTTATTAAGTAGTTTGTAGGCTTACTCACTTACTTCTCAGATGCACAATTAACTGCCCACCCCTAAACGCCACCCTACTTACAGAAATGGTTAAATTTAAAACAAATCTGAAGTCCGGTCCGAGTCCACGATCTTAAGTTATCCGGCAAGTAATATAAAATAAGAATAGTAGGGGGCCTATGACGCTGCCCTGAGGTACCCCGAACTTATTTACCATGTAGTTGGATTTATTTTTAGTAACTTTTTGTTGAGCTATTAAGTTAGTAATCTCATCACACTGTGTTCTATTATCTAAATAAGAAGCAATCCAGCTTAGTGCTGGCCCCCTTATACCGTAAGCGTTTAATTTATGTATTAGTTTAACATTAGATACAAAGCCGAAAGCCTTGGTCAACAGCCAACGTTTTAAGTTGCTCATCAATGCTATTAATTATTTTATTTATTAGGTTTAGACATGCCAAGGAAGTCGATTTATTTTTCTGAAAAGCAAATTGATTACTTTAAATCATTTTAAATTTGTTTAATTCTACTAGTATTTGATGCATGACCTTTTCACCTTTACTAATACTGGGTTAAGCGTGATCGGACGATAATATTTTCAAATAGATTTCTATGACCTTTTTTATACAGAGGTTTGACTATAATTTTTTTTTATATGTTCGGAAACCGACCTTCTTCAAAGGAAAGACTAATCAGATAAGTTAATACTGGAGCTAATTCAATGCTGCACGACTATATAACTCTGCTAAAAAAATTAAATAAATTATTTTTATTATATTTTTATGCAGAATGACGTAAGTAACAGCAGTTTTGTTTTGTTTTTTTTTTTTAATTATTTGAATCTTTTTCACAGGATAACGAAGTACAATTAACACTGTCATGCTTACAAATCGCAAATTCCAAAATAATCAGGCTATGGAGAGAGACAGACCACAAAATTACGTTCTGCTATAATGAAGCTAAAGATAATGCTAAGTTCATCCAAGCAATGGAGAAGTGCTGTCATTCGCTATATTTGGATGATCCTGTTAAGATAAAAGATTCCATATTGAGTCTGTTACAAACAGTAAGATTGATACATAGCGTATCTCAATTCTATAATACGTCGGAGAGAATATCTTCCCTGATGGTAAAGGTAAGTTGTACAGCATTAATTTTAATAATTATTGGTTGGTTGCCTAACAAATATTATTAATATTATCAATAAGGAGTCAATACCATACGATTTTTAATAATAATATATCTTAATGGCATTGTGTGAGTTGTCCAATGATATTTCATTCGACAACTCACACAACCAGAAAACTATTAAATATACTTATACTAATAACTTATACTAAATACATACATATCTATACTAATATTATAAAGCTGAAGAGTTTGTTTGTTTATTTGTTTGAACGCGATAATTTTAGGAAATACGGGTCCGAATTAAAATTTATTTTACTGTTGGATAGCCCTTTTATCGAGGAAGGATATAGACTATATAACATCGCACTACGACCCATAGGAGCGGAGCAGCAATGAAAAATGTTGCAAAAACGGGGAAAATTTACGCATACGAAGTTGCGCGGGTCAGCTAGTTATAGATAAATCACACCCAGACATAGAGTTTTATCCTGGGTGGGGATCGAACCCACGACCTTCTGCTTAGCAGTAAGGGTCACTAACCACTCAACAGGCCAGTCAGTTTATAGATCAGAAGCTGCTCACTTCGGGTACGCACGGACTTTTCTATCAACTATCCACAACATATGTATCTATCTATACTAATATTATAAAGCTGAAAAGTTTGTTAGTTTGTTTGTCTGTTTGAACGCGATAATCTCAGGAACTACTGGTCTTTATTGAAAAATTATTTTACTGTTGAATAGCCCATTTATCGAGGATGGCTGTAGGTTATAACATCACGCTAGGACCAATAGGAGCGGAGCAGCAATGAAAAATGTTGCAAAAACGGGGAAAATTTACGCAGACGAAGTTGCGCGTGTTAGCTAGTTATACTTATAAAGCATCCGTAAGAAATTATCTGAATGACAGGGAATTTACCCTAAACAACTTTTACATTTTTCCATGCCTCTGACACAACTTGGAAATTACAAATAATAAATAAAAAGTCTAACGGTCAATATTGCAAAAACAGTAGAAAAAATTGTTGATCAACGACAATAACAGTCTCTCGTCTATTTTACAAGAGTCCATTTTACTAAAAGAAAACTTATCATTTTTGATTATTCAAAAGATGAATTGTTTTCTCTTATTTAGTGAAATAGACTGTTGACAATTACATTCTTTGTTGTTTTTCATTCAATTCATTGTTATATATTTTTACATAGTACATACTTCTAGTTTACTTTCGTCTGCGTCAATTTTCCCCTTTTTGCAATTGGTACAAAAGTACTAAAATCGCGATTAAGAAGAATATTTTATGACCTACTCATATACATACAAAGTATACAAAAATAGTCATTAAAATCGATTGAGCCGTTTCAGTGGAGTACGACCGCAATCACCGCGACACGAGATTTTTATATACATTTATGAGCCATTTCTCAAATTTTGACATAATTGCATGAAATTATCCTAATTTATTGAAATTCGGATTGATTATAATTATGTTTTTAGGTCTGAATAAACGAAATAATAATAAATAAAATAACATATTTTCATTAATTGGAAATCAAAGCCTATTTAGTCATTTAATTTTATTTGTAATAAGAGGTTCAGTGTTATTAGGAAATGTGAGATGTTTCAGATTCGCCAAAAGATTTTAAATTCTTTTTAAATTTCCAATCCAATTTATAAAGATCTCACATTTCCTAAGAACTATTTTCTTGGAGGAATCATCTGGGCTATGGCTTCGACCATGACCTCAAAAGCTACAGCAGTTTAAGCTTCTAAGTGAAATGCCAATTTAAATCTATCTATATTTATGACTAGCTTATGTCCGCGGCTCCTCTCGCTTGGCAATATAAGCTATTGCTCAGGTCCTAAGGAAGGTAGTGTGATGATATATAGCCTATAACTTAATCCGGATATAGGAGATTATGCTCCATTGAATAGAATCTATTCAGTAGTTTAGGCGCCAACCCCGATGAAACAGGCACGAAAAAACTAAGCATGGTTTTGGATTCAAAAACCCTTAATTAGTCGATCTAGGTTAGTTTTTTTAAATATCTTCAATGTATAGACACAGCTGTTTTACAATCTTATAATAGTACCTATGGACTAGCTGCCCGCCCCGGCTTTTTTACCGTACGAGTTAAAAATATATAAACAATCCCTGTCCTGACTATAACGAACACAACAAAAATAAATAATTTAAACATAATTTAATAACAACCTTTTTTTTAAATGAAGGAAGGAAAGGAAGAAACCAATTTTTGATTTATAACAAAACCATTAAATTTTTACATTATACTATTTATATGACAAAAAACTTAAAACGAGAACAATATTTGACTACTTAGGGCCAATGATTGACAGTACTACACTGAATGTTGTGTGTGTGAGGCACTGCATTAAACAATCTCGCGACAAGATTTTATGTCTTAAATATGATAAAAAATGTCATAAATTATCGGGTTTGTTTTAATTTAAAAATTATTCTCTTCCTTTCAGAGCTTATAAATAGAAGGTTGTTTTAAAAAAATATTTTAAATTATTTATTTACTATAATTTACTTTTTAGTTTGTACATTTAGCTTCCAAGATTTGACCCACACAAAATTACATACAAAACTAATATACACACGGGGCAAATTAAATAAATGCTTGTAAAAATAATTTTTCAGTTTGGTGCAGTCGTTATGCGCTACATACATTCCAGCGTTTCATTTTTATATAACAGAAATGTGAGGTCAAATTTTACCAGTGTATTTTGTCAGTATTGCATCTGTCATGGTGCCATAGCCGATTGTGTTATTATTACATAGGTATAGCATATTCTTTTGGCCAAATTTCAGCAACAAACAGCGTATGGCTTAAGTATACCTCCTTTGGTGCAAAATTCGATTGGATTATTATGGCATAGAACTTTTTAAGTCATACTTTTATTGATTGATAACTTTTTAATTCCTAAATAAACGAATGAAAAAATAATTTTTTAGGGTACTTCGATTTTGATAAAATTAGGTAAATGCGGTTAGTAGCATGGACACATACCAACCCTTGAATATGACCAAACCTTTCTGTTACACCTTGTATAGAATATTTGTCATTGGAGAAAACTTAATAAAGTTATAAAGCTTCTCAGCATTCCCTTGTCTAAACTATTAACACTCCTGTCTGAGAGCTGATGGTAATTTTTAAGGAGGTATTTGAGGCACACTAAAAACTTGTCTAATACTTCATTTATAGTACCCAAACAGAGAACCGTACAGTCAGTACACCAAAGAAGAAGTTTCATAGTTCTATGAAATTAATATAAAACATAAGCTAGCTGGGTTCCCTAACCCGAGGCATTAACCACCACAACTATAAGATTCATATTCTGTTTCTGTTCAAATCATTTATATCAAGTAAGCCACCAAAATATCTTTGATCATTTTGTCATAATATCTTACGACGCGTATAATATTCCATTCAAACCATCTCTGTAATAGAGCGCAATTAAAGATAAGATCTTCCATCAAAGCAGTTCTGTTTAATATGTTGCTTTCAAAAAGACTGCTGGATAGCGGGGTTAAATAAACTCTTACATTTTACTACGATTTTACGTTTAATGTCTAACCGAAATTAAATGTATTTTTTTAACATTTATTTTTAATTATAAATAATATCCTCAACTACATATATTTTTTTGAATGTTTTGCGAAGCAATTTTGCAAGCGGCTGACTTAGCTTAAAACCTGTCAAAAATGTGGCTTATTGATTTCTTCACGCTTTAAATATTATATTTAAAATCATAAAAAACAAAATGGCTCAAACATATTTTTTTTAGCAAAAAAAAATATTTAATTAAATAATACCTTCCCAACAAATAACATCAGCTCTCCAAAATAACAAAATAATGAATAGTCTACGTGCCTGTCGAATCAAATCAGTCTCTTCTAAGAATGTTTTTTGTTGGGATTTGAATGGGTTGTCATGTCTGATAATAGATAAACTTAGGAAGTTTTAGCTTTTTTAGGTTTTATGACTATTTAGGCTCTTGCAACTATTACCCTAAAAAGTTTGTATCTCTATCACTCACACTATTTAATAACTATTCAATATATGTATTTATATATATATATATATATATATATACTAGAAGACTTTACCGTCTTCTCTCATTCTTTTATTTAGTTTTCTAATACTCTGTAGAAGGATCTTAAGTAAAAAAAATGAATGTAACGATAAAAAAATAACGGGCCGGTACGAAGTTCACCGGGACAGCTAGTTGTTTATACAATGGAGAATTGAAATCGGGAACTGGTTCATTTTCGACTAGATATAAAACCTAACTTATTCACCAAACCACTTTTAAATTACGTGTATTTTTATTTCTAGATAACAAATCAGATGATAGAAACATGCAAACAGTACATAACCTGTCGTTTTAAGGAAACGATATGGTCCCAAGAGAGGTCATTTGTGAGAGACAAATTAATTCACTGCATCAATTTAAACAAGACATACCGAGAAACTTATTTATTCGTCAAAAATCAACCATTCCTCCCCAACACTGAACAGTTTAGCTTTTCAGAAAATTATGTATTTGGAAAATTTGATACATTTTGTAAGAGGTTAAATAAGATAATTGCTATGTTTGATCTAATGGATGATTATAACAATCTGTTTGAAAAAAGAATGGAAGGTCTGCTCTTAGGCGAAGGTGAGTCTAATGCTTCATTTGTTACAAATGTTTCATAATGGCTTTATCAATTTCTCGTCTTGTCTTTTCGGTTCCTGTGGTATTTATACTCTTTTTTATTGCATTGTCTTTTCCCCCAATCAATCTTTTCTTGCGTGCTAACGTTCAAGGTTATATAGCGGCCTCGAATATACAATAATATATTAGCAAATATTTAGGCTTTATCACATGATATATATGCGGTAAGAATTACTCTTCAAAAAATATGTAACAGGAAAGTATGTAATTATTGTTACCTAAATCATGATTCCTTTGAAGAAGCGTCCTTATATTGATCGTTCTTTTTCTGGTTGTTTGTTTTAGATTTGGAAGAAGCTATTCATACCTTTGAGGAAGCTAAGAAAGCAGTTACAACATGTCAGTATGACTACTTGGACTATAGGAATAACGATTTTGACAAAGACTATCATATATTTGAAGATAAAACTAATGCTCTGAGAGAATCCATAGGCAACACAATTGAAGCCAATTTCGCTACTGTGTGGGAGACTCCACAAGGCATCAAGTTCTTAACAAGATTCGAGAAAGTAAGTTTCTACATTTGTTTAAATTTTTGGTCGTTCTCATCTTTGCTCATGAACATGTCTCATGAGATCTTTATAAAATTAAAAAAAAATGAGATGGTAACTTTTTGTTTTCGTTTGCTTTTCCCCAGGTAAGCCAGAAAATTCAAATAACTAAACTAAGTGAGAAATATGACAGAGTACTCAAGTACTGTGAGAAAGAAGTGGACAAAATAACGAAAATGTTTAAAAGACAAAGAGAGGATCCTCCACTACCTCGTAACTATTCTCCAGTTGCTGGTAACTACATCATTATTTGTTAGGTTTTGTTGGCGGTAAGAGCAAATATGTTGGCTCGCAGGTTTGTACATTGTTCTGTGCAGGTGAAAATTACTTTGTTTAGAGCATACTGCACCTCATTTTACACGTGCAGTCTGTGGGCTAACTATGTTCAAAAATCGTACAGCGCCCTTCGTGTTCAATATAATAACGCGTTCCGGGTGTTGTTGGGGCTGCCACGATACTGTAGCGCATCAGGGATGTTCGCAGACGCAAATGTAGATTGTTTCTATACCACGATGCGAAAGCGATGCGCGTCCCTGGTGCGTCGCGTGCGTGCCAGCCCCAATAACATTCTACGTTGTATTGCGAGTAGACTCGATTGTACTTATATGAGGCGCTGCTCGAGGCTTTCCACCTCTGTAATTAGTTTAGCATAGGTAATTCTAACATAGCATTAAGTTAAATTGTTACTAACAAAATGAGTCATTGTTACTTCAATAAACAATTTATTATTATTATTATTATTTGTATTGATAACTAGCAATGTGGGATTGCGGTCCCACATTACTAGCAATCCTGTTAACCCCTCCAGCTTACCTCTATGGCTTGTGTTAGGAGTGGGTTCACGTCGGTAGTATAATGGCCAGGATTCGAACCCAAGACCTCACGATTGCGAGACCGATGCCTTAGCCATTAGGCTACCGCCGCTTTATTTGGTAAAGAGGTTATTACTTCTTGAAATATGCTTTATAAACCCTGTCGGCAAACGCATGGACTCGATGCTCCTTGTATAGTTTGCTGTTATTCTATGAAAGTTGCTTTTCAGGTCGTATAAAATGGTCTCGATGCTTAATGCACAATATGACGGAAACGGTGGAAAATGTTTGTGCGCATCCCGTGCTTAAAGCTCTACCTGCTTCGGCTGACATAATGAGGAAATACAACAACACCAGATCTTTAATACACAACTATGAGGAGACCATGAAAGCCGTTTGGATGAACCAAAATGTAGGTTTCAATGTGATTTTGAATTTCAATATGTTTTAGGCGCCAAGCATAATTTGTCACCTGAGGACATTTTTAACGATCGATTTTCTTGAAGTTATTTGATGACTCAGTGACTCTTTAACCGACTTCAAAAAGGAGGAGGTTCTCAATTCGGCTATTTTTTTATTTTAATGTTTGTTATCCGATTACTCGCAGACGGCTGGACCGATTTAAAATTTTACTTTTGTGTTAAAAGGTTATACTTTCAGATTGGTCCCATTGTCATCAAAGTTCCGATCTGGTGATAAGATCTTGGAGAAATCGAGGGAACTCTTCAAATATTAAAGGCTCATCTAATGTAATTTAGGTATATTTTGTTGTAATTCGTGCATTTACTCTTAAAAAACACCATTGAGTGAAATTAAACTGATGATAAAGACCACAGATGACCAGTGGAACTATTAAATAATAAATATTGCAGGTTGCGATCTGAGTAACGTGTTCGATATCTGATTCTTCCTCTCCGTCATATCATGTAATGGAACTGATGGTCTAGTATTAGATGAACTCCTAAAAATCAACGGCCTTAAATCGCAAAACGCTACATTTTGTAAAAAGAAACGAGCAGTGTATCATAAATCAACTACAAACCAAGACACTAAGAAGTGTATAGTATATTTGAAGTTGGTGCCAGCAAATGTAGTTTTATGTTTTAGGCACCAACTTCAAAATGTTTAATTATTTTTCCTTGTTGTACCTACTCTAGTCTCCTAGTTACCTTATGTTTATTTAGGAAGTCGAAATTTCTCTTTTGTAAAATAGTTTTTATTTATTTATATTTTTGCACTACAAGTTGTTTTGCAATAAATATGTATTATTATATAATACAATTTACAAAATTCAAATCCGCAACAGGCATTTACACGCACCAGTACTAAGGCGTCATAACTTAGTAGATATTGAATGTTTTCAAACAACGTTGTAGCATTTTGAAGCAACGAATGTTTCGGTTATTCATAATATCAAAACGGTTATTCAATATTTTTATCCATGTATTAAAACGAAAATGAAGAGAATGTATTGAAGCAAAAATTGCTTTTACCATAATTGTAAAATATACATTACAGTAAAAAGTTTATATCGAAAAGGAGTTCAATATTACTAAAATTTATTTTATCATTATTATAAAATTGAGTGAGAAATATGAAATCCTTAAATATATGAAAAGTTTAATACAATAATTTCATTTTTTTATTACTGTATTAATAAAGTAATTGGCAAGAAATACCTATAAAAATACTATAAAATCTAGAGTTCTTGTCCAGCCTTTGATCTTTATGGTTCTTGTTCTGTAGTAGAATAATTTGTTTTATTATTTTAATTACTCAGCCTTTATGTGGACATATACTTTCTCATGGAATAAAATATACATACATACGAGTACAATTTGTCGGCTACGAATTGACTCCCTGAACTGCGGTCAAAACACGTCTGAGGTACAAAATAAAACACAAATGCGAACGCGTTTAGGGAGTTTCCGTTAAGATGGTGGCAAGCTGGCGCTACCTCACCCCCAGCTATACAAGTTACCCCCTTCAAAGAGTGACTAACAATACGTGCTACTATTCGTTCTGGCACATACAATTTTCAATCGTCTTGTTTCATTCAATCCAGCGATTCAAAACGTGGTCTAACATTCAATATCTACTAAGATATGATACCCTGGTACTGGTGCGGGTAAATGCCTGTTGCGGATACGAATTTTGTGATTTTATTTTAACAAAATAAATATATTAATAAATAAAATAAATCATAGACTTATAATAGTCTCGGCGAACCTTGATCCCTATGACACTGACAGTTATTCCCACGACACAACCTTGTAGTAGCGTCACCGTTATATTATAATCGAATTGGCGGTGTCTAAAAATGATATTTATTAATTTTAGGCAGATATATGCAATTACAATAATATCCCGTTAGAATTATAATAATTATTAACACTTACAAGAAATTATCTCAATCAGACTTTACGTTGACGTCCTGCAAAAGTTACTCCGTTTGGAAGATATCGACTAGTGCGGAAAAGTATCGATAAACAAATATCGAAAATGGAAACGAGTGTACAAAATACATCAATAGAGTACCTACGCTCTTAGTGTCAGATTTATAATCATTTAAGTTGTTTGCGATAATAAAATAAAGGAGATTTAACAAATTTATTGTATATACCTACTCAAATAAAACAAAAGCGGTTTATTTATGATTTTTTAATATACATTAATCTGAATCTGACAATGATGTCACCGATTGCGTCTCAGACTCGGAATCCGAACTGCAGCTGCTTTCTCCTATGTTTATTAAAAACGGCTGGTCTACTATATTGTCGTATCGCACGTCTCGATTCCAATCATCTAAGCATAGTTTTTTCGTCTTTTCAACCACTTTCCTCCAATTGTCCGGAGTCACTTGACTACATGCCTCTTGTAGCAACGTAAGCATTTTATTAGCTGTGAATGGCGGAGTGGTGTTAAGCCTGGCTGCACAACCTGAAACAATAATGGTTTAGATTGAAAATGATGCAAAGTCAAAGAGCGAGATCGGGGTAAGTACATTTACTTTAAATAGTACTAGCCGACTAGACAGTCACCAGTGACCTAAATAAAAACATGTTAAAATAAATACAAATCAACCCACCTTTGATCTGCGCCCATATCATTTCGATTGCATTATATTGGCAGTGGTAGGGCGGTAGCCGAATCACGGTGTGCCCTTTTGATTTTGCCATCTCATCCAAGAAATATTTCTTCTTTGTTTGCTGTTTATGAAGGTTCAACAATCTAACTAATTCCTTTTTCAGCATTTGAGTATTAGCTGCCACACCATTGTTTTGCAGCCACTCTATTATTTCGCCTTTATTGTTGTTCGCGGTAGGCGCTTTATTAATTTGCACAGAGTGGTATGGGGCGTTGTCCATTAAAATGTAGTGGGGCTCGTTTAAATTGTCTAATAGTTTTGTGAACCATTTCTTGAAATTCTCAAAATTCATCTCTTCGTGATAATCACTTGTTTTCACGGATTTGAAGGCCCACAAGCAGTTAGGTACAAAACCTTTGGCTGTGCCAGCGTGGCAGATAATCAAACGCTGGCCCTTGCCTTCTGGTGCTTTGGTACAGGATTTCTCTGTGTCGTCTGTCCATGTTTTGGAGACTGAGTGATTGGCGTTGAGCCACGTTTCGTCCAGATAAACCACCTTGTCCCAGTTCTCGATGTTTTTTATTTGTCGTAGAAAATCACACCTCATCAATCCAATGTCCTTCCGCTCCATTATCACTTTTCTTTTGTCACACTTCCCATAACGAAATCCACATTTTTTTATAACCTGTCTGAGAGAAGTGAATCCACCTTTAAATAAATCAACCGATTTCAGCGACGCTAATAATTTTGTGCAAGTCGGCAGTTCACCTCGAAAATAATAGCCGTAAATATGGTTTCGTATCGCTGCCATGTCGAAATCATCGGGGTTAGTTACGGGTCGTGCCCTATTATGTTTTTTCTTCTTTGGAGTTGATAGTTTGTTCTCCTCCATCGACGATTCGCCGAACTTCTCCTTTGTAATTCGGGAAACGGTAGCTTTGCCAATTCCCAAAGCATCAGCAACACGGTCGCGTACGTTGTCAAGTGGCAACAAAGGTCCGCCATTTTGTAGTTCGCGAGCAAAATAGTCACGCAAGCGTACAACAAACTCCCGCGTTTCACTGTTGAGTACAGTTTTTCTCAGTCTTTTCGGCATTTTGAAACACCAACAAAAACAAAACAGCAACAATAACAAAAACAGAAAACAACAATAGTAACAAACAAAGGATTCCGATGACACAACAAAACACGTGGCGAATACAAGACTCGTACTGGCGTAGCGAACTGACAGTACTAGCGTAGTGACAGATCAGATAGTGTTGCTATAACTAAAATTTTAATTCACATTAAAATTATACAGTCCGACCATGTTACCTCTGCATCGGAATATTGGCAACCCCATATACAAATACACGGATACTTGTAAATATAACAAGCATTATAATTATAGTAATGTAGATTATATTTTAAAAACATGTTTATCGATGTGGCTGAATGCAAGTCACGCCTTTGCCTATAAAAAGTTGCAATATATCGACACGACCCGTCACTAGTATGAACTGTCATAGGGATCAAGGTTCGCCGAGCTGATATACTAGTATATTCTATGGAATAAATATATAAAAAAAAACAAAATCAATAAATTGTATTATATATATAGGCCAGCCTACCCAGTCGGTTTTTGTTTTATTTAATTTAAGTCAAGTATTAATATCCTACAGCGTGACTTTTACCAAACTTTTTTGCTTCAGTATTTTCTGGTAGATTATCGTTATACAACTCCTTAGGGAAATATTCCGCATTGAAGTGTGAGACTTGCACAATGTCTAAATGTTCTAAATAAATTAATGACAACCGGATTCGAGCGCAGTTTTAGGGTTTCGTAGCCAAATGGCAAAACGGAACCCTTATAGTTTCGCCGTTTCCGTCCGTCCGTCCGCAGCTTTGCTCAGAGACCTTAAGTGCTAGGGGGCTGTAATTTTGCATGGATCCACATATTACATACTTACGCCGACAAAGTGAAAAAATAAAATCTTGAAAACATTTATTTTAGCGTACATATATAAAGTATGGATGTAATTTTTTTCTCACTTACCCCATCGTGTGGGATATCATATTAGATAGGTCTATAAAAAACGTTTAGGAGTTGGGAACACTACAGACATACATTTTTAGATTTAGAACCCTACATTGTGCTTGGCCCGACATGCACTTGCCTAGTTTTTTTAGACCTCACTTAAATTTAGTATTGAAAAAACCTAAAACTTAGAACGTCAGCTTTATCGTCAAGTATGCCGGTGATGTGACACCGGTGACATGTGAATACGTTTTTTAATATTCTGCTATAAAATGATTAATTCAATAGATATAATGAATTAATAATTTCAAACTACTAAACGTTGTACCGAACTTGCGGTGCAACCTAGTCAAAACGTCAAACAATTTTAAGGTAAATAATGCGCGTTTATTCCCGTATGCAAGGCGAAAGCATAAATGTTAGTATACTAAACGTTGGATGTAGTTATTGATTCAGAAACCGCATGGACTTTTAGTTTCATTCACCAAGCTATCATCGTTTAGATAAAGGCTTTATCAGTTCTTTTAAAATGAAATCGTCTACTTGCCAAAATCGCAAGAAGGGAGAAATAAATCCTTAAAAATAATCAAAGTTTAGGGTCTACAGAATATTTTTTAAATAATTAACAAAGCTTAGAAATTTTAGTGGTGATTTTTCTCCCACCTCTATAGGTGGGAGAAAAATCACCATTATATTAACTATTGGTCAAAATATTTTTTTAAAAGTAAAAAACGTATCCTCTTCTACAGGCAATGCCCCTCAAAAATATATTTATTCTTTACAATGATATCTACATATAAAAAAAAAATGAACATATAAATATAGGTATTACTGAACGACTGTTTGCTTCAAACGATTCAGAATCCGCATCTAGCTTTTAGCCGCACCGTTACCAGGCTGCCATAGATTAGAGAGATGTTGTATTATTGCCTTGTCTATTTAATTCCTATAATGTTAGCAGCCAGTCGTTGAAACTAACAGATTTGTAAAAATAATGACATCTTTCGACCTCTTTTCGTTTTGTTGTTCTCAATCTTTTCTGAAAATATAGATAACTAGCTGTGCCCCGCGATGTTACCCGCGTTTTATATAGCCTATGTGTTAATCCTGGGTGTCAGCTAACTCCATACCAAATTTTATTAAAATCGCTCCAGCCGTTTAGACGTGAAGAAGTAACAAACATACACACTCACATACTCACAAACTTTCGCCTTTATAATATTAGTGTGATACTTTATCGATCGATTTTTCTGCAGGTTATTTACAATTACAAAGGTAGCACCAGTAACCTGACATTCGATAGCCGGAGGATTCTTCTTAAATCTAGACCTTTTAAATATATTATCAAATTCTTTTAGACAAGTTTTCTAGCTCATTATTTTTTTTATGTAGGTAAAATAATTTCAAAATCTGTAACTATGAGAAAGTTTATCGATTAATCTTCCGCTTCCAATCGCAGAAAATGAACCCTTTCCTCAATCCATCTTCAAACAATTATATAAACATGTATATATGGCTTAAAAATTCAAATAAATGCATGTAAAAATATATTATATACGTAATAGGTTTAAAAAAACATGAAGGTGTATTTTTCCTTGATTTCACTAGTAGGTAAAATGTTATATAATCAGGTAATAATTATTTTCTACTTTTGTACTAGTTGGTTACCGAACGGAATAATAATAATGCAAGCAAGAAAAAAGTTTCAGACTTCAAAACTGTAATGTGTATTTAATAAAATTGAAAAGGGACAAATAAAAGTAGGTACAATAAGAATAAAAAACATTTTGAAGTTTGTGCCATATAAAACATAAAAGCTACTATTTCTTGGAATATATAGGAGTTAAAATGTTTTGTAATTGATTGGAGAAATTGTGCTGTTAGATAACACGTTATCGGTTTCATAATACAGTGACTCAACAGAAATACACTTGCCAAGTCGGATTGGACAAAGGTGTTCACAGGATATTTATTTGGGTTTACCCCCAGCTAATATTTAGCATTCGACTGCCTCTGTGGCGCTGTGGGAGTGTATCGGACTGCTACGCAAGAGGTTGTGGGTTCGATCCCCACCCAGGATAAAACTTTGTGTGATGAACACAATGGTTTATTCTGTGTCGGGGTGGTATTTATCTATAGTATGTATGTTTTTAAAAAATATATAAGTATATCAGTTATCTGGTTTCCATAGTATATCCGTAACCAGTAACATTTTACCAAAATGATTCTTGTCAAATGAACTTTTATCAAACGTACAGTTGGATCAACGTAAACTGACCGGATTGAAAAGGTTCTTATCACTTTCGCGCATGTCATAGAGATGCGACCCTAAAATTACTTACAAAAACGATTAATTATGTTTCATCATCATCATCATCATTAGCCTGTCGCAGTCCACTGCTGGACATAGGCCTCTCCAATTGCACGCCACTTTGTTCTATCTTCGGCTTCTCGCACCCAGCTCCTGCCAGCCGTTTTGCGTAAATGTATGTTTAATCGATTAAAAATATATAAAAAAATTTAATTCAACAATATAAAAATACTATTTAAATGAGTTCATAAAAGTTTAAATTTAGAACAGTTACAGTAAATACTAAAGAAAGTTTGAAAAACAATTTCGTTACGAAAAAGTCACAAAAAACATCGAGTTAGTAATACTAATTAAGACAATGTGATGCGTAATCGCATCTCTAAATCTCTTGGTTTAGTTACCGCCCCCGCCCCCGCTTCCTGTCACCATTTACTACTAAAAAATGCATCTGCCCAACCACTTTTCGCCAACTTCAATTCGGTCAAGTTACGTTGATACTACTGTAGATTATAGGATATTTTAAAATAATGTATTTTTTTTTCTAGTTATGGGACGTAGATGATAGCCTGAACAACACATTGCTGAGAATTGACGATTCTGGTATTATTGTGGTTAACCTGGATCATACAATCCGTCTTTTGATCCGCGAGTCCGATTGCTTGGTGAAAATGGCCGTTGATTTGCCCATCGTCTGCCATTCATTGTACGCCAAGAAAAATTACTTCACGCTCGTCAATGATTCTCTACAAGTAAGTAACATCATTACATATTTTATAATGCCGAATAATGCCAACGCTATTGTTTGATGATTGAAATACACTTGTTATGTTTGATGATTGTAAATCTAAACTTATATTATAAAGCTGAAGAGTTTGTTTGTTTGAACGCGGTAATCTCAGGAACTACTGATCCGATTTTTTTTTTCACTGTTGGATAGACCATTTATCGAGAAAGGCTAAAGGCTATATAAAATCACGCTACGACCAACAAAAGCGGAACAGCAGTCAATGAAAAATGTTACAAAAACGGGCAAAATTTACGCAGGCGAAGTTGCGCGGGTCAGCTACTATATTATAAATCTGAAGAGCTTATTTGTTTGTTTGAACGCGTTGATCTTAGGAACGACTGGTTCGAATTGAAAAAATATTTTTGTGTTGGATAGCTCTTGTATCGAGGAAGGTTATAGGTTATATAGCAGCAGTGAAAAATGTTGCAAAAAGTTTTCTTTGAAATCTACCGTTCCGTGCGCTGCGTAAACGGCTAAAGTTACACAACAACTATGTATGACGGATTTGTTCCTCTTGAAAAGTTGTAAAAAAATTCTGCGACAGCAAATGTCTATCTTTTAAGGTTGACCCACTTTAACCTATTTTTTGGTAATCAAATTTGTTCTAAAATAATGCATTTATTTGTGAAAGAGTTCTAATAAACATAGTATTGACCTTATCCAAATAAATACGTTATTCATCACCCGAGGGGAGGGCGAGAAATATGCCTGAATATGCCGCCATACCAATACCTATATAATAATAATATGCCTATATTGTATTTTTAGGCCACATTACCGTATCGTAGCCACCCAGCGTTCCTCTAATAATCCTGTTTCACTCTTACCGATCATAGCATGGTGTAAAATAGCAAAATTTATACTTTTAACGTTAATAAAAAAAAAACCATTACAGATATACAAACAATATTGCCCCTGGTTTCTTCCCCGTGATTTTAAATTAGCATTGTAGGTACCAAATTTCATAAAATTTTGTTCAATTGTTCTTAAGCTTAAAGTAAATCTATAAAGGGGTGAAATGGCAGTCCAAACTTATCGCGGGCGAAACCGCTGGCGAAAGCTAGTAAATAATAAAATTGGTAATGCTAACTGTTATTTTGTATAAGATGCTGACTGTACGTTTTCCGTTAACACAGTTTCTTCTTGAAGACTATCTGCGCACAGTTCGCCGTGTCAAACTTGAAGTACGGCCTCTCTTTCTCCCACAAGTGGTGCGGCTCTCTTCTCTTCTTCTTCCTGGGTTACGTTCCGTTTGTTGGACCAGTGATGACTGGAAGGAATTCATAGACAAGGCAAATGCTGCCATCAACAGTTTCGATGTTTTGGTGACAAGAGTCCACGACATCTACACCAATAGAATAATTTATATGCTGAGCGGCATGCAAGAGGTTTCACTTATCACTTTGCCTGGTAAGTGATAATACAAAATGTAGTTGCTACCGTGAAGCAACTGAGAGACAGCGTTTTGATTTTGATTAAAATAGTAACTATACTTTTTTTTTTTTTTTTTTATAAAATTGGACTAAAACTTTTTAACACTTCTTTAAACTGTTTACAGAAGAGACACCGTGGTCTGTTGAAGAATTTATCGAAAACGTGGAAACTGGATGTCGGTAAGTATTTCATTTATACACCACGACATGTAACACCGTCGTCGTCGATATATCTTACGACGAACGAACGATCATCTCTAATAAGGAATTAACAAAAATATTGGAGTATAAACCTTCAAGTTCAGTCAGTTATGAATCAATAATCATTAATAAGATGATTGAGAATTTGACTGCCTCTGTGGCGCGGTGGGAGTGTATTCGACTGCTACGCAAGAGGTCGTGGGTTTGATCCCCACCCAGGATAAAACGTGTGATGAGCACGACGGTTTATTCTGTGTCTGGGTGTTATTTATCTATAATATTTATGTATTTAGAAATATATAAGTATGTTTATCAGTTGTCTAGTTTACAAGCTCTGCTTAGTTTGGGATCAGATAGCGTTGTGTGAGTTGTCCCAAGATATTATTATATTAGATATTATAATACTTCCTCTCTTCAAATCACATTCATATAATAGGGGTTAAAGTATTAAATTGCCGTTGTATAGTACCTAATATATACTTTGAATTGACATTAAACCTTCATGGTGCGAAATTTTCGAGTAAAACTTTTTTAACACCTATAAGGTTTTTCTTTTAAAATATAATTAGTATTCGATTTTCGAATTTAATTTAATAATGAAAATAATATTTTATAATATAAGTCACGTTAGTAACTGGTTGATAAGCAACGTGAATAGCGATTCCGCCTGCTGATAGACTGAAGTACCTTTGTAGCCGTCGCGTCGGGTGCATGCGCCCGGGTCCACTAAATATGTCACAGGCATCGTTGTATAATACAATGTCATCAATGTTTTCTTATGACGTTATCACATAAAATTGTTACATGTTACGAAAAGTGGATTCTTTACGAAAAATGCAATCGCTGACTCCAGGTCATACGCCAAAAAGTGCCCTAAAGCAATGCTTACCAATAAAAAGGTAACTGATGGTGGCCTGTTCATGGTGTTATTCACTATAGCTTTCTCACGTCAAGTTAAGCAATAACAGCATATTTTATGTTTACTGTGCCGAATTTAAAAAACTAGCAGTGAGCAGTCCCGTGGATCGATTTACTTCCGATTAAATGGCAGAAATGTGTAGATAATAAGTACAAATATTTAGATTAAATATATATGTTACAATTAAGAAAAAACGAGTTTTCATTTTTCAGTAGGAACAATTCGGCAATTTCATACTTTAATCCCTTAAATATAGCTACTCATTTAGTTTTCTAGGTTATAAATTCTTAAATATATTAAATTGTGCACTAAAAATTTTTTATAGCATCTTAAGACGAAATATTGCCTAAGTATTAACTTACTGTCGGACAGTGGGAATAATCGTTGTAGTCCACTACTAAATTATTTCAAATATTCCCTTAATTTAGTTGCACACTACAGTACTATCGCATACTTGCAATGTACAACTCACACAGTGACACTTTGTGACTGTTTATTTCAACCACCCACCCCCATCGAGCATCACTATGGCACGCCTCTTAGGGAGAAATCGTGCACTGGAGTTTACCTACCTACGTAATTTTATGCTGCTCTAGTATTTGAGGCCAATCGTACTGGTTGCTTCTCAGTCAGTACTGGCCTCAATTGATACAGTAGAAAGCCTCAGATTCAAAATTAAATCAAGTCAATTCATTTTCAAGTGGAAAGAATTATTTTTTCCAATTTATTTATTAAATACTTTTTTTTGTCAAACTATTTATGATTTGATTGTTTAAGAGCACTGCATTTATGCTAACCGCACCTCCAAGCAAAGTCCTTGTCATTTTCATCAATGATTTTTTTTTATAGTACTGCGTGTGTTGAATTAAACCGCAAAAGTCTAATGGTGGAGGAGGCTGTAGAAGAGGTCCTTGATCTGGTGAAAAAAGCGGCGCAGCAAATCCGACCTACTGAAATCAATCCTGACTTCGAATTTCTTATTGCTGAAGGTAGGTACGAAGTAAGGTCTAAAAGTTTTCAGCCTAACCAAGAAAATAAGTAGGTATATATTTACAAATATTTTTTTAATTTTCGAAATAGTCTTTCTCTATTTCAATGCACTTTTCAGATCCCTTATTAAGCATTTCTATCTCCTTGTAAAATTACTCAGAATTTGGTCCTCAAAATGGGTGGAAACGGCACAGTTACTTTAGTTTTAGGTCTTTGATTACTCAGAACTTCCTGTTGCACTAATTTGATTGAATTTTTAAACGAAAAGCAGAACAATTGAAAATCACAATGACGTATTTTTTCTTTTAAACCGCATAATATCTCCAGCCAGAAACTTTTGGACCGCACTGGTACCTACATTATTTGTAGGCCTTCTGTGTTTTATATTCTTTATTTTATTTCAAAGTTTCCACATAACAAGTAACCGTAAACCATTTGTTTGTAAATAAATAAAATATGAATACAGTTCCTTGCACTACTGATATTCTGGTACATTAATCACACATAACTCACGTGGCTGTACAGTTTACATCTACCGCTTGTTTATATAAATCAATATAATAAATAGGTGAGTGTGTTCATGTGTGTGTGGAACTATGCCCCGACGTACTACTCGCATTTTGATACGTTACACTTCCTGCTGTTTATGATACACTGGTGGGCAAAACTATTCACCTCGTAGATGTGCCGAATATACGAGTATAATAAATAGATTGTTTTGAAGTTTATAACCAATATTGATCATCAAAGCCTTATTATTAACATAGACTTCTTATGAATATTTTTAGATGACAGTCAGGTAGGCAGTGGTGCTGCTTCGACGATAAATGATTCTTCGTCAAGTGGTCAGCAGGACTGGTCCGCAGTATGGGAGTGCTTTGAAAGCCCGCACAGACTGCTGTCTATGCCTGCCGGGGGTCTGTCTAAGAGTATGCAGGTAAGCATTATACGGTTCAATACTCAAACGCAACACAATTAAAAGTCTATAAGTCTCTTGCTATCACTTATGTCGACAGAGACACTTTTGAATGTCTCAAAGTTAAGTATTGTTTAAGAAGAGTATTATTCCACAAATAAGTGCCCGATTTTGCTAACTAAACACCCATACCAAATTATTTGAGAAAAGAATGAATTGAAATGAAAATTGATGATACCGCATGTCAAACATGTAATTTAAGTAACATGACTTATTTAATAAAGCTTATTTAACTCTCATAAATCCTGTCTAATAACTTATAATTTTTGCTACGTTGTTAAAATAAAATATCTACTAATATGTAAAAGGTTATTTTACACAAAATTTGTAGTTCCGTAAAATCCTGTCATTTACCAGGAAATGGTGAAGAACGCGGTGAGCGAGATGCGACGGTATTATAGTAGGAAGGTGGTGGATGTGCTCATTAAGGTGACAAGGCGGACTCTAGATCTCATCATCAAACAGTTCACAGCCGACGTCGCATCTGTTGACAGTAAGTTATACCAGTACAACAAACTTGGTAACCCGTCTTTATTCATTAAAAGTTTCTTACTCTTTTAGAACTTCAACTTTTACGTAGAATAGTAATATATTTTAGTGTGGCCCAGTTATACTGCTTACAAATGTTATTCGTTTTCCGTTTTATATCCTTAGTGATATGGCGCCCTGGTACAAATAAACGTAAACACGAATATTCACCCTTATGAATATTGTCTACAGTGAACAGACAATTTTGTTTATTTATATTCATTCTTTTTTATTTTTACCAGGTAATTTTTGACTAGGTCATATCTCTGTCGTATTATAACTGCGTAAACATTCGTTAATTAAAATGATTAACTATAAATTCCAAATATTTCAACATCTGAAAGCAATAGAAGTTCAATTGCCGCCATTTTTACAACATTACGTCACGTACACGTGTATAATAATTTAACAGCCTATAATGCGAACTCAAACAGGTGAGATACCTTTTGATCGAAGCTGAAATCCTGGTACTGTTGCGGACGAAACCACGTGGCGGCTACAAATGACGGGACGGCTCACAGCTACATTGCCATCTATTGTTATTGTTACTAAATTAAAATCTAAATTAAAAACTTTCATTCTGTAATTAATCACAGCGTTCTAGTTATCGAGAAAAAAAAAAAAACAGATAAATAGGGTCTAACGTACATTGTAGCGATGCATCTGCGAATAATTTTGCAAGTTCTATGGAAAATTTGCAGCGACTCACTGGTTTATTTTCGATAGTTTGAAAGATTGCTCCATTGTTTTATGATCGCCTAGTACTTCGCAACGTTATTTCCTTGTTGTTAGAACTCTGAGACACATGCGCAAGCTAAAAGGTACTTTTGGATATATCGTTCACGTTCAGTCTCGTTCCAACTGTACCGCGTTGGAACCGCTAGACTACGCCTACAACATGCGCACTAGACATAAAATGAGTCAATGAAAGTGTAATTTCAGTAGCAACTTTAAGAATTTGAGCATAAGGTTGAGATTCATATGTTTTGCAAACATACGTTATAGCTCTCTTATGATCTGTTCTCCTAGTACAGGTGCGGGTAAAAGTGCGACCTATCCATCATCCATATCCATACGGAAACTGGAATAGAAATCAGTTGCGTTATAACCTAAGGGCTATTTTATATAAGAGCTAAAAATGAAAACAAAATTTTGCATTGCAATTGCTGTTTTCAGATTATGAAAAGAGACCTATATTTCTGCTGCAAGCTGCCCTCATGATACCAAATGTATCTGTAACACCAACTCTAGAAGATATTCAAGAAGTGCTAGTTCTTTCTGGAAAACATATAGCCGGTTTGTCAAAAGGTGTGGCGCAGTGGACTGGGGGGAAAACGTCTAGGGTATGGCCAACATATATTTCTAAATAAAAAAAACGTCTATGATCAGAGGATCCCCTTGTCAGCAATGGAAGTACTAAACACATTTCGAGTTATGTGAGCGTAAAAAGCCTTGAGTGACGGTAGATTGTCTCCTAAATCACAACTGCAGCAAGCCGCGTTTAGGAATTTCGTTCCGGAATTACATTTAATATTATTATTAAAAACGTACAAATTTCTACTCTACTACAAAGATTTCATTCAATAAAAATATTTATTATTAATTGTTGTCATGTAGAGTAAGACCCCGATTGATGCCCCAGTGGGATAGTTGCTCCTGTTTTGAATACATTATGTTAGGGATGTTAGTGGTGAAAGAGCTTTACTATGGTTAGAATTATCCCTCTTGAAGACCTTAATATCGGTGTGACCAAAAATTTTCTGTGGCGATACTCTAACGGGCGTTGAAATTATATTGATATGTAATTTCTATTAAATTAAAAAAAATTGACGAGAAGATGTTTTTCCAACCTCTTATAACTAGAACTTGTTACACGACTGACCCAAAAGGATAGGTAATGTTTTTCGTGAGTATGTATAAGTTTAAAATAGTAAGTCACTTTAACTTATACTTATACTAACATTGAAAGGCTATTTTTTTTAGGTTTCAATTGTTTTGATAACTAACGTTATACTATTTTAGAAAGTTGATTATAATTTCGATTAGCATTTATTTTTCTACTAAAAAATCACTGTTAAAAGTCACAACCGATTTCATCGTTAGGCAACTATTCGCCACAGTAGGCACCTGTTCCATTTTTGAGGGGCAAAATAGAATTTACTCGTTTTAATATAAATATAGTATTATTCTTAAAGTTTCATTTATATATTACGCTTATATTAGCTTCATACGTATGTTAGTATGTAACTTCAGAACGTCGGATTTAATTGAAACTTAGTTAGATGAGGAATTTCGTGTATGGATTATTGGTTTAAAATAAAAGTTAGGGTGTTTTTAAAAAATTAACCCCAAGGGGGTAAAATAGGGGTGGCAAGTTTTTATAAAACTCCGTTAGTTTCAAAGTGAGATCTGTGAAATTTCTTATTAGGCTTTTTTGTTTAAAACAACTATATGGTGGTTTCTATAATTATTTATTTTCATTTTTGAAAATAAATAATTATAGAAATCACACTTTTTTAAATAGCTGTACTAAAAAGTAATAAATAAAAAACAGTTTATCGTAAAAAAAGCATGGGGTGATTATAAATCAATGTTGTCACAAGCCCCCACGCTTTTTTACGATACACTTATTTTTTTATTTATTACATATTAGTACACCTATTTAAAAAAAAAACGTTTTTTTTTTAGTTATTTAAACTATTATATTTAATTGTAGAGCTTTTTTTAAAAGAAGGGATTACTATTTTATCTTGAACGGTCTTGACGTTAAGTCCTTTAGTAGCTGATAATAAATTAGTAATCAATCCAGTAATTAAAAACAATTGCAAATTTTACTTATATAATTTATACCTATATAAAATCGGCTTCAAATTTTGAAATACTTATTACAATTACTAAAAAAATATACTTATTTACGTTAACAGTAAATAATAATCAAATGTGTTTCTTTCCAAATTGTGGTGTTAATTGTATTGTGATGTTTGCACTAACACTTGTGACATTGACATTGTAATCGTCCGCTAATGTGCTTTGCCAAATCTAATTATTTGCTTGCACTCGATGTGGCTACTTATTTTTGTTAATGGCTTCGCACCTACGCTTCAGTGTATCTAGGTTAGCTGGAAGAAAATAGCGAAGCCAGCATCTAACCCGCTTCTAGACGTTGTCACCAAGCTTGACGAACAGGTTCAGTCAGTTACGGTGCCGGCGAACACGGCGCAGAAAGCTGCAAAGACAGTAGATGCAGCTAAGTTGAAGAGGAAGAAACATTACAGGCTGGAGTCAGAGGAGAAGCCTTCCTTTCCTTTTCAACCCAAGAATTTTTATAATCATGTGATGGAAAATAAGGAGATTATTAAGACTTTATCATTGTTGTCTATGTGTACACAACATGTAAAAACGGTAAGAATCCATCCATAGCTTAAACGTGACTCAATATTTTTACTTTTTCTAATTCAATTTAGTTGTTTTAGGAACTAAACATGTTAGTGAAAAGGTGGCGTCCATATCACTATTTATGGAAATGCGAGAAGACATTACGACAGTTGCTTGCATGGAACTTAAACGACTTTGAATCAGCTCTAAAGAGACACAGTGAGCTTGAGACGAAACTTGAATTAGAACCTGATTTCCTGATTATAGGGAATTGTCTCGCAGTTTCCACTGAAAAACTTAAACTTGGACTTACAACTGAGCTTAAAAGTGAGGACTTTAAATAACTACCTATACAATGGGTAAATTAAATCCCTGCCCGATCCGAAAGGGGCGTGTAGGTATCCTGACAACAATGCAAAAAAAAAAAATATCCGTCAAAATGATTTTTTTATTGAATATTATAATTCATGATTTTAGTACCCAATTTCGTCAAAATTTTAAAGATTTTTTATCAACATTGTTTGTATATTTGGCCTCTTTACAGTCAAAACAATCTTTTCCGCTTGCGCATGTTTTCCCATAATTATGACTTCCGTCAAGAAAAAAAACGTAAATCGAATTGAAACGTGGTACCTAACGGATCGGACAGGGATTAAGTATACACCCTGTATATTTATATCAATAGCCTAAAAATGTTCCTAATAAATTACATTACTTTACACATAACACCGTAAATATTAATTTAAAAGTTCATAGCCTATTTAGGGTAACAGAACTTCACCCACTTAGATTGTAATCACCCTCACATAACAATGTACTCTACTCTGTGTAATAGAGAAAAACAAAGACTGATTAGATCGAATCGTGATTAATAAAATATACATAATTACGTCACATATCATTACGTAATACACACATCAACACGGGGTAGGAATATTTTATACTCAATTAAATAACTTAACCTCCAATTTATATATAAAATTCTTTGTCCTGACTGACTGACTGATTGACTGATGGATCAACGCACAGCCTAAGCCGCTGATCGTAGAGACGTGAAATTTTGAGGATGGTTCCTTATATGATGTAGATATCCGATAAGGGATTTTTGGAATTTCATCCCCTGAGGGGGTAAGTTTGTATGAAATTCTGACAGTTTTAAAGTTAGATTTGTGAAATTTCTTATATAGCCTGGTTTAAAATATAGAAATACGTGTTTCAGCGTTTTTGTAAAATCAACATCTAACGGGGTAAAATAGGGGGTGGCAAGTTTGTACGAAACTTCGTCAGTTTTAAAGTTAGATTAGTGATTTTTTTTATTTAGCCTTTTGGTTTTCAATAAAGAAAGAGATGTTTCAGCGGTTTTTTTTTAATTCAGGGGGTAAAATAGGGGTTGTAAGTTTGTATGAAACTCTGTCAGTTTTAAAGTTAATAATAATAAAATTATTTATTTCCAGTAACTGTGCTTAATCTAATTGCAAAATTGTTGGAGCTCTCCTTTTAGGCTTATATATTGCCTGTGTTAGGAGGCAGCCACTCTTCCACATACAATATACCTAGATTAAATATCTAAAAGTTAGATTTCTGAAATTCTTATATAGCCTGGTTTAAAATAAAAAAACACCTGTTTCAGCATTTTTGTAAAATCAACCCCTAACGGGTTAAAATAGGCGTAGCAAGTTTCTATGTAACTTCGTCAGTTTTAAAGTTACATCTGTGAAAATTAGACTTTATTAATAAAGAAACACGCCTTACAGTGTTTGAATGCGAAAATCAACCCTTGTGGCTAAAATCCTAACTAATATTATGAATTCGAATGTGAATGTGTTGGTTTGTAAGGCTTTCACGGCTAAACCGCTAAACCGATATTAAAATTCTTTCACAATTAGAAAGCTACATTATCAGTGAGTAACATAGACTGTATTTCTTTTTAATTAGAGATCCTTACGAAAATTACAATAATGTAACCCAAGGTATCAAACATTTGCCTACAAAAGTCATTCTTTGACGTGCGCTACCATTTTGTTATTTGTTAGAAAATGTTACGAACTAACGAGCTTGAAAGTTCGAGAAGCTTGTAGAATACTTGCGAATGCGCTTGCAAACTCGCCTACAAACAAAATGTGCTGTCATTTACCAAAAACAACTATGTATGTGTGCACATGCTTTGAAAGTAGAAGCAGTACTTAGTGACTTCAACGCACATATAGTACAAGAAGTTGTGGCAGCAGTAAGGCCATGGGTTGGTTCTATGTGCTACGGATGCGGAGAAAGAGGACATATACGGATCAACTGCACAGCGAGGACGAAGAGTAGAACTGTATCAACCTTGACACAGGTAGACGAGGTTGACACCGATGAGAAGTCGTTAAAACTAAATGGGGACAGGGCTGCGGGGCTCAGCGTCTTCAAGCCCCCACAGTTCAAGTGTCACAGGAGTGTGACGGGAATAGCCTGGTAACTTCAGGAGAAATAAACGGCAAAACAGAGCTAGCCTTACGATTGACCGGAGCATTAACTCTTAAAGTTAACTTTTGAAGCAAACATCCAAAATATGAAAATACTTTTGCCCCTACCTATTTTGGAAATTTATTATATTCTCTAGCGTTATTATAAGGAGATAGCGCGGATTTTGTGGCTAGGCGGGAAGTAAACTGTAGAACCACTACACTATTGGAAAAATCCTATTAATTACCGTTTAAAAGCAATATTATTCCAGATGATTGTAGGCTAATTGTTATCTTCAAATAATTTGATGGCTATACAGGGTGCCCCACGCCCCATTGTTGTGGAACAGGGAGGGAAAGTATCTTAAATCTAGCTCATATAAAGAATACTTTTTTTTATTTTTTTTCCTACCAATTTGTGATTGGGCCCCAACATATTACTAGCAATTTGTTATGAGTGGGTTCAAGTCGGTGGTTTAATAGGTAGGATTCGAACCGCGTCCAGTGCCTTAGCCAATAGGCTACCGCCGCTTTTATCTAATGCTGAAAAATAGACTTATTTTTTTAACAAGTCTATTTTTCAGTATTAGATCGTTCCCAAAGGCTCCAAAATATAATGTTAATTGTTTTCCTCCAGACCTGTGATCTCCATACATTCCCAGGAGCTCCAAATTACAAAATATTTCATAAAGACCATCCTACTACCTAGTGTTACGGACAGCTCCAAAACAAACTGTACGGTTGGCAGAATTAAAACATGTGCGCTTGACAAATTATTTATTTAGAATTGTACAGAGGTGGACATAATGCTAAAAGCATTATCTTCTAATCTACCTTAGGGCGATGTAGAAATGAAGTGTGTAGGTGCAGTAATTTTGTTTACATTACATTTACATACAAATAAAACTAAAACAGAATAATATAACAAATCCTTATTAAACATACTTCCATAAACACGTAATGTACCTTTCTCTTTCTTCGACTCTTTCTCTGGATAGCCATACATCTAACTTAGTCCCACAGCTGAGCAGATAGCTGCTCAGCTGTAGTTAAAGATAAATGTAATTTATGTTTTTAATATGTATGTAGTTATAAATATTTAAGTGTGTTTATCAGTTGTCAGGTTGCCCTAGTACAAGCTCTGCTTAGTTTGGGATCAGATATTATGTTATGGAATTGGGGCGCACGGGAATAAGTCCACCCATCATATATACTAATCAAACCATGTTTAGTAAAAAACTTGTTTTTTAGATGGTACACATAGAATAAGTCAAGCTATGCGCAAAAAATATAAGCGGGAAATGGACTATGTGTACGCTATAATGAATGATTTGGAACGTAAATTAGAGAGGCCTATCCGGGACTTGGATGATGTTCGAACTGTTATGGAGACTCTTAAGAAGATAAGAGAACAAGAGGTTGATATGGAACTTCGAATTGATCCAGTTGAGGTAATGTAAAACAACAAAACTGAAACGTTTTATACAACTTTCCCCTCGATAGTAAAACATACAAATTTTGTATCTATAGCATTTTTGTATCATTTCTCAGTTGAGGACATCGTTGTTAACTCTACTACTACTAAAACAACTAAAAATCATAGACTCTATTCAAATTACTAAGTCCCTTTTGACATGTATGAAAAAGTTACTTCAATTGAGATAATAAACAATATTAGCTTAGGTACAGCAGTAAATTACCTTTTAAAGATTAATGTGAAAACACAATTATTCTTTAATAATATACAATTATTTTACAAATATCACACTAATCAAAACTTAAAAAAAAAATAGTTTTGTTCGGCCTACTCCTGTGAGTTCCGTAGCCATTTATCCTAGTGATAGGTCCAGACTAGTAATGAAACAAAAACTCGCCTGTCCTGAAGAAATGCAAGTTTTTAAAGACTATGCATTACATACGAATATGGAAGCAAATTATAGAACAATCGTGAATTATTCACTAACATAGGATTTTAACGTTCGTATTTGTTTTTGCATAGTTGGTGTATTGACCGCTAAAGATATTGTTGGTGTAATTTCAAGTATGAATAAATTTTATCTGTCCAAGTCAATATGATTTTTTACTATATAATTTTTTTGCATTATAGATCTATATAATAGCCGAACACATAAATGATTTATATATTTTATAGATTTAAATAATTAAACCACTTCTTGTGGGAATTTGTACTATATAGATTTCTAAAAAAAATGCAATTAAAAACGTTCATTCTTTTGGGCGTTACGATATCATAAACAAAAATGCATATGCCAAAAATAATAAAAATGAGTATAAATCATAATGCAATGATTTAGACTATGGGTACCTATTCTTATTGTTTTCATATTCAGGAAGCATTTAACATAATCACTCGTTACGAACTGCCGGTCGGTAAAGAAGATTTGGACCAAGTTGACAATCTTCGTTACACGTGGCAGCAACTTTTGGCTACTTCTTTAGCTTCCCACGTCCAATTGCTAAGAATGCAGCCGCAGTTCGAAGAAGATCTCAGCAATAATTTAGACCGGTTCAGGGAGGACAATACCGAGTATGTTCACGAGTACCGCCACGCTGGGCCTATGCAGGCTGGTCTTACACCCAGAGAAGCCTCCGACCGACTAATATTGTTTCAAGTAAGTGTTTCATGTTAATTTGCTTATAATGGCCAGCATCTTGTTATAGCAAATGTGATGAACGATCAAATATTTCATCTCAAAGGTATTGGACATATTTTGATAAAATTTTGTATAGATGAAGTTTGTTTGTAGCTTAGTTAAGGACATACGCATACTATTAAGTTCTGTGTTTTTACTTTTGCCCACCGCAGTTACTCCTACTACCTAATTGCAATTTCTCAGTACCCTTGTACTTCGGGTACGAGCAATTTCGATGGTAGATGGTGGCTCTTGTTTACTTGACGGAATAATTAAAACAACTTTTAGGCGTTTTTTACTAAAAGTTTTGCCAGTTTAATTTGACATATAAACTTCAACAGTCAAATACTATAGACGCTGGATTATGCCTTCTTGCGCACTAGCGGTTATGTTATATATCTTATATAAAGCATTTGCACGAACGTTCGTGTGTGCGTGTGTGTTCGTGTGTGTGTGTGTGTGTGTGTCTGTGTTTGTGTGTGTGTGTGTGTTTATTTATTTATTGATTAACACGGTTTATAAAAGCCGATTATTACAAAGAAAGGAAAAAAATCAATTTTAAACACTTATAAGCTATTTCAGACAATATGTAAGATTAGTTCTTACAAAACTTGAGTCATTATAACATTATATTCATCTGCAAAAAGGTCACAATTTGGATTAGCTTCAACAAGTTTGCTCTGGACAAGGGTACTGTACAGTAGTCGGATTACGTGATAGCTAGACAGCGCCATCTAGCGGACCTCCTAAAAAGCAAAAATATGAACCTAACTGGATGACCGAGCTTCGCTTGGTATTTTTTTTTAAACGTTTCTAAAAAATGAAACCTAGCTTGATAGATTTTTCGCGCCCGAAACCCCCTGCCTGCTAAATTTCATGCAAAATCGCTGGAGTCGTTGCCGAGATTCAAATTATATAGAGGGTGTAACAGAAAGGTGTGGTCAAATTTCAACAGCGGATAGTGTATGTTGTCAGTATTGCACCTACAAGCTAGCTAGTTGCATTATTTTTACATAGTTATAGCATATTCTTTTTGTCAATATTCAGTAGTGAAAGGCGTATGGCATAAGAATTATACCTCCCCTGGTACAATAATTGATTGGATTATTATGGCATAGAACTTATTAATTCATACTTTTTTTAATTAATAACTTTTTCATTTATAAATAAACGAATGAAAAATAATAAATATTTTATTAGGGTAGGTACTCTGATTTTGATAAAATTAAGTATGTGCACTCAGTATCATGGGCACCCTTGAATATGACCACACCTGTTTACCATGTACCTTTTTAAGATGTATAAATTAAGAATTATGAGTGTTTTTGTAAGATGTAGGTGAAAGTTTTAAGAAATATATTATCACTACATTGACTCTAAGTATTCTCAGTCGTACTACTTAAAGTAAATGTTTGCCTTTAGTTCCTACCACAAAGGAAATTACGGCGGTATAGGTGCAGAGTAAAGTCCCTAATAGGAGTACTAGTGAGAATGCAATTCAGTAGCTGTGCCACTCAGTAGTGTGATTGATTTGTGGTACTCAGTGGTGGTACTACTGGAACAAATCATATTTTTGCGCCGGTTAAAGATCAATTTTAAGTGTATCTATTCGACTTTATGTGACAGTGACAGCTTGGGAGTTAGTGCGTTTCAAAAATGCAGTTATGTGGTTATTAACTTCATTTTACCTACATATATGTTTACTTCAGAATCGCTTCGACGGTATGTGGAGGAAGCTGCAAACGTACCAAAGCGGTGAAGAACTCTTTGGTCTTCCTCATACCGAGTATCCAGAACTTGCACAGATCAGGAAAGAGTTGAATCTTCTACAGAAGCTATATAAACTGTACAATGACGTCATCGACAGAGTCAGCAGCTACTATGATATTCCTTGGGGAGAAGTAAACATTGAGGAGATCAATAATGAGCTCATGGAGTTCCAGAACAGATGTAGAAAACTGCCCAAGGGGTAAGCGGATAGAGAGAGAGAGAGTATCGCATTTATTTTTAATAGATTTTATAAATAAATGCGAAAGTAAGTTTATTTGTTTGTTTGTTACGCTTGCACTACTAAACCGCAAAACCAATTTAAAAAAATCTGTCACTATAGTTCATTCGCATTAAGAATGCAGTGAGTCATTAGGATAAAGGTGTATTCACGGTGATGTTAAATTTCAAACAAATTATATTTTAAAAGATTAAGTTTAATGAATTTATAAAAAATACACTTAAAAGTTTAAAATTAAAATTAAATCATTTAGGTACCTATATCATATTTTAATCACTATCACTAGCATCCTCGTTAGTATTTATAACAAAAATATTTTCTGCAGCGAGTTCCATGACGTCAACGAAATCCCACATGATATTTTCTTCTTGTAAGACGTGGTCGTACCATTTTTTCTATCGATCAGCGTCCACTAAACGGATTGCGTCATTATTTTTTTTTCGCGTAATACGAAAGTTGTATTGTTAGTAGCAATATATTTTTTTATTTGTCACACCAATTCAAGTTCGCAGTGGTACGAAGGTAAACGGAGAATTTCTAGCCATTTCATCGATTAAATATTTATCATATAGGCGCGATTTCGGCTTTAACAGTTATTTTTTAAAATAAATTATGTCCATGAGTATCCCTTTGCTTTTTAGCCAGTCTATTATTTGTTGTTTGTTCCAAGTGGTTCTCGGTATTTATTCGAGTTTGACAGAATGATAGGGAGCGTTGTCCATGACAACAATGCTCCCTGGTTCCAGCTTAGGCATTACGCTTTTGAACCATTCAAGGAACCTCCTAATAGACATCCTTCCACAAATCCTTTGTCGCTAACAATGTGTAAAACAATTAACCTTTTTCCCTTTCTAATAGGAACTCATGGACCGGTAGATAAACCGTCTTGAAAAGCATGTCTCTTGTTTTTTATAGTTGTATCCAACCACGCCTTAATTTAACATGTCCGGCATTTACCCACGTTTCGTCAAGAAAGTATATGTTTTATTTTGCTTTTCTGTGTTCTTTGATTTGCCTGAGATATTTACGCCGCCACAAAATAATGTCTTCTCCATTAATAATGTTTTATTATCCTGTTTATTACAGTCAAATCCCAGCACATGCATTATTTTATGAAGTTTGGTACGTTTAAACGTTGGAACATCTTCATCAGCTTCACAAATTGTCATAATTTTATTTAGTGTTGAGTAGTCGTTATTTAAATATATTGAGTGTACTTTTCTCCTTGTTGCACATTTGTCTAATTCATCGAATTTATCAATTAAAGACTTCCGTGCCCTTTTTTTCACTGGCGATTTCAATGAATTATTTTCCTTTTTTTCACTAAAAGTACTAAAAACTGTTCTCTCGGACACACCGCATGCAGCTGCCGTTTTTATACTACGCTGTCCACATTCACATTTAAGTCACACTGTTTAAGATACTTGAAAACATTGTAAATAAATTACTTTTCTTACCCCACTATGAATTACCGAACCATTTTTATTTTTAGGAATTGGAGAAGATTGAAGAAATGATTTAAATTTAAAAAAATGGATAATTTTTTCAAATTTAAATCCTTTAAAACAAATGATTGGACACAACCGTTGCGTTCGAAGCAATGCCTTCAACTGTGTGAAGCAATGTTTCACTGTGAACTTGACTTTGTAATTTGAAAAGATTTGATTGGTTAGGGGGCAGGGCTAGGCCAGGAGACAGTTCTGACATGTTGATAGTTAACACGAGTAGAGCGCTTGTTTCTATTTTTTGATATTTTGCTGACGTTCTGTTCACTGTCTTAATCTGTCTGTGTCTGTGGACCTTGTTACTTGGTTAGTGATCCTGACTGCTATGCAAAGGTAGTGGGTTTGATTCTCACCCAGGACCAGTCTTTGTGTGATGGGCACAAATGTTTATTTTGTTGTTTATTATTTTTGTCCAACATCAGCGACAGGCAGTTTAAAAAATAAATATAATTTTAATTAATAAACGAGTATGTACTTGATTCAAAATATCGAAACATTTAAGTGCTAAGATTTTGATAAAATTAGAAACAAGCACTCAGTATCGTATGTAACGACTTTCCCTTCTAGCCTTGCCGGGGTTAGTTGCAAAAGCAATATTTTAATAATTAGGATAACATAAATATCCTTGCGCCCAACAGACTCAAGGAGTGGCCGGCTTTCTTCGCTCTGAAGAAAACTATCGACGACTTCAATGACATGTGTCCTCTTCTGGAGTTGATGGCAAACAAGGCGATGAAGCCGCGACATTGGCAGCGCATCATGGAAGTGACTAAGTATAACTTTGAGTTGGACAACGAGGACTTTTGCTTGAAGAATATCTTGGAAGCGCCTTTACTCCCTAATAAAGAAGATATCGAAGTAAGTTATCGTTATAAAAAACAAACAATAATTTATTCTGTTCCATCCAATTATTATTATTCATTATTGTATTGTTTACCTTATTTTCAAACTTGTGCTTATCATCGCAATTTATTATGATGGATATGTCGTCTGCGTAAAGTATCACTTTGTGATCGGTGATATCAGGTAAGTCATTTACATATAGCTTACTCAGCTCCCTTGGGGTACGGCATACTCATTATTTTGATACGTGGACATATATTTCCTTAACATTTTCTGTTTGTTTTCAATTTTACAGACCTCTACGCATTGTCTTGAGTTCTCAAGGTAGGACACTATCAATTCATTAGCAGCTCTTCTAATACCATTTTTTTTCACATTTACTTAGTAACGTGGGGTGGCTTACATAGTCAAACGCTTTTAACATGTCAAAATAGACTATTGCGACAGATTGACCTTGATCTAATATTTTTATAATATCTCTCATTATAAGAAATGCTGCTAATGTTGTTGATTTATTTTTTTGGAAACCATTTTGATCAGTTCTTATTAAGTCGTTTTTCGTTAGATATTGGTTAAAACGTTTATGTTTTAATAAACGAGATTGCCAGGATAAGTGCGATTGGTCTGTAGTTGTATATGTCGGTTCATTCGCCGTGTTTAAATAAAGGTTTAATAACGGTTTTTTTAAGTTGATGTTAACGTCTTACTTTTCTTTAAAATACTCGTAGCAATATCATTATAGCCCACAGCATTAGTATTACTTAGTGAATTGATTATTTAGGTAATCTCTTTTTATCTGTAGGGAATAAAAATATTTATTGACTGCAAGTAATGGATTGAATTTAATTGTATTAATATATATTTTATGATTAAAAATAGATTTAGCATATATGTCGATAAATTTATTATTTTAATGTTCTGCTATTACAATTTAGTGGCTAATTTCATTTTGATTAATTATTATTTTGTCAAAGGTTAGGTTATATATCGATCCGTCATTTGGTTCATTAATTAGGTTCCTTGCTGCTTTGCATTTATTCTTGGAGTTTTGCAGGTAATGATCATTTAAAATTTGCTGAGCTTTAAAAATACACTTTTTCAGAAGTTATGAGTAGTTTAAATGTTTATTTCTCCATATCATTGAACCGCATTTATAGTATTTGTAACGTATTTTTCTATCATTTTTGCACAACTTTATATGCCTAGTGGAATCCATTTTAAAGGTTTTGGCTGCGATCTTTGTCTTTTCCGATATGTTGTAAAACAAGGCAAATTCACTAAATACTTATTCAATATTACTACATGCATAAACACTATTCCAAGAGATAGCTGGCATACATTTATAACTTTTTTCAATGTTTTCACCACAGTAGTACGTCAGTCACGTTTAGTCACGACATAATTTATGACTAAAGGAGGCTTACTTTAAACGTCATAATTTGGCAAATATTAAGATCAGACAACAGCATCTTAAGGATTTTTGATTCTCATATATCTGATGTGATCACATTTAATAATGATGTGATCAATACAGGAATTCTGCCTTGTTAGGTCAGTTAAATGCATTTGAAAATTTTATTGTAACTATTGACCAATGATTTGAATTCAGCTGATATTTGTTTTTTATTTTGTATCTATGTTGTTATCTCCAGCAATTATGACTCTTTTCTTACATTTTGGTTTAGCGCTAAACGAAGTAAGATCTCTAGTTTTTCTAAAAATATGCTAATATTAGAGTCTGAGGTCCTATAAATACATACTATAATGCCTTTATATGCCTAATGCGCCCGCTAGTCCTTTATAAAATTAATATCTTTTGACATAATATTATGTCTAATAAGCAAGATCCACCTCTTTACATTTTTCTACAGTACGATGCCACAAACTTTATGCCGATAATACGCATATTTGACTCTGAGCCTATTTTAACAAAAGTCTCTGTTAGACATACAATATTTACATATAAATCATCTAGGCCAATTTACAATAACTCTCATTTGTTCAACCCTGCATTGTTCTGATGTAAAATAGTAGATACATTTTTGTTCGTTTATTATTGATTTATGTTGGTCTACGAAAAAAGTATTAATCTTGTAACGCTGTTTTAAAATTGGTGATACTCAGTGATACTGAAGTTTGTTCAGTTTCATGATTTACATTATGTCTATGGAAATGAATTTATATTTACAGCATATCCTATCAACTATTACACGGGATTGGTATGAAGAGTAGCTTTCAATAAAGTGGCAGTTTTTATGATTATGACAACATTTAAATGTATGTTTTTTCGGACGGAAAGTACAATAATTATGCTGTCACATAAGAGTTGGCAGGCTTCCACACATATTACGTAAATATTAATAGAACTTTTCGCGATCGTTTTTGCCATTTCACTTATGCTTACTGATGACATGTTAGTTTGAATGGTTGCAGAAACTAGATAATCACATTAATTTGAATTACATTACACAACAAGGTTGAGCATCTAATTTAGATGCTCAACCTTGTTGTGTACCCAAAATAATTAACTTTTTGATACCCGCATCTGTGCCCACTTCATTGTTAATTTGCTTATTGTTTTCCTTGCACCTTGGAGTTGATTGACGTATTTTGCTGTCTATGTTGGGTTGTTCTTGATTGGGAATTCTTATTCTCAATGTCCATATCTCTTGATTGGGTGACTGGTAGTTTTCTGAAAGTCAAGTCTTTGTCGACATAAGTATTCTGTGTGTTCTTATGAGGTTTTTTCTATTGTAGTCCTTTTACTTAGTCTTCTTTTAGGCGTACTCAATGAATCTTTTCTAATTTTATTATGTTATTTTTTAAATGACCATTTTCCATTACTAAACTGTCTGTTTCTGCATTTGCGCTGTTTAATTGTTCTCTTATTTTGTGTATCTCCTTCTTTAATTCTTCCAGTGCCGTATTATCTGTTTTTAGAGACAGATCATCGGCACTGTAATTAGTGTTTTCTGTGTGTGATATATTATTATTTTCGTTTGGTAACTCCAACGATTTTAGGTGAAATTGTCTAAGCATCTGAGTTAGGTTATTTACATTTCTATATTTTTCATAATGATGATATATTCATTAACATCTAGGCTCAGTCAGTTTGTGTTGGTATTTCTGCGTGAAACGGAACACATTCACAAAAGACTAGTGTTCAGGTTCGGAACTCGCACGCTAAATAAGTTTTTGAACGAAACGTGCATTGTCAAAACAAAATACAGTGTTTTGATTGGTGGGTTTCAACCAATACCTACCCTTGTTTGTTTACATCTAGATTTGAAAGTGGACTGCTAAGATATACAGTGTTTTTTGCAGCAATGTTTATTTGATTTATTACTAGATAAAATGATGAAAATACCGTAAATTTTTCAATTTTCCTCATGTTTATTACTTCACAGTCACAATCAAGTCACTTATTTTTATGTTTTTCGTTATTAGTGAATCACTGGTTTAACACCAGGTAGTGCACAGCCCACAAAGATACCACTATCACTGGTTTCCTAACATAAATTGAGCGTAATTGTGTTTAATTCAGACACGTATTTAAGGTAAATTTAATATAAAATAATTAAAATTCGCGGAACTGTGGTGAGAGGTGCCGTTGTTGCCCGCTATTCTATCTTTATAGATAAAATCGTCAGGTCTTTGCGTTCCTTACATCTAATATTTTTCCTAACAAGTATTAGTGTGCCACCATGCGTGGCTTCTTTTCTCACAAAAGAGTTACATACAGTCTAATTTTCAGTATTTCTAAGACTAACTTCATGAGCTTTTAACAAATGTTCAGTAATGCTCATGACATGTACACTGTGCGTCTTTAAGAATAAACTAAATTCTAACTCTTTGCCGGACAGTCCCTGCATGTTTTGATGCACAACATTCAGTTCGTTGTTTTTGCCTGTTGTCTCTAATTGTAGTTTAAATTACAAGTATCATTATCGTTGTCACAAAACAAACTAAATTCTTAAATACTTTGCTAGTGCCTGTGTCAACATGTTTAATATTAAATGCTTGCTGCATTAAACGCATTAAATGTTTACTGCAAACCCTAACGCTACGCTGCTTAAAAAAGAGGTTTTTTAGAGGTCTGTAGCCAAAATGGCAAAACGGAACCCTTATAGTTTCGCCATGTCCGTCGGTCCGTCCGTCCTCAGCTTAACTCAGAGACTGTTAGTGCTAAAAGGCTGTAATTTTGCATGGATACGCACATTACTTACACTGACAAAGTAAAAGAATAAAATTTTGAAAAACATATTTCTTGAGCGTACATACCCCCCTATATGTAAAGTGGGGACGTGATTTTTTTTTCTTACCTACCCCATCGTCTGGGGTACCCCATGCGATGGGGTAGGTGATAATCGTTAGGTAGATAAAAACGTTGAGAGGTTAATAATAATGTCTTGGGACAACTCACACAACGCCATCTGATCCCAAACTAAGCAGAGCTTGTACTATGGAAACCAGACAACTGATAAATATACTTATATATTTCTAAATACATACATATTATAGATAAATAACACCCAGACACAGAATAAACCATCGTGCTCATCACACAAAGTTTTATCCTGGGTGGGGATCGAACCCACGACCTCTTGCGTAGCAGTCGGACACATGCCACCCGCACCACAGAGGATATAAAGACAATTTTTAGATTTAGGAATCCGTTTGTGAAATATTAAGCTTTAAAGTGTTATTTTTTGTTAGAGTCAAGTGACCCTCCTCCCCTGCCAGCTAAATGGTTGATGTTGTGTATGTGAAAAAAATCACGGTAGTAGTATATATAGTGAAATTAAAAGGAAAACTATCAAAGCTAAGTAGGCCTTACAAGTTTACGAGTAACAGCTGATCAAATGATAAGTTGTAACAAAATTTTCGTATAAATTCCATTGAAAATTATTATTTTGTCGGTAGGTATAATGTTATAAGTATGAAACAATAAAAAGCTTTTTTACAAAAAAATATCACCGACTTCTAAAACAAATACAAGGCAACTAAAAAGCAATAAATAATACACCTAGAATGACAAAAACAAATTAAACATTTTGAAGTTGGTGCCGAATAAAACACAAAGTTTACTATTTCATGGCACCAATTTCAAAATGTTTAATTTGTTTTGTAAAAAAGTTTTTTATTTCTCACTTTTTAGTGGGTTGGTTTGTAATTCACTTAAGTTACAATAGGCTTATGTCAACTGCTGAAATCCTTTTACAAAATATTGCTTACCCCGATGCAAGGCCAAATTGTTGAGGAGTTCACTATCAGCTCTATTACATTGTGTAATAGTTGTATAACGAGAATAAAGTGCTACTCAATACCATATTAAAGTTACTGAATCGCAAACTGTGAAATATTGTATAGGTCCGCTCGTCATTTGTGGTCTTCATCATCAGTTCCACTTCAACAATTGGATTTTTTTAAGAGTAAATGCACGAATCACTATGAAATATACCTAAATCACTGTAGGTGTGCCTTTAATATTTTAAGAGTTCCCTCGATTTCTCCAGGATCCCATCATCAGATCGTGATCTGATGACAATGGGACCAACTTGGAAGTATACCCTATCAAACACAAAAACAATTTTTCACATCGGTCCAGCCGTCTTTGCGTAATCGGTGAACAAACATACAAAAAAAAAAAAAAAACATACAGACGAATTGAGAACCTCCTCCTTTTTGAAGTCGGTCGAAAACAACACAAAACCCACTTTTTAAGCCGCATCATTCGTATAGGTGAGGGGGGGGAGACTACGGAACCATTGTGCGTGGCCCGTCATGCACTTGCCCGGTTTTTTTGTTAATTATTAATTAAATTAGAAGTCCCAGAATACCTAGGAATCAAACCCGAGACTTCCGTATGCCAAACCGAGGCCGGAATCGAACCACCTATCTGGACTATGTTACTAGGCCGTCGATTTCTCCACGATCCTACAATCAGATCCTGTTCTGATGACAATGGGACCAACTTGGAAGTATACCCTTTCAAACGCAATTTTTTTTTAAATTGATTCAACCGTCTTCGCATAGTCGGGTAACAAGTACACAAAAAAAACATACAGGCGAATTTAGAACCTCCTCCTTTTTTGAAGTCGGTTTAAAATACAAATAAACAGTTTCATCATCAAAATAATCAAATTTTATTTCATTTACTTTAACGATATTTTATTGCCAACTTTTTTTTTTCATAAATTACAAAGGCGTGTCGTTTGTAATACTATAATTATTGATACATTATGTAAATGTAACTAAGATTTGAAAGATAAGCATAATAGAAACATTGAGGTAATAAATATTATCGCGATGAATAAAAACAATATTTTAATGATGCTAACACCTACTCCAATTACTCTAATTACTATTACTCCTCAATTACTATTACGTTAGTACATATTATCTTAATCTTTGTAACATGGAAATATAAAGTTTGAGGGTGTTACGCTGGCTCCACACGTAGGCCCGAACGTCGTCAGTCCAAACGCCACTCGTTCAACGTGTGGATCTTAAATAACGCTCGTCCCAACATTGGCGCCAATGCTAAGTTCTAAATCAACACATTGGTTAAGCGGCGTTACGACCGACGACGTTGGGGCCAATATGTGAAGCCGGCGTAACACTCTCAAACTCGATATTTCCGTGTTACAATCATTGGGATAGTAATTATGTATTAACGTAATTTATTAATTAACTCAAGAGTTACAAACGGTTTCATTTGTAATGTCGGTTTGGGAATCTAGACAACACCTATAATTTCGAAATAATTGGAGTCGATTAGGTACGTTGATAAAAGTAATTTTGCACTATTGTGATTTCTAGATAAGTCATGTCGAGAAAAGGTTTGTCGGAGTATAGTAGTTTCGCACATACGGTATTTTCATCTAAAGTATTGTCGAAATGAAGACGTGCCGGAGTTAAATGGTTATAACGCATAAGGATTGTTTATATTCAGTTTTAAAAATCGACCTAAATAAGTAGAATTACATCTAATAAGTATAAAGTCTATCACGAGGCACCTCACTTTTTATTCTAATGGTTTTCATTTGCTTTAATATTTTTTTGATTCACTTTGTAAACAATAGATGGCATTGCTTCAAAGGAATGCGAGATATGGTTTCGTTCGCATGGCCACTATAAATACACAGACAATTATTTTCTTCTATGAAATAAGACGGAAGGTTCAAAAACATTTTGAGTCAAAATATAAATAAGTAGGTATCTATTTTTTCAAAACATATATTTAAAAGTTATAATATTTCATCGCCCAGGAGGAAAGGATAGTATTGAAAAAATCTCGTTTTCATTTATTGTAAAATCCTGAAATTATGTCGGACTTTGTCACCACTGAAGAGATAAACGTAGTTACCATTATATTCTAATAAATAGCTAGGATAATAATAAATTATAATTTCTCAATAAACGATGTCACAGGGCGTTATGGCAGCGCACCTAAATGGATAAAAAGTCATACCATATTTGACGATCTATTTCCTTATGAATATATTATTGACATCACGCAATCTACGTAGGGACAGATTGTGTGTCATCCATCACAGCTATAACCCATTGGTGGGTGATAGCTTACTGTTAGGTTTTAGAACCCTGAAACAGTCAATTAGATCCTTTTGGTCTGATTGACTGGAGCAGGATGAACCTGAATGCGCTGTGCGCCCGTTTAAATAGAGGTCTGTATCTATCTATCTAGATACACCCACTCAACCCACCCATCACTCAACGCTGACAAGGTTGCCACTGTATTCTAAAATATTACTACTATATAGTAGCAATATTACGATGTATTGATATGAAACTTTAACTTTAAGCCTCTCTTAATATTTTAATGTTTGAGAACGATAAATAACCCTGAATTTGGATAGAGGCCGGGGTATATAGCCCGGAACTCGCTGCGACCTAAAAGATCTCTATAAATTTTATTTATGAGTTTGTGACACAGTTTTACTTTAATGAAACAATAATCATAAATAGATAAGGTCGCATGCTTTAATGATATATCTTCTGTCTATTCATTAGTTTCACCCGAGCTTGTGTTTTAAAGACCTCATGGTGAATATCAGAATCTGATGGTATTTTATATTTAGTACAATTGCCGAAAATTTATGACCACACCATACCGCGGAGACATCAATAATTTATTTGTTTAGTGACTTTTATTTTAAAGCAAATGTTCTTAATTAAAGAAAGTCTTTAAAGTAATTAAATTTGTGTCACCCTAAACTAATCCCACACAAGTAATTTATTAATCAGTTGTGTTGTATTTGTTATTAAAAATATCGTGAAACGATTAATGTCTTCGTAATGTTATCCGAATGAGATCGGAACCAATCGACAGTATGGCGGCAATTTATAATTTATTGATATTCAGGTGAGACTAGAGGCAATCACGTTAGTACAATCAATGTATCTCTTACTCAATTTTCTCTTGTACAGTACCTTCGCATTTACAAGACAATATGGAACAATTAATTTAAGTATTAATAATGTAAAATTCTATTAAAAGTTGTTCAATAGTACATTACAAATATTACCAGACCATTTTGGTCCCAAGCATCACCGCGCATGTCTGTTGAATACAAAGTCAAGTTCAAGACAATGTCCATAAAAAGCCCGTTACCATAACCAATATTATTCACATTCGATTAAATTGATGCTGTTTTAAACAGTACATTTTACTAACGTGGCTTTAAGAAAACCTCATAATATTGACTGATTTTAGTATTAAAAAACATTCGCGCCACAATCGAGCAAAACGTAGCAAGCCAATAGCAGAAACTCGTCGACGCATGCGCGTAGCACGGCGTCGTCGTCGCGTCGTCGAGTTAGTTTCTACGAGTGAGGGTCTCCCATTTAATATGAAAGCATCTAGCTGTGCTTTATTTATGTAGTAAATAATAATTAAACAAACTCATACAATGCTCTGAAGTGTTGCGGAGACGCTAATCTATTCTGAATGTAATTATAAATTATTTTGTACCAGGTTTGTGTACAGATAATGCACATATGCTTGTAATTCTTGATCAATGGTCTGCCTCTGCAGATGTTAAATAAATACTAACTGTGCCCGTATTCACAATCTATACTAATATTATAAATGTGAAAGTTTAAATGTGTAGATGGTGTTGAAATTTGGTACAGAGATAGATACATAGTCTAGAGTTCCCAAAGAATAGATTTGATTAAAAAAATCAGCAACGGACAGTAGGTACTTTAATAACAACGTTTTGACTAGATAATATTATGGAAATAGTTCGATCAACACGGGAATCTAAAAAGGGCAGTGCAAAATCAAAGACTCACAGAACGTAGTTACATGAAACATTATGGGCCATTTTGTTGCTCTATTGAGTCGCAAATAATAAATTTTACAGCAATTTGCGATCGGATATTTGCATTCGCTAATGCTATTTACATAATCAAATCCCTAAAACCCTAAATATAGTGAAACTAGCATGTATTTTTACTATAATAATGTCGACGAAGTACCTAGTACTGAGCTTGAAAACTAAGAAAATATATTCGTCTTCCCTGTTTATATTATATCATTTTAGAATAGAAAAAAACACTATTTCTAATCATTAAAATAATCATGACACGCAAAGCCTACTACGCATTTACCACAGTATGTGTTTTACACAACTGAGTAAAACTCAGTATTTGCTAGGTATTAGGACTCCCTACACGGTCAATTTGGGACCGCCTTGTCGGCCGGATTGGCCGCGTAGGGGTGCCGCATACTGCCAGAGCGATCACTTTTATAGCCTCAAAAAACGCCATCAACGACATCTGTGTCATTTTAGATGCACTAATTATATACTGAGTACCAGACATAAACATGAAACAACTTTTACGACATTACCTTGTTTTCTTATGTCTCTATGAACAAATTGAATTATATCAAATTTACGGTGACTTTTTCAAGACCTTTGCCATACTTATCTACCTTATTTGCTTAAAAAATACAGAAATATTGAATTCAATTGATACAAATGGAAATAGAGTGACAACCAATAGCCTGTCTGCATTTGGGTATCATATCTTTCGCTGATTGGCGGCTATTATGAATATTTGTTGAAATCCCTACACGAATTCAGATTTAATGGGATTAAATTATTAAAAAAATGCTCTCGTATATTTTTTTTATAAATAGTACTTTTAAAGTACCTTAGTTACCAAAACAACACAGAAAAGTACTATAAAACAAAGCGTCCCTAAACCTCACCCTTCCCAGTTCCACGCATGCCCAGTAAGTCACAGACGCTCACCTGTTTTATGCAGATGAAATATTTTTGGCATTTGTTTGATGTATAACATAATTTGTTATCCATTTTGTAGTGTATTTAGATGTTATTTAGACCTATTAGAAAGATGATCTATCTATTTTTACCATATTATGAGGTTGTTTACCAAATGTACGGCTGCAATACATTCTGAATAACTTTACTTATTCATATTAGGGTTTAAACATAGAAATCTTCAGGCCGCCATTATTATTTCATAACTCGTGCTTAAAGTATGCGTTTTCTTAGGCATATTTAGCCAATACTAAAACACTTTTGAGCGTATGCTTCAAATAAGCATGCATAAATTAAAGTTTCTTCTTTTTTCCCTTTCCTTTGGGGTTGGGTTTCCTTATAATGTTTGCGCCAGAGCAAAGTTTAATTACAAATATTTATTAATAATGTCATTTATAACATAGCCGCGATGCCACTTATGAATAGTTTGTTTGACAATTGACTGCCTATGTGGCGCAGTGGGAGTGTATCCGACTGCTACGCAAGAGGTCGTGGGTTCGATCCCCACCTAGGATAAAACTTTGTGTGATGAGCACGATAGTTTATTCTGTGTCTGGGTGTTATTTATCTATAATATGTTTGTATTTAGAAATATATACGTATGTTTATCAGTTGTCTGGTTTCCATAGTACAAGCTCTGCTTAGTTTGGGATCGGATGACGTTGTGTGAGTTGTACCAAGATATTATTAAATTATGATTATTATTATTATAATGAATACTGTTATTCATTAATGCCTTCGGTCGTTGCTTCGACTACATGATATTAAATGTAAAGGTATGGGTATCTTGTTTCCGTTTTTTGTTCCGTAGCCAAAATGGAAAGAACAGAACCCTTATAGTTACCATTATAGTCTGTTTGTCTGTCCGTCCGTATGTCATAGGGATTTTACTGAAAGACTACACTATGAATATTGATTAAAACTAGCATGTATTTTTATTATTATTTATGATTAAATTTGGTGAAAAGATTACTTGTAGTAGCCGCTACTTAGTTTAGTAGCTAAATAATAAAAATAAATATTTTTACACTCCATACATGTAATAGAAGCTGAAAATATATTTTTTGACCAAACATTAACGTGTGGCACATCATCCGTCAGGTGTTTTAAAAAAAATTAAACTTTTATGATTAATTAAATATGTATTTGGAAATAATTGCTCCGAAAGTTAAATAAATTTTGTGTGTCTGCCCCCCCTTATCTTTTGAATCGTGTGACCCAAAAATATAAAAAAAATGCATTTTTGAAAGATAGAAAAATTTGAAGTCCAGACCCAGGAATCGAACCCGAGCCTTCCGTATGCCAAACCGGGGCCGGAGTCGAACCACCTATCTGGACTATATTACTAGACCTCATTTTTTTATGCAATTATTGTATTATTAAAGTAATTGTTACGAAATGCCTATAAAAATTACTTTAAATATAAAAAAAAACAAATAAGTAACGCTTAACAAATACTTTAAATTAAAATTATTTCAGACATGATCGGATGTAAGTACCGTCATTGAGTTATATCCGTAAAACTGCGTTCCTCAACAAAAAGGGCGTAAGTGCCATGAACATACGCTGTTCTGCTGGTACAGTGTATCAAATCGGATTTTATCATACGGCAACAGCTCCGAAACCGGTTTTGTCACTTTTAAATTTATTTTTTCCGTTTTTTGCAACATTTTTCAATGCTGCTTCGCTCCTATGGTCAAAGCGTGATGTTATATAGCCCATATCCTTCCTATCCAACAAAAAAATAATTTTTCAAATCGGACCAAAAAAACAAACTCTTCCGCTTTAAAATATTAGTATAGCTCCACAGTCCTTTTTCGTGGCAGAAGAGAAACCAAATCCAATTTCTAATCGCGTAAGTGAGACAGGCTTGATACGGTTTTATTTCAACGGTGTAAAGGTATACAGATCTAAAAGCAACAGGTTGTTTACTACAAACCTACCAGGGCTTCAAAGTCATATTTCGTGGTAAAAGAGAAACCAAGTCCAATTTCATCTTCGCTGTATCGTAAGTTGGGATAGTATTTTTGCGTTAAAGGTATAACCGCAAAAATACATTCTACTCACTATTTCTGTAGCCACTTATGTTTCTAATAGTCTTGTATAAAAGCGTAAGTGAGCAGGCTTGATACGGTTTTACTTCAACGGTGTAAAAGTATACAGATCTAAAAGCAACAGGTTGTTTACTACAAACCTACCAGGGCAACAGAAGCTTGTAGAGAGTCGATAGCGAGAGGGGAGCAAAGGTTGGGAAGAAACTAAGGGTGGGTATGGGTGATTTGAGTAGGGTTACCACAAATAAAATCATAGGAGACTTTCTATTTATGTGAAAATATTTTTTTTAGTTAAATTTGTAATGTTTGAATGATAAACTTTACTGTTTCACAAAAGGCAAAAACGGAACCCTTGTAGGATCACTTTGTTATTCTGTCCGTCCGTCCATCCGTCTGTCTGTCAAGCCTTTTTATCTTGGGAACGCGTGTAGGTCTATGGTAGGTACCATAAAGCTGTTAAATAAATCAAACTTTTAAGTTAAAGTAAAAAATGAGATACAACCTTTCATGCCGCAATAAACATATATTTCGACACTCGCTAGGAAATCAAAATTTAAAGGGTACTTTCCGTTGACCTAAAACTATGAAATTTGGCAAGTAATACCGTCTTATACTACAAGTGTAGGGAAAAGTCTGAAAACTATACATTTGTAATTAAATCTTAAAAAATATAATAATAGCCTATAATAATAGGGATGCCTCTGTGGCGCGGTGGGAGTGTGTCCGACTGCTACGCAATAGGTCGTGGGTTCGATTCCCACACGGAACACCACTTTGTGTAATCCACAAATTGTTGTTCCGAGTCTGGGTGTACTTTGTGTCCGTGACTTATGTTTATAAAGTTCCCCGCGACATAGGGCTTGTACTCTAAAACGGGAATCGTCTTAAAAAAAACTTTATTTGCAAGAACATTGTTACAAAGATGTAAGGTTGTCTTAAAATTAAAAGTGTACGTCATCTTCTGCCTATATCGTGCATGCAAATGTCAAAAGAAAAATATAACTACGATAAACAAGTGTCGTGTTTTGTTATAACATTTCCCTTAATTGTCTTTTTATTATTTGGGAACTCTTTCACAGTTTATAAACCTCTATCTATCAGCCAAGTCTTGAGGCTTTTACCAAATTTATTATAGCACATCCTTTATGTTGTTATATTGTTCTTCATTTTCTCATTGTCTCAGTTCAGATAAATCATAGAAACTGTCCTGAATAAGTACGCTCTGCGTGGACATCCTATGTCTGACAGAGACAGGTATATAGGATCTATAAAGGGGCGGAACTGATAATCCTGTTGGAATGGGACAGGTAATATCTGGCGCCAAATTTAAAATTCTGTTGTAAATTACCTCTTTAACCGATTTGTCTACAGAAATAAACATTTATTTAATTAAAAATGGATTCAATAATACAAAAATATTCTATTTTTATTCCGACTTTGTTAGGCAATGTTTTCTTTTTGCCTAACACATTTAGTTAAATGAAATGTAGGCATGGTACATAAAGTTTTTGTTAGAATCTCTTTCTGAGTTATGAAGCCCTGGTATTGGTGCGGGTAAAATGTTTTTGCGGATACGAGTCCTTTGGTATAGGCCTTTGGTATCATTATGGTAAATGATAACTATAAGGAAAAAAGTATATTATATACATTGACTGAAGCAAACCAGTTTATATTTAAAATTGTTTATAGATGATAATATTTAAACTTCTTTCATATATTTTGGAACGTATAGTTCCTTAATGCACGCAATTGTTTGCAGGCTGACAGGCTAAATGAAAAAATTAAGATTATGTGAAACTAGATTGAAGGTTGTGTTAAATAGACTGTTTGTATTTTTGTAAAAGTTGTAATGTTAATTTCACCTATGTCAAGCTGGCTGTAGACCAGGGCCGAAGACTTAGAAAATTGCAAAAGTGAAAAAAGATCATAGTAGGATGAAACCTATTGGAAAAAGAAGAGAATATAACAATAACGAAAGGAAAAATAATTTACGGTCGATCTGAGGTCGGGAAATGGAAAGGGATGGTTTTTAAGGGTTTATCTCGATTTCCAGCAAAACTTCAAGTCCTGTGGAAAAAAGTCAGAATGCAAAGTTGTAGTAACAAAAAGATCTACAACTTTGGTATTTACACTTTTTTCACATAACTTCAAAATATATGTGAAAAATTCAAATAACCAAGTTTTTGGTTTTTTATTTTTATCTTTTACAAAAGCATTTTATTTTGCACTAACATTGTAGAAAACTTACCTTTGTGTCCCAAACACACTATGGTGTTTTTTATTTTAAATAATTATTTTTTTCACCTTATTTTGACTTGTTATCGAAAAAACCACCCTAATTTTTAATCGAAAATTCTCACGTCAAAATATCTGCTTTTTTTAAACAAGTCGGTGGGTTTTTTGTTTGTTGAAATCTTTAATTTCTAATGTTGTAATACATTATTTTTGTAAATTTTCTCAGAAAATGCAAAAAAACTAAAAATAAACGGTCGATTTCTTTTCACAGGATATCTGTATATCTGCAATGAAGGAGAAAGACATAGAAGCGAAGCTACGTCAAGTGACGAACGAGTGGTCAGTACACGAGCTGACGTTCCAGACGTTTAACAACAGAGGTGAACTACTGCTGAGAGGCGATACCACAGCTGAAACCATTGGACAGCTGGAAGACAGTCTTATGATCTTGGGTTCTTTACTTTCTAACCGGTAAGTTTAATGGTTAGTTTACGAATAACATTATTTAGGTGTGTTTTACTCTAGGTACTCTAATAAAATATTGTCGGTGTTATCAACCACCACCACTTGTTTTGATAATAATAATTACAATAATTATTCACAGCTATAACGCACCCTTCAGAAAACAAATCCAGCAGTGGCTTTACGATCTTCAAAGTACCAATGAAATTTTAGAGAGATGGCTCCTAGTTCAGAACATGTGGGTATACCTCGAAGCCGTGTTCGTTGGCGGTGATATCGCTAAGCAACTACCAAAAGAAGCAAAGAGGTTTTCAAAAATTGACAAATCTTGGCAGAAGATAATGCAGAGAGCCCATGAGACGCCAGGAGTTGTATCCTGTTGTGTTGGGGACGACTTACTTCGACAGCTCCTCCCACACCTTCAAGAACAACTCGAATTATGTCAAAAGAGTCTCAGTGGATATTTGGAAAGAAAAAGAACTATGTTCCCACGATTTTTTTTTGTGTCCGATCCTGCATTGCTTGAAATCCTTGGCCAAGCTTCTGATTCTCACACCATTCAAAATCATTTACTGTCTATATTCGACAATATCAGATATGTCAAATTTCACGATATTGGTAAGGGTGATGATTATAAGAATACAATTAATTGAAACTAGACTCAAAAACATGTGGTTGCAGTTTGTAAAGATAAGTTCTCAGACGTGTTACTTCTATCCAGTCACGGGTAAAAGTATAGCATACGAGGTAGCATCAAAGATACTTACATATTTGTTGATTAAAATTATAGTAAAAACTTGAGTAAAGTTCATGTTCGTAAAGGTATTTTTTTATCCAAATAAACTTTTTTTTAGAATACAACAAAATGATCTCAATTCTGTCATCGGAAGGCGAGGAAATAAAACTAGAACGGCCTGTTCGCGCAGAAGGGTCTGTGGAAACGTGGCTCACGTCCCTGCTGCAGTCAGCTCAGAGTAGCTTACACTCTATCATCAGGAACGCAGTCGCTGTCATTAATGACCCAGGTTTCAATCTGCTACTGTTTTTAGACAAGATGCCAGCGCAGGTATGTTTTTTTATTATAGAGCTTATTATTCTACCTTTTTTATACAAGATATTTTTGAAACTACTCTAAATTATAAATATAATAATATTAATATTTACACTACCTATGTAGAAATTACTATCGACCGGCACCGTGCCCAGAAGGCTGGCAGCATTGCCGCGTTGTATAGCAATGCTGATTCGCTGAGCGAAGTACAGGCCAGCCTTCTGGTCACGTGAAGCGTCGATCAGGAGTTTACTCAAAATTTTATAAAAAGATTGTGCACTCGGACCCCTTGACCGTGACGTTTCGACTCCAAACGGCTCAAAAACATAATCTCCGACAAGATTAGTGTACTTAGAGGGACGTCACATGAGTGCGTTGTTTTGTTTTATCGCAGCGGAATTATATCGACTTACTCCGAGTGCCCCAAGTGTGTAGTCGAAATTATTTCGCTGTGTCTATGGATCAGCGTGTCCATCTTTCGCGAATCAATTTATCGCGAAAATCTGCTGTGGCATTTCTCTTAATTAAAGTTGCCTTGAATATTTTTATTAAACATCTATTACATCTTATATATTTTATTTGTTTAGATTGGTTTACTTGGGATCCAAATAATTTGGACTAGAGATGCCGAACTAGCGCTGATGCAAGCTCGTCAGGATAAGAAGATTATGATGGAGACCAACAATAAATTCCTGGAACTACTAAATACTTTGATAGATCAAACCACTAGAGATCTTTCGAAGATAGAAAGAATAAAATTCGAAACGCTTATTACCATACATGTGCATCAAAGAGATATATTTGACATGCTGGTTAGATTATTTTGTTTAAATTCTTGGTCATATATTAAATAGCTGTCTCGCGCAACTTCGTCTGCGTAAATTTTCCCCGTTTTTGCAACATTTCTCATTGCTGCTCCGCTCCTTATGGTCGTAGCGTGATGTTATATAGCCTATAACCTTCCTCGATAAATGGGCTATCCAACAGTGAAATAATTTTTCAATTCGAACCAGCAGTTCCTGAGATAACCGCGTTCAAACAAACAAACGAACAAACTCTTCAGCTTTATAATATTAGTATAGATGTAAAAACGCCTCACTACTTTTATCCCTTTATGAAGTATATTTAGTCGCGTGGCAATCAAAGTCGTAATATACGAGTTTATTTGTTTCGGAACGTGTTAATCTCTAATTAAATTGGTCCGATTTAGATGAAATTTTGTATGGATGTACCTTGAACTACTACTAAGGAGATTATTTCTTTCTTTCGCAATTAAAATTTAAAAAAAATTAAAGCAAAGTTGCGGTCACAAAAGCTATATATATATAATATACCTATGGGACGAGCCCAACTAGGACGAGCTTATTGGCCGTATTCAATCTATCGATGGATTTGGCTACCAGAGATATATTTTGACATATTTTGTACGGAGCTTAAGTCGAAAATAAATGTCTAGTAATACCAAATCGGTCGATAGATAGAATACTGAAAACGCTATCCATCTTTCAAAGTGACAGTTAATTTAAATTAATTATGTTCTAGTGTCGACTAAATATCCGTTCAGCGAACGACTTCGAGTGGCTGAAACAGTGTCGGTTTTACTTCAAAGAAGACGCTGACAAGACCTGGATCTCGGTTACTGACGTCACCTTCACATACCAAAATGAATATTTGGGTTGCACTGATAGGCTTGTCATCACACCTCTAACTGACAGGTATATCAGATCTATATCTTCCATGTCAGCATAATTATATAACACTAGCAGACACCTTGCAGTTTCACCCGCGTAGTTCCCGTTCCCGTGGGAATACGGAATAAAAAATAGCCTATGTCACCCGGGGTTAGTGTAGCTTCACAACGATCAAAGAATTTTTCAAATCCGTCCAGTAGTTTCGGAGCCTATTCAATACAAGCAAATAATCAAATCTTTCCTCTTTATAATATTAGTATAGAAGTATAGATATAGATTATACATTAACAAAAATTGAGATTAATGCAATACGCCATGGAATTTATGCCACTGTTTTCCCAAAAGGTTTCCAGTAAGTTATTTATCCTTCCATGTCAAATAACTTTATAAAATAGTTTATTTCAGATGTTATATTACGCTCGCCCAAGCGTTAGCTATGAGCATGGGCGGTGCCCCTTGCGGCCCAGCTGGCACGGGCAAGACAGAGACAGTCAAGGATATGGGCAAGACTCTTGCCAAGTACGTCGTCGTGTTTAATTGTTCCGATCAAATGGACTACAGGTTTGAATGTTCATATACCTAATCTTTTAGAGAGTGATGATTGAACCAACCGGTGCCGGCCGTGGCGACTTCCGTGAAATAGTTATAGATTTATATTAACTGTAACTATTTCATGAATTATTTATTTCTTAAATATGTTTTAAAAAAAATATTAAACCACATTTTTGAAAAGAGGAAAAATATAGTTTTTACTGATCAAAAGATGAGACGGTACAGGTTATTTAAAACAAAAAATATAGTGGAATATAAAATTATTGCATCGATGTATTATACATATTGGTGAAATTGGGATGACAAGAAGTGTGCGAAGAGTTGCAAATTCTATAATGTTTATACATAATTGCCAATAAAAGCGGTTGGTGGCAAATATTAATAAAATAAAGGCTAAATAAATATATCCAATATATACCTATTACGTATATTTTTAGTATTTGCATTTAATTTACCAGCACGCATTTCGTGAAGTTGTGGAAGACTATTCCGAATCCGCATTCAGGTTTCACTCGCACCAGTACTAGGCTATCATAGTCTAGATAGAGGCTTTGTTGATCGTCAGGCTTTACTTTAATTTTTAACACATTATTTGTATATAAAACTAATAAATTAAAATATTTATTATTTCTAAATCAATTTAAATATTTACTCTTATGAAATATTTATATTAATTCAGCCAAAAAAATCCGATCTAAAATTGCAGATGGCACTCGCCAACATATTTTATTAGAGAGCTCGGGGCAGTCTATTGCCCCATTTGTTAATATAGACAAGACAGTTCTGTCGGCTATATTTCTGAGTTCGAAAAGAGGTAAAATGTGGAATTTCTTGCACCTGTCAATATTTAGGAAAGTATGTTTTGTCTGTGTACAAATTATAAAAACTTTTACTGATTATATTCAATACGGATATACGAGTACAGCAGTCGGGTTAATGCAAAAACTAACTAACTGTTTTTTTGACAAATTGACTTAAAAATGCCATTTTGCAATTGAAAACATAGTTAAATAAAAATGCAAATGATTTTATCTAAAAATAAAAAACCCTTTAATTTAATACAATTTTTAGATTTCCGAACTTTAAAAACGCGATAGCTTAAAACTACAATTCCATGGGTTAGTTGGTATTTGCATTAACCCGGAGATATATAGATAATTCTGTCAATATGGGTATTAAAGAGCAACTTGAAACAAACAGTACTTTGGTGGTGGTGGTGTACTCTTTGATGGTGCTCACTTTCTGTAGCGACAAGTTTATAATATAGTACATTTATGATATAGTTGAAATGGAAATACTTTATTAATAAAAGATTGAATAGTCGATGACAATTATGAATTTACACAATGGTATTATTGATGTTGCAAATTGCTGCCTAATTTATACATTAAACATTTTTCATAAAATAATAAAACACTATAACATGATGGTGATTCAAGTTTAAGGAAGGCTCGGAATATACATCCATCCAATCTTACCTGTACTATCCGGGTGATGAGTGCTAACCGCGAAAACGGAAGAATAACGAGAATAAGGACCCAGACCATACCGTACCGTATTTTGAATAGAAGTTTGATAAATGGCCTTACTGTCTATTTAAATTTCTCACATTAATATTTGACACTTTTAATAATAGGTCATAAAAATAATTAAACATATTTATAATAACTATTTTTCAGATTACCACTATTTGCATCCAAAGTATAATTAAAATATATTTATAATTAAAGAATAATTTTATACACTACATCATAGTACTGAATAGGAATAAAATATAAAATAAACTATTAAATTGTTAAAATGACAAGAAGTATCCGCATCGTGCCATTACCCGCACAAGTACCAGGCAATCATAGTTCACACAGAGGTAATAATATCCAATATCCGGACACGCTGCCAAATTTAAAATATTGTCAAATGAATATCTTTTAATAATTAATAGTTTTAGCACTAAACAAAAACCACATTTATTATAGCCAAGATTTGCACTAAACAAAACCTAAAAAAAAAAATTGTTTCGAATCGAAAAGGAATAAATTATGTTATAGGTTTAACCGCTAAATGACGGTGGCGATACGAGGTGAAGTATGGCTTTTGCTATTAATCGGCATCGTGTCGTCTTTACGCGTGTGATTGTAAGTATCAGACGTTATATTGCCTTTGTATATTTTATACAATTACATTAACTATGTAAATTGCATTTACAATGTAAAATTTTAAAAATAATTGTTGTTTGTAAAAAAATGGCAAACTTATTAGTTATCGTAAAAAAAGTTTACGATAACTAATAAGTTTAATATTTTTACAGTTTTAAAAAACTGGAGACCTAAGTATATGGTTTTAATTTTTATACCTATCTATACACTCGTCTATATCTCTCATCTTTTTTATCTCTATTTCGATACCTCCACGCGTTCCCGAGATAAAGGTTATTGGTAGGCGGACGAAAAACAAAGTGATCTTATAAGGGTGGCGATTTTTCCTTTTGAGGTATGGAATCACAGAAAGGATATATTAGTAAACTTGTACTTACTTAACCAAAACAGTATGGGTGGCTGATTAAGAATAATTTATATAGAGTACTATGTACTCTATATAAATTATTCCTAATAGTACTTACTCTTAACAAATTATTCTTATTTTTCTATAAATTGAAATTAATCTGAAAATAATTTATATTACAGAGATTAAAGGTTTAAGGGTTTAATTATTCAAATAATTATGAAAAAAATACTAGAAAACTCGTAAAGCACGACGATCAATCTCTTCAGGACTATAATAGCCGGTACTGATGCGTGTAAAATACTGATACGGATTTCGTGTCATCCATACATATTTCACTTGTCCTGACTGACTGACTGTTTTTGGAAAATCAACCCCTAAGGGGGTAAAGTGGGGGTTGCTGTGAAAATTTGCACTTAAATTTTTGGTACAAAATAAAAAAACACGTTTTCAGCGATTTTTTTAAAACGTCTCCTATGTAAAATAGGGGTGCAAGTTTGTTTGGAACTCCGTCAATTTTGAAGTAAGATTGTAAAAATTTCGTATTTGGCTTTTTGGTTTAAAATAAAGAAATATGTGTTTCAGTGTTTTAATCGAAAGTGTTTAAGGGGACAGCTATCCTTTTTAACTGCACATCCATCAGATGTTAAAAAAAGGTAGAGGATGACTCAGAATTAGCATCCAGTCATTACCCGCACTAGTACCAGGCTATCATAGATTACATAGAGGTTTTATTTATCGAACTGCCGCCGTCGCGTTTTCAGTCCACATGGCGGAGGTAGGCGTATACCGCCTGTGAAATCACCCCCATCCACAAATAACCCCCTCCCCCATCCCATTGGAATGGGATGGTTTATCGTACCGCCTTGGTGGAGTGAGTAACTGAAATTTGTTAATGTTGACCACCTTCACTTTATGCTACCCTGATACCTGGTTTTGTGATACAGGCGTCTTTTAAGCCAGAATATTTTTATGGGCGGCTTCAATTACATAATGATGTATGTACGACTTCTTTTATGATTTACTAGCTAACCGGCGCAACTTCGTTTGCGTTATTTTTCCCCATTTTTGGAACATTTTTCATTGATGCCCGTATCCGTAAACCTTCGTGGGCTCATGCACAACACTTTGCTGAATCATTGATCTTGATCTGAATCTTAAATGATCACATGATCAAATGCATAGTTTACGATACTATAAAGGACATACCGACAAACATTCATTTTTATATACAAGTGGAAAAAAAAAATGGGCCCTGGAGGGGTACTAACTAGCTTTAATTTGCTCATTTTACTGAAAGGAAATATTCCTTTATTTTTTAAAAGAAACAAAACTGCATTCAGTTGTTCAGGATAAAATATGTGTAATAAATATTTGGTCTTTAAAATAAAAAAATAAAAAACTATAATTTTATTTTATCATCAATACGAAAAACAACATGAAACATTTTTTTAACGTAGACGGATATTAAGAAGAGAAAAGAATTTTAATAATTTATCTGATAAAAAATTACTCCACTCCATTCGGATACATAAATTTAGTCTAGCCCTCTGCAAAGTGTTGTGCTGTATACTCCTAATAACATTTTCTATTGAACCCTTAGTTCTTGTACATTATAAAAAAGTAGTCCAGAGGCGTCAGGTCTGGACTTCTCGCAGGCATTTAATCGTCCCGTTTGTACCTATTCAGACATTAAAATTTTCGTTACGGTAAGCCCTGGAAATTCTGGTACTGTGGGCAGGTACACCGTTTTGTTGGAAAATTATATTATTTATTTCCTCCTTCTGTAGAAGGTTTAATTGATGTCCTTCATAAATGTGCACAAAACAACCATGTTGCTTCTGATTCCGCACCAAACATTATAGGAAAATCTGACCTGATTATTTCGCGAACACGGAATGGATTCTAACAGGACCAATAATGATTGTTATATCTGTTAAACATTTTATTATTACTGAAATTTGTTTCATCAGTCTATACAATGTAGTCTAAGAAAATTTGGATTGCGGGTAAATTCTGTTTGAATATTCTGACAGAACTCTAATCTTTTTTGACTCCTGCACGTAGTTTCTGCACCAATCGCCTATCACGAAAACCTTTGTACTGGTTTACTTCTCAAGGCATACTGCCAAACATTTTATACCTGCAGCCTTTGGGATAATCATACCCTACGAGCAGATAATACCCTGCGTGTTCAATACAATAATGCCTTCAGGATGTTGTTACGGCTACCACCGTACTGTAGTGCGTTAGGTATGTTCGCAGACACGCATACTGACGAATATTTTGCCATTATGAGAAAGAAAGTAGCGTCAATTATATGCAGAAAGTACGAATAGCATCCTGAAGGTATTAGCGAATAGGATGGATGGGCCTACAATGGGTAGGTTTATCAAATTACATGTTTATGAAGCTCGATAGATCACCTCAAAGTAGGTACAATTTAGATTTAGATAAGAGGTAATAAAAATACTAACATTATTATTACACTACGGACCTTTGTGTCTGGAAATAGAAAAAAATATTGTTATTATTTGTACTTTTTCAAAACACTACACTTCGTACACGAGTATGGCAGGTGCCTATCTCTTGAGCAGTACTCCTAGTAGAAGCTGTCGGGTAACACTCAAAGTATGTCAAAGCGTAACAATCAAAATTGGAAAAGTCTAGATTTTACTGCTGTGGGTGTTCTAAATTTTAGTTAGTTCTAAATATTCAAAAAAATTTTCACCATTCGCAACAAAACTTTTCTAGATGGTATTTGTCTATCTGGATACCTCTCACTGTAGAGCTAAATTGCAATTCTTGTTGTCTGAAAAGAAAGCTTCTAATAATGATTTATGGGACACAAAAGTTGGTTCCGAGTCTGGACCAAAACTATGTTTCGTATCGAAATCAAACTCATATGCTCTTGCACAGTAGATGTACATATTTATATTCTTTTCCTTAAACTATCGGTTCTAATATCTCCCATGCCAGAATCGAATGAAATCATTGAGTATATCTTTGAGATTTTCTGGGTGTACTTATTTTAAGTAATTTAATTTCACTTCACTTCATTCAGGCTTATCACAAGCAGTCATAAATAAAAATATAAAATAATTCATAAAAAAATATTAGTAGTTAATTATCTGACTTTGAATGCATTCAGTTTTACCCGACTACGTAAATAAGTGCCAGCCTTTGTGGCAAAGGAGCAGCGGAAACTGCCCCCTACATTCGACCACGTCGACATTACCAGACTGTTGAAGGACATGTTCCTGAAAACAAGCGTGGCCGAAGTGCAGACAAAGTTGGAGGTGTCGGAAAACACGATAGGTGAACTACGTGCCGTAGTAGTATTGTTACGCAACGCTATTTCTGTAAGCAGGTCACCCGACGCTTTCATAGTGAGCATCAGGCGCGATGCGCCAAATGCATCCGTCAGCAGTTTACAGTCGCCGAGGCAAGTTTCGTCACCGACTATACAAGTTGGAAACGATGCACCACGCACGTGCCGCCACCGTACGCCCTCAATTCCGGAAGAGGTGACGACGCACATTAGTCCGACACTGAATCGTCCTTATGCTGATATTGCTGCTAAGAAGAAACCTGCAGCAGTACAAATAAAGAATACCACTGAGAGAGTCCCCAGCCCCTGCTGCAGGGCAAATGGATGCAGAGGGCTTCATAAAAGTTGAATAGAAGAAAAAGAAGAAGCAATCCAACCAATACCATTGTGGTATCGGCGCGACGAGACCTGACATTTAAGTAATTTTTATAGGCATTTCTTGCCAAAGACTTTACAAATACAATAATTGCATTTTTGAAAGATAGAAAAATTTGTATCCAGACTCAGGAATCGAACCCGAGACTTCCGTAGCCAAACCGGGGCCAGAAGCGAACCACCTATCTGGACTATGTTACTACCGAGACTACTGAGACCTGACATGCTGCTGAGCCCCGAAATACCAACAACGCAGCTCTAAGTGTCTCGCCTGCATCACACCACGAAGGCAGAGGAGCTAGTGGAGAACCTCAGAATCAAAACGAAGTTGACCTTGAGGGTGAAGTCGCATCATGACGTCAACTTCAAATCCTTCATAGTACGAGTTCCCAGTGAACATCTGTCCATCTTTATGATGAGGACTTCTGGCCGAAGGGTGTCGCGTACCCACGTTTTCGTGGAGGGGTTACGTGACACCACGCAGCGGAACACAATGCCGCCGTCGTCTCGGTGTCGTGTAAAGTGATAATTTAATTTTAAATATTAAATAACTTATATATTAGTTTATTAAGATATCTTTTTTTATGTGTGTATTTTTATGATATCGGCCTTTGTAGCCTGAAATAAATGGTTATTATCATTATTAAACTGATAAGCGTGAATTATTTGTAGAGGCCTCGGTCGTATCTACAAGGGGCTAGCACAGTCAGGTTCCTGGGGTTGCTTTGACGAGTTCAACCGCATTGAACTACCAGTTCTCTCAGTAGCCGCGCAGCAGGTGGCTGTAGTGTTGGCAGCTAAGAAAGAGAAGAAAAAAAGTTTTGTGTTTACTGATGGAGATATTTCTGAAATGTGTCCAGAGTTTGGGATCTTTATTACTATGGTGAGTTTAGTAACAAGATAAGTTTAAAAAGGATTGTAGTATTCTGTAAATAAGAAGTCTCTAGATGGTTTATTAGATTGACGTAATAATTTCTTGTTCAAGATTCTTATTCAATTGAAAAGTCACATTTGTCGTTGCAAAAGTGAGAGCAAATAAAATAATTTTATAGATGGCATGAAGAAAGAAACTATGCTTAATCTAATAAATACAAGTAAGATTAGTACTTTAACATAAGTGTATAAAGCGTTTTATACGTTGTGTTATATTATATGACTTATGACGAAACGGGGAAAGTAGGTGCGCTTAGGGTGATAAATAATGTTTGTGTGTTCGTTTACTTGTGATCCCCGCCTCTCTCTCTCTCTCTCTCTCTCTCTCTCTCTCTCTCTCTCTCTCTCTCTCTCTCTGTGTGTGTGTGTGTGTGTGTGTTTTTGCACAAGTGACAAAAATCCAACAAAACGAGATCAACGCAGGATCGACGAATTCGTCCAAAAAAATTAAATAGGTACTTTTTAAATTAAGGTAAAGGCACCTAATTCCGCGCTGTTTTTAACATAACACGAAAGAACATTATAAATTAAGTATTTATCGGACCTTTGTGTACAATTTTATATTTTTATCAGAAGTGTTAGCTATCAAATTTTTGAAAAATATTTGCAGTTTGTCAGTAGAAGGTTATTGAAACTGATAAAATAAATAAAAATATAAAAAAGTCCGAGGCACCTTATTCCGATTTAAAAATCGTAATTCCGATGCATTTGGTTCCTAATTCCGAGTATAAAAATAGAAAGGGAACTATGTAGGGAGAATTATACATGATGTTTAAAAGTCAAATCTGTTTATTTTTTATATTAAATCAATTCTGTTTTTGTTTATTCTAGTTTTATTCTAAACCCTGTTTTTTATTAATATTATTCCTTAATCTTATAAAAATATAAAAATGAATTAACAATATCAACATTAAAATCTAATTGTTGCATTACAAAAATAATTACATTATTTTTGTACTTACAAGTTAAAAGTATAACAATTGCTATAATCATATCAAAATTAGAGCCTTTTACGAGATCCAAATTTGTTTATTTTTTATATGAAATCAGTTCTTTTTTTTGTTTATTCTAGTTTTATTTAGTTTTATTCTAATATTATTCCTTAATCTTATACAAATATAAAAATGAATTAACAACATCAACATTAAAATCTAATTGTTGCATTACAAAAATAATGTAAAACTTAAAAGTATAACAATTGCTATAATCATATCAAAATTAGAGCCTATTACGAGATCCAAATTTGTTTATTTTTTATATGAAATCAGTTCTTTTTTTTGTTTATTCTAGTTTTATTCTAAACCCTGTTTTTTATTAATATTATTCCTTAATCTTCTAAAAATGAATTAACAAAATCGACATTAAAATCTAATTGTATCATTACAAAAATAATGTAAAACTTAAAAGTATAACAATTGCTATAATCATTATCAAAATTAGATCGTATTACGAGATCAGAAACAATTCTTAGGAACTAAAGTTCAACAATGTAGTAAAATAACATAATTAATAATATCTAAAACAGGAATACATGGCACATCACATTGAACTATCTGATGTTGATTCACCGAACAACGTTGTGTAAGTTTTCTTAACCCTATTAGCCGTTTTATTTCTCATGGTCAACGTAAAGTCTTCATCGTTGCTGGATGATTCAGAGTTTAATGAAAATGGATTATTTCTTCGATGTCGTAAGTCTATATGTATATTGTCGTCTTCTATATTTCCCTCAGTTTCTTGTCTTTCATTTATTTTGTCCAGGTTGTTTGTCTTTCGTACTGTTTTCCTCTTCTGTATGGTTTTATTTTTTTTAGATTTCCTTTCTTCTTGTTTTTTTAATCTATCTGCTCGTCTCTTAAGAATGCCCTCCGCTTTTTCCTCCTTTTCTTTTGCTATTCTACGTTGATATTCTATAAAGTCGTCAGCAGTTGCCACCGTTGGTGTTTGTTTTTTAGTTTTTCTAGTCATTGTTTTCTTTGGAGATTGTGGAAAATAAAACGCTGTTTTGAACATACATACATATCAACCCATAAGATGGCCCACTGCTGGGCACGGGTCTCCCCAGTAGAACCTACTAGTATGTAGATCCTGGGGGTAATTGCCATAATCGCCACGCTTGGCGAGCGGGTTGGCGATCGCAGTAAGGCTTTAAGTACGCAGAGGACGCTGCTGCCCGTCCTCCGGGGTGAAATCCCTTAGTCGCCTTGACGACACCCACGGGTAGAGATGGGGTGGTACTATTCTTAAGCCGGCACCACACGGCATTTGAACGGAGTAGGAAAATTTGGTTTCTTGTTAGGTGTACTTTTAACTGCTATTATATTATTTGTACTTTGGTTGGCGTTATTAGTGTTATCAGCAGGGTGAAAAATATCCAGCGTTGGATCACTGCTTGACTGCCGTGACATTGGTGGTGATGATTGAAAATTTTGAGTTCTTGAACAGCAAGGTTGCGGCACATCTTCAGTTATATGCCCAAGTGATTCTATTTGCAAAATAGAATCAGATGAATATCGTCTTGAATGATTATTTCCTGGTGTCAATGTCTGATCCATATCAAGTTGGGGAATATCATGGCTCATGATTGATCTAGGACTTAGACTCAAAGGAAGTATTTGAGTTCTTGAACAAGGTTGAGGCTCATCTTCAGTTATATTATGACCAAGTGAGGTTTCTATTTGCAAAATAGAATCAGAAGAATATCGCCTTGAATGGTTATTTCCTGGTGTCAATGTCTGATCCATATCAAGTTGGGGAATATCGTGGCTCATGATTGATCTAGAACTTAGGCTCAAAGGAAGTATGATACTACCGTTTGGACCTATTTCTATATTCGAAACAACATCTGATATATCACAATCACGTATGTTGTTCGCAATTGTAGTATCGTTGAAGATAGGAGGAGGTTCTTCTTGTTGTATTTTCTTCCAAAACCCAAATAAACATCTATACTTTTCCTCACCTTCCCACTCATTTCCAGATTTGACAAATAGTTGAAGAACTTCTGGGGCCAGTCGTTGCTCAAACTCCTCAAAAAAACTATTCTTTTCCTTTGTATATAACTGGTCCTGTGAATTAATAGCAGTGGCTTCCCGTGAGTCCCGTGGCATTACCTTTGAGAAGTCAATATTATTGGCGTCAAATGGAAAGATTCCAGCGCTTCTAAAGCTATTTTTTATTGTATCTACTTTAATACTTATATCGAAACATTTTTTTACTTCGATGGCGAAATCTGTACGTTTTAATTTGGCATAATTATTATTTACTCTGAAGTCGTGTACTACGTTTTTCCATGTACCCTTAACAGGTCGAAAAACTCCAACGTCAAGTGGTTGAAGAAGGTGTGTCGAATTTGGTAATAACGCAACTAGTATGATTCCCTTTTCTTTGCAAAAAAGACTTAATGGCAACGAAATGTGTGAGGTATGTCCATCCATGAACAGGGCAATTGGCAGTGTTATTTTATTTTCTAGTAACCACTTGTAAAATACATTTGCGACATATTCATAAAAAGCCTCCATATTCATCCACCCTGATTCCGTACATCCTATACCCCACGTTGGTGGCACCGTCAGAGGCAAGTTTTTAGGCAGGCGTTTGTATGGATACAATACCATAGGTGGAGCTATTTTACCTCCAGCAGACACATTGACTAAAACTGTTAGGCACTCTTTCTCATCATTAGCAACTCTATTGTACACACGCTTGCTGCCCTTTTTTACTAAGACATCTTTTTCTTTGGGGCAGAGAAAAAAGGCCGTTTCGTCACAGTTATACACTCTTGATTCATCCTCAAGCACACCTAATAAATTATTAGTTTCAAAATAACTTTTGACTCTATCAAACCAGTTGCGCACATCTTGTTCATTAATTTTGTTTCGATGAGTTGGTAAAGTTTGTGCTACTCTCTTTGCTACAGTTGGGTGTCTTGACAAAAAATTGGCAAGCCAGTGCTTACCAGGCATACCATCTTTGAAAGTATTTGGACGGTTTAAATTTTCAACTAGCTTTGCCACTCCTTGCTTCAACTGCTCTTTAGAAACTGGGAAACCATGTTTTCCTAGATAATGGATCCAGTCAACAATTTTTGTTTCCTCCGATTTTGAGAGTACCGTTTTGCGACCGGCTATATGGCCACTATATTTTTGGTCACGTTTGTCTCTCAATGTCGTTTCTGGAATGTTGTATTCTCGGGAAGCCTTATAGACGCTACTGCCATTATTAATAGCAATAAGCGCACTTTCAAGATCCTCGACCGTATATTTCTTTTTTGCGTTCATTATCCTACAACAACACAAGTAAGTTAATGTAAGTAGTACCAGGTAATAATTATTTTTACCTGTGCTACGACCCGTAGTAGCACCGGTAAAAAGGGAAAATACCTAATATGAATATTCTTAAGAGTCTTCTAAAGTCATTTTCTTTAATATACTTAATAAAATAAATAAAATACATGCAATTAAAAAAAAACTAAACGTAATAAAAATAATTTTATTATATTTTTTTACAAACACACACTCCAATTTTATGTATTTGTATAGATGATTAGTATTCTTTCAGTTACTAAACGCGTACTAAGCACATAAAATAATGAACACTCTGTATTTAAACAGGGTCAATACTCTCTATGTACGGGGTCAAAACTTCGGAATTAGGTTCTCATTTAATCTTATTCCGACGTAAATACATCGAAATTAGGTACTCATGTAACCTTATTCCGACGTAAATACATCGGAATAGCGTTTTATGATGCTAAATCAAAGTTTCTAATTCCGAGTACTAAAAAGTAAAAGATTTTTTAATATTATGCAAATAAAATAATGTATACTTAGTTACAATATGAAAGGAAAACAAAAAAGTACATACATATAATAACAGAACACTTATAAAACCTAATGTCTTCACTAAAATCTTCTATACAACGTATTAATAAAGTACCTGTACAAACAATTTTTGACCTGCTATAATTAGTAAATGCGACGCCACGGTGTACCTCGGAAATAGATTATTAAATGTATGAGTTATTCATTAAGTCAGAACTAACACATTAAAGTTTATAATCATAAAACAGACACCAAAATTTAAAAAAAACTAAATGTCTTTAAATTTGTTTTTCCGTGGTATACATCGGCTTTTAGGAACACACTAAAATATTTTGCATCTAATGCCGCGGTATTTTAAACACTTATTTTCTTGCTAATTTGCAAATAAAATACTCAAATCTTAAGTGTTTTCGATAAAAAATATTATCCTTTCAATATTTCAACCTAAACGAAAACTCGCGTTGTATAAAATTATTACGTAAAACACTATTTGGCAAATCGTAATACTCACGTGCATAAGGTCCCAAATGTATGAAGTGTGCTTTCGACGCCGCTCCCCGCGGCAAAATGACCGATTATTTTACAGTGTGACCATACTAAACTCTCCTTTGTTTATATAAATATGAACAGATAATTATTAATTCATTATTTTATCATGCAGACCATAAATAACTAGTAAATTGCTTTAAAAAACTGTTTTTCTAAATACATCGGAATATGATGCCATTTTTAGAACCCCTCGGAATAAGGTGCCTTTACCTTATAGCTTTTTTTTGGAAAATATACGTATTCAACATGTTTAATTCGAACGGACATGGTTGTTGAAAGATACTGTATTTAATTGAAAAACACAACACTTTATGGAAAGTGCATTAATCTTTGGTGCATTTTTATCGCCAGTTGCGACCCCACAAACTCACGAGCCCACGAGCTCAGAACATTCAAAAAATTTAATTGCGTGCTCTGACTTTTGCGAACTAAGTTAATAAAAAATCAATAGACTACAAAACTTGATGAAAAAGGGTTGTTCTGAAATAAGTTATGTTAGAGAAAGAATTACTTTGCCTTAAACTCGTATATCCTTTTTTAAGGTGATTGCTGTCATCAGATCATTAACAAGAAAATAATATTTCATTTGCAGAATCCCGGATACGCTGGTCGCAAGGAGCTTCCGGAAAATTTGAAAATTCAATTCCGAACCGTAGCAATGATGGTGCCAGACAGACAGATCATTATCAGAGTGAAACTGGCGTCCTGTGGCTTTCTGGAAAACATCACTCTTGCGAGAAAGTTTTACACTCTGTACAAGCTTTGTGAGGAGCAATTGACTAAACAGGTTAGTTGGTTTGAAAGCATTAAATGACTGGACCAAGGGATGCCTCCCTCACTACATAACTTCACATAAAAACTTGTTAGTTGTTATACAGGCAACTAGTTTTACGTGTGGCAGTAAACAGAAAATAGCATTATTTTAAACAGTCATATAGAAATATACCTATATAGCTTGATAAAATGTATAGGCTACTTCTTTTATTGTTTACAAAAATAAAGTACCTAACTGATTATAGCCTCTTATTAAATTTTATTTTATTAGGTGAATCCAAAAGACACAGTCCATTGTATATGTTGCTGAATAATCTACATCATGGTGATAGTGGTCAATTCAGGATTACTCTTCTACTCCCCCCAAACAAGTGTATCTATAAATTTAATAATGTATACATGTGAATTAGTCAAATCGTCAAATCTTCTTTATACCAGCAATACCACAGAATACCGTACAGAACAAAAGCTTCATACAAAATGCTCTTAACGCACGCACACATAGATATCGTCACAGAAGCGGAGAATCGGAACAAGACGGACCAGTAGGCCTACTCTGTTTCATTTAATCGAAATTCATGAATTTTCGATTCCGAAGCTTACAGGGACTATTCTAATTAATTTTTGGAACCAGGAGTTCGAACTAATGCACGATTTTCTGGAACAAGTGGATTAAATAGATGTTCCTGGTTAAAACTTGATTTTCATTGAATTATAGTAGGCCTCCAGAGATGCGCTGCTGATGGTCGATTTGTGCGTGCGTGTGTGTGAGTTTAGATATAAAAGTCGTGGTACACACATGAGTGTTCTTTATGTACTTTATTTATTTTGTGGCAATAATGATGACGTAAATTTACTCTATGATTTTTGTACAGAAAAAAGTTTGCTTGTTGAAATGGTTCCATTAGTATTTACTATTTTATCTTACAGGTTCATTATGATTTCGGACTTCGGAATATTTTATCCGTTCTTAGAACATTAGGCGCAGTAAAACGCGTTAACTCAAAAGACAATGAAAGCACAATAGTGATGAGAGTACTACGGGACATGAACCTTTCTAAACTCATAGATGAAGATGAACCACTGTTTATATCTCTTGTGGCCGATTTGTTCCCGAACCAGGCGTTAGACAAAACCACCTATATGGACTTAGAAGAAGCTATAAAGAAAGAAATTGATAAAATTGGGTTGATTAGTCATCCGCCTTGGGTACTCAAGATTATACAGGTAAATCGGCGCACCATTCACAATAAGTACTTTCATGGAATAGTCGACTTTTATTTCTTATGACTTATATCTTGCCTTAATTTAGTATTATTGTGATTTATATTAGTCTATTTTTTTTCTATAAAGCTGTGTCATAAAAGGTTGTAGTAACTTCTCCTTTAAAAATTTACTAAAATTCAAGTTATTATTTATTTACTTATTTTATTTGGTTTTTAGAAAACTTACAGACACAGCTAACATGTTTAACAATATTGATAAGTAACATAAAATAAGGCCAATTACGTTTTCACATACCAAAACTCCACAATTATAATATAATAACGCCGTTCCGTAAAGGCTTATCTACATAAGATCTGGATTATCTCCAAAATCAATTTTCTTATTATTGGCAACCTGGATAAAGGCAATAAATGCATGGCTGCCTTCTAGACTTAAAAAGGCATTCGACACCGTCTCTGTTCTCATCGTTGTAAACAAGCTAGAAAAAATAGGTATACGTGGTACTTTCTTTTCACTCTTCAAAAATAATTTAACGGAACGACAACATAAAGTTAAAATTGATAAATACATCAGTAAAGCTGAAAATGTCCCTTATGGGGTGCCGCGAGGCAGTGTCATCGGCTGCACCCTCTGTTTAACATACATTCTCCTTCTACATATCTCCAAATTACTTACTTAGGAGCTCATGGCAAGATGTGCAAGAACCTGCCGAAGCAGGACTGGCCAAGTTTAATACATGGTTAAATGGCAACCTCCTGACAGTCTTTGCTAACTTATTGTATACCAGCATGGGGAGGAGCAAGCAGGACTCAATTTATAGAGCTCGAAAAAGCTCAACGATAAGAAACCATACCGTTTCCCCACCACCTATTTAAACAAACTTAGTAACATACTTACCGTTAGGCAATTATATGTCTTACAAACGATGCTTAAGGTTCATTAAAAACTTAACTTTGACGCTAAAATTCTTAAAAGGCGCATAAATCATATTGTCGCTCCTACCAACATTGTCAGTACAACATTTGCTAGAAGACAATCATCATATTTATACAACAAAATCAATCAAATCTTACACATAAACTCAACTGAAGACAAGATGACCTTCTACGATTGCAAAAAAGCCGTGGTGTCCTGGCTTAAACAAATGAATTACAATAATACTGAAGGAAAATATATATATTACGGGTCTTAATCGCGTGAATAATTTAAGGTAAAATACCTTGTTTATTGCCCGACGTTTCGACCGTATTGCAACGGCCGTGGTCACGGGTAGACACGCGATTAGGACCCGTAATATATATATTTTCATAATGTGTACAAATCGCGAATCGTTTATAGTATCATATACAGGGTGCCGATTTAATCAGTTGAATCCTTGCAGGGGGTGATCAGACCATGTTACCGAAAGATTTTTTTGAAAAAAGAAACAAATTAAACCTTCATTTATTTTAAAAAAATGTTAATCAAAATTTAAATGCGAAGATACACACTTCAACTCGCGACAACGGTTAATTAAAACTAAGTGTGACCTTGCACTCTACCGAGCGAAAAGAGTTGTTATTTATCAACATAATACCACCAAACAAAGTGGTGTCCCGTGTGGGATCACCTACGACAAATAAAAAATTGGGGTACTTTTTCAAATGCAAGGTTTCGACTGACTCAATCGGCGTCCTGATTTGCATTTTAACTTTATTTTATATTTCTCATTTATATATTATACTATTATATGACTGTGAGTGATTTTTCTTTTGTTTTTTATTTGTTTAGTTTCATTAAACAGACATTTACCTATCTACACTATGTAATGCATAATCAGAAGAGAATCAAAAGATTTCTTAACACAAGTATTGTTTACTTAAAAGTTTACTTGACTAAGGTTACAATAATTTACACTTATGAGCTGTTGACCTTCAAACTAAGTTTAACACTAGTTGAAGTTAGTTTGGGATCAGATGACGTTGTGTGAGTTGTGATTATTATTATTATATAACTGTGACTCTGAGTCTATGTGTGTGTGTGTGTGTGTGTGTGTGTGTGCGTGCGTGCGTGCGTGCGTGTGTGTGTGTGTGTGTGTGTGTGCGCGTGCATGTGTATTGTGTAGGTATGTGTTCTCAGTTTGCATGTCATGAAGGACTCACGAACGAAAATATCTCTGTCTCTTGATAACCCAATTCTAGTAGCCATTGCATGACTACATTAGATATCATATCTTATTAAGTATAAACATAAATTGTTTATACTTAATAAGATATTATATCTTATTATTAAGTGACATATTGCTACATGTGCTGGTCACAAAACTATAATTTTCCAATGGGATTGAAACATGGACAAGCAAGATGACGTTCAGTACAAACAATATAGTACAAAGTAGAGAGTAGCAGTTGGAAATCTTCGAGGTTTAGAGGTCATTACCTTGAGTACAGATCTCTGACCGCGTTCTAATTTGATCATGTCTTAGGACATCCACCCCGTGCACCAGACTGACATAGGGAGAAGTAAATTGTTTTAGCCGTTTTAAAGTCAGCCATATTCTATTTTTTTTTTAAATAAATATTAATTTTCTGACTTTGGAAGCTAGAAAGTCTATACGTGGAGACCAGCATGCAAGGAGTATCCCAATAACTGCTTTGTAAATTTACTCGTAAGAAAACGTAAATAAAATAAAATTATTATTAAAATAAGATTAAATATTGTTTTTGTAGAATGTTGTGAATCAAGCCCATTATTTTTCTAATAGCTTTACGAAACTCAACGAGTTCGTCATGGGATTATGACGCTAGGACCACCGGGTGCCGGCAAAACTGCTTGCATACACACACTCATGAATGCACTTACAGAAACTGAGAACCCTCATCGGTAAGGAAAAAGTTTACAAATCTAATCAAAATAACTGTGAAAATGACTACTGAAATAACTTAATTTTTCAGAGAAATGAGAATGAATCCAAAAGCAATAACTGCAGCTCAGATGTTCGGGCGATTGGATGTGGCAACTAACGATTGGACCGACGGTATATTTTCTGCCTTGTGGCGTAAAACACTCAAAATAAAAACTGGAGAACATATTTGGCTAGTGCTTGACGGACCAGTAGATAGTATCTGGATTGAGAATTTGAATTCAGTACTGGATGATAATAAAACTTTGACTCTAGCCAATGGCGATCGTTTGACTATGTCTCCTACTTCAAAGATTATATTCGAACCAGAAAATATTGATAACGCTTCACCTGCTACCGTGTCTCGTAACGGAATGGTGTACATGAGTTCTTCTGGACTGAATTGGGATCCAGGTAATAGAAGTTTGTAATTGTATATCAGGACAACTAGCCATTGTCGGGTTCCTGAAGTAATCAAAATACTGTTAGGGCAAAAAAAAACAATCACCAACATAATGTTTATGTTGATATCGGTATTCACATATTTTCTGAGAAAACTTATTGAAAACATTATTATTATTAAGCCATTGTTACTGAAAACTATAATTTAATACCAAAAGTTACTAAAAAGTAACACATCTGGTTTTCCGGATAAGTGATCAGCGTATTCTGGGACACATAGGCCTCTTCCAGCCGCTGCCATTCCTTTCTGTCTTTAGTTTTCCTCATCCAAATAACTTATCTGACTTTCCATCCCTCTTTTTGCATGTCTGCCTCTTTTTCTTTTACCATCGAGTGGTTGCCATTCTGTTATAAGTGTTGTCCACTTTTTCTACTGTCTCTTGTCATGTGACCCGCCCATCGGCATTTTAGTTATCTTACTATCTTTATTGTATCTGCCACCTTAGTTCTGGATCGTCTATCATCTGCTTTCATGCGGTCTTTTAATGTAACACCTATCATGCTCCTTTCTATTCGCCTCTGACATGTTCTCGATTTGTCTTTTTAGTGCCTAGTGCATACCTTTTTCTTAGTACATATAGAAGACTTATGTGTGCTCAATTAGTTATAGAAATAGGGCTCTAATTTATTACTGTTATGGTTCAATACGCAGTACCATAGGCTGAGCACGTAAGTGTAATGATATAATATTGTGTTGGATGTTAATACGCATCGACACTGTAAAAGTTGGAAAACATGGTTAGCACACTGAGACCTATGGCTCTCAAACTTCAAATTAAAATACAAATTAAAGTGGTTAGATAAATGACATAAATATGTCCATGTATTTATGAATCTGTTCCAATAAATTGATTTTGATTTTTTCTAAGTCCTTTTTCAATTTCACTAAGATTACATGAGTCGTAATCCCTACATATAATATCTTTTTGCATTTGCCGCTGCTTTTTTTTCTTTGGATATGAGTATCTTATTATGCATAGTTAAATGATTGTTAATGTAAATCTTGTTGTTGCCCGACAGTAGCATTCGGCTTGATGTTAACGGATTTGTTTTCGATGCGTGTCTGGCAAAAAGGAGCCAGAACATCCTCTTTTACGAAACGGCTTAGGACACATATTATGATCAGCTTGATGTGGTCTTTTTCACGCGTAGGTACTCGAGTAATAAAATTGATTTGTGTTTTAACGATCAAGTATTTTATACAAGACCCAAAATAAAAGATACAATTTCGAATAAGTTATCACCATCTCTCTGTGGCATACCTTTTATCTCCAAGTTATATATGTTGATTGAAATTAGATTCATGCTCCAGTTTATCAATACGAGCCTTAATCGACACAATTTAATATTAAGCTTTTTCCACATGTTCTAGACGTAATTCCACCGTTGCTTACGGTCTCCCAACCTCCAGTAATCCGATCGGTGACTTCATCACCAGTGATCATGTAGATTTTGGTTGCAGGCAGTGTAATGTGCACCGTCTGATATTAACTCGTAACAGGCACCGCAAATGATTGTAGGTATCCATCATAAACACAAAATTACTTTGGAAACCTCTGGATTTACAGATTAGCGCAACAAGTGCCGGTTGGACACTCTGAGCGTACTCGAAATTATTATTATACAATTTATATAGTCTGTTTTGGATAAATACTTTAATATGAAGACATCCACATTTTTAGACAAATACATTATTTTTTGTAATTTTGCAGTATTGCGTGCCTGGCTGAGAACGCGATCACCACGTGAAATAGAAGTCTTCACTCCACTATTTGAACAGACGTTTCCAGTCATCTATACCTGGTGCACTCAAAATCTCGTATTCAGTATGCGAGTCCTTCAGAGCAATATTATATTCCAAATGTTAAATCTTTTAGAAGGATTAGTTCCACCACAAGTAGTGGAACCTGAAGACCCATCTGCCAGCAAATCTGTAAACGGTGACATAGACGATGAGGAGGAAAAAGAAAAGGTGGAAGAAGTAATAATTTTTACTCACGAGCATCTCCATAAGATCTACATATTTAGTCTAGTGTGGGGATTTGGGTCATTACTGGAGACCGCAGATAGAAATCGATTTGACACTTATCTTAAAAAAACTTTCAGTGAATCTTTAGATTTTCCAAAACACCCGAACAACAAGCCCACCATAGTGTTCGATTTTTACGTCAAACACCCTGGCAAGTGGGAACTTTGGGACGATCTGATGATGCATTACCAATATCCTGATACGGCTACTCCTGATTACGCAAGTATATTAGTCCCTATCGTAGACAATGTAAGAATTAACTATCTAATCCATTGCATCGCTAAACAAGCAAAGGCAGTACTGCTTCTTGGAGAACAGGGCTCAGCGAAAACTGTAATGATGAAGGCCTACATGAAGAATACAAACCCAGAACAATTTATAGGTCGTTCATTCAATTTCTCCTCAGCGACTAGCCCATACCAATTTCAGAAGACTATAGAAAGTTATGTCGAAAAACGTAGTGGAATGACATTTGGACCTCCAGGTGGCAAAAAAATGCTTGTCTTCATTGATGATATAAATCTACCACAGATTAACGAATGGGGTGATCAAATAACCAACGAAATTGTAAGACAGACTATGAGTATGGGAGGATTTTACAGCCTTGAGAAACCTGGTGACTTTACAACAGTTGTTGATATTTTATTCCTCGCTGCTATGGGACAACCTGGTTAGTAATATTTACAATCAATGTTATTCGTTTTTATTGGCAAAAACGGAACCCTTATAGTTTCGTCATGTCTGTCTGTCTTTCTGTCTGTCTGTTCGTCCGTATGTCACAGGCATCTTACTCAAAGACTACTCAATGAATATCGATGAAATTTGGTGAAAAGGTGTCTTGTAGTAGCCGCTAATACTTTAAACTAAAATTATCTCGAACATGATCGGTTTCACCGTCATTGAGTTATTGCCGAGAAACTGAATTTCATAACAAAAAGGGCGTAAGTGCCATGAACATACGTTCTTCTGCTGATGCAATTATTCAAGGCTGCGGAACCTTACATTAAGCATGGTCCGACATGCTCTTGCCCGTTTTTTATGAATAACGTTGTTAACAAATTAATATTCGTTTACAGGTGGTGGCAGAAATGATATCCCCGCACGATTGAAGCGGTTATTTTCTATATTTAATTGTCCTCTGCCCAATAACGATTCAATAGATAAGATTTTTAAAGTTATAGGAGAGGGACATTATAACACTAAACGAGGATTCACTGCGGAGGTTAGATCTCTTATAAAAAAGATGATTCCTTTGACAAGGGAACTATGGGCAAAAACAAGAGCTAATTTATTGCCTACTCCAGCAAAATTTCATTATGTTTTTTCTTTGAGAGATCTTTCGAGGCTCTGGCAAGGAATGGTAGGGACTCTGCCTACTGTTATTGAATCTGAGAGATGTATGATGTTATTGTGGAAACATGAGTGTTCCAGAGTATTTTCTGATCGATTCACCTACCAAGTAGATAAGGATTGGTTTGATAAAGCTATGTACGATATCACTGAGCAATTATTAGGTGTGGAATACAAAAAGATGATGGATAAGGATCCTGTCTTTGTTGATTTTATGAGGTAAATAAAGATTTATTTATTTGTTTTCTCTTCGGAAAGCATACAGTGTAATATAATTTTAATATTGATATAATCACACCTGTGGGCCATAGGCCGTCTTAGTGGATACCACAACCGTGCCAGCTATTCTTTCGTAAAATAGTGATGTGAACACATCACTGTGTTTTGGTTGAAGGGCACTGTAGCAAGTGTAATTACTGGTCAAATTAGACTTTTGAACTAATATCTCAAATGCGTAGGATGGTGGCATTCCGATCTTTGCCAAAAAAAATATTTCGGTGACACTGATACTGTTATGGGCTAGCGTGACACTTACCATCAGGCATGAAATGAAGAGACGTGCGTCTATTCAAAGCTAAAGCTTTCATAAATGCATAAGTATCATGGAATATATTAAATTATATCTTATTTATTATATACACTCAATTTTATTACAGGGACGCCCCAGAACCGACCGGTGAAGAAGGTGAAGACACCGATATGGAACTGCCCAAAGTGTACGAACCAGTGTTTGATTACTCTGAGTTACGCGAACGATTAGATATGTTCCTTGCACAATTCAATGAGATGGTACGGGGTTCCGGGATGGATTTAGTATTTTTCCCCGACGCTATGCTTCATCTGGTGAAAATATCCAGAGTCATTCGACACCCAAGAGGAAATGTCATGCTAGTTGGTGTCGGTGGCTCAGGAAAACAGTCACTGACTAAATTGTCCACGTTTATAGCCGGTTATCGCTCCTTTCAAATCGCTTTAACCAGGTCATATAACGTCGGCAACTTTCTTGAAGATCTCAAGTTACTTTATAGATCGTGTGGTGTCCAAGGGAAAGGAACGACATTCATATTTACTGATCTTGATATCAAAGAGGAGGGCTTCTTGGAATACCTTAACAATATTCTATCGTCTGGAGTAATATCAAATCTGTTCACTAAAGATGAACAACAAGAAATTATATCAGAGCTAACACCAATCATGAAGCGTGAGAACCAAAAACGAACTTTGACAAATGAATTGGTGATGGAATATTTTTTGAACAGAACTTGTCAGTATCTACATGTTGTTTTGTGTTTCTCACCAGTAAGTAAATACTTGGTCAATTTTCAAATTTATTTATATACATATAAACTATACACTGATTCAGCTCCCTGCCTAATATGATTAAATAACATAGTCCTAATAAAATGTTATAAATCTTTGATTTCGAATATTACATTTTATATTACAATATTTTGTTGTATTTCAGGTAAGCGAAGCTTTTAGGTACCGGGCGATGAGATTCCCAGCACTAATATCCGGGTGTACCATAGATTGGTTCCAGCCCTGGCCTAAGGATGCCCTCGTTGCTGTTGCAGATCATTTCTTATCAGAATTTGAAATTGAATGTACCAAAGAAGTTAAAAAAGAATTAGTCACAGTATTAGGCACTATGCAAGATGTCGTGTCTCAAGTATCGCAAGAATATTTCCAAAGATTTCGTCGTTCATCACACGTAACACCTAAATCATATTTAAACTTTATCGGTGGCTATAAAACTATATACCAGATGAAGCAAAAGGAACTTGGTGATGGTGCAATTCGAATGGACACAGGCTTGGAGAAACTTCGCGAAGCATCGATATCTGTGGAAGTCCTTAAGAAAGATTTAGCTGTTATGGAACAGGATTTGGCTTTGGCTTCCGAAAAAGCAGATAGGGTGCTGACCGAAGTGACAGAAAGAGCTATGCAGGCGGAAATAGTTAAGAACCAAGTTCAAATTGTAAAAGAAAAAGCAGAGGCCCTTGTAGCTTATATTGCTGAAGAAAAGGAAAAGGCTGAGCTAAAACTGGAAGCTGCTAAACCGGCTTTAGAAGAAGCTGAATCTGCTCTAAATACTATTAAGCCAGCCCATATAGCTACTGTTAGAAAATTAGGTAGACCGCCACATCTCATTATGAGGATTATGGATTGCGTACTAATCCTTTTCCAGAGAAGATTACATTCAGTTATATCAGACACAGCTGCCCCTTGTCCGAAGCCATCATGGGCGGAATCACTAAAGGTAAGTTAGTAACGCGATCTAAATTAAGATTCTTCAACCTTAATTGTAATTGTAAAATATCTTTTGTGTAACCAATATTCATTTTTCATATTTTTAGATGATGGCAAGTACTACATTTTTGTTACAACTTCAAAACTATCCAAAAGATATTATCAATAATGAGATGGTGGAACATTTAGTCCCTTATTTCGAAATGGAAGATTACAACATGGATACAGCCAAGCGAGTCTGCGGTGACGTCGCTGGTCTACTGTCATGGACTAAGGCAATGGCATTCTTCCATAGCGTCAACAAAGAAGTACTGCCTCTAAAAGCTAACTTGCTGTTACAAGAAGCTAGATTGAAGGTACCTACTAAAGGCGTCAAAGTAATAAATAAATTTAATCTTTTATGTTTTGAAATAGTCTGAATATTTAGTTTTTTGCTAGGTTGCCATGGACGATTTAGCATCTGCAGAAAGACAGTTAGAGGAACGAGAGATGTCTTTGCGAAAGGTTAAGGAGCAATACGAATCTGCAGTTTCGGAAAAACAACAGTTGACAGATGCTGCTAATGTCTGTTTAAGAAAAATGACAGCAGCAACTGCTCTTATTAACGGTTTAGGAGGTGAAAAGATCAGATGGACACAGCAAAGTAAAGATTTTAAAGAACAGCTAGGTAGATTAGTCGGTGATGTTGTTTTAGCGACAGGATTTCTGTCTTATTGTGGCCCTTACAACCAAGAATTTAGAAATAGTCTTTTCAATACATGGATGGGAATTTTGACGAGCAAGCAAATACCTGTAACACAAGACCTAAACATAACAAACATGTTAATAGAAAGTGCGACTATTTCAGAATGGACTTTACAGGGTCTTCCAAATGACGAACTATCCGTTCAAAACGCTTTAATTGTTACCAAATCTAGTTCTTACCCGCTTTTGGTAGATCCACAGAGTCAAGGAAAAAATTGGATAAAAAATAAGGAAAGCTCAAATGAGTTGCAGATAACATCTTTAAATCACAAATATTTTAGAACCCATTTAGAAGATAGTTTATCTCTCGGCAGACCCCTTCTAATAGAAGACGTTGGAGTAGAATTAGATCCTGTTATAGACAATGTGCTTGAAAAGAACTTTATCAAATCGGGTTCCATAGAAAAAGTTATAGTAGGCGACAAGGAATGTGACGTGATGCCTGGATTCATGTTATATATTACAACTAAACTTCCAAATCCTGCGTATTCCCCCGAAGTAAGTGCTAAAACGTCAATAATTGATTTTACTGTTACTATGCAAGGTCTAGAGGACCAATTGCTAGGCAGAGTAATATTGATGGAGAAATCGGACTTGGAAGAAGAAAGAGTAGCATTATTTGAGTCCGTTATGAAGAATCAGAGAAGTATGAAAGAATTAGAAAGTAATTTACTTTGTCGCTTAACTTCTTCAGAAGGTTCTTTAGTAGATGACGAAGCTTTGATTCAGGTGCTTCAAATCACAAAGACTACTGCGGAAGAAGTTAATGAAAAGCTTAAAGTAGCAGAAGTAACTGAAAAGAAAATTGTGAAAGCACGAGAGGAATTCAGAGCCGTTGCTGCAAGAGGATCTATACTATATTTCTTGATAGTAGAAATGAGTAATGTGAATATAATGTATCAAAATTCATTAAAACAATTCTTGAACATATTTGATAGCTCTATAACCAAATCTACCAAGACTAATGTAACAGAAGAACGAATAAATATAATATTGAAATATTTGACTCATGAAGTCTGGGCTTTTACCTTGCGCAGTTTGTATGAGAGACATAAAGCGTTATTTACTCTGATGTTGGCAATGAAAATTGACTACCAGCGTGGTTTGATATCCCACTGCGAGTTTATGGCATTCATCAAAGGTGGTGCATCGTTAGACTTAAACGCCGTGACACCTAAACCTTTTAGATGGATTTTGGATATAACATGGCTGAATTTGGTTGAAATTAGTAAATTAAACATTTTCAAAGATATTCTTACTCGGGTAAGTTCTTTTTAATTTAAAAGTTTACCTATAGAAGATTTTGCACAAGTTTTTAGCTTATCTCAAATACCTACCCAAAAATTGTTGGCCATTCGTATTTGAATAGAATTGTCGAGATTTTACTTAACTATTACTTTTCTTTGAAATTATTACCAAAAAAGATTTTGAAAACAACTTATGGTACTCGTAAGTATTCGTTAATATAATGTATAGAAAATATAATAGATAATAAAAGATTTTCGTCTGAATACAAATACGAGTAAAATTTAAACTAATATTATAAAGCTGAAGAGTTTGTTTGTTTGAGCGCGGCAATCCCAGTAACTACTGGTCCGAATTGAAAAATTCTTTCACTGTTAGATAGCCCATTTACAGAGGAAGGTTATAGACCAATAGGAGCGGAGTAGTAATGAAAAATGTTGTAAAAATGGGGAAAATGTACGCATACAAAGTTGTGCGGGACAGCTAGTATATATATATATATAGTATACTAGCTGTCCCGCGCAACTTCGTATGCAAAAATTTTCCCCGTTTTTGAAACATTTCTCGTCGCTACTCCGCTTCTATTAGTCGTAGCGTGATGTTATACAGCCTATAGCCTTCCTCGATAAATGGGCTATCCAACAAAAATGATTTTTTTAAATCGGACCAGTAGTTCCTGAGATTAGCGCGTTTAAACAAACAAACAAACTCTTCCGCATTATAATATTAGTATAGATGCTTCTTAACGTGGTAAATATATATATATTTTTTTTCCAAACTATATTTAATTTTTAAAAACATACCCACGTGATTACTACATAATATAAGGCCAATGTTAAGTTTTTACCAATAACAATACGATGGCAAGACACAGTATAAAATAATCATTAAATGTAAATGAATTAATAACAGATAACATCTACTGAGAAAGAGTGGCGCGTATGGTACGAGAAAGCTAAGCCTGAAGAAGAAACGTTCCCTAACGGTTACAGCGACAGTCTTGACGTGTTTAGAAAGTTGCTACTCGTTAGATCCTGGAGTCCAGATAGAACTTTGTCACAGGCTAGGAAATACATTGTGGGTGAGTAGCTAAGTAGATTTTATTTCTTTACGAGAGATATTCCTAAAGTCAACGCCATTGCGGGCGTTAGCTGAGACAAACAATCATAATAATAGATAGATAATTATTTTAAAGACTGGTTCTTAGATTTAGCGACTGTGTAAATACCCACACGAATTTTAAAGAAAATTAACATTACAAAAGGCTTACTCAAAGGCCAACAGTCGAGTGCTCAAACACCACTTACGGCCGTCTTAATAACTTACTGACAGTTTAACTCTAGAAACTACCAAAGGTTAACTGCAACATTTACTTTTACCGTTACCGTCGTTTTAATAACAAAGTTACAAAAAGTTGGTTATGCTAACGATAAATAAAGTTTCCTTACTCTAGTAATCCTTACCCTCCCAGATGTTTTATTTTTGCATGCAGCAAAAATAATATTGTTTTAGTTTAGTTAGTTTATGTTTTTCTGTGCCTTCTGTGATGAGTGATGTTCGCTATAATAATTGTCTTGTACAGGTCGATTGAAACGACTTGCGTTTGCGAACATCACGTCACTACGTCAAGGCGAGACGTATGTCAATGTTATGAAGTAACTTCTGCGTAAATATGTTGAAAACAGTCCTGCCGAGTCAGCCGCGATATAATTCAGTAGCGGAGAAACGTCACATACTCAACGCCATCTATTGATGGCTTCAACACCCAAAAGCTTTGTGAAAATAAATAAGTACCAAATACCGACTCTAGGTATTCGTTTACTGTGTTTTAGATAATTTAAATTTTTTTTCTTAAAAAAAGACGACTCCCGCAGTAGAGTCACGGGGGACTTTACAAACATACAAGTCACGGACACAAAGTACACCCAGACCCGGAGCAACAATTTGTGGGTCACACAAAGTGCTGTCCCGTGTGGAAATCGAATCCACGACCTTTGCAGACTCCAGTAGTTGGACACACTCCCACCAAACCAGGTCGTTTACCACGTAATTTTTAGAAATCAAAAAAAGAGACAACTTACAGGTTTTTAAAGACTACCCGAAAACTGTAATATTTACCACAAAAGTGTAAATGCACAGTGAAAGCTAAATGTTTCCATCTAACTTAATTTTATTAATAGTATTCAAGTCTAACTTAGTCCACTTAGATCGCGAACTAGAATATTTTAAATCTCGTTTTTGTTCTCCTGTAAACTGATCATTTTTTTACTTGTATCTCTTTTGACAGGAGGCACAGAGTTAATCTAAAAAAAAAATGTTTTTATATAACGCATTGGATTAGTTACATTATGCCTATTTTTACTATTCGTCTTTATAATTTATACTAAAAAACCTACATTAATTGTTTTCGGTAATATTAAATAGTTGAAAAAATTAAAACAACTAAACGCGATAGTTAAGCACAGCGCATTTTTCGCGCATGCGTATTTTAGTTACGCATGCGCAAAAAATAATAATTGTAGTAAGGACATGTTTATCTTTTGTAGTTTATTAAAATGTTACAGCATTCGTTTATAAGCTGTGACTTATATAAAATTAAAATTGATCCCGAAAGATCTGGCTAAGGTATGTATGGATGTGATGTGTGAAATTAGTTAAATAAATCTTTGTTCTTGAGGACGTAAGTCTTTTATTATTCTAACTTGATAATAAAGCCCTTATTATAACTACACTGAATCAGGGACCCTAAAACCTTAAAAAGAGAGGTATTTAAGAGTTAGGTCCCTAATTAATCTAATTAGTTTTCAAGGCCACCTTTGATGTTTATTAGGACCCTGAGTTAAGGTGTAATGTAAGGTTCTGGGTATTGAGATTACGATCTCATCGCAGTACCTAACCTACAACGATTGATTTGACTACCTCTGTGGCGCGGTGGGAGTATGTCCGACTGCTACGCAAGAGGTCGTGAGTTTGATTCCCACACGGGACACCACTTTGTGTGTTCCACGAATTGTTGTTCCGGGTCTGGGTTTACTTTGTGTCCGTGACTCGTATGTTTGTAAAGTCCCCCAGGACACAGGGCCTGTAACATACAGCGGAAGTCGTCTTTAAAAAAAAACGATAGTATCTAGTGACATTACGTTTAGCTAAAATAAATGTGTTCTTAATTTTTCTTGTCTATAAACGATATAACCTTCAAAAGACACAATACTCAAGATAACGTCTTAATTTTTGTGTGTCTTTTGAAGGTTGTATCGGCAATTCGAGCAAATGCTAAAAAATAAATCAGGTTTTAATCTAGTAACATTGGTTTACTGATTGTTTATCGGTTAGTATTGACAGTTTATAAACTTTTAATGGCTAGTAATTCTAACAACTAAAGTAAGCTGTCAAAAGTGTTATTGAAACGTTCTTTCTTGCTCCCAAAGGTAGTTTATTATCATAGGTAGGATTTTGTATCTATCGACGGTAATTGAAACGCACAAATGTCAATTTCGCCACTAGAGTCAGCCATTTTAGTACATAATTAGTGGTAAATACCTACGTTATTGAGACCCGCCGTAACTCTTGAGTTGCTTTTGTTTTTAGTTTAGCTTTAGAAAATCGAATTCCGAAGACATAGGACCCATAAGACGCCACACCACGATTCTAAACTTACTTTTGAAAATAATATTGATTCAATAGTTGCTAAAGCATACAAATCTATGGTTTTTATGCAGTTATTCAAATACTTCACACAAGCTAAAACCATAATAATATTGTATTGTTCCATTGTTAGAAGTCACCTGGAGTATGCATCGGAAACATGGAACCCATGCTACCACACATATACTGATCGTATCGAAAGCATTCAAAAACTATTTATGAAATATCTCGGTTTTCATTGAATAATACCGTATCAATGAGAAAACTATCAATCTTTGTAAGAAATTTCACTTATTGCCATTAATTAACCATCGAGAGATCGCTCAGTGTATTTTCCGATTGAAAATGTTCAACAATGATATTAATTATTTTGCTATCTTATCATCATTCTACCTTAATGTTCCTAACAGACCTAAAGATTTGAATCCACCGTTGCATGTGCCATTTGCTTCGACAAGTTAATAGGTACACATGCAAGCATAAACTATATAAGATATATGATTTTGTCACTTTTGAGTCAAGCATTGCTTCAGCCAGTAATTTTTACTTAAACACTATTAAAGCTTATGTGTTTTACCTTACTAATGTATAATATTAATTACCTGTATTGCACAATGTATGTTCCCAGTTTCTTTTTAGTTATTGTGTTTCTAAAAGTTAAGATTTGTAATTAGCTAGCTGTGAACTTGACTATTTTCATTATACAAATTTGTTTAACTGTATTCCATATTTTTAAATAAATAAGTATAAAATATTATTTTTCCTGCTGAAAACTTATACAAAACGGTTACATTAGCACAAAAAAATAATATTAATGTATCTGTAGTGATTTTTACAAGTAATAATAAAAATTAAAAAAATATATCCTCTGGTACGAATAATCTACCTATTTTTCCTTATTTGTACACATATATATCGCATTTCCCTAGCACGCGATGGTTTTTGGGTGAAAAAACAACACATAATTTTTTTGCCCTTATTTGTGGTGCCCGAGACTTTATAAATCATATTTGACACTAAATTCTCGAATACAGTTAATCTATTTTTTTTATTTTTTGACATATCGCAATCACACTGCCCTCGGACTCGATGAACTTTACGTGAAAAAAAATCTTTTTTTAAATATTTCATTTAATTTTCTTACCATTTTAACTATGAACTTTACGTGTTTTTTTTTTTCAAATGTTTCAATTAATTATCTTACCATTTTAACTATTTAACATTACAGGTAGTTAAATTAAAACTAATATTCTTTTTGGAAAACCTAACTGAAACACACAAGAAAAATAAAACGGCAGGGTGGGAAACGTTATCTAGACTTAGGAGACTTTATCTATCTTTAGTAGGCTAAAGATAGTACTTGTCTTTACATAAACTTTGTTATTGAAACGACGGCAACGGTACACGTAAATATTGCAGTTAACCTCTGGTAACTCCTAGGGTAAACCTCAGAAAGTTATTGAGATGGGCCGTTAAAGGCAAATAGTGCCAACAGAAATACTTTCGAGCACGACTTAAAGTTAAGTTTAATTTGAATACTCAGGAGTTGTGAATACATTATTATTGTTTCAGATTCCCTTGGACCAGAATACGGTGAAGGGCGCATTCTTAATTTAGAAATCACTTGGGAGGAATCTGAGCCTCGCACTCCACTCATTTGCATTTTATCTATAGGCTCTGATCCTTCTATGCAGATAAGTCAACTTGCTAAAAGCAAAGAAATTGGTAAGATAAGAATATATCAAATAGTTTGACGTATAAATATGGATATACCTACTAGATGTCGGTTATCCGGATGAAAACTATCCTATTTCCTTCCCCGGGACTCAAACTATATCTATACTAACCTAATGGCTAAGGCATCGGTCTCGCAATCGTGAGGTCGCGGGTTCGAATCCTACCGACGTGAACCCACTCCTAACACAAGCCTTTGAGCTTAGCTAGAGGGGTTGCTAGTAATGTGGGACTCAATCCCACATTCCTAGTTATCTTTTTCTAAAGAGAAAGAGAAGAGAAGAGAATTCACACTTTAAGCCTGAAAACGTAACAGATAGACTAGACTTAGACGTAATAGATACTTTCACAATTATAATATTCTAACAATATATGAAAACGTTTAAAACTCCTTCATTGTTTTTAGTTTTGAAAGCAGTATCTATGGGTCAAGGACAAGAAATAGTAGCAAGAAAAATGATATCCGACTCGATGAATGAAGGCGGTTGGGTTCTTCTCCAGAACATACATTTATCTCTCCCGTTTTGTATAGAAGCGATGGACGCACTAATTGAAACTGAACATATACAAGAATCATTTAGACTATGGTTGACAACAGAAGTGCACACTGAATTCCCTATAGGCTTACTACAAATGGCTATAAAATTCACCAACGAACCTCCTCAAGGTATCAGAGCCAGCATGAAGAGAACATACCAAAATATAACACAGGATACTTTAGATTACTCCTCATTGTCACAGTGGCCTCCTTTACTTTACGCTGTAGCATTTTTACATACAATAGTGCAGGAAAGAAGAAAGTTTGGGCCTCTGGGTTGGAATGTGCCATACGAATTCAACCAATCCGACTATGCGGCTAGCGTTCAATTTGTCCAGAACCATTTAGATGAAATCGATCCTAAGAAAGGCATTTCGTGGCCTACAATATGTTACATGCTCGGAGAGGTGCAATACGGCGGTAGAGTTACAGATGACTTTGACAAGCGGTTGTTGACTACCTTCACTAACGTGTGGTTTTGTGATGTTCTTTTAAGACCAGGATTTGAATTTTACAAAGGATATAAGGTTCCAATAACAAGAAATATTCAAGGTTATGTAGATTACATCAATCAACTGCCGTTGACTGACACTCCTGAGGTGTTTGGGTTACACGGTAATGCAGACATTACGTATCAAATTAATAGTGCTAAGGATATATTGGATACTATATTGAGCGTGCAGCCTAAAGAAGGTGGGAGTCAAGGTGGAGAGACCAGAGAAAGTATAGTGTATCGGTTAGCTGAAGATATGTTAGAGAAACTGCCCAAGCAATACGTCAGCTTTGAGGTTAGGGAAGCGCTACAGAAGATGGGTGCTTTTCTACCGATGAATATATTTTTAAGGTATTTTTATAATATTATAATATTGATATAAAATCCTCATTTAACCCCAAAAGTTGCATTAAACACAATAACACATTTTTCGATCCAATTATTATGCATAGTAAAACACTCACTTCATAAACATTGTTTACAGTAAAAAAATAAATTTAAAACCGGATTATTTTTCTTTTTCAGACAGGAAATAGACAGAATTCAAAAAGTTGTAAAAACAGTCCAAAGTACGCTGTGTGATTTGAAGTTAGCAATAGACGGCACTATCGTGATGAGTCAAGGACTCAGAGAGTCCTTGGACGCCATGTATGATGCACGAATACCAGCTAAATGGTTAAAAGTATGTAATTCTTTACAATCACAGGCCTTACCTCGTTTAAATGAAACTGTCTTTGTGATTCGACTAATTTGTTCTAATCTTCTAAGGGACTAAGCTCACGCCGCGGAATTTTTCTGCTTCCGCCGCGGAGAAATCCACGACATTGGTGTATATTGTCCACGCGTGCCGCGAACGCTCCGCGGACGAATTAACTCTGTGGCGCGGTGGGAGTGTATCCGACTGCTACGCAAGAGGTCGTGGGTTCGATCCCCACCCAGGATAAAACTTTGTGTGATGAGCACGATGGTTTATTCTGTGTCTGGGTGTTATTTATCTATAATATGTATGTATTTAGAAATATATAAGTATGTTTATCAGTTGTCTGGTTTCCATAGTACAAGCTCTGCTTAGTTTGGGACCAGATAGCGTTGTGTGAGTTGTCCCAAGATATTATATTATATAGGTATATTATAACTGAACAGTCATAAGGGTCGTTTATTGGTTCTATTAATTGTTCCAGTTATAATGTTTTCTTCCTATTAGATCTATGGTTCTACTGAGAACTATATCAAATACGTGGATCCACTAATGGTTCTAGAATGTTTTCTTCCTTTTAAATCTTTGACACGATCTATTATTCTACGGTATGGGATCTCAGATTAATAACTAAAGTTATAATGTTGTTGTTTGTATCTATTTTATAGCTATTTATGTGAGTTTGCTGATTTATCTCCTCGTCGTGTATCATAAAGGCAGGTTTTAATCAATCAATAGATACGGTTCTCTGACGACCGTTTCTCATTATTGTAAATATTTTATTGTTGCGACTAATCACTAGGCGAGGTACGTCGTAGGGAGGCGTCAAGCTAGGACGAATGTGAACGCATCATAAGAATACGTGTGAACATTCTGTTAAGTGCAGATGCACAAATATCTTGCCGCTCTTACTTTGTTTTTGTGGCACTGAAGTCATATGTTTGATATTTTCTTTTATCTCTTTAACACATTCTGTGTAGGTTATTGGGTTATATGTTTCAAAAAATGCTCCTGGTAATTTTATCGTTGTTCCGTATACTAATTCGGCTGCCGAGTATCCGGTATCCTGCCGTATGCTGGTACGGATACCTAATAAACAAAAAATAGTGACTAGCTTCTTTGTCCAATTTATCGTATTACCTCTTGCCCTTAATGCTGTTTTTATTGTCTTGTGCTGTCGTTCGACTGAGTTTGTTTGTGGGTGCTAGGGAGTTGTCCGAATTTTAGTGACTCCCATGAGTTTCGCTAAACTACTGAATATTTCAGACTCGAACTGTCGATTTTGATCTGTAGTTATGTAATCCGGACATCCGAATCGGGTTATCCATCCTTCATATACCATTCTGGATATGTTTTCTGCGGTTATATCTGCGATAGGAAAAGCTTCAGACCATGACGTTTTTGACATAAACGGCGCAGAAGTGACAGCAAAGATTGGACGGCCATGCACCTTTTGCCTAATGACGGATCTAGGATTCACATAATTTAGTTGATTTGTTATTTCAATGCTATTGTAGCTATGATTGCAAACATCAAAAAGAAACATTGCTTTAAAATACGCCTGGACTTGATGTTCATTTGATGGTATCAAGTAATTTGCCATAAGTGAGGTACCTATGAAAGCACTTGTAATGCATAGATTTAGGAATTCACATTGTACAGATTTCAGTAAATCTATGTACAATGTAAATTAAGGCGGTATGATTTAAATCTATACTAATATTTTAAAGCTGAAGAGTTTGTTTGTTTAAACGCAATAATCTCAGGAACTACTGATCCGAATTGAAAAAAATATTTTACTGCTGAGTAGCCCATTTATCGAGGAAGGCTATAGGCCATAAAACATCACGCTACAACCAATAGGAGCGGATCAGCCATGAGAAATGTTGCAAAAACGGGGAAAATTTTCGCAGATGAAGTTGCGCGGTACAGCCATGAAATCGAAAAACAATTTGGTTTGGAACATTATAATTTGGTATAATATATTGAGATTAATTGCGTTATATACAAGTTTCTCAAAACGCTTCGACAAGGCAGACAAAATAAATATTTGACGGTACTTTTCTACATCCCGCTTAAAACCTGACTTGTGCTCAAGTGTAACATTGACCCTTTTCTACACTTCTGGGAAAGTCCCTTCAGACATGCATTCGTTATAGATAATACAGAGAGGAATATAAATGCATACCGCCGCTCGTTTTAAAAAATATGGAGGTAAATAGTCCGGCCCCGAACCTTTAGTGCAATCCAAGGATTTTAAAGCTTTCAGAACTTGCTCATTGTTAAAAGTGATACTAGACAGAAGAGAGCAACTTTCTGCGTAGTTATTCGACGTTGACCATGTAGTTGTTTTAAGTGTGAAGGTTTACTAGACGATTTATCGGTCGACTATGTATTATTTTCTCTTACAAGGGCGTGGGAGTCTTGATAGTTCTTACGTAAGATCGCAAAAATCGCTTACTGCTATTTGCGCGAAAAAGCAGCATGATGTATGGGCGAAAATTAAACCATAGAGACCACGGACAGAGATACACGGTTGGAGAAGGCCCGGAGGAGTGTATGTCCATAAACTGTATGGTTCTAAAATTGCTAAATGCTGGGGTTTAATGAATGTCCTATATTTCAAAGGTTTCCTGGGAATCGGCAACTCTTGGCTTTTGGTATACAGAACTGTTAGAAAGAGAGCAACAATACCGAATCTGGCTCCGAAGTGGCAGGCCTACAACTTTCTGGATGACTGGTTTCTTTAATCCACAAGGATTCCTTACGGCTATGAGACAGGTAAGTGGATAAATATTTATATATCCATTTAACATGGCATATAGTACATATAACGAAAGGACATACATATCCCATCTCGTGTACTCTTCTTTTAATATTTTTGCCCTCTTGTTTTTACATCAGTCCTCTAATATGGTGTATAATGTAATGGTGGCAGCACCTTACCTGCATATACAGTTGATAAACAAAGAAACTTTGTAAACATTGGCAATTTGAAAAGATTGGCCACGAGTTTTTATTGCCTGTTCTTTTCTCGGGCTTTACATATAATAATCTTAGGTGAGATTAAGGAGGGAGGGCGGAGAGAATCAAAAGCCAAATCTCACGATATCTTACTAGGGGGAGGGAGGCTGTCAAAAACCACCATTGTGTTCTGTACTCTGCGTTTTTTGTGTTACAGTAGTCCCACTGAAAGCTTACATTTTTGACAATTCAGCATCAATATTGTTAAGTGACTAAACATTCAATAACCAAAAGAACCGATTATTCCTAAAAATCGATTTAAACATTTGTACATTTTAGTTGCATTTTTCCTTCGGTGCATGGTTCACGTCTCTTGTGTTTATTTTTACGCACGAGACGATAGAATAAGAATATTTTATTTGTACGATTTATATCTATTACTTGTTATCATAGTAACTATATTTTTTATGCAAACTTATAATTATGCTGTACTAATCCCGTACCCGTACAGCATAACTTGATAAGCATATTTTGTTTCAGTATTGATTAGTGTGATAAATTAATCACTTTAACTAGTATTATTATTCATAATAGATGGATCTTAGGAAAACTAATAAAAATTCATCCATTCGTTGGGTTAAATGTTTTTTTTTTAATTACGTCTTTTCTCTCACGATCTTTCGATCACAAATTGATGATGACACATGACGATCATTTGTTATAACTATAGTGAAAATTAATTATGAGAATAACCATTTGTTTATTATTTCCTAATAAAATGTTCGCAGTTGTCCTCGTAAATCTTATCTTCTATATATACATTTTCTGGAATGTTATATTCTAAACAATCACAAATTATCACAATTTAGTATCGATTTGTCGGAAAATTCGGTTATTTTGGTTATTGAATGATTTAGTCACATACTTAGCAACTTTGATGATGAATTGTCAAAAATGTAAGCTTTCAGCTGCTATAATTGAGATTGATTATATATGATGGGAAATACTTGCAAAGTTAGATTAATATGATCTTTTGATCTTTTAGATTTATTCAATTTTATGCATGTTTCATGATATTTAATTGCTACATATAAAAATATTACTAACAATCCAGGGGTACACCCTTTAGCTAAAATAAATAACTGGTGTTTAGAGTGGGTTCACGTCGATGGCTCACGATTGCCTTAATCATTAGCCTTAATAAACTAACTTTTACCAATAATATAGCTTTTAAACTTTCGCGATGTTTACATATATATATTAAAATATTATGGGGGCCTAATCGCTTGAATTACGCGACAGTCGACCCTTGACCACGATCGGTGCAATTCGATCGGTGCAATGCACTTCGATTCGGTAAATAAAAGGTTCGGGCTTTTAAATATTCTCACGGGCCACAATATAAATAGGTTTAAGATAAAGTCTAATGCAAAAGACGGTATCTACTCCTCGGCATGGCACGTATTGTGAGAAGGTATCTCCCTGTAAAATACCAAAAAAATAACAACAGTATCTTGGTTCCTGTACCCGGTGCTGGTGGGGTCACTATTCTTTATATTTTTAAAAATAAGATAAAAGAAATTAATAAAGAGAAATAATAATGATAATATAAAACACAGGAGGTGACACGTGGTCACAAGGGCTGGGCACTGGACTCCGTGGTGTTACAAAACCATATAACGAAACTGAACAGGGAGGATGTGCACGAAGGACCCGCAGAGGGAGTTTACGTCTACGGACTGTTTTTAGAAGGTAAGAATTATGACAATAAAATGGACTATATTGGATTACTTTTTTCCTGATTGGCATGTTGATGTAGTGGGTAGTGACCCTGACTGCTAAGCTAAGCCAGAAGTCGTGACTTCTATTTCTACCCAGGATAAATCTTTGTGTGCCATATTACCTACGTAACTTATAGATTTATTTAATAGATTCACCAACATTTATATATAATAATTCTTTAACAATTGATAAATCTTTGGAGTTTATAACTTATCGCATAACTAATAACAGGTGAATACAACATGCACCATAATCTTAATCTTTTATGGCAATATAAAAGTAAGTAGGTACATTAAATAATCTGAATTGAAATAACAATTTTGATTTTAAATTTACAATATTCATTCCCGTAGACGTAAATGTAAAAATTAAATTAACAATTAACGTAATTTATTGTATTTTTTATTTATACAATAACTGAACTAATAATAAAAATAAATCGAATGTGAGGTAACTTTGCGAAATCAGTAATAAAAAATGAATTAGCTAGGTAATTTATTAAAAACATAGATTGTTTTTTTAATTATGTGATCCATGTATGGTTGAAAAGTGTTATTTTTAATCTAAAATGATGCAGAGGTATCTTTTTCCTGAATGGGAGTGCCCTCTATGGAGTAATTTGAAGCAATGACGTATTATTTACGAGTGAAATTCATGTGGTAGTTTTTTTGGTGTTGAGGACCCTCCTGATTATTACTACACCAGTTTTGTTTCACACTTTGGTCTCATTTAGTGTTTAGATTCGTTACCGAATTACTGCTATTTGCTACTTGCAGTGAAATAATTGCTATCTCTTTAGTTTTAGATAAGTAATGAAAAAAGAGGTCACAGTTAATATTAGTCCAATAATTGCTATCTCAAATACGCTTGCGTCAAGTATGCGTCTCGAGAGCGCAACAACATTCTAGTACGGTGCGCAAGCGCTTTAAAGATCGATCCTAAAGTTACAAGAATACGAAAATGGCCGTTTTAATCGAAACTTAACTGCAACTGAACTGCACTGCTTTAAATACGTGAATTGACCGCCAGAGCTCCTATTGATTTATACCTTGTAGCTATACGTACCTATTATAAATGTGTTTATAAATCAGAATATCATCATCTAAACTTATATTATAAATGTAGTAGTACCTACCTAACTCTGTCTGTTAGGTTTTCAAGCTTAAAACGCTGAACCGATATGGAGATTAAGTTCCAGGAAAGGACATAGGACGGTTTTAATCGCGACAACCGACAAAGCTACAAACAGAATGAAATTTAAATTCGATAATACATTTTTTAATTGCAGGAGCTTCTTTGGATAGAAAATCAGGTAAGCTGATCGAATCCAAACCCAAGGTATTATATGAACAGATGCCAGTCATTTACATATTTGCGATCAACACGACGGCTGGAAAGGACCCGAGGTTGTACGAATGCCCAATCTATAGGAAGCCGCAAAGGACGGACGCGAAATATGTTGGCTCTATAGATTTCGAAACTGACAGTAATCCAAGACACTGGGCCTTAAGAGGTGTTGCTTTACTTTGTGATATCAAATAAATAAAGGTCCTTATCTCATTAATAAAGTTTTATTCTTGGGGTATGGTAGTTTTCCTTTGCACGACTCATGCCTAACCGACCGGACTACGGCGAAGCGAAAATGGATTCTAGCAGTTTATGTATGTATGTTTGTTACTACCTTCCTTTCTCACGACTTATGTTTCCACCGAAAAAAATTCCAATACACTAAAATGTCCAATAATAAGAAAGTCCCATCAAAAATGTCCAATAGTAGGTATAGTATTATATTATCTGTGCTTAAGGCTAGGCCTGTGATTCCTGCAGTTTTTGTAGCAAAATAGTAGGCAACATTGCCAGTAATATTGGAATTTTACCGGCAACGTCAAATTGCCACAGCACACACTAAACTGGACGTTACTTTGACTAGACATTCTTATGAATAACATGCAATCGGAGGCGCGATATTGAGTTCAACAGCAGTCATTAATGTCGCCGACTGCATAATCTATAGGTACTAATATTATAAAGCTGAAGAGTTTGTTTGTTTGTTTGAAAGCGATTATCACAGGAACTACTGATCCGAATTGAAAATTCATTTTACTGTTGGATAGCCCATTTATCGAGGAAGGCTATAAGGCTATATATCATCCATCACGCTAGGACCAATAAAAAAATAATAAATATAAAAATGTTGCAAAAACGGGGAAAATGTACACCACTGTGTGTCATTTATTAAATTAAAGTCAGTTGAGCCCTTGAGGACTTAGGAGCAATATACACATGCATACGCGTCAAACACATAAACCTCCTCCACAGTGATTTTAATCTCTTGTATAAGTTCGATTACCTCATACAAGTTGTAACTTGTATACAAGTTGTATACTGCAAGTTGTATACTGCAAGTTGTATATTGCAAGTTACAAAATGCATACAACATGTATACCAGTTGCATACAACTTCCATACAACTTGTAAACAGGTTTATTCAAGTGTAACTTGCCTAATGGAATCGCGCTTTTTAAGGTGCTTTCCCATTCAGACAGAAGGACATGACGAGATTACAAGCTACAGACCCCTAAAAATTGTTGTCTTTAAAGTCGATTTATGAAAATCTTTTATAATGTGTTAGGCAAAAGATTAGAATGGCTGGTAAAGAGTAAACAAATCTTATCCTCATTATTCAGACCAGGACAATCGCGTCTGGATAGTTTGGTAAGACTGGTTACATATATACAGTTGGGCTATACTAATGCTTTTTGGACCTAATTATAAACGTTTACACTCACCAAACACACTGGTTCATTCAGTAAAATTTATTTTTTGTAAGGAAAAACTTGATGATTTTAAAAGAGTGGCACATGAGTTTCTTGGCAGCTTCTTCTCATGGGCTTTACACTTGGAACTGCCACCTAACCTCATTTTGTTTTTTTTTTTCAAACAATCATAATTTTATAAAATTTTTAGTATATATTTTTGACGTTTTCAAATAATCATTAACCTGATTTTATGAAATAAAGATATTTGAGTTTGAGTTTGAGTTTGACCTGGAGAATGCATATATCATCATTACAATGACGCGATTTGGAAAAATGTGATGAGTTAGAACTTGGTGACCAGAGAAGGGAGAAATTGGTAATAATATCTTGGGACAACTCACCCAAACTAAGCAGAGCTTGTACTATGGCAACCGAATGTACTCTATGTTACCACTTCTGCCAAGAAATTTCATAGGGGAAGGATGGTTACCAATCATAAACATTTCTCCAGACTGTGTTTGGATTTATTATTGCCAACTGCTGTTTTCATCGCCACTGGTATCCAATATTATCAAAGATAAGCGGCACCGATATGAAACATCGCACTATGATCTTTTAGAAAGCTGGCACAGAAGATTAAATTCACGAGTGCCCAAAACATTTACAACAATACAAACATAGCAATATATACAGGTTGTAACAGAAAGGTGTGGTCATACGAGGGTCAAACTGAAAGTTCTTAGAACTGGCCACTTATAAACTATATAATAAAAAAATAATTCTAAAATTTAAAAATATAACTCTTTGCCAATATTACTGAGTACATATTTCATTCATTTGTCATTTGTTTTACGATTTGGCGGCAAATTGAAAATTGTCTGTGTCACGTCAACATGAATTTAACACGAGAAAATTTTCGTGCAATGATTTTTTATGACTTTCGATGTCATTTAAGTCAACAAGAAAGTTATGATAGACTACGATTGGCCTTTCACGATGAAGCCCCATCTCGTGCGACTGTTTACAACTGGTTTAATGAGTTTAAACGTGGTCGCACTAATCTCACTGATGATTTACGTGAGGGACGGCCTTCTACGGCGACGACTGAAGATAACATCTGTGTTGTGCGGCGTATGATAGAGACTGACAAAAGAGTGACCTATCAGCAGATTCGGACAAGCTTAGGCATCGGTATGAGTCAAGTGCACAAAATCCTCCACGAACATTTAGCGGTCAGGAAGCTTTGCGCCCGGTGGATACCTCATAATTTGACTGAGGCTCAAAAACTCCATCGTGTGGACTGGTGCCGTAAAATGATTGAAAGATTTAACGGAGGTGACTCAAATGCTGTGTTCGACATACTAACAGGTGACGAAAGCTGGATTTACTGTTATGATCCTGAAACCAAAAGACAATCTGCTCAGTGGGTGTTTCCTTTCGAGGAGTTGCCAACTAAAGTGAAAAGAGATCGAAGTGCGGGAAAAAAATGGTGGCCTCGTTCTTTGGAAGGATAGGTCATTTCGCAACAATTGTGTTAGAGGATCAAAAAACAGTTTCTGCAGAATGGTACACTACCAATTGTTTGCCACTTGTCTTGGAAAAAGTTCGAGAGAAACGACCTCGCAGTAGGATCCTCCTTCACCACGACAATGCCTCGTCGCACACCGCCAAGCGAACGATCGACTATTTGGCGACATCAAACGTTGAATTACTGGGTCACCCGCCGTATAGCCCCGACCTCGCGCCTTGTGATTTTTATTTATTTCCAAAAATTAAAGAAAATCTTAAAGGAAAGCGGTTTATGAATGCTGAAGAAGCGGTGTCTGCGTATCGCGATGCCATTGAAGAGACCCCTAAGAACGAGTGGGCAAAGTGCTTTTCCCAGTGGTCCCATCGCATGCAGCGGTGTATTGACGTGAATGGACAATATTTTGAAAAGATATAATAAAACTAATAACTGGCTAATGTAATCAGTTTTTGATTTTCTAAGAACTTTCAGTTTGACCCTCGTATATAAGGGTTGGTATGTGCCCATGATACTGAGTGCACGTACCTAATTTTATCAAAATCGGAGCACCCTAAAAAAAATATTTATTATTTTTTCATTCGTTTATTTATAAATGAAAAAGTTATTAATTAAGAAAAGTATGACTTAAAAAGTTCTATGCCATAATAATCCAATTCAATTTTGTACTAGGGGAGGTATAATTCTTGATTTATTAGCATTTTCTATACTTTCGCAAAATTTATACTACTGTAACATTCCATACATTTTGTAGCACATAATATAAAAATTTAAACACCTCACATTTAGTAGCAAATCATACACTTTTTATTTGGTATTAGGAATCATTAACAGTTTATTTACTACTAGCTGTGCCCCGCGGTGTTACCCGCGGTTTATTAGCCTATGTGTTAATCCAGGGTGTCAGCTAACTACATACCAAATTTAATTAAAAACGCTCCAGCCGTTTAGATGTGAAGAAGTAACAAAAATACACACTCACATACTCGCAAACTTTCGCCTTTATAATATTAGTGTGATTCTAGCTCATTTTAGTATCAGTATGATAATATATACTATTGTAAAGTCACTTACTTCAATTTCCATACTCTTTAATTTATATCTTGTCAACCTTACACGCTGTCTCAAGTGCTCTCTATGATAGATTTTCCTAGTTTATATTTTTTAATATCATGTCTACGCAAAGAAAGCATTGATTTTGATTTTCGTATCCGGCAAAATAACTTAAACGAATGATTATTTAGAGAAGTCCATCACACTAAAAGAATGCTTGGAACGGCTCAGTAAAGTGAAATTCACGTAGTGACTTTGTATGCCCGAACCTATTTTAAGGACATACCTAATATACTCAAATAGGCACTATTAAAAAAAAGTTAAAAAAGTAATGTTTGGTTAGTAATAAGTTTTACAAGGATTTTGGTGTATGTACTTTTAGTGTAATAAGTGATACATTCTACGATAGTAGGTACTTAAAGTTTTTGTCAAAACGCTAACAAATGTACTTGTAATAAAAAAAGTGGATATTTTGATAAAGTGTATAATTTGCTACTAAAGGCGAGGTGTTTAAATTTTTATATTATGTGCTACAAAATGTATGGAATGTTACAGTAGTATAAATTTTGCAAAAGTATAGAAAATGCTAATAAATCTAATTCTTATGTCATACGCCTTTCACTACTGCATTTTGACAAAAAGAATATGCTATAACTATGAAATAATAATGCAACCAGTTATGGCACAATGGTAGGTGCAATACTGAAATTTGACCACACCTTTCTGTTACACCCTGTATAGGTATTAATAGCGGCCAGCTCCGGCTTCGCACGGGTATTAAATATATGGATGTTATTATACATTTAAACCTTCCTCTTCAATCACTCTATCTATTAAAAGAACCGCATCAAAATCCGTTACCTACGTAGTTTTAAAGATTTAAGCATACATAGGGATATAAGCATACATACTATATAGTGATTTCAATCACTGTTTGTTAAACATTAAACATAGATTAAGGCATTGCGATTACAAAATCAAACTCACATTATTTCGTCCCTTAATAAAAAAAACAGAAGGCTCTGGGATACTATTTGTGACAAGATATATGTATATAAAAAAATATATAATAAGTTTATATATAATAAGTTTAAGCAATGTAAATTTGTAACAAATGTATTTTGAAGAAAAATTGAAGTATTAATCTGATTATTTTAGTTAATTGCGAGAAGTTGACATTTATTGTATGAGGAAGCAATTTTAGTTTTAAGAATTACCTACAACCCGATTGTTATTGCTCAATATTGATAACGGCAACAGGTAGACGCTTGAAATATTCACAGATTATTTAACTCAATATTCTGTGAAAATTTCAAGCGTCTATCTTATTTTTAAAATGAATAATATTATTCACCTTAAAAATGAATAATTATCCCATACAACAGACATGGTTTTTTGCTGTTATATACTCGTAGATAATGGCTAGGTACCGTAAAATGGGGTGAGTAGGGACAATTTTAAACTTTGAATTCAAATTTTAATCATTTTTAAATACCAGAACCTAGTAATGTTTTAATAACATTTATTCCGGCGGGTTAAACTTTAATTTCTTAAAGTTATTTTGCGGTTTCGTATGATGATAACCGAGAAAAATACAAAAATGTGTGCTATCCCAACTCACCCTGCGATTGGGGTCATAAGGGATACTAAGTGGGTGAGTTGGGAATTTCTTTAGGGCTGACACTTTCACCTTTTAAAATTATTGATAATTACGTAGGTACCTACCCACCTACCTACTGTAGGTACTTAGTAGCTAATTTTAAAGTTGATATAGTGCATGAATCATAATTAGGTAGGTACATGAAAATAATACTAATTATTATAAAAATAATATTTATTATTATAAAAATAATTTATTATAAAAATAACTGAAACAATCCTTCTTTATTTAGCGTCTACAAACTCTTACAAAAATTCTTATTTGCCTATTATTTAAAAACTGGTCCATAGTTGTTAAAGGATATTCAGATTCAGAGTACGTATTTAAATTTTCGATAATAAATTCTTTAGTTTCAGCAGACAGGGCTGTTTGACCACCGGAAGATTTCATGTGACGTCATTTGTGGCAACCTAGCACCGACTTTGATATTGAGTATTTGTTTACGACGGAACTTAAAGAAATATTCAAATTTTCGAGATCTTCAAGTGCTTGTTTATTACGAGTTCATCGTACTTTTTTCGTGTTTTCGCGCCAGGTTTAGGCTTGTAGACTCTTGGCATTCTGTAAAAAAGTATCGAAATTTACCTATAAATCAAACAATTTTCAACTGCATTAGCACATGTAAGGCATCTAAACATCTTGGGAAAAAAAGGTAGGAGAGTAATAAGTACTTACAAAAAAAAAAGATTTATAATCATTGACAACCCTAGGCAAAACCTCCCAACTCACCCCACAAGCATCCCTATACACCCAGTTCTCCAGCCAACTAACCCCCGTTATCGTCCCAACTCACCTTTATTATATCCCAACTCGCCCCGTTTGTCAACCCTAGACACCCCAGAATCCCAAAAAAATGAGGTTCTTGACCAAAAGTGTTATTTCTTAGAGGTAAATGATAAAAAAGAACTTACTTTTTTAGTATTTCTTGATCCTTGTAGTGTCAGAAAACGATTTCAATATTTAAATTTCACTCAGGAAGTCGTTATTTGATAAAAATGTAAAAGTTTAAACGAGATAAAAACTGCCGCTGTTTTTTGCAAAACTTTAACAAGGTTTTTTTTTAATATTGTAGTGGTTTGGATACTTGGTGTTGCTAGGGCGGGAAGAAAAATTATTAAAGTCGTAGACAAAACATTTTTACTTGAAATCATACAATAAAATACCGCACCACAGACATCTAAACAAAATCTGTATTGTTGTCCCTTGACACCCCGCCATCCCTTGTCACCCCATTTTACGGTACCCTTCGTGCGCGATTGCGGCCCGACTTGGCCGGTTTTTTGGGTTTTCGTGTGTTTACTACTTATTGCAATATAGGTATTATAAAATAAAAGTCGTTAAAAGTGAGTCGAAAGCATGAGCATTATGCGCCGGGAGGGATTTAATTATCACGACTGAAAAAATGTAATCCCCTGCTTTCATCTGTTGATGCCGACGATGCGACACCGACATATAAAAATTAAGTCAATTGTATAGATTTTAAGGTGTCGCTTTCTAAGTCTACATACTAATCTATGGCTCGGGCTGCCTCGGGCGCACGTTGCCTCGGCTGTACGTGCCTGTATGCTTGACGTGGTCCCGGCTTATGATTTCGTTTGCACGGGACCTTGTTTTAACGCCGCCGGCACCACGGGTTGGCCCCAACGTCGATCCCAATGCCACTCGTACAACGTGCTATTTTCAAGATCCACACATTGGACGAGTGTCGTTGGGAATGACGTAAGGGCCAACGTGTGGAGCAGGCATAAGGAGTTTAGGGCAATCATAAATATACTCGTAGTTAAAAAGTATTTACGAGTGAAGAAATAATACAACCTTGAGCAAATAAAACTGTATTAAACAACAGCAACAACGTTTTAACACACTATTATCTAAAAGTTAAATATCACCATATCGAAAATACTTTTACCCACTATTTACCATGGACAAATTTGATATAATGAGACAAAATAATATTACAACAATGTCACAAAACTTTCTTGATTTCATCATACAACACCAAAACAAATGCTGCTCCCGTACCTCTGAGGACATTAGAGAAAGCCCCCTTGAAGAATGCAGTGGGACCTTCTTTGGCTAAAATTGTAGCCCAACAATGAGCAGTATTTTTGTATGGTCGTTCGTTCAACGGCTTGCCTGACTGCATCATCATTCGTCGTCGTACCGTATCTAACGGATACGATACTATACCTGCAACTGTCGTCACTGTCTGCGGGAAATGAAAAAGGTGCCTTTGTAAAATTCTGTAGGTACTCATATAAGCGCAGCGTTGTGAACTTAGCATAATGTGAAAGTATAAAGATAAATAATTGCCATCAATTGTAAAATACATCAGGCGACCATCATAATCCCTGACATTTTTACCAAAGGAATAAATAATTTTGGCACAGTAGCAGGTAATAGTGAAAAGACTTACTAACATATACTCGCAACTTTATTACTTAATATGTTCTACTTAATGTTGTGGGCAATACCCCCTTAATTTTGAAACTATCTTACAGACTGTCATCCTAACGTTAAGTAGGTTTATACGGGTGTATACCATTTTCCGTTCCAATATACAAATAGACATACTTTTTTTCCTAATTATATCCCATTATTCTATACGACAAATCACAAACGGTAATGGTTTTTACAATACATACAGTGCGCTATAATTGAGATAGCCGTTATAATTTTTCATAAAAAGCAACATTAATCACTTTGATGACGTGATCTTAGCCACTAAAGAGAAACTAAAGCGTTTAACTAATAATTTGAGCGCTACAAACGCCAAAACAATCGCAATGGAAATAGTGGAATACACACGTTTAAACAATAGCTATAAATATAATATTCAATAAGTTAGTTATTATCACCTGAGCAATCATCCAAGTAAAAATGAGAGGAGTGTTGTGCGGGTCTGGTAACATACCTCGCGCCGTGTCAAAAACTCCGAAGTATGTGGCTCGATATATAATTATACCTTGCACTGACACGACAAAACCTCTGTACACTCCCACTATGCCATCGGTCTTTATAGTCTTTAATACACAGTCTATCAAACCTTGATACTCTCTGTCTTTAGGACCTTTACCCATATCTGCAGCCAACCTGCACAAATGTAATGTTTAATTATTGATTGACTATTTAGAATAATCGATGCCTCAAGTTGAACAGGTTGAAGTGGACAAGTGGCCACTTACTGGGTACACTTTCAGCCTTAAGCAAATAAGAGGGTATTTATTATGTTTATTGTAAATAGTATCTATTATTTAAGGTTGTATTTAATTACTAAGTACCTAGATGACCGAGCGAATATTTTTAAACGACATTTTCCAAAAATGAAACCTCGCTAGATCGATTTATCGCATGCTGAATTTTATGAAAATCGCTGAAGCCGTTGCCGAGATTATATATATATATCGCTGACTTGTTTGTCTGTCGGTTTTTCACAGATATGTTCCTAAGCCCTATGCGCTATAGTAGGTACGCTTGGTTTGTCAGATGTAAAGACTGACACTACCTCGAGATCGACGGAGTGGCCAAAGGCAGCCCAATGGCGCCGGTGATAGCCAACATCGGGAACATTTGAAGAAACAATTGACAATACATATATTTATTATTACAATAATTGCATTTTTGAAAGGATCCAGGAATCGAACCCGAGGCTCCCATATGCATCCCACATCCCAGCACTGAAACGAACCATATATAGGGACTATGTCTGTAACCCTCAAATTCTTCTAGACTTCCTGCATGCGAGTTGAGCCCTCGCTCGTGCCATCTAGCTGCAATAACAAAAGCCGTGATAGTTCTAGTTAGTGTTGCCCAAATGCAAGAACAAGACGAGACTTAGCCAGTCTTGGTCTTGGTCTTGCGCCAATACACCTGGTCTTGGTCTTGGTCTTGGTCTTGCGCTCCCAGTCTTGGTCTTGGTCTTGGTCTTGCAGCAAGAGTCTTGCAAGTCTTGCAATTACCTATTAGTCTATTACTATTTATTAAAGTTTACTTTAAATCTTAGAAAAACGTATTAGAATTGGAACATTGTGAGCTTGAATTAACATAGCCATAGTAAAGATCAAGCAGATTAATAAGTAACTGAAGATTTGATAAGAAATTCGAAAAATCAACTGACCTATATGTCGTTTTCCATGGAAGTAACTGTTTCTTAATAAACATTTATGATTTATAAGCTTACATTTGCTAAAACATGTAAAAAAACAAATTAATTACAATAACTTGACTGTATTTTAAAGAACAATACTTATCTGTCTAGAAAGAGATTGAACCCTCAACTTATAAGAAATTTAATAAAAGAGTTTACGATTTATCATTTATTTGAATAAAAAATAAAATACAACACAAATCAACAGCTTTATCATTAGGTTATGATACTTTATTTATTTTTTTTTGACCAAGAATTAATACAAAGTAACCATCTGGCTGACTCATCACTTAACCTATTTCTATGTTTTCTAATTACTAATGATGCTTTAGAAAATAACCTCTCAGCAGGTACTGAAGTTGCAGGTATTGAGAGAAAATCACGGGCCATTTTCGATAAAATCGGATACTCTGTCTCATGCGTCCTCCACCAATCTAAAATGTCTTCCGAGCTGGCAGTTCTTGGTTTTCTCAGGTACTCCTCCAACTCGTCTATCACTAAGCCTTGAAGACAAGATCCAGATGACGTCGAGGGACATTCATAGAGTTTATCAAAGTCTATTACGTCTTCATCTTCATCACATACTTTATTTTCTTTTTCTGGTAATTCCAGAGATTTGTTCAGTGAGTGTAGACTTTTATATTCTTCATAAAGTTCATTGAACTTGCGCAGACTTTCTGTTTTAAGTTGCTTCCCCCACATTGTCAGGTCAAAAGTCTGAGCCTTATGCCTTGGGTCTAAAATTAAAGAAGTACAATAAATCCAGTTGCTCTTCTTGTAATGTTTAAGCATTTTGTCTCGAGCTGCTTGGAAAGCTAGAATGAGCCTTTCATCCACTTCAGATCGATTAGGTTTCTCATCTAACTGTTTTACCATGGATTCAATTTTATCTAGCAAGAGATTGAATGATACAATGACTAGCGGTAATGTAACATATTTGTCTCCACCAAGTTTTGTACTTAAAAGTTTAAAGTTTATTAGAAATTTATGTAATTTTTCGAGTACCTGCCATTCATTAGCTGTGATTTGAAAATCATTTAATTCGGTGACAGAACTGCACAATATGTCAATGCCCGCTCTCACTTTTAAACCAAATCCAATCATATCATGTGTGGAATTCCATCTCGTTGGACAGTCAAGAATGGCATTTAGATTTGATGGCACGCCAGCTGCTTCACAAGCAGACTGAAACTTCTTCTTCACTATCTCACTTCTTTTTATTTTACTGGAAATACTGCGTAACTTTGTTACAGATGTACGCGAGTCAGCAATATTTGGTGCAGATTCTTCATCTTCCTCATCCTCAGTTTCGTCTGCATAGTCTTCGTACTGCTGATCTTGCGCGTTAGTGTCAGACTCACAGTGTAATGCTAAGGTCTTTAATAAATCTTGTACACCAAGGTTTAAAATGTGAGCAAAGCACCGGAAATGTTGATTGTCTGAATCAAAGTGTGGCGGCAGCTGTTTGCCCAGTTCATACATGAATTTGGTATTTGCAGTTGCGTTGTCGACCGTGATACCTTGTATTTTATCAATTATGCCATATTCCAATAAACATTCATGGAAAATCGTTGCAATATCTTCCCCAGTATGTCGACCGCGTGATGGTATAAAATCAAGAACTACAGATTGATACTTCCATGCGTTGTCTATATAATGAATAGTAACCCCGTAGTAACTCCTACCAGCAATTGACGTCCACCCATCAATGGTAAAAGACATTTTAGATGATAATTGTTGAAGTCGTTCCTTGAGATTCAATTGGAGCTCTTCAAATCGCTCTTTGACTTTCCTTCTAAGTGTAGACCTTTTAGGAAACACCATATTAGGGCAAATACGTCGAAAATATACTTGTGTAGCTTCGTCATCGAAAAATGAGAAGGGAAGATATTTTTTCACCACCCAATCAACTGTAGCTGTCGTGATGTTGTCACTGCTGTTTTCCGACTGAAACAAAACAATAAATCTTGTGTTATTAGGTTTGAGCGTATAAGAGGAGGAGGTTTGTTGTTGTTAAATCGAGAAAATCGTTAAATTGATATTTGTTATATTAAGGTTGCACTGTACTGTAATTTACCAAAATAAAGTACTTAGTTGTTACTGGCCGATTAACTGAAAATATGGGTGTTTATAAAAAATATTTAAGACGATAATTACATACTTAATATGTCGCACCCCTAGATGAAAACTGTGAAAACACCACTAACTCAAAAATACTTACGTAAGTTAATGGCGTTTTTGAAAGTATCGCATGAATAGCTACGCGGAGTTAAAATTCTTTTAACTGTTAAAAAAATATTCTTACCTGTCCACTTCCAGCGGTTACTAAAAAGCTTGTGATATCTCCACTTAATTTTGGTTTAACAGGAAGAAATATTTCTGATTCCTTTTTGTGGAAAGATATTAGATGTTTCCTTAAGCCTGAAGTGTTTCTGTTTTTCATTTTTATTTCAATCTTTTTATGTTGGCACAATTTACAGAAGGCAGTTTGGGATGCATGAATTATTTCGAAAAACTCCTCAAATTTGCTTTTGGGTCTTTTAGATCTGTGACTCAAACTCTCGTTACTCGGACTAGAATAATTTGAATCTTCGTCACTCATATTAAATTGTACACGTGATACGTTTTTAGAAAACAACGAGAATTAGTAAAAACAATTATCAAGTTAGACTCGAAGCACAGCTCAATTGGAAATGACTGGAATTAAAATAATTCCTTTATTTATAGTACGTTTCCTTGCTTTACCGCGCCGCCTCGCCACGTGCCGGCTCTATGAAAAGGATGCCGCCGCAAATCAAACAATGCCGCGTGCGGCGTACAAACACACACTAAATATTACCTACTTGTACAGACGCGACGCGTGAATAAAATAGAATTAGTGCCAATCACTATTCTTTACATATAAGTGAATGTTTTGGCGTACATCTATACTAATATTATAAAGCTGAAGAGTTCGTTTGTATGTTTGATGACAGAAGTTTTAAAATAAATAAATAAGTCCTGAACGTCACTATACCTCCAAAGTTACTATTCCTCGTGGACGAAGTCGCGGGCACAGCTAGTAAATACTTACTCTCATCATCTCTCTCAGAGATATTCGGGCTGGTAAGTAATACAAAACTCTTATCGCAGGCTTTTTATTTTATTAGTAGGTAAGTACCTACGCTTTTTATATTATTTTATTAGTTTTGTAGAATTTTTTTACACGTTTCAAGTATATTTAAAAGTGGCTACAATATTTATTAAACGGGTGATATTTGAACACTTTTTTGCTATTTTTTCTTGTAAAAACTTAAGAAATATAATGACTAAATGTACAATAATAGTACCTAAGTAATTAGTTTAAAACCATATAAGTAATCAATATTATAATATATACTTACTAGAATGAATTAATATGACATCTACTACCTATCCTTACCATTTTATCCTAATCATAATACTACTTGCGTGATCAGTATTATGTATTCATTTTCATTCTAAGCACTCTGAAACTTATTTATTCTTTGGAACACCTGTAGGTACTCTACTAGGAAATTATTTTGCATGAGTATACCTTCGCCCTATGGCGGCAATCAAATAGTGTCAAATGTTATGATTTCGGCGTGGCGGCAACGATTGTTTTAGATTTCAAAAGAAGCCGCCGGCGCGTGTATCATAACCATGTACTTCCGAAAAGCGGCAAATTTCTTTGAGAAGTAAGTACAAAACCTTTGATGCCGCATTATCAAAGTGCCGATGGTTAAAACATAACTATGCATGCACTCAGTTTGATTTTAATAGATATTTTTTTATTCGCTATGTTTATGGTATTAGTCGTAATGCGCATAGGTCCAGTTTTTCATATTCTTTGATACAGTTTTTTGCGTCTCATAGAATTCCTAAGCGTACCTACCTATACACCGAACTGTTACACCTAACTACTCAGTGAAATAGCGCTAAGTCCTAGCTGCAAGACGCAAGAGTCTTGCAGGCTATGTCTTGTTCTTGCTCAAGTCTTGCACGGTCAGTCTTGGTCTTGGTCTTGCTAAAAATACGCGGTCTTGTTCTTGGTCTTGGTCTTGCAAAAACGCAAGAACAAGACCAAGACTGCAAGACCAAGACTGAATTTGGGCAACACTAGTTCTAGTAAACAGTGGCTAGATGACGCAATCAAGAAACGAACACGCGTGCAAGAGTTTTTCTATCTTTCTAAAATATATTATTACTAGCTGTCCCGCGTAAATTTTCCCCTTTTTTTATAATCCTATGTTACTTCTAATACCTCCAAGAATATGTGTACAAAGTTTCATGATGATCGGTTGAGTAGTTTTCGCGTGAAAGCGTAACAAACAAAGTTACATTCACATTTATATATTAGTAGGGATTTGTTATTAAATAAAATTCACTACGAGCACAGGGCTTATCGCGAATTTAAAAGTAACTGAAATTTGTGGCCCAAAGCAATCTTAAAAGCCACTGCACAAGCAAAAATATGAAATGCGAATTTACAAGCACTTCGCTGTGCTAGCTAGCCCGCGCAGCGTGAACTAACCAACATCGAAGGAGCTCTGGACCGCAGCGCGATCTTAATAGTCACTTTACAAGTAGTGAGGCTTAGCATGAAGGTGGAATTCACTGAATGAGTTGACGAGCACAGCGTGAACTAATTCACTGAATGTGTTGAACGTGAACGGCGTGAACTTAACAGTAACCGAACGAGTTGTATGCCACAGCGCAATCTTAAGTCAATGCGAGCGGAGAGAAACGCTGCGTGTATTTAGAATCGACAACGCAAGTTGCTGGCCGAAGCAACGTTTTAGAAGTCATTGCGCGCGCTGGCGAGCGCAGCGGAAACTTTCCAACCATTGAGCAATCTGTGGCCGCAGGGTGGCTTTAAGTGTCACTGCATGAGCTATCTTAAGTCACTATGAGCGGATAGAAACGCAGCGTGTATTTAGAATTCACTACGTAAGTTGGTGGCCGAAGCAACGTTTTAAAAGTCACTGCGTAAACGGGGCGCAACCCGAACCTAAACGTAATTGCGTGCGCGCAACCCGAAGCTAAACGTAATTGCGCGCACAGCGCAAACTTTGAGTAAGCTGGGGGCCGCAGCGCAATCTTATAAGTTACTGCGCGATAGAGGGCTCTCAATGTCTCGAGGTCTCGGGGTCGTACTTTTTTATTATATTTGTAGTTAATCGACAAATACACGGTTAAAAAAAAACCCTAACGGTGTTCGTTTATGATTGCTGCAAGTTTTGTTTTAGCTTTCTAACCGTAAACTAAGACTAAGAATGGGCAATCTCTGTTGTTTAACCATTCAAGAATTTAACGGATTGGTTACTAAAATTGAGGCAATGTCTCTTAGAAATACTGCTGTTATTTGTCAAATTAAATAGAAAAAAAAGTAACTAGCGTATTAAATTAGCAAAGTATTATCTGTATTTCCGTCGCTTCCTGTCTGCCTGCCTGTCTGTCTGTCTGTCTGTCTGTCTGTCTGTCTGTTTGTCTGTTCGTCTGTCTGTCCATTTGTCTATCCATCTGTCTGTCCATCTGTCTGTCATGTCCGTATATGTCTAGCCGTCGTAGCTAAATATTAATAAATATTTTTGGGAGGCACTCCATAATAACAGAAGCTGAAAATTATTTTTTTAGCAAACATCCACGTGTAGCACATCATTCGACAGGTCTCTCGAAACATCTTAAGGTTTCTAATAAACTTTTTTGATTTAAGTGGATATTAACTTAAGAACCATGTGACCTAAGATCTAATTGACTGATCGGATATACCATCATTGGATTAGTGCCTAAAAACTGAGTTTCTCAACAAAAGGGCGTTAGTGCCATGAACATACGCTCTTCTGCTGAAGCAATTATTCAAGACTGCGGAACCCTACACTTAGTCGGAGAGCTAGCACCATTTTTTGGGTAGGTATCTGAGGAAAGCTGAAAACTTGTCACATACCTTTCCTATTATACCCCAACATGGAGCTGCTGATCTGGCTGGTGAGTAGCGGGGCTAAGTCAACCCCTTTTAATATTTATTTTTACCCAAAAATTATGTTTGAGGTAATATGCAATTTTCGTATGTCGTAGTTTAATGTTTAAAGTGGGTGTTGCATTCGGTATGATGTCATCAGTGTACGGACTTTTCGATCCAGGGTGTTTAATTCAGTATGAGTCTACTTGAGTATGCCGAAGGAGTACATAAGAAGTAGCATGACCCAGCTGTTGCAGGCCCGGATCTTGTTGCCACCTGATAAAAGGCTATTAAGCACTTTTTTCAGGCGGCCAAGGAAACGTTCCTGCAGCAGCTGTTTCATGTCAACCTCATTTATGCGATATATCCAAGTACTTATAGGTCTCAGTAGTGATCTTAGGTGAATGGAATCCGAGAGTTGAGTCCCTTCGGATTCCACTATCCACCCTCGCTTTATATAAACGACTGCACATTTATCCACACCAAACTCCATTCTAATAGAATTACTGAAGGTTTCAGTTACCTTCAGTAACGCTATTAGTTGTGAGCTGGTGGGAGCAAAGAGCTTCAAGTCATCCATATAAAGCAAGTGAGATATAACCTAACCACCACGTCGCAACCTGCAACCTAGGCCTGATCCCTCTAGTAAGGTACTAAGTGGGTTCAGTGCTAGGCAGAACCGAACCAAAGGGGACTCAGAGTATCACCCTGGAATATACCCCGCTCAATCCTTATAGGTACGCCGCCAATTTCTTGGGTCCCTCGGCACCCTGGATAGGTAGGAAGCGTGTTCCATTGCCCCATACACGGCTTCAAGAAGATACGTAGAGTTGTATTAACTTTATACAACTCCAGCACCCTCAGAAGCCATGTATGTGGCACGGAGTCATACGCCTTCTTATAATCTATCCAACATGCTTATTATTATTATTATAGTTTAAAGAAATAATGAATATGTTCGAGTAGGAGAAAAAAAGTATTTTTGTTGCACACTAATTGCCGGTATTAATATAAATAAATCCATTACCTATATCTAATCAATTTTCATTATTTTGATAAATCAGAATTAAAATGGCAATAATTTACCTTGTCCTTCCATAATCCAATGGATATACGAAGCACATAGAGGTTGCACCAGCGGCTCCTCCAGAAGCCAAATTACCAGCGAAGTACCGCCAAAACTGTGTATTTTTATTGACACCTTTGAGAAATATGTCTTTATATACATCCTTAAACGCGAAGTTTAGCGCTTGAGTGGGGAAATATCGAATCACGTTAGCTAAGTTGCCACGCCATAACGATGAAATTCCCTGTTCTGCTGGTATACGAATGAATGCATCCACAATTCCTAGTAAACAAATGATTAGTAGTTAATACAAAAGAAAGTTTAAAAAAGTGTAATAATCAAATAAATATCTGCAGTCAATATTACATGCTAAAAACAATGTCTCCTACGTATTTTTTTATTAATTTATTAGTTACCTTTATAGCGTTTATCAGCAGGTATCTGTTTATTTATATGCTGCACCTGCAAAATTAGCTTGACTCGTTCTATTGGGGCTACGGCAGTTTTAGATACCGCCGCTGAAATACCTCCCGCCAGAAAATCTTTTGCGAATGACATCCCCGACTTCGGGGGCTTAGGTGGTTTAGGGGCACCCTTTTTGCTGTCCTTTTCCGACATGGTGAATCCGTTCCACTTCTCTTCTAATGAGACCTAAATATTCAAATAACTTCAGGTTCACAACGCCTTTCAAGTCATCTAACAATCTCATGTGTCTCACAATAATTTTGAATAATTTCGCTATTTTTTCATTACAAGAATACAAAACCTATTTGACGAGTCTCTTTCTTGACAGCAAATTTGGGATGTCAATGAAATTAGACGCCTGTTTAAATTTAGAATTAAGAAAAAAGTTAAGTTCTAGTTGAATAGGTACTCTTTCGAAGTATCGTTGGAACGATGCAGTAATGCCCTGAATACACGAGGCTAGTTTTTCGAGCCAGAATAGCAAGCTAGATGCTAAGAACACTGTCTTGGCTTACGGTTCTCGCTTCTAATGCTAGTAATTTTAAGCCAGTCAGTACTATTGCAGTGACAGTAACAACACGCCTGTGAAGTGAAATGAACTGCATTCGTATAAAAAAACACAAAACGCCTAAAACAGTTACCTACTCCGGAAACTATGTCAATTTGCTTTACACGATTTTTTATTAGAAAAACCTGTATAATATAAATTGAATGTACGTGGATTATCTGTTGTACTTTTAAAGAACTTATCAATAAAGATCAAGGCGAATACAAGAGTAGATATTTTCCGAATGTCGCCTGATATGTTCGATATTCGACAGCGAAATCAGCGGCGTCGGACACTACTAGCTCAAAAAAATAGGACTGCAAGCTATTAAGACTGTCGTGGCTGTAGCACTAGCTTATTAGCCTGGAAATAGGCTAGTTTTGTATACTCGACGATAGACGCACTAGCTTGCTAGCTTATTAACACTAGCTTGTTAACCTGGCCTGAACTAGCCTCGTGTATCGCGGGCATAAGGCTCTATTCATACAGGGCAGGTTGGCAGCGGTGCAGCGACGCGGCGTGTACTTTCAGTGTGAAAGAATTTTAACCGTTATGTACAGTCTTAAAAACTGTGCATATATTATGTTTCAGCTGACGCTGCGGCGCTCGCCGAATGCGCGTCGATCAATTTAGTTAGTTAGTTATCTATATACATAAAAGGCCAGTGTCGTTAGAAGAAAGGCTTTAAACTAGATTGGTCAATATTATTATTGAACACTAGACGCGCGACTACGCGCGGAGCCGCGTCACGTTCGCGGAAAGTTTTGTCTAGAATCCATAGTCAGTCTTGATTGTAACGAACTGTTCCGCTTAAGCTGTGGCCTAAGAATTTTATAAGTCTTTTGTGGAGTTAGCGGTTCTATTAGCATTTACAACTTTCGATCACGGGCGCGGGGCTTACAGTTCTTTTTACATATAGTCAGAACCAGTATCTATCTCTTGTACCTATATGTTACTGTAAATGTCGGAAGCGCTGTGTATGTTAAGATACCCTAGTGTCTGTCAAAAACCGCCAAGAATGTTGATGAATGACCGATATTTATTATTTTTGTGACGATTTCGGTTATTCACCAGTGACTGTTAACATTAAACACAACGACTTAATTATGATTCATAGATTGATTTAAAAACGTAATGTAGTAAAGTAGATTCTATTCAGAAATACCTTAATGTTTACCTGTACCGCGCAACTTCGTCTGCATACATTTTCCCCGTTTTTGCAACATTTATCATTGCTGCTCCGCTCCTATTGGTCGTAGCGTGATGTTATAGCCTATAGCGTTTCTCGATAAATGGGCTATCTAACAGTGAAATATTTTTTCAATTCGGATCAGTAGTTTCTGGGATTATCGCGTTCAAACAAACAAAACAACAAACTCTTCAGCTTTATAATATTAGTAAGATTCACTGTAACCGTGTATGCTAACAATCAGTGGGGTACGCCCGATAAAAAAAAATGGAGTTACAATAAAGTGCATTTAAAAATTGGTTATTCTCGACACATGTTTATCTTAACATTTACTGATATCAGACATTCAAAGTAACATATAAGTCGTGGTCGGATCGTAGAATTAAACATTTCGTGATGTGGCCAACCATATCATTAAATGGTGGTAGTTCATTATATGCCCAACTAAAACTGACCATACCGTTTAGGCGTCAACGTTTAATGATATATGTTCACCGACGTTTGGCCATATCGTTAATGTAGGGTTTCATATTATAAAAGGAATAATAAAAATGGTGATAGGCCTTGCTGGTTGTGGTGATCATCAAAATCACCACCACCATCATAATAACTATCATCGTCACCGTTTCCCTAAAACGGTCACCCATCTATTAACCGGCAGGCTGCAAATTCTCGATCTGTACGGTTGCAGTTTCTTGGCGGGGTCACCCTATTTTCGTTCCATATTATTATTCGTGATAAAATAAAATTTAAAACATGTTCTATAGCTTGAATTTCAAAAATAAACTAACTAATAATTGAAGTAATTTTTATAGGCATTTCTTGCCAAAGACTTTACAAATACCATAATTGCATTTTTGAAAGATAGAAAAATTTGAATCCAGACTCAGGAATCGAACCCGAGACTTCCGTAGCCAAACCGGGGCCAGAAGCGAACCACCTATCTGGACTATGTTACTAGATATCAAATTCTTCTATCTCTTAATGCTTTTACGGGTTAGGCCCCCGTAGCGCCATCTAGTCGGAAGTTAAAGAACTATCACGGCTTTTGTTATTGCTTCGTTACAGAGAGCATTTTAACATATTATGATGACGCAGGCCGAATATTGAAGTAACTTTTATAGGCATTTCTTGCCAAAGACTTTACAAATACAATAATTGCATTTTTGAAAGATAGAAAAATTTGAATCCAGACTCAGGAATCGAACCCGAGACTTCCGTAGCCAAACCGGGGCCAGAAGCGAACCACCTATCTGGACTATGTTACTAGATATCAAATTCTTCTATCTCTTAATCCTTTTAACTAATAATGATGTAAGAATACATAGTTATAGGCCGACCGCTTAACTCGTATATCGCCTGCGCGGTGAGAAGGGAGCGCGGGGTGATGTTAACGGGTGGGTGAGCGGGGTGCGCGGGACAGAGAACTTCCCGCGCACCCCGCTCACCCACCCGTTAACATCACCCCGCGCTCCCTTCTCACCGCGCAGGCGATATACGAGTTAAGCGGTCGGCCTATAACACAAACTTGGGAAATACGTTTCAAACTCCTTGGATTTTCACATTGTTCTCTTTTTTCGAATGAATTTCACCTAATTGTTACGTTTGGATGTTCATATCATCAAACGTTGAGTATTCATCGATTTGGTCAGACCACATCGTCGTGCTTATTGTGCTCACATCATCAACATCCTCGCAAAAACAAGAAGTATATGCGTTTTGTTACTAATTAGGAAGGTAGGTAAGATGTGCGCTCGTTTGCCGGGGCGGCATAATATCACTTCGCGGTTAGTTTATCAATTGCAAATTAGATTTTAATTTAAACACATACCAATACTACGACTGTTTTTGTTTTTCTACATCATCAGAGTTGACAGCCCTAGCGCGATCGCCAAGTATATACATAAAAGTCGTGATACATTTTTTTTTTTTGGAATAAGAACTCTAGCAATGTGGGGTTGTGGTCCCACATTACTAGCAATCTTGTTAACCCCTCCAATGGTGTTTTAAGTAACACTTAAAACATCTTTGCACTTATCACATTCTTGGCTTTTGGCCACCGTAACTAAACACAGTGTTATCTATACTAATATTATAAAGCGGAAGAGTTTGTTTGTTTGTTTGCTTTGTTTGTTTGTTTGTTTAAACGCGCTAATCTCAGGAACTACTGGTCCGATTTAAAAAAATCTTTTTTTGTTGGATAGCCCATTTATCGAGGAAGGCTAAAGGCTATATAACATCGCGCTACGACTAATAGGAGCGGAGTAGCGACGTGAAATGTTGCAAAACGGGAAAAATTTACGCATACGAAGTTGCGCGGGACAGCTAGTATTATATATAGCTGCATTGCAAACACTACAATCACTACTGTTACTATACGTATTAAATATAATTTATGAAATAAATACATTTGCTTCATTCTACATCTAGATCTACAAGCAACGATTGTTTTCGTTCGTAAATCTGACCAAAAAAAGGTATTCATACTGAAACAAGTCATTCAATAGATCGTCATTACTATTTTGAAAAAATACAATAGGTAGGTAGTTACTATGAAAAAATCGATTAACATCAAATAATCGAAAAGTAGCAATCTTTGTAAAATACACGCGAAAAAGAGATTGTTATGTGCATTATAATTTTGTATACATACACGATCTTGTACGTGTATACTGTATTCATTAAATAAAGAATAGAACTCTTTATTTAATGAATACAGTATACACGTACAAGATGAAAATTTAACGTTGAAATTTTAAAATCACTACATTTGTAAAAGCCTCCAACCGGAAGTCTTTACAATCATACAATGAACAATTTAGAAGGCAAAACGTGCCTACCATCCAGTCTCAGAACCACTAAAATGGTCAGTTTTGTATAGTTACAGTAATCGATATTATGCATAATAGGTATTAAGAATAATGACAAAGTCACGCAGTAAATGTGATAAATTAATCAATTTAACTAGTTATTGTTCAAATTACCTATTATGAATAATAACTAGTGCGTAGTAGTGGATCGTAGGAAAACTAATAAAACTAAAAATACATCCATTCGTTGTATTTAATGCATTTTTAAATTACATCTGACGATGATTGGTGATAATGAAAAATGCAAATGAATTAAGTTGTTCTTACTAGTAACTTGTCATCTCAAACCTTATCTTCCGTATTGTAAACATTTTCTAGAATGTAATATTCAAAACAATCACAAATGATCACAATGTAGAATCGATTTGTCGGAAAATTCGTTTCTGTTGGTTGTTGACAATTCATCATCAATTTGATGATGAATTGTCAAACATGAAAACTTTGAGCGGCACTAAAACAACAAGTTTACTGCACCTACACACCTACACATTTTATTTCTATATCAGCCTGGCAACGAATAGGTACTTTTAACTACACTTTTAAGCAATACTGTACATACAGGTTAAATTAATACGATTGCCCAACTAGCTTGCAAGAATTTATAGAGATATTTGGGGCCTAGTAACACAGTCCAGATAAGTCGGTCGATTCCGGCCCCGGTTTGGGATACGAAAGTCTCGGGTTCGATTCCTGAGTCATGCAATTATTGTATTAATAAATAAATACAATATCATATTTATTAAAATACATTTTCGATTAAGTTCGTATGAAAAGTGTAGGTCGAGTAGTTTATATTTACATTTATACCGTTACGTTCTATGATAACGTAACCTAACGGTATCATAACGTCATAGGATTAAACTACACATTTTTCCCCTTTATAAGCAATTTGTGTCATTGTGCAAGTATATTCTAGTACTATGAAACTTAAGAGTTTGTTTATTCTATTAAATTATAGCGTTCAACCAAGAACGCTATAATTTCAGGAATCGTACGAAATGAAAAATACAGTTCAGTATAGTTCGAATTGAAAAAATTATTTAGTGTTGATAGCCCATTTATCGAGGAAGGCTATAGGCTTGCAACGTTTGTGTGTTCGGTACGAATCTTGGAAGCTAAATTAAAACCACTTCCCAACGTCCGATTGGGCATAAATTTGGTGTTTAAGTGTATCTTTGGTGACAATATAATAATATGGTACCATGAAGCTGTTCCGATAATGGAGCCGAAAGCTACAAGCTTTTATTTAACTTGCAATGTTTGTGTGTTCGGTACAAATATTAGAAGCTAAATTAGAACCACTTCCTGACGTCCGATTGGGCATAAAAAAAAACAATTTACGTTTTCAATTAACGATAATCATCATAACATAGACATTAATTATTGAAGTTAGATTATAATACAGAATAAATATAAACGGTTTTATTAGGTTCTATTTTCTAAAAATTCTTTAACGCAGTATTTTTACTCCGTTAAAGAATTTTTTTTTCACTTCTCTGTAAGCCATCTAAACAAATCGCTTTTGAATGTATTAATTGGCAAATCCTTAACATTTTCAGGCAGATGATTATAAACTCAATACGAGTTTTTAGTCATAGCGTAACCATTTTTGCTACATATTTCCTTCCGTATACGTGGGAGAGTTAGATTATTCGGATACCGAGTACTAAATTGGCAAATAGATTTTTTAGTTTTAAATAAGTCAGGATGTGTTTTAACAAATACACAGACTGCGAATATGTAGAGGCATGGTACAGATAATAGACATAATCTGCGAAATAGAGGTCTACAACTTGTCCATGGCACTACATTACTTATACATAAGATAACCCCATCGAGTTTGGGTTTGATTGGTTCGTCTTGAGGAGTAGTTTTTTTTTAACCCCAAATCAACACTTATAAAAGTTTTCTTACAATTAACTTTTCATTCCATAGAAGTAAAACATACAACACATCACCCGACTCTACCACCATGTCGTATAGGTACTCGGGTGAACAATTACCTATTAAGTAATTCTATGGAATAAAACTGAAACCATTGAGTTGTTTTGTCCGATGAAAATACAAAATATTTTTTATGTAACTACGTAGTGCGTGCGTTATGGCAACAAGGTGACCTGAATGTTTATCATAATATTATTTTGGTGATGGATTGAAACATTTACAAATACCTTCAACACCTCCTTTACTTTCGCATCTAATTATTATTTTGTAGTAGCAATATCTGAGTAGGTACTTAATAGTTAGGACAATAATATATATATTTTCCTGACCGTTTTTGCTTTGTTGTTGATAATATACAGCCACAGACCAATAAGAATTATTTTGACATTTCTTTTCGTCATTAGGTATAAAAAAAAACTCAAAGGTATTATCTTTGAGTTTTTTAACCAAAGAGAATTTAATAACATTTTTTATTTCAAATAAGGTTTTTATGAAATATCTAAGCCTCATTATGGCCAAAGTGATACAAATAATTTATAACGTACTTATTAGTACTGCAATGTTACAATTGCATACTAATTAGTACGATAGGTTTTCGTTTTGTTTCTTTTAATAAAGAAAGTTAGCTAGCAATGTGGGATTGGGTCACACATTACTAGCAATCTTGTTAACCCCTCCAAATAAGCTCAAAGACTTGTGTTAGGAGTGGGTTCACGTGGGTAGTTAAATCGGTAGGATTCGAAGCCCGACCTCACGATTGCTATTTGCTACGACCGCTTTAGTACCTATATTATAAGGTACGGGATAAAATAGGATATATCTAATATATAAAATTCTCGTGTCACAGTTTTCGTTGCCATACTCCTCCGAAACGGCTTGACCGATTTTGATGAAATTTTGTGTGCATATTGGGTAGGTCTGAGAATCGGACAATATCTATTTTTCATCCCCCTAAGAGTTTGTTTGTTTGTTTGAACGCGATAATCTAAGGAACTACTGGGCCGCATTGAAAAAAAGTTTTTTATGGAGGAAGGCTATAGGTTAAAACATCACGCTACGACTAATAGGAGCGGAGCAGCAATGAAAAATGTTGTAAAAAAAAAAGGGAAAATTTACGCAGACGAAGTTGCGCGGGTCAGCTAGTATGTATATAACACCGGTCTACAGTAACTTTGTTGCCACCAAAATTATAACAAATTTTTAGTACCTATATTTCGTATCCTAATTACAACTGCATACTTATTTTTAGGGCGTAGCCAAAATGGCAAATTTCGTCATGTCGGTCTGTCTATCTGTATGTCTGTCTGTCTGTCTGTCTGTCTGTCTGTCGGTCTGTCTGTCCGTCCGTATGTCACAGGCATTTTACGCAGAGACTACTCAATGAATATTGATGAAATTTGGTAAAAAGGTGTTTTCTAGTGGCCGCTACTTAGTTTGATTGCTAAATAATAAAAATAAATATTTTTAGGGGGGCATTCCATATACGTAACAGAAGGTGATTTTTTTTCCGGCTGTTGCACTTCGTTCGACAGGTCTTTTAAAAACATTATTAGGTTTCTAATAAACTTTTTTGGATTGAGTGAATATTTTTTGAGATAATCGATCCGAAAGTTGCATAAATTGTGTCCTTAGCTTTTGCTTTAAAATAATTTGTAAACTACCCAACGAGATAAAAGATTGCGATAGTATAGTTTCATTTATAAAGAAGCTCAAACAACATGTTTATACGAATGGCGGAACGCACATGTTCCTGTAGGTAAATCTAAAACATTGCTATTTGAATGCAAACTCATTAGAGGTACAATGTTAACCTACAAAACTATGTTTTTTCCATGTATCTCATTTTAAGTGAACTGAAAAGTTAATAAGAGAAATAAATGTTTTTAAACCTATTGTGGGTCCCACATTACTAGCAATCCTGTTAACCTCTCCACCAGCTAAGCTCAATGGTTTCTGTTAAGAGTGGGTTCACATCGGTAGTGTAATGGGGTGGAATGGTGTGAAGACGAGTTTTGCCATCCATTAGACTACTGCCGCTTCAAAAGAGTACCTACATGCAAAGAGATATATAAAAAATGTGTGCAATTTATAAATATATGTTTTGATATCCGGCTTCAGACTAACACAGATAATATTTAGGTACTTTCACATGACCATCGATAGCACATGACAACAATTACTGTCGTGCTGGCATGGAACTGCCAGCAATCTGTGACTCCTACTCACAGATTGCTGGCAGTTCCATCGTACCGTAGCACCGTCTTACTCCTCGTTACCTCGCTCGCTCAAAGACCTTAACGCTCTCTTGGAATCAAATCCAGATTTGTTTGCGGATGAATGGAAAACGATACTGTCAGAATGTATAAGGTATTGCGAGAACATGGCGTGTATAGTTGTATTTTTAAATAGTTAAATAGTGTTATTGGTTATACCGTTCTATTTGTTATGTAATCTACACTTTTACACTAATATTATAAAGAGGAAAGATTTGTATTTTTGTATGTAACGAATAAACTCAAAAAGTACTGGACCGATTTTAATAATTCTTTTTTTGTTGGATAGCCTATTTATCGAGGAAGGCTATAGGCTATATAAAATCGCGCTACGACTAATAGGAGCGGAGCAGCGACGAGAAATGTTGCAAAAACGGAGAAAATTTACGCATACGAAGTTGCGCGGGACAGCTAGTAATAAATAAAAATGTAATCTATATTTATATCTATACTAATATTATAAAGAGGAAATATTTGATTGTTTGTTTGTATTGAATAGGCTCCGAAACTATTGGACGGATTTTAAAAATTCTTTCATCGTTGTGAAGCTACACTAACCCCGGGTGACATAGGCAATTTTTTATCCCTGTATTCCCACTGGAACGGGAATTACGCGGGTGAAACCGCGAGGCGATCGCTAGTAATAAATAAATAAATAGTAAAAGTGTGCATAATACGTTAAAAACCGAAGCAGATACGCCCCACAACATGTATCAGAGGATTGTTAAGTACGCTGGTTGGTATTAAACCTTTAGCAGTAGCAGTCAATACTGGATGTGAAATTGGACTATGGTACAGGACGGTCTGTTAGCTCAGTCGGATAGAGCGTCGTGCTAACGAGTAGCCGAAGGTCGAGGGTTCGACGCCCTCACAGGCCACATCTTTTTAGCTATTTTTAATCTACATAAAATTATTTTACTCACATAAATCTTTCATTAAACAAAGCCTAAAGCCACCTAAACAATTTATATATATCTTAAATAGAGAAGCAGACGGAATTCAGTTACATCATCTAGCTAGTAATTAATAAAATGAATGAAAAGGATAAAACAACTTCAAAACAGTATTGCTCATGAGGGGTTCGAACCCTCGACCTTCGCGTTATTAGCACTACGCTCTAACCAACTGCGCTAACGAGCGCTCTTGTAATTTGTTATAATTCCAATCCTGTACAAACCGGTTTATAGTCTAATTAAAAGTAGCAATTTGTCACCATTAGGTCTTAGTTCAGTTAATGCAAATTGGAATATTATTAATATTTGTTTTTAAGTAGGTATGTGAAACTAGCTGCGTGTAATAAAAATAGGAATACTTATTGATATAGTTATTATAAAAAAAAAATGTTAAAAAAGAAAAATAAAGTTTAACAGAATTAGTAATGGTTTTCGGAAGACCTAATAAATAACACAGTATCTAGTTTTTTTTTGTTATTGGGAAATATTTTTTTTTGTTATTGGGAAGTAATGGTAGGTACCTATTTAAGGTATAAAATAAAATTCTTTAAATTTATTTACTTTAATATTATTAATTGCTATAACTTGCATAGTAATTCATAATTACTATGCAAGTTACGCCATCGCATAAATTTTAGTGGCAATGTTTGTAGAGTAGGGAACCTGCGTTCAGACATCCTGACCTACCTGTATAGTTATCACAGTTGCCATCAGATGGCGCTAAACAGTGTTATTGTGCGGTAATAAATTTCAAACAAGTATGAATGTTCCAGCCGAAAGTTCAGTACGAAATAGTAGGATATTTAATTTTATCTATGGCTGGAACATCTGAGCCCTGTCTTGCTGACCGTCCGTCAAATCCAACATAAAATATGTCAAAAAGTTACAATTCGACAATGTTTCTGTTTATTAGATTTTACAGGCGACAAAATTGTCATTTCACAACAATCCGGCATATTTCTGTTATATGAAACTTTTTGAGCGACAGGTGACAGATGGCAATTCGTCGTGAAAAACTTGACAATTCTGCTTTAATAAATCGAAAATTGTCATGACATATTTTTAGAATTGTCCAACAATTCTGACAGGAGCTTAACCCTCTGTCGCGAAATCATATTTTGAATATTGATGGTGTAAAAAAGTGTTTATAAAAGGTTTAATACATAAAATAAAACCGGGCAAGAGCGTGTCGGACCATGATCAGTGTAGGTTTCCGCAGCCTTCAATCAATCAATCAATCAATCATTTATTGCTGAACATAGTAAAAAAGATACATTTCGTGGTGTTGGTTAAATGTCTAGTACAGTATGTTCCGCCTTGGCGGCATGCAAATTTAAATTATTATTAGACACATAAAATTATTGTTATCATAAAATTAGTAATTTAAATATTATAATATCATTAAATGTCGAAATATTATGTTATCATTAAATTGTTACAATTGATTATAATAAGTTATAGCATATACAATGAATAATAATTAAGTTAAATAGATAAACAAATCGGAACTCAATAAGCATCAACCATATTGCTATCGAGTAGGTATTCGTTAATAGTGTAGTATGCCTTATTTATTAAAAGATGTTTTAACTCTTTTTTAAATAGATTAAGATTGTTGTTTTCCAGAATATGATTAGGTATTTTGTTACATATTCTAGGTGCCATTCCTAAAAAGTTTTTGCTGTAAATTGCTTTCTTGTGAGGTCTATAACGTATTTTATTCTTATTGCGAAGACTATTTAAGGTTTGGAATAGATGTAAATTAGTTTTTATAAATATAGCTACTTCGTACATATATAAGCAAGGTAATGTTAATATGCATAATTTTTTAAAAAATGGTTTGCAAGTGTCAGTGCTTTGTATACCGCTCATGGCTCGGATGCACCTCTTTTGAGCTTTGAAGGCTGCTTCCATATTGGTGTAAGTGGCCCAATATATTACACCGTACCGTAGTGTTGAGGTGACGTATGCATGGTAAGCAGTAATCAGTGTTGATTGGTTTACGACCTTTGATAAATTGTACAAAGCATATGAATATTGATGTAGACGTTCACATATTCTATCAGTGTGAAGTTTCCATGTCATACTTCTATCCAATTCCAGCCCTAGAAATTTAGTTGCGTTTGTTTCCGCTATTATTTTATCTTCATATTGAACTACAGGTTTTGGGTGATTTGTTTGTTGTTCGAAAGTCATGATTTTAGTTTTTTCTATATTAATTTTAAGATTATGAGTCCTTAACCAATCAATTATTGCTTTAAGACATTCATTTATTTCTTGTTCAAACGTCATTGTATTTTTAGCACTAAAAACCACCGTGCTGTCATCCGCAAATAGTATCATGGGATTTTTTGTTACTTTTGGCATGTCGTTAATATAAACTAGAAATAGTAAAGGTCCCAATATGCTTCCTTGTGGGACACCGTAATTTGTTAGTCTTTGATTAGATTCATAGGTTTTTTCTGTTTTTGAGTTCATACATATTTTATTAACCTTTGTCATTTGTTTTCTGTCTGACAAGTAAGATTTAAGAAGGTTAAGCGCATTACCTCTGATACCGTATTTTTCCAATTTATCAGCAAGTATTTTCCGATCCACACAGTCAAAGGCCTTGCTCATATCTTGCCTTGAATAATTGCATCAGCAGAAAAGCGTATGTTCATGACACATGGGTTGAGAAACGCAGTTTATCAGCAATAACTCAATGACGGTATATCCGATCATGTCCAAAATAATTTTAGTTTAAAGTATTTATTAAGCGCTACCTTTGTGATTAGGTATTTCATATTTTTGTAACTTTCACACAATTTATGTAACTTTCGGAGCGATTATTTCCAAAAATATTAAGTGAACTAAAAAAGTTTACTAGAAACCTTAAAATGTTTTTAAAAGATCTGTCGATTGATATGCCACATGTTGAAGTTTGCTGAAAGAAATTTGTTTCACTTTTTTGGCACTCCATACATATAACAAAAAAGTAGGTAAATACTAAAAATATTTATTTTTATTATTTAGCTATCAAACTAAGTAGCGGCTACTACAAGACACCTGTTCACAAAAATTAGTAGTCTTTGCAAAATCAGTCTTTGAGTAAAATGCCTGTGACAGACGGACGGATAGACAGACATAACGAAACTATAAGGGTTCCGTTTTTGCCATTTTGGCTACGGAACCCTAAAAATGGTACTTACTTACATCGGGCAATCAGATTAGTGATGATGAATACTTGGAACATATACAAACGAGGAGGCCCCAACGGTCATTTAAAAGCAGAATCAATTTCTTTTCCACAATTAAGTAATGATTTCTATAAAGAATAATTTCGTGTATGTAAAACTACTAGATTTGGAGCTACTTAAACTTGAAAAAGAATTGAATATACAGCCATCAGAATTTACACTACCTTTTTATTATAAAACGTTCAAGTTATTTATGTTTGTAATATAGAAAATGAACAAGATGGCGATATTTTAGAAATAACTGTGAATCTTTAATTATGGTCAACCATGTATTTATTATGTTAAGCAAATAAATTATTCAAATAGTTGCATGAATAAAATTACTGTAGAACTGAAATCGCTTCTTCATCAAGTACCTACTTAGTGCGTAATGTTATAATCTACAACTATATCATTGTCATTTCCGCTAATATCGTTTTCTGAATAGGATACATAGCAATCTGAGCCTAGCCGTTTTTCAATGTTTGCAGTTATCGGCTGAACTTTTAGGTGATTATGACATGGATTTTTTCTTTTATGATTCCCAATTAATTTTCCACCATTCTTCTTGTTGACTTAAAAGCACGCAAAAATCTTTCTAGTGACGCTGTCCTTGGTATATTAGGCGTCATAAGCCACTTATTTTAAACTATATCTTCTGTCACCCAAGATTAAAGCGTTTGGGAAAGGTCTCCACATCACGGCGATATTATCGTCGTGCCACCTATTTTTATACACTCTCTTAAAACGTATCGAGTGTCACGGCGATATTATCGCGACACTGCGATAATTGGCTGAGTGCGAGAGAATGGTCATGGTATCACTACGCGGAACGTGGCGTTCTCGCAGCGAGAACGCGGCGATGCCGTCACGATACGCTGGCGAATAAACGCTCGTTCGTGGAGACTACCCGTTGATAGTAGAGAGGAATCGTCGCGATTCTCTCGCTCATGGAGACGGTCCCTAAGGGCGCTGTCCCCCTGCTTGCACACTGAAATACACGCTGTACACTCTTCTTGTACACTTTTAGATCACGCTGCGGCTCACAGCTCGCTCAATAACTTTTTAGTTCACGCTCATTTATCAGCTCGCCTCTCTGTTTGCGTAGTGATTTGTGAGACCACGCTGAGTCCCCCATCGCGCAGTAACTTTTGAAATTGCGCTGCGCTCGCCAGCTCCCCCTCCTGTCGAGCTGTGGCTGGTGTACTTTATGTAAAAAAAACAGTTCTTTGGCACTTTTAGATCACGCTGCGGCTCACAGCTCGCTCAATAACTTTTTAGTTCACGCTCATTTATCAGCTCGCCTCTCGTTTGCGTAGTGATTTGTGAGACCACGCTGAGTCGCCCATCGCGCAGTAACTTTTGAAATTGCGCTGCGCTCGCCAGCTCCCCCTCCTGTCGAGCTGTGGCTGGTGTAATTTATGTAAAAAAACAGTTCTAAAAATCGTACCTCCAGGTCAGACTTGACGCTTGGCACGCAATCTGAATATGGGGACACAGTTTTAAAAAAAATCTGGTTGTTTTGACCCAGGAGGGGGCCTGGGTCAAAAGCTACATATTAGTAGTTACGATATCGCTGAAGAACTGGATGTTGATCACAAAATAGTTTTACTTCATTTACAAAAGTCTAGGTACAAGAAAAACCTTGATATTTGGGTACCACATTATCTCACTGAGAGAAACTTAATGCAACGTGTTTCCATTTGCGATTCTTTATTGAAACGTAACAATTCCGACCCATTTCTTAAACGGTTGATGAAAAATGAGTCACTTACGTTAAGAATGTCCGAAAAAGACCGTGGTCGAAGCAAAACCCCTGACCCTGGCCTGACTTGGAACAAAGTGATGCTGTGTGTATGGTGGGATCGAAAAGGAATCGTCCACTACTTTGTGTGTTTCCTTCCCTTTATATAAAACTCGGCTTAATGAAGATTTTTGTGAAAGATTTTTACATTTCATGTCTATTTAAATATAATTTAATTGATTTATTCGAACAATTGATAAATAAAATAAACCAAGGTGTAGCCATACTCTATATATTGTACTAGCTGCCCCGCGCAACTTCGTATGCGTAATTTTTCCCCGTTTTTAAAACATATTAGTCGTAGCGCGATGTTATATAGCCTATAGCCTTCCTCGATAAATGGGCTATCCAACAAAAAAAGATTTTTTCAAATCGGACCAGTAGTTCCTGAGATTAGCGCGTTTAAACAAACAAACAAACAAACAAAGCAAACAAACAAACTCTTCCGCTTTATAATATTAGTATAGATGTAGGTACGTGTTCCGTATGAGGTTTGGTAAGAGAATTTTTTTTAATTCATAAGGAGCCGGTACAGTTAAACACGTTAAACAGTATCTATTGTTTATAATTAGTTACGTAGCCCGGCTACGTCATGCGCTTAAATTCAGATACGTCACATGTAATTAGGTAATTGCCTACGCGCTACAGTCCTCCCCCTTAGATTGAACAATGATTGTTGAAATTATTATTTATTATTCCCAAAGATTACAATTTGACTTATGGCTAAACAATATTTACTTATTAACTACGATGAGTATAGGTACAATTTTGATTTAATATCTATGGTGAGTATACAATTTTGACTTACGGACTATTTTAAACGAAAATACACGAAGCGGTAGACTAACCACGATTAATCCTTTGTTTACGTAACACTATAAGGTTGTTTAACACCAGCGAGGCGGCGGCAATCGAACTGCGTCTAACCGGGGACTCGCATGTCGAATCTTACGGTCTTCTTAACGACGCGACCGGATTTAGTTATCACGGGCGTCTATGTGCTGGAGGTAAGTTCTCTGGATGTGGGACGTCTGGTTGTTTTGAGTTCTCTGGGGCGTGAGATCGACACATTATTTTCAAATTTTTTGAAGCGGCGATAGCCTAATGGCTAAGGCATCGGTCTCGCAATCGGGAGGTCGCGGGTTCGAATCCTACCCATTATACTACCGACGTGAACCCACTCCTAACACAAGCCTTTGAGCTTAGCTGGAGGGGTTAACAAGATTGCTAGTAATGTGGGACTCAATCCCACATTGCTAGTTATCTTTAAAAAAAAAAAAAACAATAGATAAGCTGGCTTGAAACGGTCAAGTGACACAGTGACTTGCTTGCCATTACCTACAGTCTAATGTATGTATATTATTTTGGATATTGCGTTAAGGCTCTAAAGGTTCATTTCCGAGCATCGCGGCCGATCGCGAGCCGCTCGCGGCTTACGACAAGCGGCTGACGCTCGCGGCCGTTGCGACAATATTCACAGTGCGCGCGCAGGCCTACGTACGACAGTCGTCGGCCGCGCGCGTCTGTCACTTTCCTCAGCCGCTTATCGTAAGCCGCGAGCGGCCGCGATGCTCGGAAATGAACCATAAAGGGGCCCTCATAAAGTGGTAGTTACTAAAGATCTCCGTGCCTCGTTTCTCACAAACACATGAGAGCTATTTGATAAGTCTTTTTGTGTATGAATACGTTGTTATCTTTGCTGTGTGAGCTCAAATGTGAGAGGTTTGGTATGGATGATAAGGAGTTTGTCAAAAGTTTTATGTAGTCACGATCGTTAGGTAATATTTGTTGAAGGTTTTGTATGGAATAAGTCACATGGAAGTATGAGACTACTTCCGTATAAGAATTGAGATTGACTGTAACCTAACTCTAACTTAACTGCTGTGCGTAAACCTAGGAACATTTACTCATAATCGCAGCTTTTAATGTACGGTGTAACCGTTCGACCATGCCATTTGCTTTTGGATTGTAAGCTGCTGTTCTGCTGTTCGAATTACTTCGAATGCGTTCGATTCCAATTTTTTTTTTAATAGTTGTTAAAATAGGTCGCATTCGAATTGACGACCTTGATCGGACGTTATCAACTGAACAACTAAAACGCGCGATTCAATGCTCTACGAACACCTTAGTGACTGTTTCGGCTGAAATGTCCTTTACTGGTACGACTTCTGCCATTTCGTTACCCTGTCTATAATAATGACGTAATACTTATAATCGTCAGACAGTGGCAAAGGTCCTATTATATCAATATGAACATGTTCGAAACGTTTATGCGTTTCGTTGGATTCGCCTAAAGGTGTTATTCTGTCACGTTGAATTATTACATTTTTGGCAGGGGACACATTTATTTACGTATTTATTAATGTCTGTATTCATAGTAGGCCAAAGGCTATCTCTCTATAATTAAACGTTTGGTCGCTGCAGTGCCGGGATGACCCATGTTGTGCAATGTTCTGTATTAGATAGATAAGGGCGGATATTGTTCGTAGAAGTTTCACAAGTTATTTTTGTCTCAGAATTGGGCGTTTACGAAGGATTCTTGATCGTTGTTTTGTAGGTCGGCTAGTTTCTGGCAATCAATTAAAAAGGGTAGGTATGCTAATTTCATTGGTTCTAAATAAGACGTCAGCGACTGTGTTTTTTTTCACCCTCTACTTATATATTTTATCGTATCGCAAATTTGGGAAATAAAGTCTAATTGTCTCAAGCGCCTTGGTGAGTCTGAAACAGAAACTTTTTTTGTTAAGACGAACGTTAACGGTTTGTGGTCTGTTAGCACTGTGAATTCTCGACCTTCTACACTTAAGGTATTATATTATCTGTGCTTCTACCATATGGCGAAAATGTTTTACTGCCCTATCATAAGTACTGTACCGTGTTTGGGTATCGGTAAGTTTCTTAGAAAAAAATCTTGAATTCTTAGAAAAATGAGATTATGAATTTTCGTTTTAATAAATTTCTTGAGTTACGGGGACTATAATCTAATCAATTTTTGGATAAGAAGCCCGAACCCATAGACGATTTTCAGACACGAGTGGATTGAATTGATGTTCCTGGCTCTGTATGTCAACACCTCTTTTTTGATCGAAACTTCGTTTTCATTGAATTAGAGTAGGCCTGCTGGGTCGGTCTCGCAAATAGTCCAGTATCCTGGATGTGATGGATATTGTTGTCATCTTTTGTGGCGGTCCCTGCTCCCTGGGTGGTGTGGCTGCGGGCTGAAGTTCCACGGAAGCGGGTTGATCAATCATGGTAACGCGGGGTAAAACTATAGATAAAGTGTCCGATCACGTCGAAAATGCACACAGTAGCTTCTTAGAATTCGGTGTTTGAAATGTGCTCTTTATTTACGTCGTGTATCTAATTCTACTACTAAATTCGTGTTGTGATCACGATACCATACCTAAAAAAGTGGACGTGATAGGACATAAGTAGATACGTATGTGTTTTTATAAGCGATGTGTATAAATAACTAGCTGACACGCGCAACTTCGTCTGTATAGCCCTCCTCGATAAATGGGCTATCCAACACTACCTAAAAGATTTATTCAATTCAAACCAGTAGTTCCTGAGATTACCGCGTTCAAACAAGCAAACTCTTCAGCATTATAGTATTAGTATAAAAATAGAAGTTGAAGCGGATACTTATATCTCTCTCTGGCTACAAGCCATTGTATTATACTTATCTATAGGTAGGTATTTTATCCTTAGGAAACATAAGACCTCCCGTTTTTTTTGCACAACATTGTGGCATTTCGATTTTGAGGACGTGACAAGGACGTTCGTGACGACACGAATGTGCTGACACTTTTGACAGATTTCTGGACCTGCCGTCTTAGTGCTGCCGCTTAGTGGGCGTCATTTCAGAAAACCCTCATTTAGATTCATAATAACTTGGTTGTTAATATAACCATACCTACTTATTACCATCTTGTTGTTAACTTACAGTCTAAACCGAAGTTTTATCTTGATTCTCTTGTGAGTTGATAGACCGTTGATACTTACATATCTAAGGTTCGGTGGTAGAATGGCGCGTGAAGTGAAGTCTCTGTCTTTGAACAAGGCGGACCTATCATATGAGGTTTGCTCCGTGGCGGAAGTCCGGTTGAAGTAGTCGATTACAGTAAACAGAATGTGTGGTGAACCAGATGTACCCCTGATTGTCCTGATTGTCCCTAATACAACAGTTCAATAAACTAGGCAACTAGAATTGGAGACATAATTCTAAGGATTATTTTGACTCAGTCGAATGCAAGATTTGGCTCTCAACTGTGCTATTTTATTTTCTTGTTACTCTGTATCTTCAATTCGTAATTACAACATTGAGTATTCCCCTTATGTTTCTAATAAATCGATGATTTGTCCTTTTGAACTTTGGTTCTTCTGTCACCATCCTATTTTTTTATAGGTAACAACTCACACTTGTTACTGGACTCTAACTTAGAATTCTTAAATCCTCAACCTTTAAGATTAGTCACACTGAGTGGTGATAAACTTGAATGCCTTGGATGTCGCTTACCTATAGAAATTCTAAATCAGGTCCACACTATTGATGTTTATATTGCCCCTAAAATAGAAAATGCTTCAGTTTTAGGAACAGATTTTTGAAGAAAGTTTGGTTTGTTTCCTAGTAACATAGATTCCGTCGTTCTTTTAATTAAGTCTGCCACTCGGTTAAATGAAGTAAAGGCTGAACCAACAGTACATATACAGTCATATGATCATTTGTCTAGCACCCAGAAAGTGACTGCGGATAATATTATTTCTAAATTTAAAGAAGTGTGCGATCAAACATATTATTGATACTGGAGACTCCACTCCAATAAGGCTGTTTATTATAGGATGTCACCTAAAAAACATCGAATCTTAGTTAAACAGCTTATTATTTATATTATGCTTGAAGAGGGTGTTGTTGAACCCGCTGAAAGTCCATGGTCGTGGACTTTTAGCGGACCATGGACCTTAGCTCACCGTTCTTTAGCGTTTTGTCTAGACAGCAGGAAACTGAACTCCGTTACTGTTAAGGATGCTTACAAAATACCATATATTTTTGAAATCCTTGATAACTTATGAGATGCTAAATATATTTCCAGTATTGATTTATCTAAAAGCTTTTGGCAAGTTAGTTACTATTAATGAGCCCGATCGCCGTAAAACCGCTTTCTATATTCCCTCAAGAGGAACCTTTCATTTTAATTGTATGCCTTTAGGGTTGACCAATGCACCCGCAACCCAACAACGCTTAGTTGATACCAGGGTTATGGAACGGTTCGAAAAATACCGGTATTATCTTAGACTGCCTCTGTGGCGCGGTGGGAGTGTATCCGACTGCTACGCAAGAGGTCGTGGGTTCGATCTCCACCCAGGATAAAATTTTGGGTGATGAGCACGATGGTTTATTAATTTGTATGACAATATATACGATGGTTTATTATAATATGTATGTATTTAGAAATATTTATGTATGTAAATAGTTATAATATATATAAATATATAAGTATGGTATCCATAGTACAAGCTCTGCTTAGTTTGGGATCAAAAGCGTTGTGTGAGTTGTCCCCAGATGTTATAGATATTATTATAACCTAACCTAGTAATTCGCAAGACGCTCGTTCGAACCGTTCCTGATTAATTTACCAACCACAAATAAATTTGTAATAAAATTATTTATAATTGTAATAAGATTATGGTTTTTACTACAAGCTACATGGCACTTAGCAAAGTAAAAGCCATAATCGATACATTATAAAAGTCATTCTTAATAACATTTTTATTTGCGGTTGTTAAACTAACTGCGGCCTATGTTGATTTATTGGGATAATAGTTTTCCAACGGCAAAGTTAAATTTGTCATATTTAACACCTGTTTTTTTCACTAACGTACCACTATATAAAGTTATCGTATACATAAAGTTGGGCGTCTCATGGAAAAGGAATAAAGCTCAGTAGAAGCAAATGCGGGGTGAGAAGTAACCAAGATAGGGTTACTCTAATCCAAAAAATGAAAAGTTCCAACAGACAGGCGAAACAGCTAGGGACCGACATACATTTTCAGATTTTTGTAAATAAAGTTAGAGTTTGTTATGGATTTAGTAAGGAACGTCGAAAGAATTTGTATAGTATTTTTAAAATGGAATCAAAGAAGTGCTTATGTGATGGGATGGGACATGACAAACGCACTGCCTCTTTTATGTGGATGCTTTTACCATGTAGAACTAAGATATTAACTTCGAAAGTGATCTACTCTCAAATACGGCATTAAAAAATCCTAATTACAGCATCACAACATAGTATAAAACAAAGTCGCTTTCTCTATCCCTATATCCCTATGTATTTTTTTTTATATTAGCATTATTCGTTCATTGATCGAAATAAATGATTGGTCCGTAGCAATTAAAATTATTTTTATTAATATACTTAAACAGTAAAAAAATAGAATTATTTAGGTAGATAACTTTATTCAGTTGGTACCTACATGTTTGGTGGTTTAATTATATGTATTATAAAAATTCAATAAACAGTTAAAAATACACGTTCATTTCTTTAAATACGCCCATTTCCTCACTAGAAAGCTTTTTTTGTAGTAGGTAACTTTGAATATTTCGAAAACTTAGGTACATAGCAATAACGCCTATTGATATCTAATTCACTAATTTAGGTAACTTAGTGAATTAGATATCAATAGGCGTTCATAACTATATAATTTATCAAGGAGGTTTCAGGGTATGTATGATAATTACAGATAAGTACCTACTTATCTGTAATTATCATACATACCCTGAAACCTCCTTGATAAATTATAATTCGCCAGTAAGTATTTGACTTTTTTTATATTTTCCCGTAAAATTAGATTTTAGTAAAGAAAAGTTCCTGTCATTCCATCGTCGATATTCAACCGTGTGTCAGTAATCTGTGTGTGATGATATGTTAGAACGTTATAATAACTAACTGTAACCATCATAATGGGTTCACAGGGCGTTGTACTACACATTTTATTGCATAACTAGCTGTCCAGCGCAACATCGTATGCGTAAATTTCCCTCGTTTTTGCCACATTTATCATTGCTGCTCCGCTCCTATTGGTCATCGCATGTTATATAGCCTATAGCCTTCCTCGATAAATGGGCTATCTAACAGTAAAAGAATTTATCAATTTCTATCAGTAGTTCCTGAGATTACCGCATTCAAACAAACAAACAAACTGTTCACCTTTATAATATTAGTATAGATTAAATAAAGGCACATAATATATTGTATATTGTAAACGAAACCGCATGTACGCTTTATGCAGTACAAAACGTAAAATCTAACATTATCACACGAATATTGTAAAGGCGAAAGTTTGTAAGCGAGTGTGTATGTTTGTTACTTCTTCACGTCTAAACGGTTGGAGCGATTTTAATAAAATTTGGTATGGAGTTAGCTGACACCCTGGATTAACACATAGGCTAATAAACCGCGGGTAACACCGCGGGGCACAGCTAGTAATACATATAACGAAATTATTATTGCATCTAGGAGGAGCGTAGACACACCCGAACATTTTAAACGTTAATATATGTATTTCTTGTATATTTAACTGCCTCTGTGGCGCGGTGGGAATGTATCCGACTGCAACGCAAGAGGTCGTGGGTTCGATCCCCGCCCAGGATAAAACTTTGTGTGATGAGCACGATGGTTTATTCTGTGTCTGGGTGTTATTTATCTATAATATGTATGTATTTAGAAATATATAAGTATGTTTATCAGTTGTCTGGTTGCCATAGTACAAGCCCTGCTTAGTTTGGGATCAGATAGCGTTGTGTGAGTTGTCCCAAGATATTATTATTATTATTTTTATTTTTTTCAGTCCTAATTACAGTAAAAACATTGAAAAAGAAAGTTGGCCAATTGAGGTGTTATTATTTATTATATATTTTTTATAATTTAGGTACAATTACAAACAGTTTTTGTACATTTTTTTTAATATTAGTTTAAATGTAACACGGTCTTATGTCATGGTCAGTCACCATACCGCATACGTAAGTAATATCTTCTATACAAAAGTAAATCCATTGCTATTAGATCTTCCATAAATCAACATGCCGAACAATAAAATACATTTTTATAATGCTGACTATCATTACTTACCTACGTAATAACATTATAAAATTATATATACGATCTTAATCGCGTGAATAATTTAAGGTGAAATACCTTGTTTATTACCCGACGTATTGCAACGGCCGTGGTCACGGGTAGACTGATCTATAATTGGGTATTTGACTGCTACCAAATAAAATATTTTATATTATTAACCACACAATAATATGTCATAAAGAGTTCTGAAAAAATATGTGTTAATTATTTTTTAATCATAAAAAGTAATATTAAAAGTATATGATTCGGCCAAAAAATCGTGACGTTTCATGCTTGCATTTCATACAAACTTGTAAGGAACGGCTCATTTTTGACGTTTTCTTAAAAAGATGATTTGATTTGAGTCAAATACCCTATTAAATTCTATGAAAACATTAAAATACATAAATTATGTTCTAATGGTAAAATTAAACAATTCATAGCAGCTAAGCCAAGTTTTTAGACAATCACAGAATACAATATTTAAAATGATTTACTGTCATTTTGACTCGAGTAACAGTAAATCATTGTAATATGGACTTTATACAGTACTTGTTATGGTGTAATTTTCAAAATTAAAGTGGTGCAAATACTTTAAAGGGTTTCAAAGCTCGACAAGGAAATTGAGTGACATTTTATCCTCCTTAACTAATTTAAAGTTCTATTTTCTCCACTCCATGAAAAAAAAACAATATATGGATGTATGAATTTATTAATTATCAGTTTTAATATAGGCTAGTGATAAGTAAAATTAGGACTTTCTTATATATAGTTTTATTATATCAGTGACACTCCTGGTCTTAGAAGGCCTGGTTAGAATAAAATATTAAAGGTGAGAAATATACTTATGTCTGTAACACCACATTATCCACCGCAGCCGCATCCCCCCATGGGAGGTGGAGAGGGTCCAGATCCTGATGGACCAAAACCACCGAACTTCCGTGAAGGCGGCTTTGGTGGCCTGGAAATTGACAAATAAATAGATAAAAAAGCGATAGAACACCGTCATTTTACAAATTAATTAGGTAGAGATCGACCAACAACTTGCGCAATCCATATCTAAATACATGAGTGATGAGACTGACATGAGTAACGTATGTATCAGGAGGGCCGACCCCGCATAAGGAATGTGCCAGGGGAATGTTAGGTATGGCATGAATAGATTATTAACTAGCTGTGGGAAACTAAAACATTTTAAAAGATAATCTGTATATAGACCTTTATATAGAGAGCCAGTATGCCTGGTGTTGTAGATTGATGAGTACTCAGAAAGTTTTGCGAAAAAAAGTTTTTATGTGTAAGGCACTGGCCACTGGTATCTAATTATTTTGAAAAATTGGGTTATTTAAAAGTAAAAATACCATTGTTCGAATTTCGAATTTTCCTCCGTTCATTGTTAACGACACCCCCAAAACGACACCCCTGGGGTGTCGTTAACAATAAGCATTTGTTGACGACACCACCGTAATGTTGGGATAACTTATCGCTTAAGAATTTATTATCGAGCTAGTATACTCTCAATGGTTAATAAACATATGCAATTGTATCTTTTTATCTCTTTCTCTAATGCACTGGCTGATAACGTTTATGACGTTCAAGAGATAAATTATGTGTCATTTGTGAAGTTAATCAATATATTGACATTTCTAATTTTTTCAATAACTTTCGAAGAAAAGGTTAACAATGTCCGAATTCAGATTAATAAATACCAATGGCGGAGTGGCCTTACTTTTAGGCAAGTATAAATATCATAAACATAAAAATTATGCAGATGGATCAGTATATTGGAGATGTTCCTCTTACAAAAAGTTGAAATGCCATGGAACAGTTACTACTAAGGTAGGTATGCTATAGATAGAGGCCACTTCCTACTACATATTTCTTGCTCCTGAAATGAGGAATTGTGTGTTTGCTCTTGTTTCAGGATAAACAAATACATGCATTTGGCAAATTACATACATGTGAGCCAAACAATTTTGGTATAGGTACGTACGAACATACAGCAGGGTAACAACACTATTTGTTAGTGGTGTAGTCAACAAATGCTTTTTGTTAACGACACCCCAGGGGTGTCGTTTTGGGGGTGTCGTTAACAATGAACGTTTTCCTCCACATTTATTCGAGAGCCAAATTAGATTATCGTGTCTCATTTAAAAATGGATCTGCATCGAGAAGATATTCATCAAAGAGTAAACTAATACTACGGAAAAAGAGGGCCCTCTTGCAGTGTAAAAAAGCAAACCGTTTTGATTTTGACAGACGACAATGCGCCATCTGAATTTTGTTTCCAGAAATATAATTCATGCGGTATGGTACGCTAGGTATATCTGTAGGTTTTATTAGCAACAACTAATTTTATTAATTTCAACGATTGTTTTAAATGTTCTTATTTTTTTAAGGGAGGCATTTTTAAGTTTTATATTGAATATCAAACTTTAAAATGACTCATGAAAAATGCTAACACGTCATAGAATCGTTGAAATTAATTAAACAACCTTGTTGCTGATAGATGATTCAGTTATTTGTGGTAGGAAAAAAAATGAAAAAAGATGAGTTTTTATATTATTATAATATTTATTAGGTACCTACCTACTTACAACTAGGTTTTCTAACAAAAGCACAAAGTCTAGATATTTATACTAACGCGACATTATCCAAGGTCATATTTTAAACAATAAAGTGTCCGTTGTAAGATAAAATTAAATCTATAGATTTAATTTAACACGGGGCCTATTCAACGCACTTGTACGAAATTATCACAGCCACAATTATGAAATGGAACAACAAACACGCAAACGCAAAATAACACATACATTATTCAAATAACTGATAGCTTAGGGCTTTTGAAATTATCGCCTATGAAATTCATATACCTAAATAATACAATCAATGAATAAAACTTCCAACTATTTGATGGATTGTTTGACAGTTGTCAAAAGATAACTTTTTTCTAGTACCATAAACAAACTGGACTCTTACTATAGAGGCCAGTATTATTTAGAAGTGACAAACAACATTATTTTAAGATAACGTATTTTAAAAACCATTATTTAATAAAACAAATATAAAAGCACTGTTTTATTAATTTTTTGAAACAAAATAAAACCTACAATTTTGTTCAAAATGGTAACTCCATCTATTGAACTTGAAGGTAAATAAGTAGTGACTAAATATTTTCGGAAACAAAAAACAGATGCCGACTCTTCAATTTCTGATCTGTCACTTAAACGACAGTGTCCCCACCCTGATATTCATGCGATGATTTTCTACGATTTTAAATGTGGCCTAAAACCTGATGAGCCAACTTCAAATGGCTTTTATGGATGAAGGACCTTCAAAAGCAACCATCTACCATTGGTATAGCGAGTTCAAGCGCGGTTGCCTTACTTTGGGGGATAAACAAAGGAGTGGTCGTCCTACGGCGGCTGTCACGGAAGAAAGTGTGCTGCCAGTAAAAAAAAAATTCAAGCAAACAAGTGCCAGTCCTACTCGCACTTGGCCGGTTTTTTTTTTAACAACGCTAAAGTAAACTTCCAGATTAACGACCCGTCCTTGTGAATACTAACAAAACCTGGTACTTTATGTAAACATCCATAGACTTATAGTAACTGCTCCCATTAAAGCAAGTAAAACTTGGACTAAAAATTTTGCCTTAAGTGTCAAAACTGTTAATCCAATTAAATTTCACTTGCTGGCAATCTATAATAATATTAATAATGTTATAAACTGGAGTAACACAGGATACTGTCCATCACGATAATACCCGTAGGTATGGGCGACAACTAATGTAGTGTAAAGTTATTATTATTTAAGTAATAGTACATACCCGCTGCCTGGCGGCCTGAAGTCTCTCACATATTTATCACCATGCTTACTGTAATTCGGATTGACCAATGTTTGAACTCTGAAACATAATAGAAACTAATATATGAATTAAGTCATAGCAGTCAACCTACTGAAGATGTATACCACACAGAAATGATGCACAATTGTGGACAGCACAGATTTTAAATAGACAAATAGATAGTATTTCTCGCAATATTTACCATCTCCAGACGGTAAATATTGCGAGGAAACCTGTCTCATAATACATACCAATCTGCACTGGCCTCACATGGTGGATTATCCTTTGTAAGGGAGTTCCAGGGGCATACCCAGAGGGGGATTTGGGGCTTAAAGCCCCCACCAACAAATTTCAAAAAGGTAGAAATATAGTTCACATTTGGCTAGTGTTTAGTAATTGTAATCCTTAAGTCGGCCTATTACTTTATTCATATTTCTATCCTTAAATTAAGTAGATGCCATTCACCATTAACATCTTTTATTTAAAATCACGATTATATATTTTTCCCTTGTAAATAAGTAAAATTAAAGAATTGCTTGATGTTCACAAGAGAGCCCATCTTGCTATCAACTTTGATGCAACCTGGTCGAAACATTATGCAATCTTTATGGTAAGTACTTACTGTATTACCAAAAAATAAATCCTAAAAAAGCTAGTCAGCTTGACAGACTAATAGTCAGCCAAAGTCAGGTCATTCTCTAATTATTATCATAACATTCACAGCCAGGAAAATGAATGTTACATTCATACTTGTATTTGTAATAACAGGATAGCAGATAGTACAATACAACACATGAATGATGCAATATTTAAACATATGAAGCAATAAAGTAGCCATTTTACTTATTTACACAAAGTAACACTCACAATGGGACAACATAACTGGTACAGGCCTAGTTTGGGATCAAATGGCATTGTATGAGTTGTCCCAAGATATTTTTATTATTAATGCTGAAAAAAAACTGGCCAAAAATGTAATTGTTACTTACAATAAATAGACGAAGTTGACAATACCCCAGAACCATCCAAAAAGGCTGAATGGAGTTTTTTCTACCACAGTGCCATCTACAAAAATAAATTCAGTAAATACTTAAGTAGCTGTAACCTTAAAACTAATATGCATTAACGGCCAGCCCTAATAATCTACCTATCCATGGATTTGGCTACTAGAGGTAGAATTTTGACATATTTTGTATGAAGCTTATGTCAAATATATACCTCTAGTAGCTAAATCCATCAATAGTTAGATTATTAAGACCAGCTGTTACAGACATAACCAAAAGAGACAACTAAGTTTATGTCAACGGATTTCTACGTTTAAATAAATTTCAATCATTTACTCTCTTTATTTGTATATTGTCAACAACACCACTGGGGTGTTCTTTATAATATATTTTTGGTAACCTCAACCTTCTTGTATGTTGGTTTAGGATAAGATGAGTTTTCCGTGTTTTTACTAAGTAAGTACATAGTAGATATATAACACAAGCCATTGTGATTGAGCTTAGCTGTAGGGGTTAACAGGATTGTTAGTAATGTGGGACTAATACCCTCACATTATTAGTTATTTTTAAAAAGACATAAAAAAATATATTTTTTTTGATGACTATAAATTCTCAAAAATGTACTGTATGTAATTATTATTTAGAAAACTTAAGATTTCCTTGCCGGTACTATTCCAATATGCAAGTCTTGCATACAAGTATGATGTCACATATGCGTTACTAGAAAAGTTAAAGAAAAACATTTTCAAACCATCAACAATAAAACACTATTGATGTTGGTCTGACTGGCCTGTTGGCCTAGTGGTTAGTAACCCTGACTGCTAAAACGGAGGTTGTGGGTTCAATCCCCACCCAGGATGAAACTTTATGTGATGAGCATGATGGTTTATTGTGTCTGGGTGTTATTTATCTATAATATATGTTGTCTACATGTATGTATGTGTTGTCCGGTTTCCATAGTACAAGCTGCTTAGTTTAGGATCAGATAATGTTGTGTAAGTTGTCCCAAGATATTAGATATATTTTATTATAAAAAAAAAACTTTTGTGTTTGTAACTTGTGTATGTATACAAGTTGTATGCAATTTGCAACTTGTTTACAAGTAACTTGCCTAATGGACTAGCGCCTTTATGCAAGTCTTGTATACAAGAATGATGTCACATGTGTAATGATGTCACAACACACAAGTTGCTTGCATTGGAAACATGTTCATACCATCAACAACAAAACACTATTGATTTCTATCTTTTGTACAAGTTCGAATACTCATACAATTACTAACATATAAACAAGTTGTAACTTGTTTATATGTAAGTAACTTGCCAAATAGAATAGCGCCTTTAGGTCAAGTAGGGCGGCAACTTCAATGGTGAACAAAGCTACACCATCCTGTCTGATGTAACATGAACAAGAATATTTTTGGGCATTAAATATGCTAGGATTTGGATTTATAGCCTATATACTCCTGGCAAACTAGTTTTATTTTCTTGTCAAACCTAACATTAACTACAAAAAATAGTTCGAATAACTTTATAGTGCACTTTGCATACCACAAATTAAGGAAGAACAATATTATTAATAATAAACATGCACTGACGTGGCCCACAATTTCCACAAATCCTTGAATTGGGAATGAAAACAATATTTTCCTATTTCATTATTAACTGAAAAAAACTTACCTCCTTTTACGTAAACCATGGTGTTTATTGGCTAATAGGTTCTCTTCTGTACGTTCTGTCTAATTACGTTCAATTATTACACACAGAGAAATTAATCACTACGTTTTACTATAATACATGAAATACGAATTTCTACAAGTTGACAGCTAAAATTGTGATTTGTTGTAGTAAGTTTACCAAAGAGCATGTAAAATATAGTTTACTCCAGATAATCTATCTCTATGGTTTACTCTTTGTTTGTAGCACAGAACACAGACTACAATGGTCATTGACGTATAGACCTGGACCGTGGCAAATATTAACTACGAAGCGTGAAAGAGAAAAAACTCGTGTGGTCTTTGTCTTTGACATTTGACAGATAAATGTCCACGAAGTACCATTGTCTCTCTCTAGAGAGAATAGGGCGCAGTCCGGGTCTCTACGTCAATGGCAGTGGTAGTAGTCCGGTTATGTACTTTGACATCTGAAACAAGAAACAAACTTTTATTAACGCCTATAAATCCTCTCCGTAACAATGAAAACTTCGGTAAAAATATAACATCATCCTTTTATAAATTACGTATTTAATATAAATTTCTATATACTTTGATTGCTGGAGTATAGGTATGTACACGTAATAAGTTGTCGTCAACTAAATTAAAAAGTGACTAACTGATATGTAACTGTTTACACGTGTAAGGCTTATCCGTACTCTTCCTTCAGTTCATAAAAATATGAAATTGCCATTATTATCTAGTACCTAGATGAGCTAGTTTTTAAACAACGTTATCTAAAAATGAAACCTAGCAAGATCGATTTATCCCCCTCTGAAACCCCCTGCATACTAACGAGGCGTCTAAACGGGCCATTTTTACGGCAATTTGTGGCGGCACTATTGGCTAACTAATTGCTCGGCCAATAATGGCAATATATCTACAATTGTATGGCGCATGATCGTCTCCTAAACTGTATAGGTAGGTATGGGTATTTTATTGTTGCCGGGCTGTGTAGCCCTACACAGCACGGCAATAATAAGATACCCAGCGACTGAAACAACAATGAAATTGGCCGGGTACATTGCGGAAAATAGATCGCTGAGCGATCGTCCGGCAACCATCAAATCAATATTAGAGAGTACTACTATGTTGCCGGCCACAGCATTGCCGTAAAAAATGGCCCGTTTAGATGCCCCTAAAATTTCATGAAAATCGCTGGAGCCGTTGCCGAGATTCTGATTATATATAAGTAAGTATAAATATATTTAAACAAGAATTTCTATTTTGTATTTCAAAACCTTTCGAAAACAATCAAATTAATCAAACATAGGCAAAAGCTTCGAACTAAATTATTTGTTCCTGTCCAAACAAGAACTAAATGTCAAAATTTCCAGCTCATCGCACATGTGTATCCAAAAATAGAATCAATTCTATTCTACTTATTCACTTATCCACTAAATCGTATCTGTAACACTTATGATATTGTTTATTAGGTATTAAGTGGCTGTTTACACGCTGCAATATAATTAAAATTTAGTTAATTACTCCGTATATTCCACATATTCCGTGTAAACTAGGCTTATCAGTAACCGATACTTTCTGACTGTGATGTACCAAATCGAATTATACTAATCGATATAGGAATTACTATAAAGGAATTACTATAATTGACAATATGGGACATACTTACTATGGAACTGGTCTGATGATTAAGTCAGAAGGTCATCTTCTGACTTAATCATACTTAGTACTAGTATAGTATTATAATCTGTGATCATAGGAACTCCGAAACTAAACCAGATAAACTAATTGCATTTTTGCTCGATTGATCTTGACTAGTGCTTTGGTCTTTGATGATTTCCAAGATCTGATGATGGAACTGTTGTCCACCAATCACTATCTTTCCCGTTTCCGGGGCTTTTTATCAATATTTTTGTTTTCAACTGCTTCATAAATTTAAAAACATATTAAATACAAACCCTACCATAATAACATTTTAAATTATATAACAAAACCCACTCTATACTAATAATTAATAAGTCTAAATTTTGAAATAAATTCCTAAATCCTTATCTCTACCTACTTTATATAATAAACAATTATTCTATTCATCAATAGAGTCCACAGATTTCACTGATCTTACTACTTAACATACACTTCCATAATCTTAAAAACTTTTATTGTTTTTAACTTTCGCGTTTTTTATACATATTTGATATATTTCGGGACTTAATCGCTTGAATTATTTAAATGTACGAACCTTTTATTTACCCGACATTTTGATCGAATTGCACCGATCGTGTTCACGGGTCGACTGATGGCAGCTTAGAGTCTCCATGAGGCGTGGGGTTTTTCAATTACCCTCGCCTGGTATTGATAATTTTGATAATTTGTGCTGTCGATACTTCTACACACTACACTTACAACGTCTTTACACTGAGGCGCGGTGTCTTTACGGCTACGATTGCATTTGCTGATAACAGGGTTCCAAAATGGTGTGAGCTGGTATCCATCTCCTCGGTTGAAATTCTTATAGTTCTTGATCTGTCAAGTACTTTTGTTAGAAAATCAGCCAATAGTAAAATTCTTTTAAATTTTGATCTGTCTTCTCTTCAAAAAAATGATATACAAAATTACGAAACCAGTCGTAGGTACTCTTCCGAGTATCTGGGTCACTTACGAAATCTGCATCACAATAAGCCTTCAATGTTAAATCATTTCCCTGCACTTAATGAATACCAGAAGTAATTGAATTTCTAATATTACTTAAAATATTCTTAATATTCGCAAAATCATTTTAATTGGGACATTCCTGATGCCTACTACAATAACCCACATGAAACGAAATATCTAATCCTGTTTTATTAACCAAATTGAAAAGAGATCCAACTAACTGTCTGTATTATGCACATAATCCTACACTGAGCGTGGTCTGACATGCTCTTGCCCGGTTTTTTTTACTTATTTGTTCTTTATTAATTTAGTTAACAATGCAATCAATACATAAAATTCTGTTTATAAATTCTCTGCGAAAAGAAAGTAACCGAGAACCTAACTGCACTATTTCTTTGTGTGAGAATTTTATTTTTACTTGCTTGCTGCAACTCCTAATTTTGCAAATGTAACCCCGCTGTTTCGCAGGGATTAATATACGGACACGGACACAAAGTAGGTACACCCAGACTCGGAACAATAATTTTTGAACCACATAAAGTGGTGTCCCATGTGGGAACTCTTGCAATCGTAGGCATTCCCAGTCACACTGCACAATTGAAGCAGTGCATTTAATTTATTTCTTCTGATTATAATTAGTAAGTTAATCAACAAGAACATAATTAAGTCCTTGTTGATAAAATATACCAACTTAATATATATTTATAAAGCATCCCCATCTCCTACAAACGTCTTATTTTATGTACGCAGGTGAACGACGACTTTCATTAGGGGTTGTAAGCAGCTCTACACCACCAGGCTCAGGTTGGAATTTTGTCCACCGCCAGGATTTCAGTACAGAAACGTGCAATTGCCCTTTCCATCAAATGAATTCGAGCCGCTCGCTCTTCACCACTCACGCCCGTGTCGACTTCGCAACCTATTCCAATAACACATTCGGCACCGATCTCACGTCCAGAAAACTTATCACTATTTGGATGTGTGATTACTGTGATTATTTAATGTACAGTTGGATCATCGTAACTCGGTCGGATTGAAGATGGCGACAAGTGGTTGCGCAGATGCATTTTTTGAAAGTAAATGGTGACACGAAGCGGGGGGCGGGGGCGGTAACGAATCCAAGAGAATTATAGATGCGATTACGCAATAAGTACATTGTCGTTATTTAACTAGATTATTTTCGTTAAGAAATTGTTTTTTAAACTTTCTTTACTATTATTTTACTGTAACTGTTCTAAATTAAAACTTTTATGAACTCGTATAAATAGTATTTTTATATTGTTGAATTAAAATTGTGTTAGTATATTTAATCGAATAAACATAAAAACACAACTGCAGCTCTATGACATGCACAAAAGTGATATGAACTTAACCAGGGTTTTGTACCTATAGCAAGGACTAGTTATGAGTTCACAGATATTGGTCCATTCATTATTCATGTCCAAAAAGAAATTAAAACACCTGATGATGGAACCACTCTGCATCCAGTTTCATTTGGCAAGTTCTTAGAACAAAATACCTTTACTAATATAATTAACGGCTCTATTAAAAAAATAGGTAGAAACAGAATATCTTTTGCATTATCTGATTATAATGATGCTAATTCATTTATTAGTAGTCATACCTAGTTCTTAACAAGCTCTAAGCCTTTATACCAGCATTCCAAGTGATGCGAATGGGCTTTGTACGTGGTGTCACAGAAAAAATATATACTTTATCTTTACTGTGGTGGTGTGCCGTCTCACTGGTCGGTAGAAGACGTACTTGAAAATACGTCAGTACCTAGCGGGTGCGGTAAAGTTATCAAAGTGAGAAGAAATTAATTATAAACATTTTGAAGACGGTAGCATCGTTTGGAAACCAGCACAAAACGTAGTAATGACTTTTGATGGACAGGTTTTGCCGCGAAGAGTGTAGGTACATATGTTACGTTGATCTAACTGTAAGTGTGTTGTTTATTCATGGTAGTAGCCAGTTAGCTTTTTTTACTTATTTTTTTTAAAAGATCATCTTAAGCGAAATCGGAATTCACATAACGCTTAAATTGCTAACAAGTTACCATGTTTATCTATTACTAGCTGCCCCGCGCAACTTCCGTCTGCGTACATTGTCCCCGTTTTTGCAACATTTCTCATTTATAGCCTATAGCCTTCCTCGATAAATGGGCTAAACAACAGTCAAAGAATTTTTCTATTCGGATCAGTAGTTCCTGAGATTAGATAGCGTCACAATAGATCTTTTAGGTCGCAGCGACTTCCGGGCTATATATCCCGGCCTTTATCCAGTTCCTGAGATTATCGCGTTCAAACAAACAAACTCTTCAGCTTTATAATATTAGTATAGATGATAGGTACCTACCAATTTAATATGTAATTTAAATGACCATACTAACGAGACAACGCTGCACCTTTGCTCCAGACATATATCTGTAGGTATTCTCATCCTCATCCAATACGTGGTATATCCTAGCGGTAGTTAGGACTACCGCTAGGGTATGACGCGCGCGGCCGACGACTGTCGTAGGCTGCGCGCGCACTCGGAGTATCGCGCGCGTCAGTCGCTTGTCGTAAGCCGCGCGCGACTCGCGATCGGCCGCGATGCACGGAAATGAACCTTTATAGTAGTCTTGCGTAAAATAAAGCTACTACTCCGAGAGGATTCCTCAATTATAGTTACCTAATTGTTCTACAATCTCATTCTTCATTAAGAATGATTTACATTAAATAAGTAGGTACAGGTATCAATGTTCTGAATGGCCTAACACCTAGCTAATTCAGCGGCGAAGATAAGAAATAAAACAAACAATTGTTACATTCAAACATTTATTAAGTAGACAGTTTAAACACAGATATACTGCTAAATAACCTGTTAGGTTAGTTTATCAAACATCGATTTACGGTAAATATTGTGGATATTTATCGTGAATAAAGTACAAGATTACAAGGTTTTTTTAAGTCTGCCCGTTGAGAGCTGTCTCAACGGGCAGAATATAAATGTTGTGAAATATCTACTTAAAGTAAACAGCTGATCTCTTCTATGGTACAATACCCAGCAAACTTATTGGACCTTACTTGCAGGTTTATTCAGTAGCCCAAACGCGTTGAACACGGACGCAAAAATTTACTATGGGTCTAAACCTTCACGGCAACCGACATGATAATAGTATCATGTCGGTTGCCATGAAGGTTTTGTGAAAATGGTTTGTGGGTATTCGAGCTCCCGACGTCACATAGTCAGTTCAAGATATTGCCAGCTATTGTACCATGCACAATTTCTTTATTATCCATTTTAGGGTTCCGTTTGTTATTTTATTAGGAAAAAAAACTAAGTCCAAACTGTCTGTCTGTCTGTCTATCTGTTCCAGTCTAATATCCATCACAGTAGTTATGCCAGAATTATATTTTTGGTCTTTTAGATGTAGGTAGTAGTATCAAGATTTTTTTTTAATTAACTCTGTGATTGAATTACTGAGCAAATGCTTAATTGACGTGGAACTGCCGAAAGGCTATTTAAGTGAAAATAAATATAACATGTTGGCCCCATCTGGAACTTAAGCTGTAGGTATTTATGATTACGGAACCCTATTTCCCTGTTTTAAGAACCCTGTTTCCCCAAACAGTCTTAGTTATACTTAATTCATTATTGTTAATAAAATAAATAATAAATTGATTTGATGATCAATTTCTTTTCAATTGTCCTTTGGCTAAATAGGTACTCAATCGTTTCCAAGACCCGATAGTTTGCATGATGTCACCAATGCGAATGAATAGAAAGGAATTAGTTCGTGTAAAATGCTTAGTAAAGTCTTAAACCATAGTATAATTTGAGTACCTAGTCCACAAGGGGTTACTTTCTCCCAAACCTACTTATTCGGAGAAAGTAACCTATAAATTTTTCTTATATATTTACTCATTATGTAGGTATTACTACATTTCATCCAAAAAGCTTAATCTAAAATGCAGACCTTCCAGTCTGGCTTGTGTGACTAATGGGTTAAGAAACAACAATCATGGATTAAATACTAGCTCCGGTTTCGGAGTTGTAAAAGTTGATACTTATTTTATACAGAGTGTCAAACACTGTGCGATATTTCTTACAAGAATCACACAGCGATGGCAACTCTCTAGCTAGTAGAGTAATATTAATCAGATGTCATTAATCGATAGCAAGAAGAAACTTCTGGCTGATTCGCAAAAATTAAGCCTCGGAACCCGTATCCAACAAGCTGACAGTAATCTACTTAAACCAAGCGGCTGCAGCGCTGCTGGTGTAAAAAGCTTCTTCAGTGATAATCCCATTTTCATTGGCCAAATCTTGATAGTTTTTTGGTCTCAAACATTACGCCGTCGTGAAAAGCATCCTGAAATAATATAACAGATCAAACTACATATTTATCTGTATTAATGACCTACGTGAACTCTATCAATCAAAAAGTTTAAGCCAAAAAAGCAGAAGGAAAACACTGTGAGGAAAAGCATAGCTCTCCATTTACCATTAAGACAAGATTTAAGCAGTTCGCACTAGCTTGCCGTGGACGCGGAAAAAAGGTCGTGAATAAGGACCAGGGTTAGTTAGTTAGTTTAAGACATGTGTAAAAACCCGGGTGTTTAAGACATGTGACTTCCATAAAGAGTTATGAAGACTAGCTGACCGTAGTTGTCCGTTCATATGAACTATGAATAAAGGATTAATTTTGAATTTGCCTTTTTTTAGTAAGAACCTTCTACAAAGTATTAGAAAACCAAAAAGAAAGAATGAATGAAATTGCTAAAGTCGTTCTCAAGTTATAAACCAACTGTGAACTGTGAACTCAAAAAACTCACCCTCACACTTCTTCTTCAAAGTGCAGGAAAGCTTCGGTCGACTCGATAGACACGTTGACTTTCAAAGTTACCACGCCATTATTTCTGCAAAGAGCAAATTAAAGTGGGCATTATACCTACTAGTACGTTCTAGGTTTACTAAAAATATCCAGTACTCTGAAGAATATATAACTGTTATAGTTCTTTCCTGCTCTAAGTATATATAACAATATGAATAAAATTAGGTCAGGCAATAGCTGAAGGCATAGCGTATCCTGGATTTTGTTTGGAAAGGTCTTGAACTCGCTGAGGAACCATGGATTTTTGTTCGGGATCACTTAAACGACTCAAATAATTTTGGAAAGTAGATACCCATTAAGCTTCTCCCCTCCTCCTCCTGAATCCGCCATTTGCTGTAAGCACCTACAATAAAGTAGTACCGGTAAGTGCTTTGTGGTTTTACTTACCCAAAGGGATGCTGGATTACTTTGATGAAAGATCCTACTTCGTCAATCGAGTCGTACATTGCTGCTGACTCGTTGAAATTGATAGGGTTTGATCTGAAAGTATAATACTGTAATTAGATAAAGTATTCAGGTCCGCATAGTTAGATAGATTTATCAAAATATTTTAATTCAGCATACCCTGTTAACTTGTCAGCTATGAATTTTGCCTTATTATTTTTCTTTATCATTAAATACATTATTTTCACAATCGTTTTTGAATTTTCAGTAATTCTCCGGGGCGCCATCCGTTTAAAAATATAATGGTCATTCGGGCTCATCCCATCGTTGTCAAATACGAGAAACGAATAATTTAATTGCCCGAGTACGGCATCTGCATCCGTTTCTAACATCGGCATCCTATTAAAAGAAATAAAAATTATTAAAATCAATCAAATCAATATTGATAAACTTTCGCGATTTGTACACATTATTAAAATATATATATTACGGGTCTTAATCGCGTGAATAATTTAAGGTAAAATACCTTGTTTATTGCCCGACGTTTCGACCGTATTGCAACGGCCGTGGTCACGGGAAGACTCGGGCAATAAACAAGGTATTTTACCTTAAATTATTCACGCGATTAAGACCCGTAATATATATATTTTAACAAATCAATATTATCTTCATATTAAGCCATTTCGATGTATTATCGTCAGATGGCACGAACTGTGACTGAGACAGTTGCATGCATGCCGCATGCCAGCCCCAGACTTCGGCCTATAGGTGGTTAAGATCACAACTCCAAAAATAGAAGGTTAAGGGTTAACATATGAAATATTTTTTAAAACTAATATTACAAAGTTATATAATAAAGAAGCCATGAATTATAACTATATTACAAATCATCATCCTGTTATGGGCGTATCCAGTACCTATCACACTTTTAAGGGGGGGGGGGGGGTCCATACAATCAAACTAAGCCAAATGAATACTATGTATCTACATTTTCGCGAGTTCGGAAGGCGCGAGGAGGGGTGTAACCCCCCTCTGTGTACTGGCTGTGGGCAACAATATATTAAAAAGTAGGTAATACTAACTGTTTCTGCACCATGTCGCACAGCACATCCATGGAGGGACCACAAGATTCTGAGCGGCACTGAAACAAATTAAAAACATATTACGTTTGACTTATTTGTTTATTAGTATTGTAGTAATATCAACTATCCAGGACAAGTAAAAAGTATACACTTTCAAAACATGGGTTTTGCTTTTTGTGCACGTCGTATCTGCGACAGCGAGGCTTCATCGCAGCATAAAGCTATGTTGTGACATAAGCCACAACACAGAGTGTTTTTCAGTTAAAATCCAGTGACGTCCGATCGTTATGATACGTACAAAATAAATAAATAAATAAGATTAAATAGATAGAATATAGGTACCTAATATACAACATGTGAGAACCGAAATGGTGACCTTCTACTTAGGCTTGCGCTCCGCCTCCCTCTCACAATTCAATGCGCCTGGACATCCAATGGCATTGATTGCATAATTTCGTGAACCAAGGTCGTCAACGCATGTGAACCGTGTGTGTATATATGTGTGTGTGTGTGTTTTGTTTCGTTTAAAACTTGTGTTTGAAGTTCTGTATGTTTTCTTGTTACAATGTTATAAACCAAGTGATATAAAAACATTAAAGTAATGCTCATACTATTTGTTGTGTACTTTTACAAGTCCAATAGACTTGTAAAAGTAGCTTAAGATGCAGCAATGCGGCTGAGTGTCCTATGAGGCTTAAGAAGATAACTAAGAAGGGGCCGCAAAATATTTATTTAGGTATCTTACAATAATTATCTGTACACAAAGCTATTGACTTACCGGAAATTGCAAGCCCATTTGATATAATATGCAGCAAACGTACATATTAACAGCGAGATCTAGATTCATTTCGTCATTAAATTGATGTTCAGGATCTCGAAAAAATTCTTCGAAATTGCAGATGAAATTTAAAAAGCTGTTAAGCATTTCTACAGGATCTTGACCCTCCATGCTAGCTATAAAGCCATCGAGAAAATGCTTGTTGTTAACCTCTTCAATCTCGTTCATGTTTTGCATTTCCCGCATTGTCTGTAAATGTTTTTTTTTTAATTACCGTCCAGACGAATGATTCCAAAATAAACAAATCGGCTGTGTGTCAGTATCACGCGTACAAAATATGTTAGGACATCTTACACCATTTCACAGTGCAGAAATATTTTATCTCCAACAGTCAAAAAGGGCTATGGACGTCGCTCGTCTATACCTACAGTCATGGACGTACCCAGGGGGCAGGAGCTGCCGCCCCCCTGGAATGCATGAACATACGAAATATTGATGATAAAATTTATACGTCAGTTACGCTACAACTTAGTACCATATTGTAAATAACTTAATTGGGGTATAAAATACAGAAAAAGAAGGACGCCATAGCCCAGTTCAATTTTTTTTATAGGTGGCCCAAAAATTTACCCCCTCTTAAAAATCCACAGCTTAAGTAGAAGTTTTTGACGTTATTTCGCGATTGCTAAGCAGGTTTGGTTCTAGAGAGGACAATGAAGGGCACCACAATTTTTTGGGGCTTCAAACGCGCGGCAAGATGATTTTCTTAAACATATGAAATGTTTAAATGTGCTCGCGTAGTGATTTCCACGTTCATGCTACGCTTCGCTGCTTGCAAAGTAACTATCAAGATCACGCTGCGGTCTACAGCTCGTTCGATATTGTTTAAGTTCTCGCTGCGCGAGCTGGCTAGCGTAGCTAATTGCATCTATTTGCTCATGGAGTGGCTTTTAAGATTTACATGGGCAACTAACTTGCGCTCATAGTGAAAAAATAATTGCATTTTTGCAACATAATAAATAAAAAAATTAAGTCCATGGTCTAGACCCACGAACCAAATTCTTCTATCCTTCCTGCACGCGAGTTGGCTCTTGCTTGCGTCATCTAGCCACTGTTTAACAGAACTATTGCTTTTTTATGGCTTTTTTTATTGCGGCTAGATGGCGCAAGTAAGGGCCAAACACGCGTGCAGGAAAAGAAATAGCCCCGATAGATGGTTCGATTCTGGCGCTGGAATAGCATACGGAAGTCTCGGGTTCGATTCCTGGGTCTAAACTTTAAATTATCTTTTAAAAATGCAATTATTGTAATAATAAAGTAATTATCAAGAGACGCCTATAAAAATTACTATATTAAATTTTAAGTTTCCTGCTGAACTCCCCTGATCGCGCTGTGACTTTTGTGATCGCGCTGCGGCTCTAACTCGTCCATTGGTTTTAAACTGAACGCCTGCGCTTGTCAGCTCATGCAATAACTTTTCCCTAGGCGCTGCTTACGCAGTGACTTCTAAGTTCAAGTAGTACTCTTCCGCTTGCGCAGTAACTTTGAGGATTGCGCTGGGCCCCCTTATTCGTGCAGTCACACGTAAGGTTACGCTGGGGCCCAGCAAACGTTCACGTGGCGCTCGCCAGCTCGCGCAAGTATTCCAAATTTGCTATAGGAGTTTCTGTTTAAGAACTTTTATTGTTTACTGGGGTCAGAAAAAAAACAATTCTAATAATACTGGCGCGCAAACTGAAAATAGGGACCCAGGGCAAAAAAATCTGGTTGCCGCCAAAGGCGTAAGTATAATGCTATGACTTTATTAGAGTGGTACATTGTTAGTTTAAATTTTCCGGAAATTTTATCCACATAAAAAATATTTTGAGGGAAATCCTAGATCCATCACAGTTAAGTACAATAATATCTGACAAATGCTTTGATAACTTACTTGTTGCAAATAATCGTTTCCGTTTAATGGTTGATGCCCTTTCCCCAACAAAAATAACAAGTAAATAATTTTGAATAGCTCTTTTTCACGATCCATGATTGTATTTATTGATTACACATATCTTAACTCGAATCCGGCTGAAACAAATCAAAAGTAGATAGTATTAACTAAACTGATGTCAAATTTCATCTAAATCGGTAGGGCGGTGGTCAAAAACATAAATAGCGAACGGTTGTTTTCCGCAAACTATTTTTTAATGTTTGTTGACTGCCTCTGTGGCGCGGTGGGAGTGTGTCTGACTGCTAAGCAAGAAGTCGTGGGTTCGATTCCCACTCGGGACACCACTTTGAGTGATCCACAAATTGTTGTTCCGAGTCTGGGTGTATTTTGTGTCCGTGACTTGTATGTTTGTAAAGTCCCCCGCGACACAGGGCTTGTACCCTAATGCGGGAGACGTCTTTTTCAAAAGAAAAAAAATAGGGAAAATAAATAACCATTACAGACATACAAACAATGTTTCTACTTTTTTATGACTTACACAAACACTGACGTGTACCTACACACACACGCACACAAACGCACGCACGCTCGAGCATACAAATTCGAACACATACACGCAAAATTCTTCTTCGCCTAACTTAAACAAACTTACTTAAACTCATATTCACTCTAGATACCTATTTTTAAAACCCAACGGGGTTTGGTACCTACTGTAACGCTAGGACAACAGCAGCACTTTCGCTACCCACTGGATTACAAACTTAAGCTTTAATAATAAGAATCTAAATTACACTGAAATTTCTTTTATAAATAAAAATTATTATTAATATTTATTGAAAACTGCCAAATTCTACTAATATTTACTTTTGGGACTATAAAAGAAAACAACAGGATTAATACTCAATTGAGAAGTAGAAAATAAAATTGAAGTCAATGTGCGCATAATTCACTACTTGGACTATAAAAGAAAACAACAGGATTAATACTCAATTGAGAAGTAGAAAATAAAATTGAAGTCAATGTGCGCATAATTCACTTATTATAAAAATCATCGGAGTTCTGAGAACTCGGGAATTCGAAAAATTGCAAACATTAAGTGACAAGGCGTTCTGTTTCTTGATATGTATTACAAGATGGCCAATCACACATCACATTATTAGAACAAGTTACTGCCACAGATTCTTAATAAATAAAGTACTTTCTTATGAGCTTCTACCCAAAAAATTCGGGCTGTCGAACCATGCTCAGTGTAAGGTTCCGCAGCCTTAAACAATTGCATGAGCAGAAGACGGTATTTTCATGGCACTATAACTCGATGACGATATATCCGATCATGTCCAAAATAATTTTAGTATATTATTAGTATAGATATAGTATAATTGTTGCTGGGTGTTATTTATCTATAATATGTATGTATATAGAAATATATAAGTATGTTTATCAGTTGTCTGGTTGCCATAGTACAAGCTCTGCTTAGTTTGGGATCAGACGACGTTGTGTAAGTTGTCCCAAGATATTATTATTATTATTATTATTATATTATTATAGTACGGGTTCCCTAGAACAAATTTTAAAATGATACATATCAAGCTGGAATTGACATGGTAGCTTCGTTTCGTCGAGACGCCCAACTTTATGTATACGACAACTTTATATAGTGGTACGTTAGTGAAAAAAACAGGTGTTAAATATTACAAACTTAACTTTGCCGTTGGAAAACTATTGTCCCCATACATCAATATAGGCCGCAGTTAGTTTACCAACCGCAAATAAAATTGTTATTAAAAAATGAATTTCAAATTGCAATGATTATGGCTTTTACTTGTGCTAAGTGCCATGTAGCTTGTAGTAAAAGCCATAATCGTTGCATCACAAAAAATATTTTTTTATTACTAATTTATTTGCGGTTGGTAAATTAATCGCGGCCTATGTTGATGTATGGGGATAACAGTTTTCCAACGGCAAAGTTAAGTTTGTAATATTTAACACCTGATTTTTTCACTAACGTACCACTATATAAAGTTGTCGTATACATAAAGTTGGGCATCTTGACGAAACGAAGCTACCATGTCAATTCCAGGTTGATATGTATCATTTTAAAATTTATTCTAGGGAACCCGTACTATTAATTAATAATAGCTTTTAAATATTTCAAGCTACCATATTTTTTTCAAAGAGAGCCAGATAAAAATTCTAGGTATATTTTGTACTTATTTATGAAAATGGTTGAAATAAAATCGCTATAAGGTTCTACTATTAGCGAAAAAAATATCTAATAAACTTTTGTTTTATTTAGATGTGTTCATAGCTACAGCCGAAAAAAATATAAACACATCGTCGTTCTTTTTCATTAACGAAAACAAGAGTAGGTCGGAACATAGTCAGTGTAGAGTTCCGCAACCGTTAATACAAATAAATGTACTACTTATTAAAAAATACAAGGTAAAAAATGGCACCAGCAGAAGAGCGTATGTTCATGACACTTTCGCCTTTTGGTTAAGAAGCTCAGTTTTTTGACAATAACTCAAAGAAGCCTGCTTTTTCATATTTTTTGAACACATGGTTTAAAAGATAAAGCACTAGAGACACAATTTATGCAAATTTTGGAGCAAATATTATTAGAAACTAGCCCGCGGCTCCGCCCGTGTGAATGTCGGTTATCGCGATAAAACTATCCTATGTTCTTCCCCGGAACTCAAACTATCTGCATATCAAATTTCAGCTAAATCGGTTTAGCTGTTTGAGCGTGAAAGCGTAACAGACAGACAGACAGAGTTACTTTCACATTTATAATATTAGTATGAATATTCATTTAATCAAAAAGTTTCTCAGTAACCTTGGAATATTTTTAAAAGACCTGTCAAATGATTTGCCACACGGCGATTCCGCTATAGACGATTGTCAACTTCGATTTCTAAATTACAATATTTGTTACTTATTTTGAAAACAAAGCAATATAGAAACCTTTTTTGTTATAAGTTGGGGACAACATTTAATTTCTGTAAATAAATATAGCCCATATTTATTTACATACATACATATCAACCCATATGATGGCCCACTGCTGGGCACGGGTCTCCCCAGTAGAACCTACAAGTATGTAGATCCTGGGGGTAATTGCCATAATCACCACACTTGGCGAGCGGGTTGGTGATCGCAGTAAGGCTTTAAGTACGCAGAGGACGCTGCTGCCCGTCCTCCGTCGTGAAATCCCTTAGTCGCCTTGACGACACCCACAGGAAGAGATGGGGTGGTACTATTCTTAAGCCGGCACCACACGGCCATATTTATTTACAGAAATTAAATGTTGTCCCCAACTTATAACAAAAAAGGTTTGTCAACATTATCAGAAGAAGATGGTGTGTGTAAGTTTAATTACCGTACCTACCAACACTAAGTAGGTACATACCACATGTTTTACGTGATAAACACATACCGCCTTATTCCAGAAGCTGGACTAAACCTGGTTCCTAGTTTAAACCATGGATCTACGAAAATCTTTATTACAAAACGAGGTTCATCGCTTAATCGATGATCATCTTTGGTTCATAGCTTAGTCTTTCAATCACCCTAGTTTAACTATGGTAATAACCTTAAAATGTCAAAAACTTAACAATTTGAAAGTTAGACCATTTACAATTTTGCGTATTTTAGTTTCAAATATTAATGACGAATAATGCGTGTTTAGTGACTTTAAATTATTAACTAACTAAATATGGTGTGGCAACAAAATAAACGCAAAAATCGAGTGAAATGCAATGTGTGACAAAAGATTTAATAATACATGCATAATATTGTTTTTCAAAACATTTATCACAGCTTGGAATTGAGAGAGAAGATTTAACATACAGAACTCAGAGATGTCCTAAAATTAAAGTGGTCTGTGCAATGTTTGGGTCAACCAGACTCGGCGTGAAGTGTACCTATGCAGTGTGGAAAGTTGAAGGTCCACACAGATTATTTTTGTTCGACAAGAGTATCATTAACTGGTGCTCTATGTAAAACAAACTGATGCATTCCACTTATATGTCACATTATTAGATTGAAGTTGGAAAATCACATTTGGAATGTCTGATAGGTGGTCTGGAGTAGTGCGGCAAAAACCAATGTTGAATATACTCAAAATGCACAAAACAAAGTAATAGAAACATCATACTACATCTTACCCAAAACTTACTAGTGAACTATATAGTGGAACTAAATAAACATTGATCAATTTAAAATTTAGTTGGTAAAGTGTAACCATGGGTATACCTGTCACTAGAAACAGATGTAAACTTAGGTTATAAGTAGGTACCAAGAACTGAATATTATGTTTATAGGAGCTCAGCTAGTTAATACTTTGCTACAATGTTCCTTTAAACATAGACAGAGAGTACAGATTGGTTACAGGTTATTGAAATTGTGATGTAATAACTATTATGCACTACTTAACAGTTTAGATAATTATATTTAAGATTCTCATGAAAATGAACTAACACTGTTTATATAATAATCAAAAAATGCATACAATTTAAAATTTATTGTAAAATAAATAACTATACTAATATTATAAAGCTGAAGAGTTTGTTTGAATGCGGTAATCTCATGAACGACTAATTCTTTTGAACTTTTTACTGTTGGATAGCCCATTTGTCGAGGAAGTCTATATAATATCACTCTACAACCTATAGGAACGGAGCAGCAATGAGAAATGTTGCAAAAACAGGGAAAATTTATGCAGACTAAGATGTGCGGGAAAGCTAGTTATGTATAAAGAAATAGGGATATCAACTCAATATTCCTTTTCAAACATAGTTTGAACAGAGAGTACAGATTGGTTACAGATTATTGAAATTGTTAACATCCATTTTGTTGTCAAATGGAATAACTAATAAGTGCTACCTAACAGTTTAGATAATAATATTTATGATTCTCATGAAAATGTACTCTGTTCTTAGGAAGAATAAATGGTATCTAATAAATAATGATTCTATGTAGTTATTTGACAATTTCATTTCATAGCAAGCTCACTGATATTAAATAATAAATATATTCATAAAATTTGTTTCAATTGTTTGTTGTGCTTCAGCCGAAGCTTCAGTACCTATGTTGAATCTAGGCATACTTTCCCCCAATACATTCAGAACAACGAGTGCAACAAAGAAAACAGTAAGTATATTAAAAAAGCATTATCTTATTGAGTAAGTATCCTTAAACTATTGAATGAATTTTCATCCAACCATGCTAAGAACTGTTCCAATGAAACTAGCTTTGTAATAAAAACTCGCATCCAAGTTCCTTTAAGTGTTTGGGCGCTATAATTACTCAGATTAAACTTATAACATCCATAATAATGTCGTGAGTTAATTACATTTAGGTTATCATCATTTGTTTACATTTTTAGTACTACTGACAGCTATATATGTAACGTTCCGATCCTGACAGAATCTATTTTAATATTCGTAAATTGCAGGCCGAGGACTTTTATGTCAGGTTTATATTTTGAAAATTACGTAGTCCTGGCGAATAATTTAGCTAATAGAACGTCTAAATATTTTTTTCTCAATGAAAACTATAGTTTCAAATTATATTGGCTTAAAACGGAACGTTATTTTTGAATGATAAGAAAAATGAATGAACTAAATTGATTATAATCTGTGGCTGATTGCAAGATCCTTTGGTATCAGCTGGTCCACGGATTATCTAAGCTTTGTAATAAGACCAATAGTACAGTACTAAATCCTGGACTTGAAAGTCTTGGCCTAAACCTTGATTTAGTCTTCTCTTTGTAATAAGGCGGATAGTGACAAATTTAATTTATTCGTTTCCTACAAAACTTGGTAATATTTATTGCTACTATAAAGCATTATTGACTGCAAATAGCTAAGGTTAAAGTAACCCGCGATGTGAAAAAATTGTCAAGTTTGTGTTTTTCACAAATATAAAGTACTAACGTATAGGAAGATTAAGCCTCTGAGCAGGCTATCAACTTGGCCCCGCCATCTTGACTTCAAGATGGCGGGACCACGTATTTTGTTTAATTACTACTTATTACTGTTTATGGTAGCGCGTAGGTAGCAAATAGTAGCAATAAAAGAAATGCTTTTGTATTTGTTTAAGTAGTTTTGAAATCCAAGACTTGGTCCCGCCATCTTGACGCTCACATTAATTGTGCCTAACTGAACGTTTTATATCAAAACCTTTGCAGAACACGCCGCGATTCCGTTACGAGTCGCGACGATACGCTGGCGGAATAAGCCCTCGCTCGTGGAGACTACCCGACGATAGTAGAGTGGAAACGTCTCGATTCTCTCGCCCGTGGAGACGGTCCTTAAGTACCGTTAGCTCTATATAGTATCACACAGTTTACATATCTAATACGATTATACATAATCAGAATTTATCATTGTTATTAAAATGCGTTTTTGTTTGTAGGTTCAGAACAGTCAACATTCATCCACCCTATTACACTTGCACAGCCACCATTAAAATAATGTCATCAGAACTTAGAAATAAACTTACGTGATTGTACAAATACCTATTTGAAACAAAGTTTTTTTTTCAGATTTATTCATAAATTCGTATCCTTTTTAAGTTATGCTCGCTGCCAGCGAGCTCAGAATCCCGGATGCCCGGGTCACCACCAGAGCATCGCGCATGCGCCCTGCCCTTTGCACGTCCGCCATTTTCTTATGGGCTTGATAATGGCCGTATTTTGTGTACCGAATTTTACCCAAATGTCCAAATTTAATAACAAGTATCTAAGTATTTAAGGATAGTAGGTTTCCATTATTAAGGAAAATGCATAATTTGGTTGTTAAGGTTCTTATTTATTACTAAGCGTAGATAAAAAATAATCATGAAATTATATCGTCACTCACCTTAATTGCTGGAAATTTGCTTCAGCAGAAGTCAATTCAACAAATTTCGAAATAGAGTCCACTGCCCATAGCCACTTAACTCACATCCACCATATTTATTTCATAACAACCACATACAATGAAGTCTTAATATTAAGATAGGTAAATACATACTAAACACCAAACATGAAAACTATTAGAAGGGACAGCGTTCACTACGTGTAAATATACTTCTTATTGATCCCCTGTAGCATCAGCTACACCATCCGCAGTGGATGAAAGTGCCGGTACAGAGGATGATTCCGCATCCGTAATTGATGATGCTGCAGCAGCAGAAGAGGACGGCACGACTGTGGATGAAGACGCCGCGGTGGTAGAAGAAGATGCGGCAATGGCATACACAGATGCGGTAGAAGATGTAACAGTGCTAGTAACGGGCGCCGCACTAGTGGATGTTTCACCAATAAATCCAAATTCTAAAGGACTCGTGCTTCTGCTGTCTTTTTCTAATTCAGCTTTCATTTGCTGTAAAGTCGCTCTTTCAATTCTTAAAGCCCTCCTGCGCTCTCTGATTTTCCGTAATGTCTGTATCAGTCTTCTCTCTTCAATGGAAGCAATGCCTTTTCGCGGAGTTCCCTTGCGTGATGATCTCTGAGACATCTTAATATAGTATTCACTGTTTATCACACTACACAATTAAGGATAACACAATAAGCAACGCCTTCAGAATACAACTGCCTCTTTGATTCGTTCTATCGATTAGAGCCGAATGGGCTGGGGAGAATCTAGGCTCAGCGCAACCTTTCTATAAATACCTAGTACATGATATGTACTAGGCGGATAATGAAAGGCGCATGCGTGCATATTATGTACACATGCGCCTTACACCACCCACCATTTTGTAAACACTATTCCATGTATCTATTATAATGCTCAATTTTCATCACTGGTTTCTTCGTTTTCTTTGTGCTGGCTCATCAACTTTTTCGGATTAACAGATATGTTTAGAAACTTTAATGTTTCTAAATACGAGAAAATTCCTAACTTTTTAAACCTGTGGAATACTATTTTTAAACTACAGATTAATTTTACATTAAATTAAAGCACAAAATATAATCACTTCCCATAAAAATCTGACTAACTCTTAAGTTGTCAGCTACACGCAAAACTGAGACATCTTTCATACGAAAACTAATCAATCCATCAACTATCGCAGCTGCCAATAACCAACAAACATGAAATAACGAAGTTCTGCAATCAGTAATCACACAATTGCACACATAACACTGGTATGGCAAAGAAATCACCGCACGAATCGCATAGCTTAACGCACACAGCTCACTTAAAGTTGCAATATGCAGTGTAAACAAATCTTAAACTCAAATTAAAATTACCTATTAATATCTAGTTGGATATCTACTAAATGTATTTTCTTTTGAGTAATATATTATATAACGTTTCCTATCATTCCCGCGTCTTAAAAATAATACTAACCTTAAACTCAGCACTCGTGTAGACGCAAAATCACATCACATTGACAAAAAACAATTTGCACAGTATTCGCTTTGACGATACAAATGAGAATACGCAATCAATCCAGGTCAGTCTAGATTTCTGGACCACGCCTGCGCGTCGTACAGGACCAACGATCAATATCACCCCACAGACCACTCATCCTCGCCTACTCACCCCATCCTGACAACAAGGTGAGGTTTAGGTATTTACTGAACAGGTAAAGACGAGTATATAAGGCGATAGTTGCCACTCAATTAAGTTAATAAAAATATTCGTAGGTATCTACTTACCTAAAAATAATTTGAACGCAGAATTAAGAATCAGAAACAAAGACATCTTGTGGAAATTGCGCTCGGGTAAATTTGATTAGCCACATTCTCTTTCTTCCATCGAATAAAGGAACCAGCGAACGCTAGATACATTGCGAAAAAGGGAAAATAGAAACAACAAACACTTTAATCGCGATAAATACTAGGTACATACCCACGTAGTTTTTCATTATCAGCATCGAAAGGAAATAACTCGATATTTATTTATAATATTTAAGTCATTATGCTTCGAATACCTAATGCTTCGATGCGGCATTTTAAATCTATCAGGGGCAGGTGCTATACCTACCTAAATACCGAGAGTGTAATGAGACAACATAAGTATAAAATGATATTATTTTATTTTGTTAGGAAAATCTACATGTTACCAGATGCTCTAGTAAGTTATAGATATTCTAATCAATGTTTACAAGTCTTCAATAAACTGAAGAATAAAGCTCCGGAAAAAAGGCGAAAAACACAACCCAAAAATATCTACCTACAATAATCAGTATTCCCCTTAAACCTCACCTCGCACGCTACCGTTCAATAAAACCAATCGCAACCTTTGTACAAATCGAATACAAAACCAGGCTCTTCGCGTGGTAGGTGGTTACATCAAGAGCTCCCCTATACATGTTATGGAATCTGATTTGAGCATACCACCATTATGCGTCAGACGAGAATACCTAGCATTCAAGTACTCTTTGAAGATTATGTCATGGTCAAATAACATAACTGCCAACCTGATCGAAGAGCTAAACACCTTTAGTTGCATTAAGTACTGGAAAAACAAAAAAATACCTTTGCTTGTAAAAACTTTTAAAGAAACTAGACAATGTGAACTGTACTCCTCAGAAATCCTAGGAATGTTTAGTTTAGAAACCTGGGTGTCAAGTATAGAAACTAGCAAAATTATTAAAACCGAGCTAGCCTGCTTACAGGATTCTAAGTTGCAATACCATCCAGCTATATTACTTACAAATGTGTTAACTGAAATGAACTCTAAATATATAGGCTGGCATTCAATCTTTACTGATGGTTCAAAGAGTGCTAAAGGGCAAGGAGCAGCATTTTTTGACTCAACCTTAAAAAATAGCTATACAGTTAAAGTAGAATGTAATATTTCAATAATGTCACTGGAACTCATTGCAATTTTTCAAGCAATAAACTATGCAATAAATAAAAAGCTAAACAAATTTGTAATATTTTCCGATAGTAAAAGTGCTTTACAGCATATTGCTCGTTGCGCCTCTGGATACAGAGGTGCATCGATAGCATATGATATTTTAAAGGCTTTTATGGAAATAAATAAGTACACAACGGACTATGTAGTGCAATGGATTCCAGCGCATATTGGATTGAGAGGTAACGAGGAGGCAGACCGAATCGCAAAAGCAGCCGCGACAGACGGAATAAACCTAAATTACTTACCAGATTATTGGGAGCTAATTCCGAAATACAAAATATTGTGTTTTCAATCTTGGAAAAAACATTATGATCAGATCTCACAAACAAAAGGTATTTGGTATAAAACTATACAAGGCGAGCCTCCTCGAATTCCTTGGTTTGTAAGTGGTAATTTAAGCAGAAATTATGTAAAGTTAGTTTTAAGACTTCGATCCGGCCACTATCCATCGGCAAAGTTTGCATTTTTAATGAAGAAAGCTACTTCTCCGAACTGCATCATATGTGATAAAGTAGAAGATGTGCAACATTTGCTGATGGATTGTGTCCGCAACAAAAATGAGAGAGAGTCACTGATGAACGAACTAAATTTAAACAAATTAGATGTAGGTTTAGTACAAAGTGTATTATCTAGTCCACATTCAGAGACCTGTAAAGGATTATGTGAGTTAATTTTAAAAAGTTAATTATGTACTTACTATATATTTTATCAGTGAACAAGTCTCATCATATTTCTAATATATTTTAAAATAGAATAGAAAATATAATTTGTAAAAAGGTACGATGGGGTTGCCATGTCCTTTAGGATAAAAACCCCAAAATAATAAAAGAATAAAAAAAAAAAAAAAAAAAAAAAAAAAACCTTTGTACAAGAGGGAGGATCTAAAAGTGGTGGCTTTTGGGAATGAGGTGGTAGGGTGGCGTTTTTGTCTATGGCATAAACTTCTTAGAAATCTCTGACTAGCTGTCGCCCGTGTGGTTAACTTTACCCCATGGAAAAAGAGTAATTATTGGAGGCCACATTCTGGCCGAATATTAAAAGTGAAACGATATGACCTTGAAAATATTAAAAAAATATTGTTGTCCACTCCATCTCTTTCTTTAAAGGGGTTTTCTTTCTTAAATGGGGTGGCCACGTTTTTTTACTTCTAGACATTCTTGAGTAAATAAATTTAGGTACTCTAAAGAAAAATGCTAAATATCGAGTTGTTAATATGGAATTGGTGAACTGTAAATTTTTAATAAGTACGAAAATTGAGTTTCGAGAAATTACAGTTCAGTAGGTATTAAAACGTAATTTGGTTAACTTAAGTTTGGTTAGATATGGAGCATAAGGTAAATACTTTACCTCGATTAAACGCGTTTATTCCAAATTTTATAAATTATTATTCAAATTTTATAAATAATCTGAGAATAAAAAATGAAAAAAATCACAATATAAAACACCTCCCGCCAAAAATGTATATGTGACACATTAGTTACTGTTGAGCTGTCATAATCTACCTTTATAAAAAATACTTGACAAAAATTTGTTTAATTAAATTACGTAATAGGTAATTAATAGTTAAATTAATTTAGTATTAAAAATCATTTTAATGCTAAATATTAATTACACTGTCAGTTTCGCGTACAATCAATAAACAAAGTGATTTTTAAGAAACTTTTTATTTTGTGATGGGCAACATTTATTGGACACTTCGAAGAAGACGAAGATTCCAACTTTTCTCCCCGAAATTGCTCAGCTGGTACGCACCATAGATAATCTATCTCTATGCTTTACCCCACCAAAGGTTGATTTTCGCTTATTAAAACGCTAAAACACGTATTTCTTTATTTACAACCAGAAACAAATTTTCAATAAAGCCAAACACCAATTTTCACAGATCTTACTTTCTTGCAATTTGTGGCGGCACTATTGGCAACTAGCTCGGCCAATGATGGCAATATGTCTGCAATTCTATGGCGCATGATCCAGTCTCCTAAACGGGCTACACAACCCGGTAACAATAAAATAGACAGCGAATGAAACAACAACAAAATTGGCCGGGCAACATTGCGGAAAATCGATCGCTCAGCGATCGTCAGGCAACCATCAAATCAATATTGGAGAGTAGGTACTGCCATGTTGCCGGCCACAGCACTGCTGTAAAATATGGCCCGTGTAGACACCCCTTTATTTTAAACGAAAAAACGAAATACAAAGATTCACCGATCTAACTTCAAAACTGCCGGAGTTTCATACAAACTTGCAAACCGTATTTTGCCCCCCTAAAAAAACCTTTCAATGGATACCTACAACATATAAGGCATCAACTGCCAAAATTTAAGGTTTGTAACCCTAGCGGTTTAGGCTTTGCGTTCAGGACAAGTGATTATTTTTAAGTATAGAATAATTCTGGTCCTCACCATGGAAAATTCGATTTAGTGCGTATGCGGACTATCTATCTATTTCAACTAGACCGACACTTAAAAAAAGCGTAGCGATATCCCCACCAAAATTGTTAATTTCGAATGATCCAATCGAGATAATCGACTAAATCGTTTGATAATTGGCCGTAAATTATGATACGTCCTAAGCGACCATCAATGGTTTGCAAAAAGATTATAAAACTTCGTAATTTATGTCACTGGCCGAATGACCTATTTGTATACTTTTGAACTGGACTGGACCGCCCAACTCGGACGATAAATAGCAAGTTGAATAGTCCATAGATTATCCAACTTGTTATCGTCCGAACAATTCATATAGCCTTGCTAATTTTAACATTTAACATCTTAACATTTGACGATAAAAATTAGGAATGTTATGAAAAAAAAGAAAAACAAAGAACAAGAAGCAGATCACTGACCTATAAACTATGTACAATCGGGGGCACGAGTCGACGGCAGAGGGGGCAGAGTCCAAACGGTTGGAAACGACACGCAAACACGCGCGACCTTGCCGGGATTTTTGTGTGTCCCACCAATTGTTGGTTGCAAACCGTGCGTGTTTGCGTTTGGTTTCCAACCGTTTGGACGAAAACAAAACGGTGGGCCACACAAAGCTCCCGCCAAGGTTACCTTGGTTTGTACGCTTGTTTCCAACCATCTGGAACATGCATAAAGACGGAAATCACTTGACGAACATTTCTCGTCTCGCAGGTTGGGCGGGGCCGCCTCGTTCGCCTCGCCAGTAGCTCACTATATTTCGAGGAAGATGCACGTCACTCCGTACAATATTTCTCAAAGATGACTTAGTGAAATATTTTTTAACTATACTATGTTACATTAAAAAAGAGGATGGCGGGCGGGATGTTTTGTCTTCTGTATTTAGTAAACTAATCTGCATAAAGATTTAAGATATGGTGTTAAAACTTTCCTTTATTTTGTTCCTTTATTTTAAATATATTAGTAAATAGAAAAATAATTATGATAACCTCGATACAGGCTATTAATGTTATTTTTTAATTAAATTGGACTTAAACACTATTCGTATTAAATAGTAGGTACATTGAAATAATAGTTTTTATTATATACTGCTGCAAAATGCGTATCACAGTACTATTTTTATCACATTCACTGTTTTTTTTCTCACTTTTTTTTTGATTCTCATCACTTTTTTTTTTTTTTGATTCTCAGCAGAGCGAACGTGTCGATTGCAACGCTCTCGTGCTCTAGATAAAGTGCATACGCAGCAGCGCCCGCGCTCGCTGCCGTGCGCCCACGGTCGGTAGTGCGCGTCGCGATGACCTACTTCCGCGTATCACGGTGTTATTAGTTAGATGATTTAATTTATTTGATAGGTAAATTATAAAAAACTTTCAATCAAAATGGCTAGTGGTACATCCCCTGCTAAGCTAAACATTACGCTCAAATCTGAAAATGAACGTTTATTGTACAACTATTACCAACAAGAAAAAATCGCTAAAGAAGAACTGAAACTTCAGGTCCAAGAATTGCAAGACCAACTGAACATTATTCAACAACAGGTTGGGCAACTGTTGCAAGAAAATCAGCAACTCAAACAATCTTCCGTGAAAGAAGTAACCAATACTTCTTCAGAACGTGCTGAATATTGCACTGATGAAGAAGAACTAGCCAAGGAAACGGAGTGGGTGCGAGTTAAAAATCGAAAGAAAAGAAAACTCAACTCAACACCATCACCCGCTTCGAAATCTTCACTAACATGTGAGGACACCCAAGAAAATAAAATAAAAAAGAGTCCCCGGCCTCCCCCCGTTATAGTGGACGGTATCGAAAACTACCAAAAGTTTTACGACTTTCTTGTAGCGGGATTGTCAGGTGATCCTTTCACCGTAAAAATGCTGCATGGAGACAGCGTTAAAGTGAATGCCAACAACGAGGAAGCATACAGGCTGATTACCAAACACCTGTCTTCCAATAACTGTTTGTGGCATTCTTATGAGAATAAGCAGGATCGGCCCATTAGAGTAGTTGCTAAAAAACTACATTTCACATGCAAGCCTGAAAGGATTATTGAGGATCTACAGAAAAAAGGCTATGAAATAGAATCCGCAGTTAATAAACTTAAGTGGAAAAATAAAGAGCCTCTGAATTTATTCATACTTACATTCAAAAATAACCAGGATATAAATAAAATCTATAGTATTCAAAATATTTTAGGATGTAAAGTTGAAATCCAGCCCCTAAAAACCCCAAAATTAATTCCCCAATGTAAACGATGCCAGGCGTACGGGCATACGCAGAAATATTGCTCGAAAGAGCCGAGGTGTGTTAAGTGTGTCGGCAAGCACCTTACAAAAGACTGCCAAAAACCGGCAACAGACAAACCTAAGTGTATACATTGTGGTGAACAACATCCCGCAAATTACAGAGGCTGTGTAGTAGCCAAAGAGCTGCAAAGTTTTAAAAATAAAAACTTAAAGAAAAAAATCATACAGCATAATAGTAATAATAAGAATGCTGACACAAGCACTACGCAACCAAGGAAGGTCACGGTCGCACTGCAACCATGCCAGTCTAGCAAAACGAGGTCCGATAAAACATATGCACAAACAGTGTCTAAATCCACGAACAGTGTAAACAATGACTCAGACTTGCAACAAAACATAAACAAAATACTTAAGTTTATGTCATTATTTGATGAACGCCTTAAGAAAATAGAACATAGCGCTACAGATGCTATGCCTAAACAGCGGTCATGAATATCTTTCTAAAAATTATGAACTGGAATTCAAATGGACTACTTCAACATCAGCATGAGTTGCAAGTTGTCTTAGATAGAGAAAACATCGACGTGTGTCTGATTTCTGAATCTCACTTCACAAAACAATCTTTTATCAGGCTAAAAGGCTACAAGATATATCACGCTATTCACCCTAACAACTGTGCAAGGGGAGGCAGCTCCGTGATCATAAAAGAAAATATTTCACATTATCAAAGCATGATATGGGAAGAACATGAAATACAAGCTGTTTCAATACAAATCGAAACCAAACGCTATGCAACCATCACTGTTTCAGCAATATATTGTCCACCAAGGTATTCTATAAAAAAAGAACAATACATTAATTTTCTACAAAAACTGGGAAATCGGTTTATTCTTGGAGGCGACTTCAATGCCAAAAACACGCATTGGGGCTCTAGATTAAACAATCCAAAGGGTCGAGCACTACTAAGTGCTATGACAGAAACTAAATGTGACGTACTATCTACAGGAAAACCAACATATTGGCCGACGGACCCAAAGAAAATACCAGATCTAGTAGATTTTTTTATTTTCAAAAATATCTCACGCAACCATGTGAGTATCAAAGAAGGTTTTGATATGAGTTCCGATCACTCACCTATAATTCTGACACTCAGTGAAAATATATTGCTAAAAGAAAACAACCCTAGCCTTGTAAATATCAAAACAGATTGGGAAAGCTTTCGAATAGATTTAGAATCAAAAATAAATCTTAAAGTACCCATTCGAAATGCTGAACAACTTGATTTTGAAACAGAGAAATTTACTTCAGATATTCAACAGTCAGCATGGCAAAACACACCCGAAATCGCTAAGAAATTACAAGAAAATCAATATCCCCGATATATTGTAACCCTATTGAGGGATAAAAGAAAACAGCGAAAAAAATGGCAACAGACAAGATCACCGAACGATAAAAAGACTCTAAACTATCTCACGAAACTACTGACACGAAAAATTCAAGAGTTCAAAAATGACTCGACAAAAAAATATTTGGATGCTCTGGCCAATGACCGTAATACCAATTACTCACTCTGGAAAGCAACCAAGAAATTGAAACGCCCAATTCCTTCACTCCCTCCAATAAGGGAAGAAAATGGGAAGTGGGCCACCAACAATGAGCAAAAAGCTAAAAGATTTGCGCAACATTTACAATCGATATTTCAACCCAATGAAGGACTCACTGAAGATATAACCCATCATAATCTTCAGCACAACCAACTAGAAATTAAATTTGTAACACCGAAGGAAGTTGAAAATGAAATAAGGTTAAATATTAATACTAGAAAAGCTCCAGGTTATGACCTTATCACAGGAATAATCCTTCAAAACCTGCCCCGGAAAGCTCTAGTTAAACTAACAAATATCATCAATGCAACTTTCAGGCTAAAGCATGTACCTTCAATCTGGAAAGTAGCAGAAGTAATTATGATCGTAAAACCTGGGAAACCCCCTGAGGAAACGACATCCTACAGGCCTATTTCCTTATTGCCTGTTATGTCAAAATTATTTGAAAAGCTCTTGCTGAAAAGACTTAAGCCATTAATTGAGGAACGGAACCTAATACCTGACCATCAATTCGGCTTCAGGGCGAAACATTCGACAATAGACCAGATACACCGAATCGTAAACGTTATAGAAAAAAGTTTAGAAGAGAAAAAGGTTTGCTCTGCTGTCTTCTTAGATGTTGCGCAAGCTTTTGATAAAGTGTGGCACAAAGGGTTGATATATAAACTAAACGTCATGCTGCCCAAACAGTTTGCCGATATATTAGAGTCTTATATATCAAACAGAATGTTCAGGATCAGACAGGAAAATGCCTACTCCGAACTTAAGGAAATAAAAGCTGGGGTACCGCAGGGAAGTGTGCTAGGGCCGGTCCTGTACCTATTATACACCTCTGATATCCCAGAATTAGAAAACAACACTATTGCAACCTTCGCTGACGACACGGCCATAATGTCTGTAGGTAATTCTCATAAGGAAGCTGTAGAAAATGTCCAAACAGCTGTTAGAAAAGTGTATAACTGGACCCAAAAGTGGCACATTAAACTAAATGAATCAAAATCGATTCATATCGATTTTACCAACAGGAAACCGCAATACCATCCAATATATATTAATAACCAGACTATCCCATATGCTAATACGGCTAAGTATCTCGGTATGACTCTTGACGTGAAACTACGTTGGAAAGCTCACGTCAAAAAGAAACGAGAACAACTAGATATTCTCTACAAACAGATGTATTGGCTAATCGGAAGGACTTCCAATTTGTCAATCCCTAACAAACTTTTAATATATAAACAAGTCCTTATGCCCATATGGACTTATGGAGTACAGCTTTGGGGCTGTACCAAACAGAGTAACAGAAATATAATCCAACGCTTTCAAAACAAAGTGCTAAGAGACATTGTAAGTGCACCTTGGTATATCCGCAATAACGATCTTCACCGGGACCTACAAGTGGAATTCGTAGATCAAGTGATTCGAAAATTCGCAGAAGCTCATGACAAAAGACTTCATAGCCATGTCAATCTTGAGGCTATCCAACTCCTCGATTGTACGGACTTAAAACGAAGACTCAAAAGAACTAAGCCATTTGAGTTAGTGTAGTGTTAAGTGAGAAAAATAGTGACAGTGACAGTGCTTCACATTTAAAACACAAGAACAAAGTGTTATCAATTTATCAGACACTAAGAAAAATCAATGGATAATTTCTTAGATTAAGTATTTTAGCAGTTTAAGTTAACATAAAATTACTTATTAGCTCCAATGTTAGATTGTAATATTTTAAAGAGTAAAGCTTTTACTCTTTACAGAGAAAAAAAAAAAAAAAAAAATTCACTGTTTTTTCAGTTTCTCTTAGAGATAAGGTGGTATTATGGTATACCTACCTTATCTCTAAGAGAAACTGAATTATCCTGAAAGTTACTCATTTACGTATTAACAATCAAATATATTGTGATTTTAATTTATAATAATTTTCTTTCTGTATAACTGCCCTGTTGAAAGTTTGATATTTAATTTATTACTTACTTTTCTAGTAAACTAATACTTACAGTTTCTAAAAAAATGTTAGGATGCACTTAAAAACTTACCGTAATTCCCAGCTGGTTAGCAATTTGGCTGATGTTTACTCCTTCCTCGTACAACACCACGATTCTGCTCCTTTCTTCAATGATTAAATAACGGGATGAAGCCATGTTCCCATAAGTCCAAGTTCGCGCAAAGGTTCACAATCCGGCAATCAGTTCAAGTGCTTTTTCACGCCAAAGTCGTCACAAAAGCAATCAATCAGTCCAGGATACGAGCGGGAGGCCAAAGTAAAAAAACGATCACTATCAAACTTAAAAGCTGCACGGAACCTCAACAGGTAAGTTGCAAATTGCCAATAATCAATACTTTGTTTAAAAAAAACAATCAAACGCCATCGCTCTCTAATTGGTTCCGTGCGTGAGAGGGTGGGTCAAGGGGGTGGTGCTTCTTACGGCGCTTACGATCGCAAGCGCATAGGAATATTTCGTCAAACTGATACCTCAGATATGTCCCAGATTGTACGTGCTAATTTACATGCTCTTTTGGTACTATAGGTGCGTGTAGATCAGGTCAGTCATAGAGGTAAGGCGCATTACACTAAATCAGGGACACTAAACCCTTAAAAAGAGAGGTGTAATAAGAGTTAGGGACTTAATTCTCTAACAAATTTTCATGGCCACCTCAATTCAGGGTAGTGTACTAGCCGTTTTAGTTGTAGAAATGGCGGCAAACTGACATGTTGCTGTTTTTATAGATCCCGTATATCCAGTAGAACGAGACTTTATGATTCAACAAAGAAAAATAGAAAGAAAAAAGAAAAGTTGACACTGGCGTATGCACAGAATGTGCGGTGCGAATCATAATATCGGAGGGGGAAAAAAGAACACTGGGACGACCCATTTTTATATTGACGGACAACGGCCACTCTTCATTTAAAAGGTGTTTAGCAAGAATTTTATGTGCTTGATCAGTAACAGAAATTAAAAAATATATTTTTTAGCCTTTTTTTCACATAAAACAAACAATATTACCAATTAGATATATTTCGGGACTTAATCACATAAAACAAACAATATTACCAATTAGATATATTTCGGGACTTAATCACGTGAATTATTTAAAGGTACGAACCTTTTAATTGCCCTCTAAATAAAAGGTTCGTACCTTTAAACAACAATATTACCTATTATTATTGATAAGTACACGGTACGTCCGAGCGCATAAGTAGAGAGCCGGACACAATATTTAATATGTCCGCTTACTCCGTCCTAGCGCCCTGACTTCATCCTATTTAGCCTTCAGTCGCAGCCCTGCCTCTTTATTATGGTATATCTGCGTATTACGTAAGAACAGGTTTTGCCAGAGGGCCTCCTCTGGCTTGTCATAAATTTTATTTTTATTTACTTTATATTTACTTTTTTATTTTATACTAGCTGTCCCGCGCGCAACTTCGTATGCGTAATTTCTCCCCGTTTTTGAAACATTTCTCGTCGCTTCTCAGCTCCTATTAGTCGTAGCGCGATGTTATATAGCCTATAGCCTTCCTCGATAAATGGGCTATCCAACAAAAAAATATTTTTTCAAATCAGACCAGTAGATCCTGAGATTAGCGCGTTTAAACAAACAAACAAACAAACAATCAAACAAACAAACTCTTTCGCTTTATAATATTAGTATAATAAGTATAATTTTATATTATTACATATTTACTTTAGTTACTTTATTTTCTTTATTTATTTTATTTACAACTAGCTGTCCCGCGCAACTTCGTATGCGTAATTTCTCCCCGTTTTTTAAACATTTCTCGTCGCTTCTCCGCTCCTATTAGTCGTAGCGCGATGTTATATAGCCTCTATAGCCTTCCTCGATAAATGGGCGCAAACTCTTCCGCTTTATAATATTAGTATAGATTTTGTTGATCTGCTTTAAGACGTAGGTGTCAAGTATTCGATGTACTGTTTACACGAACGATGAGCGCGATGTGGCTCAATTCAGCAGAAATTAGCTCAATGGTTACAGGTCAAACACTCCACGCCAGGAACAGGGCAAGGATCAATCATCATACTATTAGTTTCGTAGTCAACGACGATCAACGGATCGAACTATTAGTTGAGGCCCGAGAGTTTAAGGTCAAGTTGACTGGCAATATACCTACGTGTCTCCACACGACGATTTCATCGCCGCGTTCCGACGAGTGGCTGAGAGCTAGATATATATATATTTTTAATATCCGCAATCAGTTTAAGTACTAATCGGATAAGTTGAAAGAAGATGACAGTTTGAGAAACGAGGCCAGTGCCTCGAATTCCCATTTAAGTTATATTCGCCCTTTTCAGTCTTTGGGCAGGATTTCCAGGAGTAGGTAAGTAGCTCTAGGGTTAGGGGGTTTGAATGATTTTTAAGTGCTTGACGTGTTTTGGTTTGAAATGCCCAATCTCTTCTGCTATTGTTGACATGTTCAGATATCGGTGTATCTCTGAATGTTTTGAAAACCATGGTGCATTGACTCGTATCGTAGGATGTGGTTCTGTACCCTCTCTTTTGCTTGCAACACACCACAGTTGGATCCCATATGTCGAAATCAGTTTGAGAACAGAGTTATAGAGCAATACCTTATTGTCCACAGACAAAACTGAATTTTGGCTCATCGGAGTAAGGCAGGAAGTCGTTACCACGTTTAACGGGAGAGCTTGAGAGTTGCCTTTTCTGAGGGTGAAGGTTATGTGAAGTGATTTTTGCGCACAAACACGAATGCGTCATTTGCGGAGCCACCTGTGAGTTTTATCCAGCAATACCTAAAGGTTAACACTAGCTTGATTCGCATCGGAATCACTGGCTAAGAGAGCAACGTCGTCTGCGTATGTAGCAATGGTCACGTCATGCGAAGCCGTTCCTTGATAGATATCTATACCTACTGTTTAAAGCGAAACATAGTCCAGTATACAGTCATCCACGTTTTTTGGCGTAGTTTTCTCTCTTTCTCTCTGTTATGTGTTCAACTAGAAACATTATTAAATAAATGTTTAAATGTAGGTAGATAAATTAAAAAAATGATGCTCAAGTGAATTATCAATTGAATAATTACTTCAATTGATAATTCTCGAAATATGACCGATCTTCCTTCATAGGTATATGACCTAAGATCCATCCTTAACCTTTTTCCAACTTCTGTAAAATGTCTTCTTTATTCTTTTAACTCTTCTGTATATAATAGTATTTCTAATTATATCCACTGTACTACATTAAGATTGTAAATATGTACATAACCACATATATACACACATCAACAATGTCTAGGGATATTCCGTATTTTGTTGAATAAAAAAAAGCTATAAGTATTTTGTTAAGAAAACTAGGTACTAATAGTAAGAATTCCAATTTTATAATCTATAAATTCATAATAACATTATAAGTATTTAATACTATTATTATTAAATTTGCTAAATTCTGAAAATTACGTTGATTTCAAAAATCTGAAAATGTTATACAATTGACTTAATTTTATTACAATAATTTGAAAAATAATAATAAGGTAATCTATGTTGCCCCCGTAACGCTATAAACGTCAGCATCGATTATTCATGCTAAAAATTAAGTTGTCAAATCTTGCTGTATGCGGTCCCATGTGTTTTGTAAATGCTGAAAAGAATGATTTTCAGCAGTTAAATTTAGCGGGAATTACGTACAACACAGATTACTGATTTATATTTAAAAAATATTTTCTTTTTATACCAATTTTATAAAATTTTCCGATTTTATAAATCAACGTAATTTTTAGGTATAATATAGTATGTTTGATAATTTCCTTTTTTCGTTAAACGGCAGATTCTGGAAACGGCAGATTCTGTAAATGGCAGATTCTTTGAAGACAGATTCTTTAAACGACGGATTTTGTACAGTCGCCAGCTAACAACAAAATTATTTATTAAACATGATCTTTGTAGTTTTTCTTGACTACCTTTCTAACAAATATTTTAAACAATAGATGCTTATTTATAAAATTGTCATTTTCTAAATGCAACCTTTTTGTTTACTTACTTATTTTTTTGTCTATTATTAGATCATGTGTCATTTATTACTCATAATTTTCGCTGTCATTTTCCTTTAGGTTTGTTTTTCTTGGTCTAATTATGTGCAAGAATTAATAATTAAGACTTAAAAAATAAAGTGTTATTAAGTTATTTGGATAAATTTTCTAAAAAAAAGATGACCTACCAACTTTTACAAATAAAAAAGATGGATTATATAATGCACGTTATAAATTTTTAAAAGTAGACAAAACAAGATGTAATGAGTTCAAAGACATAAACTTACCTGATCATATTGTCAAGGATTTCTTTTTATGTGATGATGGTATCGATCACAAGATTATAGTATTTGGCACTACAGAAGCAAAAAAAATTTTTAAGACCGTTGACACATTTTACGGTGATGGTACATTTAGAGTTGTGCCAAGCCCATTCTATCAACTTTATTCCTTGCACATTGATTTGTCAAATGAACATGATACTGTCAACTTTGTGCCGATCTTGTATGTACTTTTGCCAAATAAAAGCGAAACTACATACGTACGCCTATTCATAAAAATGAAAGTTTATCACTGCGATTATGAAATTGCGGCTATAAATGCTGTAAAACAAGTGTATCCCGATTATACAAGTCAGTGGTTGCTTTTACCACTACACAAATGCTATTTGGAAAAATAGTAAGAAAATTGGACTTTATGATTCTCCAAAAGGTGTACACTTGACGAAACTTTTTTCAAATTTGGCTCTTCTTCCTACAATCATAATTCCAGAGGCATTTCTTGCGATTTGTGAAATGGCGCCAAATACTACCGAATTTCATAATTTTAAAAATTATTTTGTGAAACAATGGATGGAGCTAGTAACATACCCCATTTTCTGCTGCTATGGTAATAAATTTCGTACAACAAATTCCATTGAAGGGTGGCACCATCGTATTAATGGATTGATTCCAAAGAAACCATCCCTTTATTATTTTTTACAATTATTAAAAAAGGAGGCAAATTTTCAAGATGTAAAATTGAAGAAAAATGAGTTGTATGTAAAAGGGAAAAAACGTAGGAAATTCAACTTGGAAAAAGATCAAATGATAGAAAAAATTATCCAATCGACGTTGAATAATGAAGTATCTACTTTAGACTGCTTAGAACGGTTATGTCGTGTGAAAAAGAGTTAATTTATTAATGTTCAAAAATAATAAAGGGTGGACTTGCACTGAAGAAGTTGCAGTTGAAGAAGTTCATTAATTTAAGGATTCTTTGCTTTTAAGTTGTTTTTATTTTTTATTATAAATATTTCATATAATACATAAAGTATAGAATTACGACGTTGTTTGCCCTCAGGCTGAGAAGGACAACTTCATAAAATGACAACTTCCGAAAACGACAACTTCCTAAAATGACAACATTTTACAATGATAACTTCCTAAAATGACAACTTCTTAAAATGACAATTTCCTAAAATGACAATTTCCTAAAATGTCAACTTCCTAAAATGACAACTTCCTAAAATGATAACTTCCTAAAATGACAACTTCCTAAAATGACAACTTCCTAAAATGACAACTATGTCATTCATACAGTAATTCAAATTTATATCCAGTCAGATATTACTTGCTACTACGAAAACCCTTCATAGTTGAGCCCGACTCGCACTTGGCCACTTTTTGTTATTAATATATTAATTACAAATTATATTCATACTCGAGTGAAGTGCACTTTACTTTTCTCGAAATGCTTCTTCCTCCTTACTTCATTAAAACTCAGTGATAAACTCCTTTATCCAGCAGTTCTTGCCACTGGCATAATTAAAAAGTCTTTTTGTAATATTCCTCTATGATTTATTTTTAGGCATAAAAAACTAGTACCTATATAATTTGGTAAATTGATTACCGTTCTTCCTACTGCAGTTGAAAGTTGTTACAACAGCAAATAACAAGTGTAATTAATATGAAAAACCAAAAAACCCCACTGACTGTACCTATAGTAAAATCACCTTTTAAAATCCTTTATTTTATCCCACTTGATAGGTTTGGAAGAAAAAAAAAATTTGGAGCATATCAACCCATATGATGGCCCACTGCTGGGCACGGGTCTCCCCAGTAGATCCTGGGGGTAATTGCCATAATCGCCACGCTTGGCGAGCGGGTTGGCGATCGCAGTAAGGCTTTAAGTACGCAGAGGACGCTGCTGCCCGTCCTCCGGAGTGAAATCCCTTAGTCGCCTTGACGACACCCACGGGAAGAGATGGGGTGGTACTATTCTTAAGCCGGCACCATTATATCGCGAGCATACATTACCTATATCGCCGAAAATCTGCCAATTTGATTTGTTGGTATCATGACATAGCCTATGACACTTCGGGAGAACGATTCTAGTGACACCCCACAATTCAAAATCGACCAATCCGTTTAGGCTACAGAAGGGTAACAATGCAACAGACGTATCTACAAACATACATATTTATATACATGCATACATACACACGACATTACTCTGGCATTACTAAACGAGCAACATGACACTTAGTAAGTTGTCATTTTCAGAAGTTGTCATTTTTGGAAGTTGTCATTTTCGGAAGTTGTCATTTTCGGAAGTGGTCGTTTTCGGAAGTAGTCATTTTCGGAATTTGGCCTTTTGGGAATAGGTATGTCATTTTCAGAATTTGTCTTTTTTAGAATAGACCGTTTTAAGAAGTTGTCGTTTTCGGAAGTTGTCATTTTATGAAGTTGTCGTTCTCAGCCTGAGGGGTTGTTTGGTACTGTACTTCTGCCGTTTAAAGAATCTGCCGTTTCCAGAATCTGCCGTTTCCAGAATCTGCCGTTTAACGAAAAAAGGGATAATTTATTCTCGATCTGTCTGAATCCGAAGATAGAACAAAGTGGCGTGCAATTGGAGAGGCCTATGTCCAGCAGTGGACTGCGATAGGCTGATGATGATGATAATTTATTTAATAAAATAATATAAAATAGGTACTCTATTTTATTTTTAATTATAGAGCATAAAATTTGGGAAAGGTTAGATGAAACTAGGTATGGATTCTTACCATATGGGTATGGTAAGAATCCATAGGTACCTACCTATAGTTCGTAAAATATAGCTTGATACCTGTGACGTTTGTCAGAATGACATGTAATAGGTATGGGACGTCTTTCGTATTTTATCGATATTTATATGGAATGAGTTTATTAAAAAAAATACATTTTAACGATAATGAAAGAAAGAAAAAAGGAAATGAAAGATGAATTTGAAGGTATTTAAAAGTTTAATTGTCAAATGGTGTACAGCCGAGATCAACTTCCAAGTCGAATTCTGATTCATCACTGGAGCAGTCCTGTAGATTAATAATTAATTCTTGATCGCATATGTTGTCAAATTGAATATCGCGCTCCCAATCTTTTTGAATCACATTTTTTGTCTTCTCAACTACCTTTTTCCAATCATCAGCATTTACATGTACACAAGCTTCATGGAGTCCATTCCTACTTCCTCGTAATCCTTCTCGAGAGCAGCAAGATCCTCACGGGCTTCTGAGAACTCTCCCTCCTACATACCTTCACCTACGTACCAGTGGACGAAGGCTCTCTTAGCATACATAAGATCAAATTTATGGTTAAGCCGTGACCACGCTTCAGCAATGGCAGTCGTATTCGACAGCATGCAGACCGCACGCTGCACTTTCGCCAAGTCACCACCTGGCACCACAGTTGGAGGCTGATAGTTGATCCCCACTTTGAATCCAGTAGGACACCAATCCACGAACTGAATGGTTCTCTTAGTCTTTATCGTGCCGATAGCAGCGTTCACATCCTTTGGCACCACATCGCCACGGTATAGCATACAACACGCCATGTATTTACCGTGACGTGGATCGCATTTCACCATCTGGTTGGCTGGCTCAAAGCACGCGTTGGTGATCTCTGCTACAGACAGCTGCTCATGATATGCTTTCTCTGCGGAAATGACAGGCGCATACGTCACTAAAGGAAAATGGATGCGAGGGTACGGCACCAAGTTAGTCTGGAACTCGGTCAAGTCCACATTCAGGGCACCATCGAACCTTAAAGAAGCTGTTATTGAAGAGAATTTGTCCAATCAACCTGTTCAGGTTCGTGTAAGTAGGTCTTTCAATATCTAAGTTTCTTCTACAAATATCGTAAATAGCTTCATTGTCCACCATAAAAGCTGCATCGGAGTGTTCTAAAGTTGTGTGTGTAGTCAAAATGGAGTTGTATGGCTCAACAACAGCTGTGGAAATCTGCGGGGCAGGGTAAATAGCAAACTCTAGCTTAGACTTCTTGCCGTAGTCAACTGAGAGCCGCTCCATCAGCAGGGAAGCAAAACCTGATCCTGTGCCGCCACCGAACGAGTGAAAGATGAGGAATCCCTGCAAGCTTGTGCATTGGTCAGCGAGTTTTCGAACCCTATCAAGGACCAAGTCTACGATTTCTTTTCCTATGGTGTAGTGTCCTCGTGCGTAATTATTAGCGGCATCCTCCTTGCCTGTGATCAGCTGTTCTGGATGGAACAGCTGGCGGTAAGTGCCGGTGCGCACCTCGTCTACTACTGTGGGTTCCAGGTCTATGAACACAGCTCTGGGCACGTGTTTGCCGGCTCCAGTCTCACTGAAGAAAGTGTTAAAGGAGTCGTCGCCGCCGCCGACGGTTTTGTCGGAGGGCATCTGTCCATCAGGCTGGATCCCATGCTTCAGGCAGTACAGCTCCCAGCAGGCGTTACCGATCTGTACACCAGCTTGGCCACCGTGTATGGATATACATTCACGCATTTTAACTATCGAATTGATAAAGTAACCTAAAAATACAGCTTAAATTCTTAAAACCCAAACCTTCTGGATCGATTCCAAAATTTGTCCTGAATAAAAAATAAATGCCGCACTGTTCCACGGTCCAAGTTTAAATTTTGCTTTTTTGTTACAAATACGTGACGTTTGCTTGGCCGCCTGTTACGTGAGAAAAGTTCGTGTCCGTCATGGTCTGGGTTTATAAACAGTTTGTATCAAAACAGGTCGGATTTAACAATTTAGACTGTTTAAATCTTTACCTATACCTACTTAGTTTAATATACCTAAAGTTGGGGCTTTTGCCGACAATTTAAGAGAAATATTAAAAAGAAATAAAAAATAATACGACCACGCCGACATAGGGCGCGATAGTTTTAAATATCATCATGGAGTGTTTCACACCAGTCAGATCAACGTTAACAGCTCAGGGTTAGAAATAGCTGATAAAGGTGGGTTTTATTTGTCATACTTTGTTGGAGTAGCGGATAGACTGCCTGTGTGGCGCGGTGGGAATGTATCCGACTGCTACGCAAGAGGTCGTGGGTTCGATCTCCACCCAGGATAAAACTTTGTGTGAGGAACACGATGGTTTATTCTGTGTCTGGGTGTTATTTATCTATAATATGTATGTATTTAGAAATATATAAGTATATTTATCAGTTGTCTGACTGCCATAGTACAAGCTTTGCTTAGTTTGGGATCAGACAGCGTTGTGTGAGTTGTCCCAAGATTATTATTATTATAGAGAGGGGAAGTGGGCTAAGGGACTCTAGAAAAAGTATTAGAGTTCTCTCGTGTTTGTGTGCTGTATAATGTTTCGTTCGTTTTACCCGAAAGGCGTTCACTGCTAAACATAGACTTCACCCAAAGCTGGAAAAAACCACAACGACTGGTTGAAACGATTTATTGTTTACGTTGATAAAAACAGTCCCTCGAACCAAAGTTCTGGTTAGACAAATTACGAAGCGCGCGAACGAAACTGTTTCAGCAGAGATGAAACATCTCTCTTGTGATGTACACAAACGAACAGATATTCATGAGCACCTGTCTGTAGAGGAGATCACCGACGCGTGCTTTAAGCGATCCAATTAGATAGTGAAATACGATCCACGCCACGGTAAATATACGGCGTGTTGTATGCTGTACCTTTGAGATGTGATGCCAAAGGACGTGAACGCTGCTATCAGCAATATAAAGACTATATAGTTTTTATAGTTTTCTTAACGAAACACTTAGCTTGTTTATAATCAACAAAATACAGAATATCCCTAGACTCTGTTGATGTCCTTTCAGACCGGTGTGTATGTACTAAAAGTAGTGGGTATCTCTGTATATGTTTATTGTTAGTACCCACATCCTATGAATATTCTATTGTCATACTCTTTTGATTCATTTCCTAAATTCCAGTTCATCCATCAATAGCTTTAAGGATACTTACTCAATAAGATAATCAATATACAAACTGTTTTCTTTGTTGCACTTGTTGTTCTGAATGTATTAGGGGAAAGTACCTATGTGAACAATTAAAACAAACTTTATGAATATATTTATTATTTATTATCAGAGCCTGCTATGGAGTTCTTAAGTACCTACATAACTAGATTAATTCATTATTTATATACCATTTATTCGCCTCTAAGAACAGAGTTCATCTTCATGAGAATCCTTAAATATAATTATCTAAACTAAGTTAGGTAGTACATAATAATCATTATTACAATAACTTGTAACCAATCTGGTCTCTCTGTTTAAACTGTGTTTGGAGAGGATTATTGAGTCAATATCCCTTATTTCCTGTTGCAACATATTAAATAGCTGAGGTGCTTTTATACAATACTGGCTGTCCCACACAACTTTGTATGTATACATTTTTCCCGTTTTTGTAACATTTTTCATTACTGCTCTGCTCCTATTGGTTGTAGCATGACGTTAGCCTACAGTCTTCCTCGATAAATGGGCTAAATAACAGAAAAATATTTTTTCAATTCGGGCCAGTAGTTCTTGAGATTGCCACGTTCAAACAAACTCTTCAGCTTTATAATATTAGTATAGATTTATTTAAACAGTTTTAAATAACCAGTACTTGGTACCTACCTATAAGTAAGCTAAATGTACATCTGTTTCTAGTGATAGGTATACCCATGGTTACATTTTACCAAATAAATTTTAAGTTGGAGTGTAATTTGTAATGTTTTTTTTAAATTAGGCATGTGTTATGTAATATATAAACAGTGATCAATTTTATATTTATATATTCAATCAATGTTTATTTAGTTCCACTATATAGTTCACTAGTAAGTTTAAGTGAGTAATTTTATCATAATGATGTTTTTATCACTTTGTGCATTTTGAATATATTCAACATTGCTTTTTGCCACACTGGTTTTCCAACTTTAATATGAAAGCATTAGTTTGTTTTACATACAGCACCAGTTAATTATATTATTGTCAAACAAACATATTCTGTGTGGGCCTTCTAAGTTAACCTACTGTCCACACTTGTGATTTATCTATTATGTAGTTTATTAATACTGCATCTACTCCATGCCGAGTCTGGTTGACCCAAACATTACACAGACCACTTTAATTGCAGGAGTTCTGTATTTTAAATCTTCTCTCGACAATTTCATTTACTTTGTTTTCACTAGAATAAACTACACGACACTACGAAATAAAACTTCGTAATAAAGAATAAACGTATTCTCTACCTACCGAGAGAATTAATTGGTTTTAACCAAAGAGTAAACTACAAAAAAGTATAACAAATCGTAAATTACAAACTTTATAACCAATAATAATGTAGTAATATTCTGAGAGTGAGATTCTAAAATACTTGGTTTTGACAACGGCTTTGACGTTTTGACCAATTGACATTGAAGACATATGGTATTAACCATAGATAAACTAGGATGTTCAAAATAATTCGAAACTTCGAAATATTAATTTATGGACTAAAGATGGTCATCGATGGTCAGTGATGAACTAATCTACGAAAAATTAGCTCAGTTTTTGAAGTGCATGTGTTTACTGTTTATTCTGAGATAAAAGTAGGCATCACTACAATGTTTTACTTTGAGGAAATTATTGCAATATTATCTTATTATTTCAATCAGAGGACGACTTTAAAGCATAATAAATATTCTGTTGCAATATAATATTTTTAACTCATCGCAAAGCACTAGATTGTAATTCTTACGAATGAAATGTGATTCCTTTGGTTTTCCTTTCACTGCGGCTCTTACAGCCTAAGATGCCACTCATATTCCTCACACTTAAATACACTATTTTTAACGAGTCCTTTACCTCAGTACAATTAGTGAAATAAACAAATATTCGAATAACTTTAACTTTGCTTGGCATAATTTCATTGTTCGCCACAGTGGGCCAAATAGAAAAAAAACGGGCTACGATATTATGGACAGAAAAAAAAAATCCATCCTTTTCTTTTTATTGCAAACGTAATTAACTATCCTCGACAATCTTCTTGATGACGTCACATCGTTCATATCTATAAGTTTATAATCTGAGGGTATGATTCACTGACCTCTCAAGTATTTATAGAGGTCAGTGGTAGGATTGCAGAGTATCATCGAGAGACATGAAAATTGCGCTTGTAGGAAAATGTCCCTGTGCGGGACAGATAATACCCATTAGTTTTTATTTGTGTTTAGTATAATCGATACGAAAATAATAGTTTTAATTTAGTTCTTTAACTTGTAACATTGTCCGTCTCAAGTCAATAAATAGAACGAACAAAGAACGAATTATTATCCAAAGAGAATTTTTAACTTTGATATAGAATTGTCCTTGACCATAGAGATTACAACGGAAATTGTCTAAATAACTTTTAATTAGTGAAATTGATTTAAATAGTTTATTAATAGTTACGAATAGTGAAATGTAAAGTAACAAAGTGATTTATGAGACATTTTCACTTATCTTTCGTACCTTAGATACTAAGTTTGTTTAATTCTAAATTCATTGTCGTAATTAGTTCAGCGACAAGACACTAAAAACTTGTCTCTGAGGTCGCGATGTTTTTTGATTAAATTTCCATTATTTGTTAAAATGGCGTGTAAATAGTATTGTTATTACACTTCTATATGGTTATACAATATCTCTAGCACAATAGCTCTTAGTAATATTGCATTGTTTAGCCGTAATTTTGTAATTGAAATCTGATAGGCACGGTATGTACGCGCCTTAGAACATACCTATTGGTCAGAATTGTATATAATGTAATAGCACTGTTGCCAATTTAGTGGATTTACCCCAAAATTTAGGGAGAAATAAGTGGGGAAGCGGTATTTACCCGACTTCGCAAGAAGGAAGGTTGTGTGTTTTAAAGACTTTTTTTGGGGAAAACCAGAGTAGTCTATATCAGTCAAAGTCCATAGCAACGGCACGCGAGCGAATCAATGTTGACCGCTCGCGCATGATTGGTTTTCATTCAGGAATGTTCAAAATTAGTGATAATCATTTTATGGGTTTTTTTATAATAATTTAGGGAATTTATAAATATAGGGTTGACAACATTGCTAAAAATAAATTGACCAATAGCGACAGGTTATTTCGATTTAGATGGTGTATCCGGACTATGCTATAGGAATTAACGGTTTTTCGACGGGTATAAATACAGCTGTAACCGAGTACTGAGCGGATTCGATCAAGATACTTGAGCCTAGCTCGTACTGATGGATCTCTCTCAGTAATTGAATGTACCCATGTTCTTACTGAAATATATACACTAGTCAGTCACTGATATAGTTTTATTACTATTCCTCAAACTGCGTTACCCTCCGACCTACCTCAGGCAGGTACCAGGCTTCAGGGCAAGCCGGCGCACGAATGTGCAGAGTATCTCTGTACAGTCCCTGACTCATTATTACTATTCCCTAAAGTTGGCTACATTAGACACCTTATTAAAACTGTACTTGTTGCAATTACAATCAATATTTTATCTACTTATCGTTCCATTTCTCTAAAACAGAAGAACATTTTTACTTAAATTTTAGGAAAATATTTTATAATGGCAACATTACGTATACGAAATTCTGTATTTTATAGGAGCAAGCTAGTGTAATTTGTAGCGCATTTTACCATTTACTTTAAATTCAAAGATTTTAAAACCTATTGTAATTCAATAGAATTAAATTATTTTTGTGATAATTCAAATTATTGAAACTTTTCCAATAAAATCAGGGTTCAGATAATTTAAAACACGAAAACCACCGTAAAACACGAAATAATATATTTTTTTTAGACCTGTATTTGATAAAACAGTGTTTATTTTACAAACTCACAATTAATCACAATACATTGATTAGTAATCTTTATTGTGAGTTTGTGACCTCAAGTACGCTAGAACGTAACATTCGGTTAAATTGCAGTGGTTGTTTTGAAATAATCTGACAGTTACCTACTATGGTACTTTCTAAAATGCATATTGTATTGCTATTTTTCTCGTATGGCAACACAGAAAACTGCTGCGCGTCCATGTCAAGTGAGTCTCATCTGTGTAATACGGGATCAATATAAATTAAAAATGCGGAATCCTCACACAGTATAGTGTTATTTGTATTCAAACGTCGTCTAAAACGTCTACACTGGCCTTTTGCGTATTCGTAACCCCCTTCAAACGCATATATAACACGCCAAATTCCAGACTATTATGAATACATGCAGCAAAGAGAAAATGACCGAGCCATCCTTTATCTACAGAGTGAAGTGTGTAACGTAATGTGAATACTTTGAGGTGCATTATGTAGTGAGATCGTCGGGAATTCGCGTCAGACACGTATAAAGAGTTGTTTGGAGTAAGTGTGTTTATTATGTGGAGGAGATGATGTGGTCACTAGCGGTGGCGGCGGCCGCAGTGGTGTCGGTGTTGTGTGTGCACGGAGAGCAGGTACTGCTGCTGGACACCACCACAGAGGCGACGCTCGGCTGGACTCGGTTTCCGTATGGCGCGCAGGCGAGCACGCCTGGCTGGCTGGAGGAGTCGTATACTAACTTTGAGAAGCAAATCAACTGGCGTTCGTACGTAGTCTGTGACGTCGCGCATCACAACGTTAACAACTGGCTCTGGACTCCTTTTATCGAGCGGAGAAATGCTAACCGAATTTATATTGAAATTAAGTTCACCATTAGGGACTGTTCCTTGTTCCCTGGTAATGCCTTGAGCTGTAAAGAGACATTCAGTTTACTGTACTATGAGTTCGACGTTGCGACGCGTGAGCAGCCACCATGGGAGCCAGAGAGCTACAAACTTGTGGGCCGTATTGCAGCAGGTGAGGGTCGATTTAACACTAATGCTGAAGTAGACATCAATACTGAAGTTAAAAGTATTGCAGTCACTAAGAGAGGTGTTTACTTTGCCTTTAGAGATCAGGGAGCCTGTATATCAATTTTGGCTGTGAAAGTTTACTACATAACTTGTCCAGAAGTTACAGTCAACTTTACTAGGTTTCCTGCTACACCAACTGGTCGTGAAGTGACTGTCATAGAACAGGCAAATGGCACATGTGTAGAGAATGCTGAGACTGCACCGGGTGAAGCCCCACCAGTTTATTTATGCAAGGGTGATGGCAAGTGGTTGACTTTGCCTAGTGGCTCATGCAAGTGCCGAGCAGGGTTTGAGCCTGATCTTAATAATCAAGTATGTAATGAGTGCCCACCAGGAAAATTCAAATCACATACGGGTGATGACCCCTGTGTGACATGCCCTGACTATTCTGAGTCGATGGCTTATGCTGCTGCTGAATGTAAATGTGTACCTGGTTTTTACAGAGCTAAGAAAGATCCTAAGCATATACCTTGTACTCAGCCACCATCGGCTCCTGTTAACCTAACTGTTACATTTGCTGACCAATTTTCAATATCACTTGCTTGGCAACCACCACATAAAACTGGGGGCCGGAATGATATAACATACAGAGTATTTTGCTCTAGCTGTGGCCCAAGTGTAGAATACAGACCTGCTGCAACTGGTTTGAATAACACTAGAGTCATTGTAATGGGTTTAGATCCAGTAACAGAATATAAATTTCAAATATTTGCTGAGAATGGTGTAACTGATCAGACAGGTGAAGAACCTAAGAAAATAGAAATAACTGCTGTCACTGAAGCCTCAGTTGTAAGTGTAGTTTCCAAGTTGCGTGTCCTGAGTGTTGAAAGTGACAAATTGTCATTAGCCTGGAACCCTCCACCTATAGATTTGACTGACCCTGATGACACTATAGAAAGCTATGAAGTGAAGTGCTTCCCTAAGGACATTTATGAGAAAAATGCAAATGCCACACTGAAAATTACTAAGGAACCACATGTGACTATAAATGGTCTGAAGAGAGACACAGAGTATGGAATCGGAGTGAGAGCAAAGATGAAACGTGGTTGGGGTGAATTTAGTGCTATAGTATATACACGCACTGGCTCTGTTCTAGAAACAACTTTTGTTGGTGAAGAGGAGGGTGCCCAGGTACCTCTAGTAGCTGGTGTTATGGTTGCAGTTGTTGTATTGTCCGTAGTTGCCATTATAGCTACCGTATTATTTTTACGCTCCCGCACTGATGACGAATGTGACAAGAAGCAGCCCAGTGACTGTAATGCACTGAACTACAGGAATGGTGAAGTATACACAGGTCCTGAACGGCCAGCTAAGACGAGTAGTAACGCCACCACGCCATTATTTGCTGGCACGGGATCTAGGACTTATATTGATCCCCACACCTATGAAGACCCTAATCAGGCAGTTCGTGAGTTTGCTCGGGAAATTGACGCTTCATGCATTACTATAGAAGCAATTATAGGCGGCGGTGAATTTGGAGACGTGTGCCGCGGCAAATTAAAGCTACCAGCTAGTTGCGGACAAGAGATTGACGTCGCCATCAAAACCTTGAAACCTGGCTCTACAGAGCGAGCGAGGCGCGATTTCCTAGCTGAAGCTTCAATAATGGGACAGTTTGAACACCCTAATGTTATTTTCTTACAAGGTGTCGTTACCAAATGCAACCCTATAATGATTATAACAGAGTTCATGGAAAATGGATCGCTTGACACGTTCTTGAGAGCGAATGATGGAAAATTCCGAGTAGTGCAGCTAGTAGGAATGCTCCGGGGAATAGCGACCGGGATGCAGTATCTCTCTGAAATGAATTATATCCATCGCGACTTGGCAGCCCGCAATGTCCTCGTCAATTCGCAACTTGTGTGTAAAATTGCTGACTTTGGTTTGTCGCGAGAGATAGAGTCGACGGCGGATGGAGCGTATACGACGCGTGGCGGCAAAATACCGGTGCGGTGGACCGCGCCAGAGGCCATTGCTTTTAGGAAATTTACGTCAGCCAGTGACGTGTGGTCTATGGGTATAGTCTGCTGGGAAGTGATGAGTTTCGGTGAGAGACCATACTGGAACTGGAGTAATCAGGATGTGATTAAGTCCATAGAGAAAGGATACCGGCTCCCTGCACCGATGGACTGCCCTGAAGCAGTTTACCAGTTAATGCTCGACTGTTGGCAAAAAGAACGCACACACCGTCCCACATTCGCAAGCATCGTGAAAACGTTGGATAAGCTCATCCGCTGTCCAGACACACTGAGAAAAATAGCACAGAATCGATCTGCAGACCCGCTGGCGGGTGATACTCCTGATATGATCCAATTCTCTTCAGTGGAAGAGTGGCTGGAGTGCATCAAAATGTCGCGCTACATCGAAAAGTTCCGTACGGCAGGGATCGCTGACATGGACGCTGTGGTGGACCTGACGGTACATCAGCTCGCGTCTCTCGGTGTCACGCTCGTCGGTCATCAGAAGAAGATCATGAACAGTGTGCAGAGCATGCGCGCTCAGATCCGTGGCAGCGGACCCTACGGCTTCCTTGTGTGAGTGAACTGGGCAGTGGCACCAGAGTGGTCAGTGGACTTGATCTCGACGCGCAGCTATGTTAACAGTGATCTTTAATGATAACAAATAATGCATTTTGTATATTTTTCTAAAAAAAAACTGCCATAGAGTTTAGATATAGGTGTAAAAGAGGACTTCTTTTCATAGTAATGATAAGGAAGATTTTTAATTTTATTGTGCTGTTTATATTTTTTTTATTATCTTTTATTATACTATTGTAATTGTTTAGAGGTAGAGCTTGTGGCAACTATGGACTTATCGGCCTAATTTCTTGACTCTTACTAACATGACAAACATTCAGATGTCAAAGCTTTATTATTACCGTCACATTGAGTACTGTACAACGAAAAATAGACTTTGAGTTATTTTAGTCGTCAAAAAAATAGTCTATATTATCAGAGTTGCTAAAAGGTTTATTTAATGAAATTTATAAATTATGGTGATAAATTTATTTTAAGTTTTTAGCCAATGTAACATGATGACATTATTTATGTAAATAATGTATGTTGTGATTACTATTTTTCTTTCTATGTACTTATAAACTTTGATACATTCTCTTTATGCTTTTAAAGCTCATTTTGATGTTTCCAATACATGAATACTATAAAACAATAATAAATACACAAACAGATTACTGGTAATAATGTTTTGTAAAAATAAGATATTATATCTAAATTGTAGTTAGCCAATTTTTCTGTAATCTTTTGGAAGACTATTATGTGTACATTCATGAGATTTTTAATTGTGGAAATTGTATAAATGTGCTTTGGAAATTGTGTGTCTCATTTGTGATAGGATTGACATTGGTACTGTCTATGTTTCAACATATTTATTGTATATTGATGTTAACATAAGCAAAACAGAAACTTAGACATTGCAAGTCAATATAGGTTTATTAAAATCAATGCAAAACCCTGTGGAAAGTCCTAAATACTCAGAACAGTTAAGGATTTTGTGTCTACCAACCTCAAAAATTGTGATTGAACTGAAGTACTTAATTATTTTAATAATAGATTGCTACAAATAACCATTTTCATATGTATTCCTTTTTACATCACATGTATATAAGGCTGAATAATTTAGAATTAAAAATTTTGCTTTAAAATGTTAATCGAAATTTATATTATATTCTACAAGATGTTGACTACTGCCAAGAAACACCTTTACAGAACTGGTAAATCACAAAATATTGTATTATTTTGTGATTTACCATTTTAGTAAGGGTGTGTCTTGGGAGTAGTCAACATCTTGTTGAATATTTTTCATTCATTAGTTTAAAACACAACTATATTAGAAATGGTACCATGTTTTTGCACTACATGTTACACATTCAGAGTTAACAGACTGATTCTGTCCAATTTAAACTTGTTTTATGTTCAACATAAAGTGGTGTTCTCAAGGGCACCCGGCCCAACACTGCCTGTAAATGATTTAACTGTTAGGGTTATTTTTTTATTTTTTTGAACAAATCAGATCATAAGTGTACCTATTGAAATGCCAATATAGTTTTAAGGCTTTGCTTCCAGCTTGTGATGCGATGCGATTGTATAGATGTTACGCTATGCGACTGTGACATTCGGAGCAATGTCACAAACAATTTACAGCAGTGAGTTTATAAGTACTTATTGGTGGAAATATTCATGGATCTGTCTAATTCTTTCCTTCATTCGTAGCAGTAAGACATTAAGACTAGACAGTAAGGGATGATGCAGCTGTGCCCTATTTCCAGAGATATTTCCGCTGTACATGTGTTAATTTGTAATAAAACTAAGGATTAATTTCATATTTTAATACTCGAATATATTTGTAAGGCAGGCCTTCTGTTTATATCCATTCATGACCATCAAAATTGCTCAATTACTCATTTCATTGTACATTTGCATTAGTATTTTGGTATAATAATGTTAAGCATTCCTTAACAGACAGTTACATACCCGATACTTGCTGAATTTGGTCATAAATTTTATTTATTTGTGCATTTTGGCTGAATGCGTTATTTACCTATGTATTGGCGATTGCGATTTGTGTGCGGGCAATAATTTCTATGATTTTCTTTTGTGTAAAAGTCAGAAAGACAAGACACCAGCTTTATTATAGAATCCATGTTTTGCTAAAGCTACCTATTACAGATGTAGTTTTGCGTAATGATAACAAATAATAACAACACAATACTACGAACGCCTAAGACTCCAATTGAAAGCAAATTTCTCAATTTATAATATACCTAGTCTAGCCATAAATATTGTTACGAAGAAAAAACATTTTTTTTTATTGCAAATAATATTTATTACTTTTACAGTGTGTTAGTTTAATACATAAATAAAAACAATTCAAAATATAAAAAGCTTATTCGAAGTGGTCTCCATTGGCTGCAACACAGTCCTTTAAACGTTGAGGCCAGTTATCAATAGAAGCACGCACCCTTTCCATGGGAAAATTCTTCACTGCCAATCGTATGGATTGTTTTAGGGACTCCAAATTATCATGGCGTTTAGAGCAAGCCATACTCTCTAAAACTGACCATAAATCATAATCCAGCGGATTAAGATCGGGACTAGACGACGGCCAGTCTTCAGCTCTGATGAAGTCCGAAACGTTCACTTCCAACCAAGACTGCGTGGACCGAGCTTTATGACCCGGCGCTGAGTCTTGTTGGAAGGACCATACTTGGTTATTGAACATGGTGTTGTTAAGGGGTTTAACTACCTTCTCAAGAATGGTATCTTGATACACTTGTGCCGATGTTTTGATACCTTTTTCACAAAAATATGGCTCAGTCACTCCTTCATAGCTAACACCCCACCAAACCATCACTGAAGTCGGATAATGCCCACGTTGCACTCTGTCGACTAATTGGGAAGCTTCCTTAGAGCTTTGAGCATAAATACGGTCATTTTGTTTGTTAAAATGTTGCTCAACTGTAAAGATTTTCTCATCCGTAAACAAAATTTTTCTGTGACCTCCCTTTGCGTACCGCTTCAGTAGTTGCTTCGATTTTACCACCCTATTCTTTTTTAAATTATCAGTTAAAAAATGACCAGTGCGTCTCTTATAGGCTGCAAGTCCTAAGTCATCTTTTAAAATGCGTGACATGGTTCTGGGTGCTATCTTCATCTCCCGAGATAAAATCTTTTGCTTTCGGACAGGATTTCTTCGAATTCTTTCCCTTACTGCTTTGACCACCATTTTCGTACGAACACTACGTGGACGGCCAGATCTTTTTCTGTCACAAACAGAGAAGGTCTCATTGTACCTATTAATAGCCCGGTACACAAACATTTGACTAATACCAAGCGTATGGAGAGTTTTAAAAATTACATTCGGCTCCATACCAACTTTGTGTAATGCAATCACAGCGATTCGGTTTTCTTTATCACCCCACTCCATTTTAATATAGCAAAATATTGTACAATGTATTGGCGCCAAAATTAGAAAATACAATGAACAATCGTATAAAAATGACAGATTCCGAATTCAAATGTAATATCTTTCTTATTTTTAATTGTAACAGTATTTATGGCCAGACTAGGTAGTATGTTCTTTAAGAGTAAGACTTTCAGTGAGAGACGGTAAATAGCACTATTAATAAAACTAACTATTATGACAAAACACCGAGAGTACAGAAGGTGGTGTTTTAAACAAATGTCCTCGAGCATTGCACATATAAATATCAATTACTTTGGACAACTTTGTTCCAGTGTTCCAAGATTCCATTTAATTATGTGAACAATGTCTACGTATGCATTGTTCGAGCGAATCAAGTAAGCTTTCTTTCTGTACTCTGAATGTTTTGTTAATACTTACCGAATAGTTCAATCTTGTCATTTTATTTGTAGGAGGCAAAAGTAACATGTTTGGAATCCTTTATGCAAATTATGTAAAAGGTTTTTATTTGTTGTGCGCAAAATGCCCGGGTAAGGTCAAGTTATTTGCAACCTGTTTGCATCGCGTGTCGAGTCTAAATAAGTACATAGCAATTTTCCATCTTACACTAGTTTTATAATAATACTAAATAATAATTATATGCACGTAATGGTGACTATTGACATTAATTTTGTTGTGTTGGCCGCGTTCATGATTATACCTCTTCTAATTTTAGTTGATGGTAATGTTAGCAATAATGTCTTCTCCGGTAGCGAGAATTTTCTTGTAAGTCTTCTCAATTTTGACACATATAGTGCACTACAGTTAGCGTCGCCTTTGGCCACAAGTCTTGGAACATTGAATAATGTTATTAAATTGTTGCGAATTGCATCGGTTATTGGAAAAATCCATGTTCAATTCTGCCGTAAAATGCAATACTGATTTCTTGTTATTCAGTTTACATTACTTGCGCTCGTTTGTGTAGTCATTTTTCTTGTTATGCGCACTTGACTAGATAAACGTCTGCTAGTAAAGCTAGCAACACACGTGCAAGTATACTTGCAAAAGTATACCGTGACGTGTGTTGGAAATTATTTGTGCAAGTTTCTAACTTGCTATCAATTCTCAACATGCGCTTGCCCAAGTTTCCTTGGATGTGTTTGCAGCATTGCGTTTGCAAGTTTTATTAGCCACCTACCGGAGTTAACCGTTATTCGAATAAATTGTTATATAAATAATTAGTCGAACAAAAAGCTATTTTCAATAACTAATTATTTATTTGTATTAATTGGCATAGGCCAATGAATACGTATAAGAATTAGTAATTATATTCACTAACTTCATACAATAATTGCAAATTTTAATTACTTTACGTCTGACTTTGACCGGCGAGCCGGTTGCCGACTGTACATCGGCGACGGTTACTATATAACTATGTCGATTATATAATGACTAGAGGTTAGACGTCGCGTCGTCGCATGTTATAATTGCAATGATTAAAAATAGGTAAAGCATTAATTGCAAAGCAAAAATTGTATGTACTTCCTATCTTCCTTGTCGACACGGATGAAAGAATTAGATGGAAAAAACTTTATTTCAACGGAATAAGCAGCATAACGGCTTATTCGTAGTTTCCACTTATTTTCAGATGTATTCCTTTGATAGTTCTTTTAGTCTAACCATCTACTGCTGGGCCTCTCGTTTCAGTTTTAAAACATGTCTGTGCTCAGAAATTCGTGCACATTATCTGAATTGCAATGTTAGAACCCTTGTCATTTTGTAACCAATGTTTAAAAATGCGAGCGTGTTTTTTTTTGGATAGTCCTCTGACTCAGTAGAGAATCGTTTTTTGGATACTTATAAAACATATCTCAGTTTAAAAAGTCTACCATTTCACTAGAGAAGCACTTCACGGGCCGACACCGGTTGGCAGGTAAGCGGTCTATAAGTAGAGTAGGAGATGTCAGCTGACTGAAATTTTCGTGCTAGGATAGGGGGGGACCTTCTGGTATTTTTGGTTGTTGGTTCTTCTGAACCGAAGGGTTCTAGTCTAATATAGTATAATACGAAATTTATTACCAATCAAAGTTATTTTGTTGTTTCGTAATAACCGTTTTAATTATGTAATACGCGTTTCAATTAGGTACACCTATACCACGATTGTTTATATAATGTTGAAAACCTATCCATAATTGCTGCCAGCTAAAATATAAAATACAAGCATTGCAACTGCAACTTATTAGGCATATTAAATTTCATAACCAGGAGGTTTTTTGTTCGCATATATTCTTCTAACAAAATGTTTTATATTATCAGAACCAAACAGGGAAAAATATCTCATTGTTTTTCTTAGCGTTTCCACATGCTTGATTTTTGAGATCTCTATCAATTGACTGTTTCAACCACTGTTTATAAAAACTATTATGCTAGATATTCATGATCCCACTACGATTAATTATGTAAAGATTTCACACACACATACACACACACACACACACACACACACACACACACACACACACACACACACCTGAGGCTTGCTGCGGCAGAAATAGGAGCCTCAATCATAGTCATTATAATTCTTAGCTTTTCATAAATTTAGAATAAGGCCCGCTCACAAATCTTTTAAAATTATTTCTATAGTTAATAAGCATTCTGCCAATATGTCTTATTATTTTGCCGTGTTAACAAGAGGCGAATTACACATAAGTTATTATGTTAAGCGACAAACGTTTGGTGAAATTTCTTGCGTTTCTTTCATTCCACTGTGTATGTTATGCAAGTATCCACCTTACAATTATTCATCTCTTGTCTGTGCCCAATACATTTGCGTTGCACTTTCAAAATTAGTCACAATATCGATAAGAGCTATTTATTATATCTATACTAATATTAAAAAGCTGAAGAGTTTGTTTGTTTTAACACTATAGTCTCAGGAACTAATGGTCCAAATAAAAAAAAAAATTGACTGTTAGATTATCGAGGAAGGCACGCTATGACCAATTGGAAAATTTATGCAGACAAAGTTGCGCGGGTCAGCTTGTATATTATACTGGTGAAATTTCTGATGATAATAATACTGTGGTTGTGTGAGTATCGACACTAAAATAATGATATAATCAATGGTACTTATCCTTTTGACTGCCACGTCAATAACGAAAATCCGAGTTCTCGCGCCACGATGTGACGTGTCATACCGTCGGTGGCGTCGTCAGCACGCTTCCATTTGACGTCCATACACGTCTCTGGCGGTCGAAAGGATATTCTTAACGATGTTGTGACTAGTATCGGGAGTCGGTTGATAGATAGTTAACACAGCAAAGTATAATATAACAGTCAGATACTTCGGTAATCGAATCTTGGAAGGTATTTAACGGGCTAGTTTTTTAAGTCTTCCAGAAAAATTGTTTTAACTATACTAAAGTTGCGCACGATGTGAAATGTTTACAAATAAACTAAATGGTAGGGTTGTCACGTCACTGCCATTTTCGTAAATTAAAGATAAAATAAGAACGTTAACGTAACGAACGTAATTATTTTACATTACCAACTGTTTATGTAGCTTAAAGTATCTACGGAACATATAATAAGTTATGAATTTCATTAAAAAATGACAACCCTAATTTTGACACTTGTTGCTAAGCAACATTGTTATTAAACATTTTACATCCATTTCGGCTTTAGTAGGTATAGAGACTTCATTGATTTAAGATAAAATGACGATTTGCTGTATTCCATAATGCTTTATTTTGACTACTTTCGTGTTTTAATTAGGATACAATATCGATATAATATTGATGTCCGAAATATTCGGACATATTTTTCCCGTACATCCTATAGTCCAGCAAAGCGAAGACCGGACGAGAGAAGATGTAAACCGCCTATTCAATATAGATATTCTCCGTTCAACTGTGTCCACTAAAATTAAACGAGACGTGAATGTTAATTATGAATTTCTATTGATGGCTTACTCTCTCATCGTTATCATTTCTGTGTCTCTTCGCTTTGGTTAAGTCCAAGTCTCAATATTAAAGCTAAGTGAAAAATAACTTCAAAGGTTTCAAGTTCGCGACCTCACTTAAAATAAATGCTGGTCTGCTCACGCTGATGTTTCATATAAACTAAAACTCGTAGACTGGTCACATCTGTTTTGATAAACAGATGGGTATTCTAATCTTATATCTGCCTTCCAGTATTCTGTAATAAATGTATTTTTATTTATTATCTTCTAAATTTTATGTCACCACGCAAGGCTTTCTTTATTTAAAAAACTAGTGGCAAAGTAGCAGCTATTTTTGCCACTAATTTTTCAAGAAGCCCGCAGAAGCTGAAAATGCTTTTGTGTACTACCAAACTATTATCTTTTTATTGTATTATTATTGTATGTCGTGATACTTTTGAATTCTTTGTTATTAGACCGTGTTCATATGTATTTCCCCTTTGCTGTGATCTTTTGTATTTATAGTAGACATAACTAGAAACGCCTTCATGCCACGAATCACACCAATTAAATAGTGATAATAATATTATATAGCTAATTAGTGTACGTTCATGAATTTTTGACATTCACGTAACATATTTACACGATATATTATATATTCCAGTTTTAAAGGCAATTATAGCATCTGACGATACTTCTACACAAAAAGTGATGTTAGAAATGCCGTTGATTATAATAAAATAAATAGCAATAATTAAAGTGGTAAGTAAAGTACGAATTTCAGAAATTCTTGAACGATATATTAAACCGTGACGGGTTTGTCAGTACATAAATCAATTCGTAGGATGTGACGATAATTGTATCATTATATCTTATTTCATTTTATACTGAGGTCTGATGTACGCCAACCCCGCCACGATAACCATAACACCAAACCGATCATTCGATAGTTATAATCAATAAAAAGTAATGTTTATTTACTATACTTATCTAGTATAAATAAAGGATATAAGAATTTTGATACTTTTTAGACAGATGATAACATTGACAGCTTATGTCCACCATTTCATTAGATAATATTTGTCTGATATACATTTTTTAAACGCAAACTCTGTAAATACGAAATGATGAATAATACGCGATCAGTTTAATCGCCGTTTGTGTTTGTAATTACAACCTAATTATGTACGTAATAAGACTTATATTATGTGACGTACGCGATCATACCGCAATCGTTAAATCAAGGTCGCCTCGATTAGACAGTGTTGGCGGACAGGTTGCAATCGCCATCTCGAAATATTAACTGTCACAAAATGTGTTCTTGTAACTGGTATGCGCTGGCATTTTAGTTTATATCAGCTTTTGCTCGCATTTATATCTAAGTAAACGTCAGGAATTATCTTTAATATTAAATATTCCCACTTAGTGCTCTATTGCAAAACAAATTCTCTGCAAAATTTTTAGTTTTTTTATATGTATATTCAAATTTATTTGACCTGGTTATTGTTTAAGCCCAAAATACTATAATGCCATTATATTAGCACTAGAATCAGATGTATGCTTTCCGTTAGTTACGTGATAATAATACAATGATTGCCAACAGAACTGAGTTAATAATATAGTAGTTCCGTTCCCGACTGAGCCATATTACTTTATTAAAAAATTAAAAAATATGGTACATAACCTACGGTAACCTACGGTGACCGGTCTAAAACTATACTGGTGTAGTGCAATTTCCTCGGTATGTGTCCCATCTTATCTTAGAGTAAAATCTCCAAGGGCGTCTGCATGTTGCAGCCATGTTCATAAGTAGGCCTTCCATAGCACCGGGATCTTTTAGTAAGGAAGATGGCCGCGAAGAAAGGCATATTGAGAAAGACATTATGAAAAATATTGTGTTTTTCTTGGTCGGTAATGTACGATTTCCACCAACCGGACGACGCAGAAGCGTAGCGCAGCGCATTTCATACTGCCAGAGGAAATTCAAACTTCTCAACTCAGCCAAAGTTTCATATTTGCATGGATCTTACGCTGCTTGGAACTCCGTTACATCCACGCGCATTTCGCGTGTGGTATCTCTAGTCGCTGAGAGTTTGCTAACGGATACGCGAGCATGCGCCCGGGTTCCCGAAGTTTGGATTCCGGGTGCTGGCGCTTGCTCGCACATCCGCTGCGATGCGCTGCGCTGCGCTCCTGCGTCGCCTGCTTGGTGGAAATCGTACACAATGTTTAAATATTGACATTATTTTTTAGTAATTTGGGTGCACTCTCACTCTTAATTTATTCCCGTATAATATAAAGTTATAAATTTTTTTATTATACTTTTTTTTTAATGACGTTTCCCGCTGTACAAGCCCTGTATCGTAGGGGACTTTACAAACATACAAGTAACGGACACAAAGTACACCCAGACTCGTAACAATTTGTGGATCATACAAAGTGGTGTCCTGTGTGGGAATCGAACCCACAACCTCTTGCGTAGCAGTCGGATTGTATCTACAATAATAATTAACAAATTAGATAAGTAATTACTTAGACTTATTTAAATTTAACAATGACATTTTTTATTTTACATTTTTATATGAATTTTATTGTAGCTTTTTCCACTGACTTACACAGTTGGTAAACTTTTTATTATTTATATTCTATAGGTACTTATTACGACGAATTTATATGAGCCATTATAATTTTTAGTTATATATATTGAATGGCAAATTGACTGATTTTCACTCGATATATTTTATTACTTATTAATATAATAATATTATTAATGATTTTGATTGTTTTATACATAACTGATTACTCAAATGTTAATGCTCAAAATAATTTTAAGTGCTGCCCAATTCCATCCAACTTAAACATCTTGCCAAAATGCTGGATTTTTTTTGTATTATTTTATGCCGATCATTGCCATGTTACATTTTTATACTAGAATGTTTTTTTTATAATAAAATGACAGCGCAGGCCAGTAATTTCCATACCCCGATATGTGATACGCGCCATAACCTTAACGGATTAGTTACTTTAAATTGATTATGAAATCAAATTAGGAATAATTTTTAACAAACGGCAATTTGAATAGTAACAGTAGTAACACCAATCATAGCCTAAATAATTGTAATACATAGAGTGATGTTAGATTTTATTTATAAGTATTCTTTTTATATAGATTAAGCGGGTGCACGGCTGTTGTCCGATCGTTCGGCGCGATTATATTTTGTACGTCGTGCGCCTGTGGTATACAGAGATAGTTATAAAGTTAGCGCAGTTTTAAATCTTTACTATGAATCAGTATAGGTGAAAGAAACAATGAAAATGTAAGCTTGGCTATAATTTATGTAATAAACTATTGATATTTATTTTGTGTTTTCATTTATTACCTTACACGAAAACCAATACTAATTAGTCCCTCTTACCCAGCTGTTCCATTGATTAGTACCTACCATTAATGGTACTACTGGGAATTTTCGTCCCACTTTGTAACAATAAACATAGTACGTTTGGTTTCAATATTCTATTATTAATTTTAGTAAATTGTTCAAGCAACCTGTAATTTTTCTTCTGACATGAAATAATGCTCGAAAACTGTACTGAAATGCTCGGTTTTCCTTTGTTGCCACCCGCCTAGTTCACCTAGGTGGACTATGGGAAATTATTAAGTCCATATGTTTTTATCGTAGCGTTACAAAAGAAGAAAAGTATTCATAAATTGTAAAACCAGAGGTAAAATGTTGCAACCTTTACAAGTGATTTGTAAAATACAAATTACCTCCCGCTTGTGGTTTCTTTGCTTTACACTCAATTATGTAAACCATGCTTTACAAAAAAAAAATAGAAAATTAATTACTATACATTTCAGGTTTAGTATTTCACTTTTATCCACTGAACAAATCCACTAATGGATCTGTTTCCACTTTTTGTTCCACTCTAATCCATTACCGCTTGTATTGTCTGTGGTTGTCAAATAGTAAACATTACCTTGCAATAAGTCCATCAATAATAATTGTGAATCACTAATTAATTAGCAACATTGTGGCATATACTGCAATAAACGTTAACACCAAGTGATAAGAAACATTGTAGTAAATAAAATATTGTGATCATAAAGTGATAAATAACATAAAAACTATAATTTAGCATTACAATATTTTGAGGTTATAATAACAGTGAGTCAGGTGACAGTGACATTCTCCAGAAGTGTCATCTATTGTCAACGAAATACGTGACAAATACTTCAGTGTTGCCACTGTAAATAAATAGTCATAAAAATTAAAAAAAAAAAAAAAAAAAAAAAAAAAAAAAGAACCATAAATGGAGGGACAATTTAAAATACTGTTTGATCAAATGAAAATGGAAATGGAGAAACAAACTAATTCTATATTTGAAAAAATGAACGAAAAATTGGAGCCTTTAATAAAGGATAATAAAATTATGAAAAATAAAATAGAAATATTGGAGAAGAAGATTGAGTATTTAGAAAAAGAGAAGAGGAACAATAATATTCTACTTTTTGGTCTGAAAGAGAAGGAGAATTCTTCGTCATCAGAGTTGCTCCAGATAGTACAGGATATTTTCAAAATAGATTGAAATGTCACCTTGGAGGCAAACGATGTATCGAAGATTCACCGCATTGGTCAGCAGAAAGAAAACAAAATAAGACCTGTAGTTATTACTTTTGCAAATAATTGGAAGAGAAACATGATAATGAAGCAAAAAAGGAGCTTTAAAGATGTTTATGTAACTGAAGATTTTCCTAAAGAAGTATTAGAGAAAAGAAGAGAATTAAAACCTAAACTAATAGAAGAACGTGCAAAAGGAAATATTGCATACATAAGGTACGATCAACTGGTAGTGAAAGAGGGGAATCAGAGTAACGAAAAAAGGAAAAGAGACCAATCAACTTCGCCGGAAAATCAAATTCAAGCCAAGAAGTCAGTAGGCAACAACTTTGTAATGAAAGAGAACAGGAGAAATGCATTTGATTTGATGAGGCCTAGATCAAATTCCCTCTCTAATACTCCAAACCAATCTAAGTAGCAACGAAATATTAGCAACCAGAGACAAGACAACCCCAATCCGGCTGGTCCCCGTGGGGTTGATAGACCACCACCCCCCCATAGAAATCATAGAAATACATCCAAAAACCAACAAAGAAATTGTGATAAAATGTACATTGCGACGTTCAACGCTAGAACATTAATGTCAGATAACAACCTAGAAGAGATAATAGAAGCTGTAAAACCAATTAAATGGGACGTCATCGGTCTGTGTGAAGTAAGAAGACTCGGAGAAGAGATAAGAGAATATAACGAATATATTTTTTATTTCTTTGGAAAAAAACAAGGCATATATGGAATGGGATTCCTAGTTAAAAAATACCTGAAGGAAAAAATAATTAGCTTCGAAGGAATATCAGATAGAATTGCAGTGCTTAATATACAGTTACCAAATAGTAAACAACCAACGTCGATTATTCAAGTACATGCACCTACCGAACTAGATACAAAATTGGCTAAAGATAATTTCTATAAGGATCTGATACAGTTGGTACAAAAGAAAAACAATAATACAATCCTGATGGGAGACTTTAATGCGAAAGTGGGCAGCAAAACGAATGAGGATGAATTTGTCTTAGGAAAATACAGCAGTGGTAATAGAAATGACAATGGACACAGGCTTATAGACTTTTGTTTTGCAAACAATTTTAAAATAATTAATAGCTTCTTCAAAAAAAGAAAATCAACAAAGTGGACATGGGTGTCTCCAAATGGAAAAATCAAAAATGAAATCGATTTCATACTCACCAGAAATAAACAGATATTCAGTGATGTCGATGTTGTGAGGAAGTTAAATTATAGTTCTGATCATAGAATGCTAAGAGGAGTTATACAAAACAGAAATAACAAATCAAGAAAATACATTAGCTACTCAACCATGAATAAGATAAGAACATCGCCCATACCACAAAATGTGCTATACGAATTAGGAGAAAGATTGAAAAGCATTGAAGATACTAAATCATTTCAAGAGAAATATGATGTTTTAGAAAAAGAACTAATAAACTTAAATAAATCTAGTATTAAAAAACAGAAAAAAGATAGGCTGGGAGAAGAATCACTAGAATTAATGAAAGAAAGAAACATTATGTTAGACAAACGAAAAGAAAATCGAAAAAATATCGCTAATATCAGTAAAAGAATTCAAGCATCAATAAGGAAACACAGAAAAACAGAGAGACTGAACGTACTGAGAGAACAAATAGAGAAAACCGGTGGAATCAAGAAAGGTCTAAAACAACTAAGAGAATACACACAATGGATCCCTAACGTGAAAACCAACGGTAAAAAGAAAAAAGACAAATTGGCAATAAAGAGAATATCAATAGCCAAAGTAGCGACAGAATTCTATAGAAAATTATACGCGAAGGTTGATAAAACAATAGCACTAGAGATAGAGGCAGATGCTAACGAAGAGAAGATATCCTGCATATTAGAATCAGAAGTTATAAAAGCTATAAAAACACAAAAAGGTGGCAAAGCACCTGGAGATGATAAAATTTCTAACGAAATATTAAAACAGTCTCTATTTGCGATATCCAACTATGTAACGTACCTATTCAATGAAATAATGGTTACAGAGCAAATACCAACTCAGTGGACAAAATCTACAATTGTCCTACTACATAAAAAAGGGGACAAAAATGAAATAAATAATTACAGACCTATATCTCTAATGTCAAATCTATATAAAGTTTTCTCTAAAATAATACTCGAACGTTTAACGAAGCGCTTGGAAGAAAACCAGCCGAGAGAACAAGCGGGATTTCGTGTCGATTACTCTACTATAGATCACATTCTTGTAGTCAGACAAATAATTGAAAAACTAAATGAATACGGGCAAAAATATTATTTAGCATTTGTCGATTACAACAAGGCTTTCGACTCTCTATGTCATAATTATATTTGGAAAACGCTTGAGAACCAAGGTATAGAAAATAAATATATAAAAATTATAAAAACAATATACGAAAACACCACAGCAACGATTCAACTTGAACAACAAGGGGAAGAATTTGCCATACAAAGAGGCGTTAGACAGGGCGATCCACTTTCCCCTAAGCTTTTCACAGCAGTGCTAGAAGAAATATTCAGAAATTTAGATTGGGGTAATTTTGGCATTAATATTAATGGATCAACTTTAAATCACCTAAGATTTGCTGACGACATTGTTATATTTGCTGAGAGACCAGACACATTACAAACTATGATACAACAACTAGATTATGAAAGCAGGAAAGCAGGTCTATGCATGAACCCAACGAAAACTAAAGTAATGACCAATGATTCAAAGGAAAATATAGAAATAAGTCAAGAAGCTATTGAATATGTGGACGAATATATATATTTAGGACAATTGATATCAATTAAAGACCAATGCCTCAAAGAAACAGAGAGAAGAATAAGCAATACTTGGAAGCGATACTGGTCCCTAAAAGAAATAATGAAAAATGAATCAATACCAATATCATTGAAGAGTAAATTGTATAACGTATGCATCCTCCCATGTCTCACTTATGGGTGCCAAACTTGGCCTACTCTGAGTAAAAGTAGTCAAAAACTTTTAGTCTGTCAACGCAGCATGGAGCGAAGTATGTTAAACATAAGGCTACGAGATCGGTGGACGTGTTCAAAAATAAGGAAAAGAACAAAGGTGAGAGATGTATTACAAACTATAAGAAAACTGAAATGGAACTGGACTGGACATATAATGAGGACAAAGAAAGGAAAATGGACAAAGGATGTATTAGAATGGTATCCTCGTACAGGGAAAAGACAGCAGGGACGTCAAATCAGAAGATGGGAGGATGACTTGCCTAAAGGATGGAGAAGGTTCACTCGAGACAGAGATGAGTGGAAGAAACTGGGGGAGGCCTATGTCGAAGGACAACCTGACCAATAAAGTGGTTGCTAAAGTTTTTTATTTTTATTTTTTATATTTTTATATTGTGTTAAATAAATTTGAAAAAAGTGTTAAAATTAGTAAGAAAAAAAAAATGTTAATTAGCATATTAGTATATAAGTCAAAATGTAGTATGGTCAGTGAATAAAGGCTTTTATTATTATTATATTATTATTAATCCATTACCGCAATGGATTATTTTCCACTGAATTAACATTTTTCCATGGTTTTTTTTATTTTATTCTGATCCACATCTGTAATGGATTACTTTCCACTTCTTTTTAGGGTTCCGTAGCCAAAATAGCAAAACGGAAGCTTTACATTGCACGCGTACAAGTCATAAACAATAGATTTGAATAATCCTTTTAAAGTCTTTTGAATATGTACCTATCTATTTATTTTATGAACTACGACTTACCGAGTTAGTTTTTGCAATTTGAGTTATACAGTATTAAAATGTACCTACTACCTCGCAGAGAAATAACATTTACTTCGAGTTACTAAGTCTAAATAATTCGAGATACTGCGTAATTAGGGGTTCAGCTGAAGGGAATTGCATTTATTTACGATTTACCAAGGATTACGACTTAAAGATATTTACTTAACACATTACATTGTACAACCGTGTGTTCAACCGGCGGTAATCGATATAAAAAACATTTTTACAAAAAAATATTACCGACTTCAAGGCAGCTAAAAAGCAAAAAATAATATTTACCTAGAATAACAAAAACAAATTTACATTTTGAAGTTGGTGCCATGAAAAAGTTGCTTTTGTTTATTTCGGCACCAACTTCAAAATACACTATCAGCTCTATTACATTGTGTAATAGTAGTATGACGAGAATAAAATGCTACTCAATATCATATTAAAGTAATTGAATCGCAAACCGCGAAAAATTGAATGGGTCTGCTCATCATTTGAGGTACTTTTTGAGAGTAAATGCACAAATCACTTTGAAATGTACCTAAATCACTGTAGGTGTGCCTTTAATATTTAAAGAGTTCCCTCGATTTCTCCGGGATCCCATCATCAGATCGTGATCTGATGACAATGGGACCAACTTGAAAGTATACCCTTTCAAATACAAAAATAATTTTTCCAATCGGTCCAGCTGTCTTTGCGTAATCAGTAAAAAAAAAAAGTCGAATTGAGAACCTCCTCCTTTTTAAAGTCGGTTGAAAACTGGGCAAGCGCATGTCGGGCCACCCACAATGTATGGCTTAACAAGTGCGTTTTCTGTTGTTTTTGTTTCATACTTACAACGTTATAATATCTACTTAATAATATTTTTCAATGGAATTTGTACGAAAATTTTGTTACTTCTCATTTGATCAGCTGTTAGGTACTCGTAAACTTGTAAAGCCTACTTAGCGTGATAGTTTTCCTTTTAATTTCACTATATATACTACTACCGTGAATTTTTTCTAGTACCCAACATCAATTTAGCTGGCGGGGATGGGGGACACTTGACTCTAACAAAAAATTGCGCTTTAAAGCTTAATATTTTACGAACGGATCCCTAAAACTATAAATCGTCTTTCTAACCCTCAAACGTTTTTAAAAGACCTATCTAATGATACCCCACACGATGCGGTAGGTAAGAAAAAAATCATACCCCCACTTTACATATAGGGGAGGTACCCTTTTTTCAAGATTTTTATTCTTTCACTTTGTAAGTAATATGTGTATTCATGTCAAATTACAGCCCCTTAGCACTAACAGTCTCTGAGCAAACGTACGGACGGACGGACATGGCGAAACTATAAGGGTTCCGTTTTGCCATTTTAGCTACGGAACCCTAAAACGTCCCCAGTGCAGCGGCACCTTTTTTTAATGGACATGGGTACCTACTACATTATTAAAGTGCACCTAAATGTGTTAATCTAGAGAGTTTTTGTTGCATTATTTGTAAAACTATCAGTAAACCCTCTGTAATATAATTTTACTGAAACATCGATTTTTGATCATCTTGTAAAGTGGATTTATGCGAGGCTTGTTTCGCTTCGCATGAAGGGAATTAAGTTGTATGATTAGGTTAGCAACGTTGATAGGCACTAGTATTCATGCTACATACTATAAATGTTCGTAAAAGCGTAGGTACCTACTGTGGCAGGTGGGTCGAGGGTTCGATCACCTCGCATGAAACCTCAATGATATTTGTGAACGTGTTGACGACTGATTTCGAAATTGAGAAAAAGGTACCTATGAAGGAAAACAAGTTACCTAAGTGGAGAACCGTCAGAGCCGATGGCCTGAAAACTTGGTTTGTAATAGATTTTTTTTGTATTGTGGTACCATTGGGCTCCTTCTATAAAATTACGATTTAGTCTTAAGACTAATAGGTAATTTAGTTATATCTTAATCTGCTATGTTCAATATTTCCACTCAAATAACACTAACTGCACTATATTACACTAATTTCACTAAACTAACTCAACGGCTTAGTTCTCTTCAGTGTTCTTACTATGTCCGTGATGTTAAGGAAATAGAATAACGTCTTATAATAATTAATAAGCCGTGAATTCGAATACATTTAGTTAACGGGGAATATTAGTTTGATTTCTCACCGAGGAAATAGACCCTTACTACGAAAAACCCCTACCAGCCGTGCTAGTGTTGTAACAGTACCTACGCTTTACGCTTTTTTTACGAACATTTATACTAAACGCTCTTTACGCTTTTAAGAAAAATAAGTTATTAGTTTCCTGAAAGTGAAATAAGCCTTCCGGCATACATCACATTCCGTTAAATAAGCGGAGGAGGATACGAGAATTGTGCTCTAAAGAGCTCAACCCACCAGCCAGCACCAAAACATGTGATTGCAGGACGCAAATGATCCCTAGAGTACTAGTGTAGTATTATATTATCTGTGCCTAGAGTGAGTATACCGCCCCCCGCCCTCTTCAACCTACGCTTCTAGGAAAACATACAAACTTGTAAGCAACAACATTTTTTCACAAAATATCGATAGATGGCGCTAGAAACAATTGCTAAGTATGTATACTTATTATTTAACTTTATGTCTTTATCCTTAACCATATGCTTGAATGTATCCATTGTATTATTTCCTCTTTAAATTATGTAGGTATATCTATTGTAGACTGAATTCCATACTAAACTTATCAATTAATGGCACAACGAACTACGGTGACAAGGTAGGTACCTCTGCACTACAGATATGTAAATGTGTCGATAAAACATGTTACCAACAGGATACAAACACTAAAAACTAATTAATTTACATAATGTACTTACATAAAACTCTAAAGTACTATAAGAACATAAATTCACTAGCGATTATGTAATTATAGCACTATGCTACGTATAGATAACAGAAAGTGGTGGTCTTTCAGCAGCAGATTTTGTATGCATAGTAGTAAAAAATATTGGATAAAAATAAAATTGAACATTTCGCATCATCTCTAAGAAATGACCTGTACTGATGACGCAGTTTACAAGCATCAACTGGCAGTCTTGAAATTAATAATCTATTATTTTTTTCTCTATAATACCTATCTCAGTTTTCATTTGGTATGCCATTTGGTGCCTGGGTTATCATTTGCTCATTTAAAATCGAATCGGCGTTTAAAATTAGCAGAATATTCATTAAATTTATGGATTTACTTTTGCAGGATTTATTAATGTTATTATTCTGATAACGGAATGCTTTTTCCGTTCTGTTAGATCCACCTAATAAAACGGAATGTGTTTTCCAGATTGTTACCTACATCAATTTAACAAAACGGAATAGACGGCGGGGGCAGGGAGTAGGAGACCGGCTTATGGCCATATAAGAGCGACTGCAGAAATCGTACAATAGCTACGTTTTTAAAATTAACGACCAAAATATATTGTTTAAATAAAATGTCTGATACATAAAAAAAACAAATATTGCCTAACTCAATGACATGGCAAAGAAAAGTTACTTTTATCATGTTTATAAAATGAAATGTTTAGTACCGAACTATTTAAGTTTATGTTCTCTTAAATTTACAATGTTTCGGGAACGTTAGGGATTTATGAGAATATTGTAGAACATTCTCGATCAGAGAATATTCTCATAAGAGAAATGTTCTCTCTGCCCATCACTAATCCCTATTGCCATTACGTGTCGATCTTTCGCAGATTTTAAGTAACTACATTACATACATACGTACCCGAACGCTAAAAAAATATACATGTGTCCCATTTCAACTTAGGTCCAGTAAAATATTATTATTTATTTAATGCGGGCATTAAATAAAAAAAATTAAACGCAAAAAAAAATATATTTGCTTGTGAAGTGGCTTTTAAGATTGACCTAGGGCACCAACTTGTGTGCACATAATTTAAAGTTCGCGATAAGCACTTTGCTCGCGGTTACTTTTAATTTTGGCGTTGAGCTCCCCTGCCCGTGTGCTGTGAGGGTCACGCTGTGCCCTTCTCCTCTTGCTCTGATTTTTGAGATAGCACTGTGTTTACAACTCGTTTAATGACTAACTGAACACTGCGCATGTCCACTCTTGCAACTTCTACCTACGCGCTACTTGCGCAGCAGAGCTTTCATCTCGTTCAAATTTCGATTACCGGCGGTTTTCTTGATAGTCCAGTGCAATTACGGAAATAAGTAACATAAAATTATGTAGTTTGGGGATTATAAAGGATCGATAGCGGGGTGTATTCTGAGCATATATTCCAATTTGAGGGATTCAGGCGAGGTCAGTTAAAGCTCATTTCGATGAAAACGCGTTTAATTCGATATCTCGAGAACGGTTAGAGTTAAGCAAAAAATTGTCGAGACCTTTTCTCTTCTAAATTAAATTTACTATTTTTTTTTATCTGAAACTTTTTTTTTCATCAATATCTTTCAATTTATTGCTTCCGAAAAGCAAAAATTTTACTTTTTTCCTCCCTTTTTTTTATTTTCGCCTTTTTCTCCCCAACCGTTCAATTTTATTAAATACCGATTATCAAAGCGTAGATCTTTTAATTATGAACAACTTTTTTCTTAAACTTTTTTTCTGTATTGCCAATACCTTCAAAGTTATATATTACTTTACCGAGCGAAATCCGCGTCACTGTCGCAATATCAGCGACGACGTCAGTGGGTATTTAGTACCTGAAAGAAATATTAAAGTATTCCATGATCATTTATTAGCCAACTTACCTGTATCAAAAGGTGAATCGATTAAACTATTTAAAAATTGTACTTTATTTAAATATTAAATATTGCAATTATTCAAATATCATTTAAATATTGTATTTTTTCAATTTGGGTATTTTTTATTTCATTCGATGGGATAATAATGTGAATAAGGATAGAAAAAGAAGTAAATAAATAATTAAAACTGTTTCACACATATATTAATAAAAAAAGGTCATATAATTCGTAAAATTAAGCACCCAAGGTCGATGGAAGTGATTCATTAATACTAAAGGCCCTGACGGTATCGGGGCATACGTTTTCCTCGTCCATTGCGTCAAAAATATCATCGTTGATAACATTGGCGGTATTAGAACAATATTATAGTTATCTTGGCAATTAGTGCAAATTACTGAGCAAAACAGGCCGGCCTTTCAACATCCGCACGCTTTGCCGCAGTTGGTTTTGCATTTGCACGCAATCGATCTGAGCAAATCTTCCGGAGCTGGTTTCAGTGACATCAGTTTCGGCTCCAATCCACGGGTGGTGCGACGCCAGCCCCACTCCTCGGGTTCCAGATAATTTTCGAGCCAGTATTGTACTTGGTAGTAACACCTCAACGAGTGAAAAAATGCGGCAACGGAGGTAGGAGGAAGGGATTCCAATTTAACCCTCCCACTGCCTGCCATTTCTTTGTATCCTTTATAACGGAGCTCGTTGAGATTCGTACAATTCTTACTACTTCGTGCAGCAGTACCTAAAACATTTTAAAACAGAAGATATTCGATTTTTAATCCGCACTGCGTAGAAGCCAAGAGTACACTGAACGACTGAAGAACGCTTACGCTCACTTTCACTTCCCTTCACCCCGACTCTTCTTAGGCTAACAATAGATTTCATAGGACAACGGTTACCCCAGGTATACGAGAGTCGAGGAACAGATGTCTTTTACCCACACTAATGCACGCACAGTGTGTCCGTGAATACACGTTGCGACAATGGCGCGGATTTCGCTCGGTAAAGTAATATATAACTCTGAAGGAATTGGCATTACAGAAAAAAGTTTAAGGAAAAAGTTGTTCATAATTAAAAGATCTACACTTTGTAATCGGTAAAATTTAATAAAATTTAACGGTTGGGGAGAAAATGGCGAAAAATAAAAAAAAGGGAGGAAAAAAGTAGAATTTTTGCCTTTTAATAGCAATAAATTGAAAAATATTGATGAAAAAAAGAAAGTTTCAAATAAAAAAGTTAGTAAATTTAATTTAGAAGAGAAAAGGTCTCTACAATTTTTTGCCTAACCCTAACCGTTCTCGAGATATCGAATTCGAACGCGTTTTCATCGAAATGACCTTGAGCTGACCTCGCCAGAATCCCTCAAATTGGAATATATGCTCAGAATACATGTATATTGATCCTTCATAATCCCCAAACTACATAATTTTATGTTTTTTGTTCCATTAATTTCTGCACTGGACTATGACTGCTACCTCAGTCTCGGGAATAATGTAATATATATATAATATAATAAATAATAATACGTTGCTGCTCGCTCCCCATAGACGATAGCGTAATGATTCATAGTGTAAATAATGACCTATAGTATTTACAATAAAACTGCAAATTTTCATGAAGATCCGTCAAGTAGTTATTGTTTTATAACGATAAATAGCTACATACATTATCCGTTATTGCTTAGCTCCTATGGGAAATAGCGTGATAAATTATAGCCTATATGTTAATCCAGACTTATTAGAATACACATACAAAATTTCAACCGAATCTGTCTGGTAGTTTCTGCGTGATGCGTGTTCAAACAAACAGACAGACAGACAGACAGACAGACAGACAATTCTGAAAATGTAGGATTGTGTTTAAATACTGTTTTCGAACATTTCCCAATATTTTTTTTCACTATGTTCGGCCATGTACAGACACGTGAAATTTATAATTTTATTATATGTATAGATACTATAGGTCATTATTTACACTACGAATCATTACGCTTTCGTCTATAGGGAGCGAGCAGCAACGTATGTTTGGTCGAACCGTTATGGTTTTTCACAATTTTTTCCACAATAAGACATTCTTACAATTGTAACCCATGGAAACAATAACTTCACGCTAAAACTATAAGGAGCTAAACACAACATTTTCAATTTTCTTAAGATCAGCTATTTTAACCCTTTTTGTATCGGTTGATGTGGTCTAATGGCACAAGTAGCGGTATTCAACGAGCCAGGTCGGAGGATGAAGTCTCAAGTTTGCGAGTCTCTTTTTGTGTTTCTTTTCATTCTTTTTTTAAGTATTTTTCTAAATGTGTACTATTAAACAAGCTTTTATTTTCGACTTTAACATGTTTACTTTGTTTAACAAATTTTTATATTAATCAATCACTTTCAATAGGCACCTTTATTATTGTTTTGCATGAATCGTGATTATGTTGTGAATGTAGAAATGAAAAACAATATTACATTACAAATAAACAGTAACTATTTGATATTTTCTAGAATTTATAAATGTTAGTGTTTTATCAAAATAAAACACGTGGCGCCATCTGTGATTCGATTTCTTCTGAGTGCCAAAATTGCTTACCTATAAATGTTGATAAACTTTCGCGATTTGTACACATTAAGAAAATATATATATTACTGGTCTTAATCGCTAATTTAAGGTTAAATACCTTGCTTACCTACGTCACAGATAATATAATACTATACTAGTACCTACGTTTAATATGCATGATAGTTTAAGTTTAATTTAATATAAAATCATAAAGTATTAAAATATACTTAACCAGTTAATAAACTTTCGCGATTTGAACACATTATTAAAATATATTTATTACGGGTCTTAATCGCGTGAATTGCAACGGCCGTGGTCACGGGTAGACTACCCGTGACAATGCACGGCCGTTGCAATACGGTCGAAACGTCGGGCATTAAACAAGGTAATTTACCTTAAATTATTAACGCGATTAAGACCCGTAATATATATATTTTAATAATACTTATCCAGTTTTGAAAATAGATGGCGTTTAAATACAAATTAATAAGAATCAGGAAAATTGATTTAAAAAAAAAAGTCTGAAACTCTTACGTAGAGGGAAATGAATATATGATGATCTTAATTTGCGACAGGTTGACAAACCTATTTTTAAATTCACATTATAAAATAATATTTAAATCTTCTAAAGTGAGTGAAAAAAGATATTAAAATAAGTTTAGTATTTAAACACAAAAAAAGATATCTGAGTATATCTTTTAGAAACGTTTGAATGTTGTCTGTTTGTTGGAACACGCGTCACAGTACCGCGGGAATGCAATGTTTTAAAAACAGGATATTTTTTAAAAACATAACTCACACTCGCCCTATTTCGCGGGGGACTTTACAAACACGGACACAAAGTGGGTGCACTTTAGACTCGGAAAAGATCGCTCGGGCAGGACTCGAACCCGCGATCATAGGGAATCTGTGAGAGTTTTTTCCATCATACAACACAAAATTTCGCGCGAGTACTTGGGCGGTCTCGGGCTTCATTAACTTATTTCATTCAGTTCGCACCACTGACACGCGCGCTGCGTGTTTTCAATGCAGTTTCTGTCCAAATAGACGTGCTTTCGTATTCACTCAGCAAGTTCGCAAAGGTCACTGAGTCATTTTTGGGCTGTAATTAGTATTAATGATTTTGTAGTAGGTATTTAAGTTTATATGTATATAATTGGAAGCCTAGAACCATCGCAGTAGGTATGTACCTGTAATGATGACTGTATGTGTTAAATAAATAAATAAACCCGAAACCGCCCAAGTACTCACGTGTCGGGGGTGGGGGGAATTTTTCAATATTAATAATAATTAATGTGATGCAAATCATTTTGGTAAAATACTTTTTTGTCGAGGTGCTAAGCATGGTAATTTTTATAATTTGTCTTCTGACCGTCTGACGCCATAAACTTTGTCGCCCTTCATTATGCTGCAATAGGCATTTGCTTGGCTTGCCCTGCCATAGGTCGGGCCCTGATTAAAGCTAGGCCCTAATATCCCTATGGATATTAGGGCCTAGCTTTAAACATATTGGAAACATGCTCTACAATGCTCTGTGGCATCTATATGCCACAAAGCATTGTGGAGCATGTTTCCAATATGTTTTACACATAAGTTAAATTGTAACATAAACTACCTTAATATAAACCCAACTTACACGCGAACGAAGTCGCGGGCACAGATAGTTTACAATAAAACTGCAAATTTTCATGAAGATCCGTCAAGTAGTTATTGTTTTATAACGATAAATAGCTACAGACATTATCCGTTATTGCTTAGCTCCTATGGGAAATAGCGTGATAAATTATAGCCTATATGTTAATCGAAACTTGTTAGAATATACATACAAAATTTCAACCGAATCTGTCTGGTAGTTTTTGCGTGATGCGTGTTCAAACAAACAGACAGACAGACAGACAGACAGACAATTCTGAAAATGTAGGATTGTGGTTAAATACTGTTTTCGAACATTTCCCAATATTTTTTTTCACTATGTTCGGCCATGTACAGACACGTGAAATTTATAATTTTATTATATGTATAGATATAGAAGAAGAAGATATAGATAGAAGATCTTCTATGGGCTGCCTCAATGAGTATGAAACTTGTTTGTTTTAGAAACCTATTTTTGAATTAGTTTCGAAATTTCGTTTTTCCCGGGAATTTCCAGACCGGACCAAATCTCGATTTTTTTCGCGGGATTTGTTTATATATCGAGACTGAAAGACTTCTAAGTTCAAGTAGTACTCCTCTGCTTGCATACTAACTTTGAGCATTGCTCTGAGCCCTCTTATACGTGAAGTGACGTTTAAGATTACGGTCAGCTCACTCAAGCTTCCTATACTCGCGCAATAATATCTAAGGGCGCTTGTAATGAAATAAAAGATTAAATAGTAATAGAGAACTATAATGAAATAAATAAAGGCTAGGATAGATAAAGAATTTATAAATAGTAAACTAGTTTACAGTACAAATAGTCAGGAGAAAATAAAGGGTAAGAGCTTAATAATTAAAAGTAAGTAAAATGGACCTGAGAATTTACAATAATGCAGTGCCGAGTTGCAGGAATGCACTTTAGAATATAGTGCCGAGTTGCTGGAATGCACTTCAGAGTGCAGTGCCGAGTTGCAAGAATGCCCCTCAGAGTGCAGTGTCAAGTTGCAGGAATGCACTTCAGAGTGCAGTGCTAGGTTGCAGGAATGCCCTTCAGAGTGCAGTACCGAGTTGCTGGAATGCACTTCTTAATGTTTACTCTCGGAGAGCTGTCGCTTAACTCTCCTTTCTTCTGATTTTTCCTCATAAAGAAATCTCTCTAGAAGCATTCAAAATTTCAAAACATAGGTATCCTTATAATTCCAATTTAGGATTTACTTAAGCAAATTACACAATGCCAGTATTAAATAGGTGAAATAATATATTATCCTTTTTTATTAAAATACAAAGACCTCTTTGCTGACCTATTGTCAGAGTAGCAAAGAAAATATTTCTGTTGACAGTTGTTCATAATTGTTTACAATCCCTATCCCTACTAATATATTAATGTGAATGTAAGTTTGTTTGTTACGCTTTCACGCGAAAACTACTCAACCGACCATCATGAAACTTTATACACATATTCTTGGAGGTATTAGAAGTAATAACATAAGATTATAAAAAAAGGGGAAAATTTACGCCGACGAAGTTGCGCGGGACAGGTAGTGTTTAATAAAGAAAGATATTAATGGGAAAATAGCGAAATAAATACTTTGCTCCAAACCATGATAAGATCCGAAGCGTTCCAGTCAAACCTGGATAACCGATTTGCTGCCATGGAAACCACAACAGACGTAAACCAGAAGCTCGTAAATGGTTTGGATACTCGTACGGAAGAAGGTACGAGATTTTGTGAAATGCAGCGTAAGGGCAAGAAGTCAAAGCTTTCGGAAAAGACTTTACAGTTAATGAAGAAACGACGTGAAAACCCACCCGTCATTTCGTCGGAAAAGCGCGCCCTTAACCAAGAGATCAATAAGCTTATACGACACGACCTTTGGCACTCCAACACTCTCTCGATTAAAAGAGCGATCGAGCAGAACCAGGGGTCAAAAGTGTTTGTACAATCTCTTGGAAGAAGCCACCTGACGAAGTTGACCAAAACAAGTGGAGAAGTCGTTTTTTCGAAGCCGGCAGTCCTCTCCGATGTGGAAAGCTTCTATTTTTTTACAAACAATCATAATTTTATAATTTTTTTTGGAATGTATTAATTTGACATTTTCAAATAATTACTAACCTGGTTTTACGAAATAAAGTTATTTAAGTTTGAGTGTGAATTTAGTAGTAGTGACAAATAATGTGTTTAAAAAACCTTAAGTGGGTGGGATAGTGATCAACTTATTTAAAAAAGGTGAGTTTAAGTGCATCACATATTAAATATTATTTATTCTTATTTAATTTATTCTAGATAGATTTTAAATTTAGTGTTTACTGTTAGTACCTACAAGTATGTGACAAATGTTTCTTATTGATTTGATTTATGATATTTTGAAGTAACGCATTCAGTTAAGGCCGCTCTACCAAGATATAGTCGACTTCATGGTCAGATCAAACCTTGGAGATATCCTTTATGAAAGAGCCGCCATAATAGATATTTTAGGTCGCAGCGACTACCGGGACCTATTCGTTGTATTTATTTTATCTATTACCAGCAATCCAGTAAGGGTGGAAATCAACCCTCAAAATCTAAAAGAACAACTACAACTGAAATAATGCATCATTCGAAATCAATAATGATGTCCTTTGTACTGACAATTATGAATATTTACACAAGAAGACTAACAAAGATTGATCAGATAGGCCAAAATATGGAATGCAACAATTATTCACTTAAGTGGTAACCACATCCATTTTTACAAAAACTGCATCAGAGAAGCTAATAGAATCTGAAATGAAGGAATATATAAAAATATTGAACGAAATCCATAAACACAGTCACTATTATATATCGTACTGCTAAATATATATTATATTTTACATGATTATAGTTTATGTTAACAATACTTTTGTGTAATATACATATGTACCTATAATGTACTTTTCCGAAATAAGAACTTTTTGTTTTTATGTGTGGTCCGATATGACGAATGACCCTAATCGGCTTCGGCTGTAGCTTTGGTTGGATTACCTACTTATTAATTTTTATTAGGCAGACTAACTCGAAGCCGAAGATAGAACAAAGTGGCGTGCAATTGGAGAGGCCTATGTCCAGCAGTGGACTGCGATAGGCTGATGATGATGATGAGACTAACTCAGTTTACCAATGTGCGACAATAATATAAAAGATAAAAATGTATGGTAGGTACACTGGTATTGTTAGTTGTATGATTTAATAGGCACGCATCAATCTAAAAAAATCGTCACTTTAGTTTAGGTAGGATAGGTATAAATAATAACTTAAATAAATTACAATAATAAAAATAAATCTTCTTTCTTTTACATTCTAGATATTTAACACATCTCTTCTGCATGAAATCGTCTTTAATTTAATCTTCTTAAGTTAGATAGGGTTTGGTAGCAGAAAGTCCCATTCCCAAACTCGTCACGCTGTTTCAGATGGTCCCAATCCCAGATGGTCCTATTCCCAGATGGTCCTATTCCCAGATTGTCCTATTCCCAGATTGTCCCATTTCCAGATGGTCCCAGGGATGGTAACGCATGACACAATTTTAATGATAGGAGTATGAATAAAAAATGCTTCTTGAATTAACATACAAATTAACATTTATTGAAATTTAAAAAAAAGCACTGCACTCTTTTCTTTTCACACAACGCCATTTGGAGCTTCCATCACTGTTATCGTTATGTTTATTGTATGTGTATGTTCCACAAATTAAACTTCGTCCTCCTCGCTGATTTTTTATAAATTCAAAGTTATGATCCATCACACCGTTATAATTTAAAGAGAGAATTACAATGTATCCGCGATAAATGACTGTGCACTTAGTTGGGGAATGAACTAAACAGAAACGTAAACATCATAATAATATTCTATGAATAAGCATCTACCCTCATTTTTTTTATAAAATACGATATTAGTAATTTTTTAATTTTTGTACGGTTTTCTGACAAAATGACACTTTAAAGTAAGGAAAAACACAATATCAAGGATTATTAAAACATGCACACTAAGTTTTTAAAACAATATTTTTCATCCATGGTACAAAACACAAAAAAAGCGCCTGATTTTAAAACCTTAGCAATATTGGAAGAATGCTGTTCTTGCTGTAACGAATTATGCAGGCGTAAAGTTTATAAAAAAAGTATCCAGGTACTTTTTTTCATAAACTTACACGTTAAAATAAATTAAAGTCATGTCAAAATAGATTGAAGTAGTATTCATCAACGTCATTAACAGGCCTAATAAGGCCTAATAATTAATTCAAGAAGCATTTTTTATTCATACTCCTATCATAAAATTTCGTCATGCGTTACCATCCCTAGGACCATCTGGGAATGGGACAATCTGGGAACAGGACAATCTGGGAATAGGACCATCTGGGAATAGGACCATCTGGGATTGGGACCATCTGAAACAGCGTGACGAGTTTGGGAATGGGACGTTCTGCTACCAAACGGTACCTATCATTATAATTTAGACAAAATACTTAAGGCTGTAAAGGAATCTAAGAATCGATCATAAATGCTATGTTCAATATGATAACATTCTACTTAGTTTTTTATCTTATCGGATCATGCGTAGATTTAAGATTCCTATCTAAATTGTATTACTATAGTATTATGTAGTAAATACGTAGATACTGTAACAACCAGTTCCAACGCCATCAGGTCTGCTGGTAATGTCGTCAACTGCTTTGCTGGAAGAGGGACGCAGTACCGGGCAGTTCCACGTCGAGAAATAAAACTAGTCTATCCCTTAAGACGATTATATTCTAAACTTTACATCTGTTTCATTATATTTCATAACTAGCTGTCCCGCGCAACTTCGTAATTTTTTCCCGTTTTTGCAACATTTCTCGTCGCTGCTCCGCTCCTATTAGTCGTAGCGCGATGTTATATTGCCTATTGCCTTCCTCGATAAATGGGCTATCCAACAAAAAAAGTTTTTTTCAAATCAGACCAGTAGTTCCTGAGATTAGCGCGTTTAAACAAACAAACTCTTCCGCTGTATAATATTAGTATAGATTATTCCAACAAACTACTTCCCCACCTATCGGCTCTCACAGTACCTATAGTACACAAACATTAATGAGGTTTCATGCGAGGTGATCGTATCCTGGATCCACCTGCCACAGTACTCTGTAATGTAAGTAATACACCAAAGACTTCTGCACAAAACAAAGAGAGGTAGATACTGAAGAAACGCTACCAACACATGTATTTTTTAAAATTGTTACGGTTAGTTAAGTATAATAACTTACATCGATACATAATTGTAAAAAAAGCGCTCTATGAAACTACCCCTACTATTATAATAAACAACACTTATATTAAAAACAGATGCATGAGAATTTTCAAACTCCCGTTATCGTGGCATGTCGGAGTCTATTTCTATAGACTTTGTATTCCGACTCCGTAGTCGAAAACCTCACCAAGAGGAAATGGCGTCAAAAAGTGGCTAAAAACGACCCTTCGACGACCCCTTAGGTACTTAGGTAAAATCTTCTTTTAGAAATAAACGGAGAAGCTGACTGACTGATATATCAACGCAGGGCCTAGACTATAAGGGTTAGAAACTTAAAATTTTGCACAGGGGTTCCTTTCATAACGTTGGGGAACACTAAGAAAGGATTTTTGAAAATTCACACCCTAAGAGGGTAAAACGGGGGTCCAAAGTTGGTATGAAACATTATTGTTAAAATATTTTGGTAACAATCTGGCATCAACGCGGGCGCAGCCGCGGGCTTAAGCTCCTATAAACGATCATCGATAATTTATAGGTAAGTATCTCAATGCCTATGTTAACTATAAATTTTAACAACACTATTAGCACTTAAACATTATCTTATCAGGCTATTATTTATCTAAGTATGTAATTCGTAAAGTAGGTACAGCTCAACAAATGAAATATTTGTTTGTAGATAGGTGTAATGTCGGACACAAAGTATTTACTGTATATATTCAATATGTTAGTAAAAAATGAAATTACACAGTCATGTTTATCCATCTTGTTCTTTATTGTACCAGTGTTGCCACCCACATCTACACAGAAACTTACAAATAACAATTTGTCACATTCCCCATTACCACAATTTAAGAGAGCACTCTCTTTTTCTCTCTCTTTAATCTAATATATAAAATTCTCGTGTCACACTTTTCGTTGCCATACTCCTCCGAAACGGTTTGACCGATTTTGATGAAATGTTTTGTGCTTATCCGGTATCTATACTATAGGTTATAATATCACGCTACGACCAATAGGAGCGGAGCAGCAATGAAAAATGCCTAACCTATATAAACCTATAGCCTTCCTCGATAAATGGGCTATCCAACAATAAAATATTTTTTCAGTGCAGCCCAGTAGTTCCTGAGATTATCGCATTCAAACAAACAAACAAACTCTTAGGGGTATGAAAAATAGATGTTGGCCGATTCTCATAGATACCGAATAAGCACAAAAAATTTCATCAAACTCGGTCAAGCCGTTTCGGAGAAGTATGGCAACGAAAACTGTGACACGAGAATTTTATATATTAGATTTATCAGTTGTCTGGTTACCATAGTACAAGCTCTGTTTAGTTTGGAATCAGATGACGTTGTGTGAGTTGCCCCAAGATATTTTTAAGATATTATTATTATTATTATCAAATATACAATACAAAATGTTTAAATCTAGAGGGTGGATTAATTTGTCTACCTAACCTGGTAACTCTCTGACTACGTTCACATAAATTTGACTGAGTATGTGCCTGATGAGGTGTTGGAGCAGGCTTTCCTGATTAGACTGTCTCAGACGTACTTCTGTAACTATTATGTGGGATCATATTTGGACGTTCAATAAATTTATTTCTACTATAAATAAGATGTCTTTTATTTCTTCTAAGTAAGTTTCCTTTTTCGCCTTTAACAATAAATAATCTAGGTTCCATCTTTTAAACAAGACTGCCTAGATACCAGACTTTTTCTGGTCTGTTTTGTAACATAACATTATCCCCCTCTACAAAAGACTTCTTTAGACTTTACATTTTTATCATATTCTTAGCTTTAATTTTAAAATTTATTATTTTATCTTAAGTAAGTATCTGAAGATATTAATAAAAGTTTTAAAAAACTTTTCGAATAAGGTAAGTGAGTTCTTAGACGTCTGGACATTAATAATTCAGCTGGACTGTAGTATAATCCTGTAATAAGTGATATACGGTAGTTTAATAAAGCTAAATTAAAACCAGTGTTACTATCTTTGCATTTTCTTAATTTTTTTTTAATAATACCCACTGCTCTGTTAATCAGCTCATTAGACAGTTGGTGTCGGGGACTGCATATTTTCTGATATAATAAACGTAGGAATACCATGCACTGAAAATATAACTTTTAACTTATGAACTAGGTACACAGTAAGCTGTTTTATTTTTTAGTTAATTAACTTCAATCCATCTATAACAGTAGTCTACTAATACTAGATAATCTTTAACCCTCTAGGTACATAAATATATCCATTACAATTTTATAAAAAGGAAGATCAGGAATTTCATGGGAAATAAATGGTTGATACGTATTTGATACTCTGTACTTTTCACATGTTTTACAAGAAAAAACAAACTTTTCAATTTCTTGTGACATTCCTGGCCAATACAAGATATTTCTAGCTCTATTTTTAGTTTTAACAGCTCATGCATAACATAACTCATTGACCGTGGTACTACAACTATAACATTATGTATAAAAAACAACATCATCTTTAGCATGTAACTGACCTACATAAATATTCACATGTCCTAACTGACTGACGATCACGCAGAGCCTAAACGGCTAGGGTTACATACCTAAAATTGTGGCAATTTATGTTGTAGACATCCAAAGAAAGAATTTTGAAAATTTCGTCCTGTAATGAATAAAATAGGGGTTGCAAGTTTGTACAAAACTCCGTCAATTTTGAAGTTGGATCAGTGAAATTTCGTACTAGCTTTTTGTTTAAAATAAAGAAACACATGTATTTAAAAAAATCACCCGTGACGGGGTAAAGTAGAAGTTCCAAGTTTGTGTGAAACTTCGTCGCAGGATAGTGTAAAACGCTGTCAGTTTTAAAGTTAGGTCTGAAAATATCGCGTTTGAATTTTTGGTTTAAATTAAATAAACACGTGTTTTAGCGCTTTTGGAAAATCAACCCATAAGTGGGTAAAATAGACGTTACAAATTTGTGTGAAACTCCGTCAGTATTAAAGTTAGATCTATGAATTATAATATATTTAATATTTGGCTTTTTCGTTTAAAATAAAGAAACACATCTTTCTGCGTTTTTGAAAAATCAACGCCTAAAGGGTAAAATAGGGGTCGCAAGTTTGTATGGTGTCTCTGTTAGTTTGAAGTTAGATCTGTGAACTTTCGTATTCGGCTTTTTGGCATAAATTATAAAAAACGTTTTTGAAAAAATAACCACTGACGGGGTAAAATTGGGTTTGCAGATTTATGAGTGTTAAAGTTAGATCTATGAAATTTCATATTTAGCGTTTTCGTTTAAAATAAAGAAACACGTGTTTCAGCGTTTTTGAAACTCAACCCCTAAGAGGGTAAACTAGGGGGCGCAAGTTTGTCTCTGGGATCTGGGAAAATTTGTATTTGGCTTTATGGCTGTAAATAAGGAAACACGAGTTTTGATCGAAAGCGATAAACCAACCCTTCAGGGGATAAAATCAATTGCGCGAGCAAAGCCGTGAGCGACAGCTAATTTATAATATACCTTAAAGGTATATTCATCAGAACTAAAAACATATTTATAATTTTTAAGAAACGCCAACTTATAATTTTGTGACAAAATCGAATCATTTAAAGTTTCTTTTTTAAATTGTTTCATTTTTCTTTCAGTAATCGTTTAAAAGTAATGTTTTAAAAGTTACCTACTGAGCAAACAGGGTGCAACCGGAACATAAATCGCTGCGCGCGCAAACTTTAGAACCATTGAGCAAGCGGGGGTCGTATAGCGATTTTAAGTATAGGGTCTAGTCACTATGCCCATAAAAACAACAAAGAAGGGAAGCTGAAACCACAGTGAAAATGCACCACGAAAAGGGTACAGTTTCCAGCCGTAGTGTTGATGGACACAGTGTTAGAAGCCACTGAGCGAGTAGATGGGCCAGCGCCAAAAGCCACTGCGCTGACAGAGAGGCGCATCGCAAAATTAAAAGCCCCTGACCAATTAGGAGCAGGGGGCGCGCCCTAGATGTGGGGAACACAGCGTGAACTTAAAAGCAGATGAGCAAGCAGGGGCAAATTCACTGCGTGAGAAGGACACAGCGTGAATTTAAAAGCCACAACTTTTACTAAGAAATTAAGTCACTGCGTGGACGACGAGTGACAAAATAGAAATCGAGCACAAACAAAGAAGCCTCTGTGCAAGAAGAGGGCAGCAGCGCGATCTCAACATTCCCTATACGAACAGAGGACCGCAACGTAAACATAGAAGTCACTGCGCGAGCTGAGGGATGAGCTGAGGGTGTGAACCTGTAGTCGATGAGGAAACTTCGACGAATGCAGGTATACGAACGGGCGACACAGGCAAATTGCACGAGTGGAGGTCGTCATAACAAAAGTAACCACAAAAGGTAGAAATATAGACAGTAAAACAAACTTTAAGAGCCCTGTTGCGACCTATGCGGGGAGGGACATTCAAAGTTTAACAAAAATCGCCTTGCAGCGCGTTAGACGCCTCTAGACTTTGCCTCAAGGGCTAATAGGCTAGACTTGGGCCCTATCTTGCTTTCCCTAGAACAGATCCTGCCTAGCAATCGCGCAATGTCGTCAAAGTTTAAACCCTCCGCTAGCTATCTGCGCTACAAACCAGTTTACAAGTTGTAATACGTGTTAAATAGTGATAAAGCTCCTAAAAATATGAGCGAGATCTCATTCGATTCGGAATGAGCTATAGAAAAATGTATTTGCAGGAGGATAATCGATTTTTTTTATCAAAAAATCGAATTTATTTAAAAAAAAAAAGATTATTATAAAAAATAGGTGGGGGAACGACAAGGTATTAATTTTTGTGACATTAATATTTTAGGTAAAAAGATTTACGGATCGAAACCAAAATATTCTTGAAGAGGAGGAAATTTTCTATAAAAAAAGTTCTGACTCCGCAGCTGTACCTCTATTAATTATAATTTTAATTTATCTCTGAAAATATAGTACCGCGCGCCCATTCGGACAGACGCGGCGCCGCGCGGCAACAGAGTTTCACCGATTTTTTTTTATGGTAGTAAATGCCAAGTTAATAATTTAAAAAATTATGTAGTGAAATCAAAACGCTATTAAGAATATGGTACAGCAGCTCAGAGCATTAATTATAGCCAGAGGGAACCTTAAAAAATGATTTCTACTTTCTTATTGCACTTTTCATGTAACAGAAAGAGATCGTTCATCGTCCAACAGATTTTTTTTTACAAATCCTGTGAACTACCGGTAGACAATAGTAGAATAACAAATTCTAGGGTTGAAAAGTTTCGAAACCCATTATGTCGATAACATCATATTTCATTTATTTATCTCCACAAATACCTAACTTAAAGTTTTATCTATGTTGACATATTTTTTTTCTTAATTTGTAGTTTGCGGGAGATCTGGAGTCCAAACTAAGCCTTGGCCTGTATTTCGAAGCTCCAGGACCCTTATTACTAAAGTTGTGGTAATATTGTCAGCATGTTGTAATTCAGCGTGGACGAGAAAGTGCATGTGTGTGTGTGTATGAGAATTATATTTTTATAAATTAATATACTAGCTAGCTATATATTGTTATAGTAGATAAAAATAACCATATTTGCTACATAGTTTTGTCTGATTTTAATGAGTAATTCTGATGATTTAAGGTGCCATACAATTATTACGTAAGACGATTTAGGTGAGAAGGGGGGTCGACTATGTCTTATTTTTTCTTACAAGGAGGTGGGAGGGAGAGCATGATAATTCTTACGAAAAAAATACGCGAGGGAAGAAAAACTTTAAAATAATATCAAAGTAGATAAATTTTAATGAATTTGATGAATATTCTAAAAAAATAAGTTTCTTTTGGAAATAAACATTAAAACAAACCAAACGAATATTCGTTTTTCCTTTAAATATTAAACAAGCGGGAAGGGGTTCAGAGTATTCTTATTTTTTCTTACATAGGTTAGAGAAGGACTCTGGTAAAAGTCGTCTTACGTAATAAAACGGAAAAATAATATTTTTCAGTATTCGTTAGATTCCAATCACATAGCTGCTAGTTAAAATAGTTATTAGACCGATTCTTCAATAAACAACCAAATTCTAAAAATCTCTGGTTGTCGCATACTCAATAAACTGTCATCATTATTTCAGTTTGTGACTGTTAAATAAAAGCTGTAAATTACACAAAGTTCCTGCAAAGAAACTGGTGTTCGCTTACCAAAAAAATGCATCCTTACACTTTTATAACGTTACCCCCTAAGTTGTAGCAATCCTGTATGAACCATTAGAATTATTCCAAGCAAAACAAAATAATGCTGTATTTGTTGAATTGCGGCCATATGGTAGCGACCCGGCGTTTTTGATATTATATACAATTATATGCATTTATGTAACCGACCACTGGATTTCATTTAAATATTATGTTTTATTTTATCATATATATAAATTATTACGGCAACCTAACTGTTTCACTAATTAAACATCTAACTTCGATATGAAATGACGAATCAAACTTGAGTTTGAGCATAGCGCGCCAAATTTTTTTAAAATCACCACAACCACGCACTTTTGAGCATTATGTTAAATCATTTGTTTGAAACTGTCAAAATTTTTATACAATAACTATTTAAAAACGAATAAGATTTTTTTTAAATATTTTTTCTCTAGAAATGATATTAACTTGATTTAAAGAAACTTAGTCTGAAATGGTCGTGCAACCGGCGACCACCCTAGGTACTTAATCTACATAAATAAACTACCACGTTCTTGTTAAGTCTTGAACTTGGTTTGAACCATAATGATCAGTAACAAAACATTGCCATGACATCACAGAGTGATTAATATACTACTAATATTAGGCAGAAATATTTTTCTTTGAGTTTCGTCTGGATTTGTTTTAGTCTTTGACAAATGCTAGTATAATGTTTAAGAGTTGCGGGGTGTGTTAAAGCCTTAATAAATAAGTATACATGTTTTTCAAAGGAAAGAAAAGAATGGCCGTAATTTATCACGCAGAATCTTTACTTACAAAAGTAAATCGTTTTCTTAACTAGTACAATTTAACACCTAGTCCCATGAATGAGTTACGAGTTTTATGAAGCCTATGATATTGACCTACCAATTTGTGCTTATTTCTTGTATTCACAGAGTGAATATCACTATTTTTGTTATATAAATGTAAGTTTTGTTTTACAAACATAACGTTTGCATAAGTATATAGGTATATTGTGATGCAACTGTCATAATGCCTATCTCTTTAAACTTTTCTCTAAGGGAAACTCGTGCTCCTAGTTGATATATCGCACGCACTGCACGTTTTTGAAGAATAAAAATAGTTTGTATATCAGCCGCCTTGCCCCAAAGCAATATGCCGTAGGACATGACGCTGTGAAAATAACCAAAATATACTAGTCGAGCTGTTTCTACGTTCGTAAGCTGTCTGTATGTAATCAAGTACCATGAAAGAATCCACTTTTGAAAGGTTATCTAATTGCTCAAAACTAGCTTTTACTTTATTTATTCCTACTCATAATAAGTACGTTTAAACTTACACTCTAACAACATTTTATGTAATTAAATTGCCAAATAGAGTGACCCCGCTCCGTCAAATCGTGAAGGAAGGTGAAGGCTCGGTTCCGTCACAGTGACGTCACATGCAAACGCGTACTTTGACTTTAGCAGCAGGAACGGCATATGTCTATTACTTATATATCTTTGTAAGTAATGGTCCGATTTGGATAATTCAAAAAGATATATCATTCTTATGTCATAAAGAATAATAGTTCTATAGAATTTGCTTTAACTTTACTGATCCTCAATCGCTTTTTGGGACCGCTGTCCTGGTCTCAAATGACGAATGACCCATAAAGTTATCTTTTTATTTTAATATTTACATAAAAGCTAAGGTTTTTGACTTATTAATAATAAAATGAAACACGAATTAGGAATCTAGACAATATATAATCAAAGCACGGGGCCTAATTAAATGGCTGTGACAATGTATAAGTAGGTACGTTGAATAGGCACCGGGCCCGTGTTAAATTAAATCTTTAGATTTAATTTTATCTTGCAACGGACACATTATTTTGCGTATTGAATATTCTGATACTGTTTAAGTATTAATAAACACATTTTACGTTTTGAACTTTCCGACCTTAGTGTCCGACCAAAGTCTCGGCAAACATAGTGTAGGACGCCCTTAGGCCGGGTGGAGTGATGATTTACGCAAAACGGCTGGCAGGAGCTAATAGAACAAAGTTGCGTGCAATTGGAGAGGCCTATGTCCAGCAGTGGACTGCGATAGGCTGATGATGAAGCCCTTTTGTTGAGAAGATATTTTTAGGTCACACGGTTCAAAAGATGAAAAGGCGGGGGGGGGGCACGACACAATTACGCTACTTTCGAAAAATATTCACATAATATTGTTTTTTTTAAACGTTCAATTGAATTAGGATATGTTTTGAAATTTTTAATGCTTCTAGAGAGATTTCCTTATGACTAAAAATCAGAAGCAAAGCCAGTGAAACGACAGCTCTCTGAGAGTAAACATTAAGAAGTGAATTCCTGCAACTCGGCACTGCACTCTGAAGGGTGTTCCTGCAAATCGGCACTGCACTCTGAAGGGCATTCTTGCAACTCGGCGCTGCACTTGAAGTGCATTCTTGCGACTCGGCGCTGCACTCTGAAATGCATTCCTGTAATTCGGCGCTGCACCCTGAAGTGCATTCCTGCAGCTCGGCGCTGCACTCTGAAGTGCATTCCTGCAACTCGGCGCTGCACTCTGAGAGTGCATGACTGCATACCTACCTGTATCCTCACTTAATAACTTTTCAAACTCTTCCCTTTTCTATAAGCTATTGTAAATTTTCAGGTCTGTTGTACTTATTTTTAATTTACACCTGTAGTAATTGGGGTAAGTATATTTTGTTCAATTGAGTGAAATGGAACTGATGATGAAGACCACAGATGACCAGTGGAACTATTCACTAATATATATTGCGGGTTGCGATCTGAGTACCGTGTTCATACCTGATTCTTCGCCTCCGTCAAATCATGTAATGAAACTGATGGTCTAGCATCAGGTGAACTCCTCAAAATCAACGGCCTTGTATCGCAAAACGCAACATTTTGTAAAAAGAAATGAGCAATTTGGATTATGCTATTGTAACATAAATCAACTACAAACCACTACACTAAAAAGTGAGAAATAAAAACTTTTTGAGCTGTATGCTGTTGTACCTAACTATATTATTTTTTTTGCTTTTTAGTTAAGTACCATATATAAATAAGTTATTTAACTAAAACCTTATTAAAAAAGTTTTTATTTCATTACACCCTTTAATTTTTTTTAAATTATTTAATATATGCTCCAAATTGATAATTTCTTTGTGTAGTTTACGGACATGGCGGAACTATGAAGGTTCCATTTTTGCTATTTTGGCTACGGGACCCGTATGCGTATCCCGGGTGCATTTCACCTGACGCGGTACAAGTATGAGTCGCACGCACGACGGGGCAGGTGCCCGATACTACCTAATACGCAGGAAGCAGTTTGATTTCACGTGATTCCACACTCGTCAAAGGGCTTCAAATAATGTACTGAAAATCGGCTTTACTTATGGCCAAGTAGGTAAAGCCGTAGTGGTAAATACTGGGATCTATTTAAAGTACGCATAGGACGCTATAATATTTTTTATTATAAATTGTAATAGACTTGTATGAACCATTAGGCTGATATACACTTCTCATAAAAAATGGAAACACCTCGTGAGTTAAGGTTTTGTAAAGATTATCAAAAAAATGTGTATATTTTGGAATACATTTTGAATGTAATGTATTATCTAGTGGGTAGTTTATGGTTATCAATTCGTAATGTTTATGTTCCAAATTCAAATATTTTTTTTATAAATTTCGTATTTTGTTTTACAGAATCATTTTATTCTGTACTAGCGGACGCCACACGGTTTCACCCGCGTAGTTCCCATTCCCGTGGGAATACAGGGATAAAAAATAGCCTATGTCACCCGGGGTTAGTGTAGCTTCACAACAATGAAATAATTTTTCAAACCCGTCCGGAAGTTTCGGAGCCTATTCAATACAAACAAACAATCAAATCTTTCTTCTTTATAATATTAGTATAGAAGTATAGATATAGATAGTATAGAAGTATAATAGATGAAATAAAGAAAATGAGAAAAACAATACGCGTAAATGAAAAAAAGCTTAGAAACCGTTTATTTAATAATTAGTATTCCCTCCCCGGACTCTTATTACTGCTTCTATACGGTCCCTCATCGAACGGATGGGAATTAACGATCATATGTTGTGGAATGTTCTCCCATTCTTCTTGGATTGCGTGTTGTAGCTGGCTAAGTCTCTGAACCAGGATCTCTTGCTTAAATTCGTGTTGATTATTTTCATGTCTTGCTGGCCATTCCATAACCTAGATACCAACTTCTGTAGAATAATATCGTACTATGGCCGCAGTGTGAGCCCTAGCATTATCATGCATGAATACGAATTCGTCGCCATTAAAATGTAAATAGGGCATAACATGAGGCTCGAGACATTATTCGAAATAACGATGAGAGTTTAATGTAGACAGACGAGGTCCAGATATTAAGACAAGGTCTGCCTTACCGTTGGTGCGTAGTGCGTGGACACCACGAACCGCCGCCATAGGACACTTCTGGCTGAAGGCAGCAATGTGCATAGTATTCTCCTTTTCGCTCGTACACCTTGTTCGTTCCGTCATTGCCATGCAGCATAATTTTACACTCATCGGAAAAGAGAACGTTTTCCCACTGTAGGTATGATCAATTTAGGTGCTCGCGTGCAAAATTAAGGCGCGATCTTTGATGGTCTGCTGTGAATTGTTCAGTCCACGTTCCTCCAACCTTCTTCTAATCGTAAAGTCACTCACAGCTATACTTCGTGCAATACAGAGCTATTGCTGTAGTTGAAACGCATTTAGACGTCGATTTCGCAAAGAAACTGTCGCGATATATCGATCATCTCGCTCAGAACTAACCCGATTCCTACCACATCCTGAATGGCGCATGAATAACCTAGTCTACCAATAGCGTTTGAATTCTCTTTGACCAAATGACAAGCTTAAATGTCAGCCACTACATGCTAACTATGCCCAGAACCCAGCAACGCTACCACTTGGGCGATTCCTGCGGTCGAAGGATCCATGTGTTTTAGAAAAAAGTAAAATAAAAAAGGTTTAAAGTTAAGCGCTAATTTTTAGTTTTTGTACGATAAATGGACACATTTTTAACACGAAATAATGTTTCAGTTCATTTATAGAATAATTAATTGAAAATCTAATTTTGAATTTAGAATTTTCGAGATTTTTATTTTTTAAATTTAATGTTTTATTATTTATATTATAATTATTAATATTATAAATATAATAATTTATAATATTAAAAATTATAAAAATTAAGATAAAAAAAAAAAAGAAATTAATCACAGTGTAAAGGCCAAATTGCCAGCTTTAAAATGATGTAATTTTTTTTATGGAATTAAACCTATTTTGTGTTAAGCTCTAACAAAAACGATATAATAAGAAGTATTTTAATATTTTTAATGTAAATTTTAATAAAAGTTTCTTTATTATTTGTTATCACTCGATGGGTTTTAAATATTTTTTTAAACGTAAGTACATGTAGGTATATTGGCGACAAATTAACGCAATTTAAAGTACGGCCGTTTCGCCTATTGCACCGCCACCTCCTGTTAGTATAATTTTCAATACTACCAGGAGGACTTATCTATACATATACCTAATTAAATTGTAAATTTCACGTGTCTGTACATGGCCGAACATAGTGAAAAAAATATTGGGAAATGTTTGAAAAGAGTATTTAAACACATTCCTACATTTTTAGAAATGTCTGTCTGTGAAAAACTACCAGACAGATTCGGTTGAAATTTTGTATGTGTATTCTAATAAGTCTGCATTAACATATAGGCTATTATCACGCTATTTCCCATAGGAGCTAAGCAATAACGGATAATGTCTGTAGCTATTTATCGTTATAAAACAATAACTTAAGACAATAATTAATCATTACGCTATCGTCTATGGGGAGCGAGCAGCAACGTATGTTTGGTCGAACCACTATGGTTTTTCACAAATTTTTCCACAATAAGATATTATTTACAATTGTAACCCATGGAAACAATAACTTCACGCTAAAACTATAAGGAGCTAAACACAACATTTTCAATTTTCATAAGATCAGCTATTTTAACCGTTTTTGTATCGGTAGTGGTGGTCTATTGGCACAAGTAGCGGTATTCAACGAGCGAAGTCGGAGGACCGAGTCTCAAGTATGCCAGTCTCTTTTTGTGTTATTTAAATGCATACTTATTATACAACTTTTTATTTTCGACTTTAACATGTTTACTTAGTTTACCAATTTTCATATTAGTCAATCACTTTCAATAGGCACCTTTATCATTGTTTTGCATGAATCGTAATTATGTTATGAATGTAGAAATGAAAAACCATATTACATTACAAATAAACTACGTGATATTTTCTAGAATTTATGTATGCTAGTTGCTTAAAAAAAATTAAAGATTAGGTCTGTGTTATATCAAAATAAAACACGTGGCGCCATCTGTGATTCGATTTCTTCTGAGTGCCAAAATTGCTTACCTACAAATGTTGATAAACTTTCGCGATTTGTACACATTATGAAAATATATATTTATACTTAATCGCGTGAATAATTTAAGTATAAATGCCTTGCTTACCTACGTTTAATATGCATGACAGTTTAAGTACCTATAATTTAATATGAAATCATCAGGTATTGAAATAAACTTATCCAGTTATGAAAATAGATGGCGTTTAAATACAAATTAAAAAGGATCAGGAAAAATGATTTAAAAATAAAAAAACTGAAATTGATACGTAGAGGGATATATGATGATCTTAATTTGCGACAGGTTGACACACCTATTTTTTAATTCACCAATGTAGACATTATAAAATAATATTTAAATCTTCTAACTAAAGTGAGTGAAAAAAATATTGAAGTAAGTTTAGTATATAAACACAAAAAAAGATATCTGAGTATAGCTTTTAGAAACGTTTGAATGTTGTCTGTTTCTTTGAACACGCATCACAGTACCGCGGGAAGGCAATGTCTTAAAAACAGGATATTTTTTGAAAACATAACTTACACTAGCCTTATTTCGCGGGGGACTTTACAAACACGGACACAAAGTGGGTGTACTTTAGACTCGGAAAAGATCGCTCGGGCAGGACTTGAACCTGCGATTATAGGGAATCTGTGAGAGTTTTTTTCCATCATACCTTTATTACCTACCTATGTACAAATTAACTTGAAGGAGCAGCTAGGTACCTCCGATTAAAATGTCTGATTGAAAAGTGTCGGAGCCGAAGTTGGAAGCGGAGGTTTAAAATCAATCGGAATTTTCGACCTTTCGGAGTCAGAATCGACCTTTCGAAGCTTCATAACACAAAATTTCGCGCGAGTACTTGGGCGGTTTCGGGCTTCATTTAACCTGAAACCGCCCAAGTACTTGTGTGACGGGGGAGGGGGGGGGGGGAATTTTTCAATACTAATAATATTTGATGTGATGCAAATCAACCATCTGGCGCCATAAACTTTGTCGCCCTCGTTATTATGCTGCACTAGGCATTTGCTTGGCTTGCCCTGCCATAGGTCGGGCCCTGATTAAAGCTAGGCAGTAATATCCATAGATGCCACAGAGCATTGTGGAGCATGTTTCCAATATGTTCTATACAGAAGTTAAATTGTAACATAAACTACCTTAATAAAAACCCAACTTCCACGCGAACGAAGTCGCGGGCACAGCTACTATAGAATAAGTTTCTTTATATCATTAAACAAGAATTTAAACAGTTTGAAACAAATTGTTCACCCCAGTGCCGATGACAAATTGCTAGGAGCGCGTGTTGTCTTAGTGGCGTGTGGATGTGTGGTGTTTTAAAAGAAAATAACATGACGCGCGGCGTTCAAAGGTAAAAAAAGTACACACAAGTTAGATGTTTATCTTTATTTAGTACAATAGTTCAGTTTTCGTCATTATATATAATAATATGTATTTTGCTATAATATAGATTGTGATTTAAAAAAATCCGGGCAAGAGCATGTCGGACCATGCTCAGTGTAAGGTTCCGCAGCCTTTAACAATTGCATTAGCAGAAGAGCGTATGTTCATCGCAGTTACGACCTTTTGTTGAGAAACGCGGTATATCCGATCTAATTAGAAATAAGCGCTATGTTTGTGATTTTTTGCAGTTTTTGGTTACACGGTTCAAAAGTTAAGGGGGGGGGGGGGCACGATTTATGCAACTTTCGGAGCGATTATTTTCAAAAATATTTCAAAAAAGTTTATTAGATACCTCAAAATGTTTTTGAAAGACCTGTCAAATGATGTGCCACACGTTGATATTTGCTAAAAAAAAAATTTTAATCTTCTGTTACATGTATTGAGTCCCCCCCTAAAAATATTTATTACTAGCTGTGTCCCGCGGTGTTACCCGCGTTTTATTAGCCTATGTGTTAATCCAGGGTGTCAGCTAAGTCCGTACCAAATTTTATTAAAATCGCTCCAGCCGTTTAGACGTGAACAACAAACATAAACACTCACATAATCACAAACTTTCGCTTTTGTAATATTAGTGTGATTATTATTTAGCTATCAAACTAAGTAGCGGCTACTACAAGATACCTTTTTACCTAATTTCATCAAGATTCATTGAGTAGTCTTCGAGTAAAATGCCTGTGACATACGGACGGACAGACAGACAGACAGACGGACATGACGAAAATATAAGGGTTCCGTTTTTGCAATTTTGGCTACGGAACCCTAAAAACGACGCTTAGCGACCGCGTGGACGCTAACCGCGAATACAGAAGTTATTTTGTTTTGCTTAGTATATTCATACAAGACTATTACAATTTGGGTGTAGCATTGTAAAAGTATAACGATACAATTCATTAGTAAATGACCAAGGAACTCTCTCTTCTTTTCTCTAAAGGAACTTTGTTTAATTTACCTATAAACATCGGGTTCTAAGTAGGTGTGCGCTGTAACCTATATAACCTTAATAAAGACAATTGTTTGTGACCACAGTTATGTAAGATTATTGCGACCACGTGGGTCTTTTTGGGTGGTTATAGATATGGCTGTTCAATAATAATTTTAACAAGCTGTTGACGCACTGCGTTGATAGCGAGCGCGGGGGAAACGCGTTCAAACAAACAAACTCTTCAGCTTTATAATATTAGCATAGATAAATAACACGGAACATGATTCCTAATAAAAATATTAAACCATATGACTAAAAATGTTGATGTTGATAATTTATAAATGTTGAACCAAATATGATGTGGTACCGGCTTAAGAGTAGTACCTACCACCCCATCTCTTCCCGTCGGTGTCGTTAAGTCTGAGGGATTTCACACGGGAGGATGGGCAGCAGCGTCCTCTGCGTACTTTAAAGCCTACTGCGATCGCCAACTCGCTCGCCAAGCGTAGCGATTCTAGCAAATACTCCCAGGAGCTACATTTACTTTATGCCCGCGGCTTCGTTCATAAATTCAATGTAGCTCAATGTATGTAGATTTTATAGATCCCTCAGGTATTTACCACTACAGCTTTATCTACTTGGAATCACGTGAAATCAAACTGCTTCCTGCGTATTAGGTAGTATCGGGCACCTCCCCCGTCGTGCGTAATGCACCCGGGCTACGCCTACGGGTCCCGTAGCCAAAATAGCAAAAATGGAACCTTCATACTTCCGTCATGTCCGTACGTATGTCACGGGCATTTAACTTGAAAACTACACAATGAATTATTAAATTTGGAGCATAGATTCTGTGTTGTATAAGCCGCTACTTAGTTTAATGATGAAATAATAAAAAAAAACATACATACCCACACATACCCCTTAAAATATATTTTTTATAGAGGTAACAGAAGCTGCAAAACACATTTAATTATTTCAGCAAACACCAACATGTGGCACATCATTCGACAGGGCTCTTAAAAACATCTTATCGTTTAAAAAAAAATGTTGATCAAGTGATTTTTTTTTTAATAATCCCTCCGAAAGTTGCGTAAATGTCCCCCCACCCCTTTTAACTTTTGAACCGTGTGGCCAAAAAATATGAAAAAAATCATTAAGGTATAGCAATAAATACTTTTAACATTATTTTGGACATGATCGGATTATCGAAAAACTGCGCTTCTCAACAAAAGGGCTTAAGTATCATGAACATACGTCCTTTTGTGGGTGCAATTTTTTAGTTTTTTTTTAAATAAGAAAAAACGGCAACCGCAGCCGTTAATAACGGCTGCGGTCGTCGGTTTTTCTTATTTTTAAAATTTTAGACCCGACGTAACTTCTAAACAATAGGTCTGGTTTGAACAATTTAGAAAGGAATTAACGCGTGAATAATCAACCTTAATCATGAAAGTATTTAATTGAATAAAGATTAATAACATTCTTTCGATTCTACCCGTATTATAATGGCCAAGTTGAAATAAAAAGTGGTTATTGTGATTTAACTTGTGATACGCACGCGGACTTTTTTGTTTTTTGACAATAAACAATTTTTAAAATCGGTCCTGTAGTTTCGGAGCCTATTCAATGCAAACAAACAATCAAATATTTTCTTTCTATAACATTAGTTTAGAAAAAAATATTTTTGGATCAATTATAATTGTTTTATGGGCATATCTATACTAATATTATAAAGATGAAGAATTTGTTTGCTTGTTTATTTGAACGCGGTAATCTCAGAAACTACTGTTCCGAATTGAAAAAATCTTTCACTGTTGGATAGCCTATTTATCGAGGAAGGCTATATATATAACATCACGCTACGACCACGAAAATTTACGCTGACTAAGTTGCGCGGGACAGCTAGTCTTTCATAATAGAACAGTGGTCTCTAACTAGCTACTACAACTAGAGTGTTGGTCGTTAACGACATGATGAAAGTGGTCGATAATGGACGATCTGGCTATTTATTAATTTTTTCATTATATTTATCGGATAAAAATCTTATATTGTATTATATTTATTATATCCAAATAAAACTATATTTGGGACCAATTTACATAAATATATTCTGTGTTGCGTGTAGATAACATTTTCTTTTATACATCTGAAGTGAGCAACTCAGCTAAATGGTCACTAAAGGGCGAAACAACCCTATCTAGTATCATTCTTACAACTAAGACGAATCTAAAAACACCTCTCAAGCTAAAATCTATTAAGCCGTTTAGGCTCTAGGAAGAATATATATACATACATACACTGGAAAAACATAACCCTCCTTCTTGCGCAGTCGGGTAAAAAATACATAAAATAGTTCTTTACTTAGAGATTACAGGAAAACCTATAAGAAGTCTGTGGTTTGTACATAAAATGATGTCTTTCAAAATAGTTTCACTGGACTCAAACCCTAAACCTACCTATTTGATAAGTTTGTATGGAACTCTCAGTGCGCAAGTCCAACTAGCACTTGCCCGGTGTTTTATAGATCAACTTCTGGAGACAATTTAAATTACCTACTTATCTAAATTACACAGTCAATATAAACCTACAAGATTAAAGTTTTAAAATTGTTTTATTACATACATTTGTAGCTTGAAGCCAATCTTGAACAAATTTATTAGAGCTGAAGCTAAAGGTTTAACCTTCAGCTTCGGCTGAAGGTTAGGGTGATAACTGATTAATGGCTTTGGCCAGAAATACTTTTGATCGGACACTAAAAACTATTATTGCATTTTTACAACTGACACACTAATTGTACAATTTACACATTTACACTACATTCAAATATAAATTAATTTAGGACAAAATAAAAAGATAAAAAGTTCTGCTTATAAAATAAGACATTATTATTGTGTCAACTCATATAGACCACTAATATTGCTCATATAGAGACCTTACTGACAAATAAAAACAAAATTCAAAATTTTGAAAAATCCAAAATGGGCATAAAAAGAATCAAATAATATTTTAAAAGCCCCCCACTAATAGGTGGTAAATAACCTAAGAAAATCCGTTGGGGTCTGCCATTCACTTACCTGTCACATGCATAAAAATATGTGAGTCAGTAAATGGTAGTTTTTATGGGCATTGTGGGTTTTTTCAAAATTTTAAATTTTGTTTTTTTATTTCAAACTTTTTAGAGATTTCATTTTATCAAACTTTTTACAAAATACACTAGGTACTTGGGTAATTGTTTTGAGAGTAAACATTTCATTGCAACGGAAATAATATATATATCTATTCCGTTTTAATTATAATTTTTTTTATAAAAAGATGTATTTGACTCTTTTATCAGAAATAAACTCTTGTACTGTAGCGCCCCCTGGCTATCTGTAACATTGAAACTTAACTAGAACATGCTCAGGAATGAGGCTTTAAAAGCAAAAAAAAGATTACAAATCATCTAAGCTATCTCTGAGAGAAAAATTAATAGGTAACTGTTTTGAAGAAACATGAACACTGTAGCGCCCCCTGGCGGTCTAGAACATTAAAACTTAGCTAACAACATGCTTGGGAATGAGACTTACGCAATGCAAAAAACATTTTCAAATCAGCCCATTTCTGAGAAAAATGGTAACAGATACACACTCACAAACTCCGTGGCCTTCACAGGTAAAAATATTAGTTACAGTATTACACATATATCATAGCACAAATAATACAACATTATTTATTAGAGTTTGTCAACCCTGATTACACTAGTAAAGATACTTTAAGTTTTATAACTATATAATAGTGGCAATTTGCACCGCAGTGTGGTCTGTACGAGTTAAAACATTTGTTTCCGTGTACTCACTGTAACAGTCATCTTTGGCACCATCTCCAATACTATACTAAATATGTAGAGCACTGAGTCGGTCTCCTTTTTCGGAAATGCTATACGGTATCCACTTTGGCATTCTCAATGAGAGCATAGGACGTTACATGTTTTCGTTTGAACGTAACGTATGTATAAAATAGACTTCCAATTACACTGATGTTTAAGCCAATGAAGTTTAACCATGAGAATATGTAGTCACCACCTATTACCATGCCCAGGTATGTCACCAGAATGTTCTTCAAGCAGCCAATGATAGAGGTTGTAAGAGCACTGTTGTACTGTGTGCACAGCATTACACTGTACGATAGTACAAAGCCCATTACACATGACATTAAGAACTGTGCAAGAAAAAGTGCATCGCCCCAGTGCTGGTATTCGGCTGAGCGGTGTAGGTCTCCTGTGCTCCAAGCAATAATGCCAGCTGGCAGTATCATAAACAAGGCATTATAAAACATCAAGCCATATTTACCCAGCTCTTTTGAATCCAATTTTTTCTTCATGTACACTCCATTTGCGGCTGTGAAAACATCATTGAGGAGCACTAAAGAGTATCCAAGCCATGAGAATGTGACATCATCAGCGGCCGCGAGAAGAGCCCCAGCTACCATGGAGATTACACTTGCCTGAACTGACCATGAAGCTCTTACACCAAGCACAAACAGCTCACCAATCATAGTCATGAGAATGCTGAACCGTCGCAAGGCTGTAAACATCGGCAGGCTGAGCTCTTTGGTGCCACCGAGACCGGTGGCCATGTTTCCTAGATAGAACACTGGCAGCGGCCAAATGCGGTACGCTATTCCTCTGTCAAGAGGTGGAAAGTTCACAATTTGTATAAGCCGACCGAACCACAACACTGTTATCGTCGCCATCATTTGACCTAGGCCGAGCACTTGGTACGACGGGAACGCGTATGTAGTTAGGACAGTCTTGTTCACAACTGTGATCATGAACGAAGCAACGGCGTAAAACACGGCGCTGAAAATTTTCATCACTACCTGCTTCCTGTCCGCTGCTTCCGCCCGTTCCTGCACGGACAAACTCGTCATCGTGTCCCCACGTATGTAATTAAACCTAACGATGTGCTAAACTAACATAGGAACTAAACAAGCACGTCACAAAACCTCGCGGTCGGTCACGATATTTATCATTTAATGAGTATCGGTTCACACACATCACACTTTCATGGTCAATTCAGTGACCCTATAGTAAATAAAAAGAAGTAAAAATTTGATTGATTACACACTACGACATGCGAACGATAATACAATCTTTGTGTAGGACTGACTACTATAAGTAGTATGTATGTATGGGCCAGAGCGCTAGCGCTAAGTTTCAATATCTTCGGTGACAGCGTTTACGATTTGACATTGAAGTTGACATTTGACTGAAATGAACTTTTATTAAACTATCGGCCAATCGGCTGTCTCAGATCAAAATCTGAGGTGGCTGTACACCACAGATTAAATAAACTGCTGTACACTCTCCACCATTGACGTATAGACCTGGACCGTGCCACCCTCAGATCAATTATTAATAGTTGTACCTAGCGTATGTTTTTCTCGCTTCCACATTTGGTGTTGCCAGATAAAAGTTGTCATATGATCAATTGGGTCAAATGTGAGACGTGAATGATTTCAGCGTGGCGAAGGCAGCCTGGTAGAGCGATTGATATACTTAATACTAGTGTACCTAACCAATGAATTAATTGCATAATGGGTTAAATACTATTATTACACAATACTGTTATTAACAACCATTTTTATTTTTTCAACTTATGTGTAAAATTCTCAGCTAAATTTTCAGAAATGTCATAAAAGGAATTTATGGTAATTGTAATAAAGTACAAGTGGATAGTGGTTTACACTACTTCGACTACCAACCAGAACCAGTTCTGACGAACGGCTGGCAGCCACAGTCTTTCTGTCGGCTTTCGCAAAGTATCTCTTCGTTTTGTAACTTTTAATAAAATGCTACACTTTTATAAAAAAAATCAAAATAACATTAATTATAAATAATAATTACTCTAATTTTTCTTATTGAATTAAAAGGGAACCTAAAAGAAAAAACAGGTATAGCAGTGATTTCCAAATATTTTAAACTATAGCATGACTAATAGAGCTCAGTTTTTGAAGTGCTAGTAATCCTCAATGTTATATAAAAAATCTAAGTAGGTAAATCTTAAGCTCCACTAAAGCTTTTTAAATCGTAATGTATCCTTCTTTTATGAAATTAATTTTATAGATAATCAAATCGAAATTCATGCTGACACATATACATGACTAGGATTTAGAATTAAAACATTAGATACTAGGATTGGGGAAAATTGAACCCGAAAAGTGGGCATTACTACAATGTTTTACTTTGAGGTTATAATTGCATTAATAACATACTAATTCAATCAGATGACAACTCATCGCAATGTAAATTAAGCACTAGATTGTAAAATCTAGTGCTTAATTTACGATTTGGTTACAAGAGGTAGAGTTTTGACATATTTTGTATGGAGCCTATGTCAAATATATACCTCTAGTAGCCTAATCCATCGATAGATAGTTAATTGAGACCGGCCGTTAGTGACTTCTAAGTTCGCGTTGCATCTCTTTGCTTGTGGGGTGGCTTTTAAGTATGACCTGGGCCACCAACTTGTGCAGTTACTCTTATACCTAGTTTACACGTATTAAGTGGTTAAGTCGTCAACTAAATTTTAACTACATTTTAAGTGAATTACTGATAAGTAACTGTTTACACGTGTTAAGCTTAACCGTACTCTTTAGTTCATAAAATCATAATGGACTATCAAGAGGGTGTTGAAGTTCTAAATTCAGTAATTAACACTAATATTTTAAAGATGAAAAATTTGTATTCTTGTATGTATCAAATAAACTTAAAAACTACTGTAATGATTTTAAAATTATTTCACCATTAGAAAGCTACATTATCGGGGAGCTATACATTATTGTCCGCCCTACGAAAACGACATTAATTTATCTCAAGGTGTTAAAAAACGTGCGAAGCAGGGGCAGGCAGCTAGTTAGATATTTGACTGCCTCTGTGGCGAGGTGGGAGTGTATCCGACTGCTACGCAAGAGGTCATGGGTTCGATCCCCACCCAGGATAAAACTTTGTGTGATGAGCATGATGGTTTATTCTGTCTTTATTTATGTCTTTATTTGTCTATAATGTGTGTATTTAGACATATATAAGTATGTTTATCAGTTGTCTGGTTTCCATAGTACAAGCTCTGCTTGGTTTGGGATCAGATAGCGTTGTGTAAGTTGTCCCAAGATATTAAGATATTATTATTATTTACATAATGAAATTATTGATGAAGTAAAATATAAAATTGCCATTAATACCTAGATGACCTAGGTTTTTTTTAAACAACGTTTTCTAAAAATGAAACCTAGCCTATTATTTTATATATATGTATATATACAAGAATTGCTCGTTTATAGGTATAAAATTTGTCACCTTGCCATTATATCTATTTTGTTTTTCAAAATCTTTCGAAAACAATCAAATTAATCAAACTTATGCAAAAGCTTCGAACTAAATTTTTTCCAGTCCAAACAAAAACTAAATGTCAATATTTCCCGCCCATCACACCCGCTCGCGGTGCGGGAGGGTGGGTTACTTAACCAAAAATAGAATCAATTCTATTCCACTTGCTCACTTAACCACTAAATCGTAACTTAACACTTATGACTTATGAGGTATTATGTGGCTGTTTACACGCTGCAATTTAGTTAAAATTTAGTTAATTACTTAACCACTTAATACGTGTAAACTAGGCATTAGCCTACTGCTCCTGATGATGTTTAAGTTTGGCACTGAGCTCCCACGCTCGTGCTATGAAGTACAGGCTGCGCCCTTCTCCTCGTGTTCAGACTCTAACTTGCTCATTGGCATCTATCTGAACGCTGCGCAGCGATCGCCATTTCAACTCGTGCATTGACTTGATATGCAGCGGGCTGGCAAGGTAAATGTCACTTTTAAAATCCTTTTCTCCTCCGGATCAGACTCAGCTCATCCGGAGGGGGTCTCTCCTCCCCACCCCCCCCTCCTGTCGAATTTTGAAGCGGCGGTAGCTTAATGGCTAAGGCGTCGGTCTCGCAATCGTGAGGTTGCGGGTTCGAATCCTACCCATTATACTACCGACGTGAACCCACTCCTAACACAAGCCTTTGAGCTTAGCTGGAGGGGTTAACAAGATTGCTAGTAATGTGGGACTCTATCACACATTGATAGTTAACTTTTTTAAAAAAAAAAAAAAAAAAAAATTGTGACTGGTGTAATTTATGTTAAAAAAACAGTTCCAGAAATCGTGGCTCGAATCCTGAAACTTGGCGCGCAATCTGCAAATAGGGACCAAATTCAAATAAATCTTGTTGCCACCCCCTCCCTGCCTGCCTGCCCTTACAGCAAAAGTATTTTCGTATTTTGAATGTATTGTTAATAATAAAACCTCTTTGGTAGTACTATAAGTATCTGTCACTTATTAGAATGTCCGTAAACAGGAAGGGCGTGGTGTTCCATCATGACAACTCCAGACCGCACGCATCTATAGCCTCTCGGATGTGTTGATGCATCTTCCTTAAAGCCCTGATCTTGCTACATCAGATATCCACCTTTTTCGGTAACTTCAGAACTCTTTAGGAAGCTTAAAGTATTTTTTTTTTACGGCTACGGCCGCTTCTAAATATAATACCAAAAACCTGTCGTTTTAAATTTGAGCTGGAAAAACTGAAAAACGCAGGTAGCACAACTTTTTTCTGCTTGCAAAATGCAATTCCACAGTCCCTTATGGGATCCAAGTAATACACCAAAAATGCAGCTGTACATCGTGTTAAGCGTTTATAATGTAGAATTTTACTGGGGTACATAATATTATTTTTATTTCTATTAGACCCAAGAAAGCGACAGGTAATGACGTGGAAGATGAAGGTGACGCCAGCCGAAGATATGAATGAAAATATGCCGGTATAAAATCGATACCAAATATCGATTATTATACAAATGAAATGAAATTTATGCTACCGGTAAAAGGAGCGAAATAAATACCCGTTTAAATTATACCAATACAAAATATAGGTAATGGATATTATACCGGTATTTCGATATCGATATTTAATTTATACCGATAATAAGTCCCTGTGTTTAACACAACTTAAATTCTCTTTGCACGCAACATACAATAAGTTTTTGTACTCTATGGTTACTATTTACAAATTTTTGAAAAAATATTAAAAATTTAATTTTAATATTTTATAACGCTACGAAATATTTCTTTGAATAAAAAAATAAAATCATTTAATATCCAAACAAAAACATTATCGCCCATTTTCAGTTTTTTTCATACCATTATGTTCTGACATACATAATGTTGTTTGTCCGGACAATGAACGGTGCATTGTGAAGAATCCGTGTAACAAGCAAAAGCAAACCAAGCGACATTTTGATTATTATTCCATTGTATTGCCATGTCAGTCAATATTGTTTGTTTTTTATAAAAAATCACGGGCAACGTCGTAGTGAAACATTGTAAATAATGTTAAAAGAATAGGTTTCTACCCGAATAGTATACGTGGGCAATAATTCGCGTCTGAGTTTTCAGTTATGTATTACTGTTGGGACGCGTAGCTGGTCTGAAAGTGTTACAGGCTGTATTAGGTGGGCGTCTAGTGATTTTAAATCGTGTTTACTGGGGTTTGTCGGCGGTATGGCTGTGCCTGAACAGTTTTCGCTTCGATGGAATGATTTCCATTCGAATTTGTCCCAATCTTTTCATGCGTTGCTGGAGGGCGAGGACTTGGTGGACGTCACACTGGCGGCTGGAGGACAGTACGTGCATGCTCACAAGTTGATCCTGTCAGTATGCAGTCCATACTTCAAAGAATTATTCAAGGTATGACTTAGTTTTTAATTCTCTATGATGGTGCTACTTAAAATTTGTGCAACAATGACTTTAAAGCGACACAATTTCTTTGATCAAACCTTTTTTTGTATATTGTCTATGTAACATGGATACACCAATTAATGTTGAAAACCTATCCTAAACTATTTTTTATTCATAATTTCTTGATGTTCATGGATTCACCCTATTCACAGATGCATGCATTTAATCCTAAGCATTATACTCACAGAATATGTATTATTCATTTGATATCAACCTCTTCGCATCTCGAGTCAGAAGCATGACAAGATAAAAAAATAATTGTTTTGTTTATATAAAGGAACTAGGTACTCAAATCTTGTTGAGTAAGTTACTTGTAATGCAATGTTAATGTAATAATCCTTTTGTGAGGATGTATACATGTTTTTTGTTTTTGCATGTGAAAACTACATACAGATTTTGATGAAACTTCAGTTTATACATCATAATACCTAGTATTTATTTACTTGTGTATGCAGTAAATCCATGATTCACACAATAACTGCATTGTAAAGAAAAGTTTGTAATCCAGACCCAGGAAAACAACCTGAGACTTCGTCATAATATATTACTAGCAAATTTATCCAACAAAAGCAATTTAACCAGTGAATGTTTCTTCTTTGTTTATCATTCTATTTTTAAAACAGAAAAGTAACTAGAAGACAAAATATTTGCCAGTCAAAATGCTGTTGTTGCGTTTGGCTTCATAATATTATACCCCAGGCAATAAAGACATTCATTTCGGAATAATTAAGTGAAAGCTGGATTTTTGCGTGGACCTTCCTTTTGTAGTTCTAAACACAATCCCAAAAGTTCCCATCTTGGTGATTGTCGCAAAAGAAGTTATAGGTATATATATAAAAAATGTTTTTTTTTTGTCAATATCTTGTTAACTATCAGCACTCATTTGCACAAGGGTTATTTTTACTTATTTTGATTTTTTTACTTGACTGTTCAGAACAGGGTCTATAATTTTATCACTTAAGTATTTATTCTTGTGGATTTGATGGTTCAACCCCTTATTGAAATGGTTTAACATTGTTAGAATCTAGTACACTAGGAATATGCTTTCTCCCCTCCTGAAAATATAATCCTGGGTAAACCTTAGTAAAAAACACAAGACTGTATCATACTGTTATTTACTTTCTTCCTTATTTATATGCCATCACAACTAATTTATGATTGGTACAGTTATAAACAAAGGGATATTCACAGGCCACAAAGTGGTCACTCACACTAGTGATGATGGTGACAAACAAGCACACACAACTCACCTGATAGTGAACAAAAATCTTGGCCCGCACTGTGCTTAACAAAAGTTATATTGAACTGACTTCAAAAAAGGTGGTTCTTTGTTCAAACTTGGGTCTGATTTGATTGGGATTTTTGCTATAGGATTGAATGTCCAAGTCTATAAAATATGCTCCTACAAAGTCAGTTTTTAATAAGTGATATTTGATTATAACAAATTGATCAAGCACAATCAATTTGTTATAATTTAATCATTTTTATGGTTCCATACCACAAAAGGAAAAAATGAAACTTAGGATCACTTTGTAGTCTGTCCATCCTTCTGTCTGTTCACTCTCAAGGAATCAAAATTAATAGGTTATTTTCAATGAACTTAACTATGACCTTCGTCAAGTAATACTGTCTTATACAACAAGTATAAGGAAAAGTCTGAAACTATACATTTGTTACTTACAAATGTATAGTTTCAGACTATTCCATAAACTTATATAAAAAATCATAAAATATATAGTCTTAAACGCTATATCTTTTATGACTGCAAACTGCAAGACTCGATTCCTGAATTAATTATAATGTGTAACTACAAATTTGTATAGAACCCTCAGTGGGCGAGTCCGACGCGCACTTGTCCGGTATTTATTAAAAACTAGATTCACCTGCATTAAGTTCGTAATTTAATTAAGCATCAAGCTCTCTAGAGCTTGACTTGCCTAATTTTTTTTCTCATCTCTTGTTTAAGTTTTTTTTCTATCCCTTGTTTAAATCACGGAAGCTTCTCTCGCTACCAAATCGACCAATTCACACTTGGCCCCTCTTGAGGGAATTGCACCCGCTTTTCCCCCTCGTCACATTTGTTTAAGCTCTGAGAGGCCTGTAACTTAGTACTTATTAATTTATCTTACAATAATTCATAACTTATTTCATCCCTTTATGGGTTGCTTTTTAAAAAATATTGAATGCTATAGGCAGTTTTGGCTTAAAATGAGAAATATTTATTTTCCGTATAAAATTTCACACACTCTTATAAAACACATTTATGCTGCTGAAACATATTTATATTATGTTTCAACTAAATCTAATTTATGTTAGTATAATTTATGACAAGTATGTATATGAAAGGCTTAAAAGGTAGAAGAAGACCCAAGGAAATATGGATGAAGTGTGAGAGAGGGAGTGAGTACAGAAATGACAGCTGACAGAAGTATCTGGAGGCAAAGTGCTGCAATAAAAAGCATGCAAGCAGCAAAATGATGATTCATAGGTTAGACAGATTATCTTTGTCAATATATTAACTCTCTACTAAGGTCAATCAATGTCGAACAGGATAGCTAGTTTTACTGGAGGAGTAGCTTCAAAGTCAGTATTTCTAAAAAACATATGATCAGTGTGTTTATGATCAATTGATTTTTGGAAATAGCTAAACCTCTAGTGGGCTAATTAATTTATGCTGCATTGGACATTTTATGAATTCTGAAATTGTGCTAAACCTAAATTATGACATTTATTTTGTTTTTATAGTAGGTTATTTTTTGGCTTGAAAATGCTTTCCTGAGAATATTTATGGCTTTATCTTACAAGGGTGGGAAGTTACTAACAAAAAGTATTGGTTAACATATTTGTTTATTTCATTTTTGTAAATGCTTGTTATCATCACTATAAAATGCCGTCTTATGTGCTTTCCCAGGACTCAAACCGTCTGCATACCAAATTTCATCTAAATTGTATCAGCGGTTTAAACATGAAAACAGACAGACAGTAGATTTTTACTTTCACATTTATAAACTAGATTAGATGGATCATTGTTTTAATCTCTAACTTGTAAGCAGCCAACTAAAATACTTTAATACATTACTATTATAACAAAAATAAGTTCTGCAAAATTATACCTAACATAAAATAGCTATTTTAGGGTTCTCTACATCAAAAGGAAAAAAGCGGAACTTGTATTTCTCTGACAGTCAATTTGCTCTGAATCTGCTGGCTCAATTAGGTTCAAATTTGGTACACATATGTATTTCTGTGAAGAGTTTTAGATTTGAGAGCCACTTTTCGTGGGCAAAATAGAAAATTAAAAAAAAAAAAAATTATCCATACTAATATTATAAATGTGAAAGTAACTCTGTCTGTCTGTCTGTTACGCTTTCACGCTCAAATAGCTAAACCGATGTAGATGAAATTTGGTATGGAGATAGTTTGAGTCCCGGGGCAGGACATAGGATAGTTTTTATCGCGATAACATCCACGCGGGCGAAGCCGCGGGCGAAAGCTAGTTATTAATAAAGGTACAAATACAAAGACTACATTTCCTAGCAAAGACGATTTACTTTATTATCTAATTTTTTAGTTGTTGCCATACTCCTCCGAAACGGCTTGACCGATTTTGATGAATTTTTTTGTGCTTATCCGGTATCTATGAGAATCGGCCAACATCTATTTTTCATACCCCTAAGAGTTTGTTTGTTTGTTTGAATGCGATAATCTCAGGAACTACTGGGCTGCACTGAAAAAAATATTTTATTGTTGGATAGCCCATTTATCGAGGAAGGCTATAGGTTATAATATCACGCTACGACCAATAGGAGCGGAGCAGCAATGAAAAATGTTGTAAAAAAAAAAAGGAAGAAAAAGAAAAAAGGAAAATTTACGCAGACGAAGTTGCGCGGGTCAGCTAGTTATATATAGAAATTGGAGATTGACTTTATAAAAGAACATATTATAACGTTGTGCACTAGTGTGTGGTGTAAAAAAATAAATAAATAAATTAGCAGTCATTTTAAGAGCATTTTAACTTGCGAATATTTTGTCTTTATTTTTCATTCCATTATCAAAACTTAATAGAAAAAGACAAAACATTCGCTAGTTAAAACGCTCTTAAAACGTCTTGGGTCTAAATCCCCTGAATAGTTTAAGGTAAAATACCTTGTTTATTGCCCTACGGTTCGACAGTATTGCAACAACCGTGGTCAGGGTAGACTGTACTTTGTAATTCATAAATATTATCTGTCAAATCAAAACATAAACGTTTGCAAGTAAAAACAAATAATTAGATATCAACTTTAATTCAAAACAATTACAAATTAATAAAATTATCCTAAAATGGGAATTTTTATCAAAAATTGGAAAATCTATATACCTACATAAAAATGAATTCCTTTACCAATTTCATTCATTCTTTTTCTAATACTCTGTAGAAGGTTCTTTCGTAAAAAAAATAAAAATTAACGTTAAAAAGGGGCGATACGAAGTTCGCCGGGATGGGGTGTGTACCTACCTACTGTGGCTTGGTGCTACACCAAGCCTAGATTCGCCGGCACACGCTAACGGCATCATTGACGTTCTTTCAAAAACATTTTGAATATTTTTGGATAGAAACACAATCCGATAGTTCCATAATTTGTCCCCCCCCCCCCCCCTCTTATAAACCGTGCAACCAAAAAACCTGGAAAAAATCACAAAGGTAGCGCTTAATAAATACTTTAAACTAAAATTATTTAGGACATGATCGGAAATTATGTCATTGAGTTATAGCCGATACTTCACTAAATTGTTTATTCAATAATGAAATAATAAATAGCTATTCTTTTAAATGTGTAAGTATAGTGTGCTAGCTTGCTTAGTTTATATTAACCTTAATAAGTTACCTATTCAATATTGCTTGTAATGCATTCTTAACATTTTTATTATAGCAATAATAAATATGTTAACAAAATATTAATCATGCCTATAATTCTTCAAATATTGCAAGTATCTACTGCTCAGATGAATGTTTATATTTGCAACCTCAAGCAAATTCAATGAAGTGAATAGAAAAACAATTCCGTTTACCATTTTGCACTTAAGCCAAGTCTGAATGACCTATTCTACTAATCCTACTAATTTAATGAAAGTCTGGATGGGTGAATGTTTGTCAGTTTGTTACTCAATCATACCTGAACGACTGCACGGATCTGGATGACATTTGTCACGGACATAGATTTTAGTCTCGTCTCGTATGCCGATTCGACTCTAGATTTGTTTTGTAAAATTTCCACGCTAACCAAGTCGCGGACAAGAGCTAGAATGTACATGACTGACTGATTGATTGATTCATCAACACAGCCTAAACCAAACGACTTTGATTTACGCCTTGTTGTACGACGAACATTGACGAGTACATTGTTGGCATCTACCTACTAAGGAAGGATTTTTTGGAAAACGATACGGTTTTAAAGGACTAAAATAGTGTTTTCATGTTTGTTTGACATTCCGTCAGTTTGAAGTTAAATCTGTGAAATTTTGGAATTGGATTTTGGGTTTATAATAAAGAAACGTGTCTTCAGTATTTTTGAAAAATCAACCCATAAACAATCCGTCCGTATCCGTCAAATTTGAGGTTAGGTCTACAGAATAAAAAAAAGTTTGTGTTTTTGGAAAATTGACCCTTAAGAGCGACTACCGCGAACCACACGCGCGGTACGACGGTGACGCGTGAGCGATGCCGCTACGGGGTGTCAATAATATGGTATGCACGAAGCGGCGCGGCGCCAGAAGGGCACCGCAGTTTTTTGCGCGGCAGAAGGAAGGGCGCATTTTAATAAGAGACTGTACGTCCAACACTCCGCTGGAGTGCCGCGACGGCGCCGAACAACGCTGCCGCGCTGCACCGCCAGTGTGAACGCCTGTGCAGTGAATTATTTGCGGTGCGGTGCCGGAGCGGTACCGTACCGCGCCGTGTGTTTTAGCTTTTAGGCGCTTGTTAAAAGCGAGCAGCTAGCACCAATTTTTCGCTCAAAAAATGTACACAGGTACAGTACTCCAAAAGTAATAATGCGCATAGAAATCTTCGGAAATCTTCGTCATTGTTCGGCAACGGTCGTATTACCCGAGCGTCGAAAGACGATATTTATATAGAGTGGTTAAGAGCAATTTCTCTATGCCTAATTTTATATATTATGTGTTTTGTGCTAAAACAGATTTGATTTACCTGTAACGAAATTTGATTCGATAATTCCATGTAAGTAAATAGCGAAAACGCTACAATCATTGTTGGAGTGATTAGTTTTCAAGTGTCTTACCGAAGTTGGTGTAATTATGGAGGAAAAGGTTTAAATAACATAAGGTTTTATTAGAAGGAGAAAAAAACGTTTTCAAATAGAGGTTTACATAAAATATAATCAAAATCTCAGTTCAAATTTGTTTACAGCACTAATCATTCCAGAAAAATAATACAATTATAAAAAAAATAATCAGAATCGAGGAAGACCTCTATTCCCGACATCGCAGATTCATCAGAAGTTTCATTATGCTCTTGTTCATTTACACTTTCCTCACTGCTATCACCTGTGTAAATAATCAGTTTATCGGAATAACTATCGATTCTTGGCTCAAATTTTCTATATTCATCTTCGCATTGAACCGCATGATCAGAAACTTTTTTCCATTCTTCTGGTCCTATTTTATTGATTTTTTCTAATATAGCATCTTTAACTGACGTCACAGTCATTGCAATATTTCTCTTGGCCACGTGTTGCTTTATTTGGGACCAAATATTTTCAATAGGGTTAAAATCGGGATGATATGGTGGCAATCGTATAATTTTATGCCCATGTTCCTCCATTATACGGTCAATGGCAAATTCTGTGTAATTTTCTTTGTATCTTTGTATAATTTTATACAAATCGGGTTTCAGTTTCTTTGGGTCATGCGGAATGTTGTGTTGTTGTAACCAAGCTGTCATTTGTGGTTTAGATGTGTTTGAGTTTGGTGGTTTCACAGACAGCTTATTATGATATGGGGCGTTGTCTATTACCAACACACTATTAGGAGGCAAGTTGGGAATCAATTGATTGCGTAGCCAAGTTTGATAACGTTCCGCGTTTATTTCTTTATGATAGTCACCTTCTGAGTCGACACATTTATGTAACATTAGAGCCCCTGGGACGAAGCCTTTTTCATTGCCTGCGTGTACAATAATTATTCGCTCTCCTTTGGAAATGGGTTGTTTGATACCTTTTTTGTTGCTATCTTGCCAAGTTTTACCCTTAGTATGTGATGTGTGCACATACGACTCGTCCATAAATACTATGTTTCTACCAGAACTCCTCAGCTGTTGTATTTCTCTGAGATATTTGATCCTTTTTAGGCGTATATCATGTTTTTCCATAAGTAATTGTCTGTTATTATCAGTTTTCAGAAACCTAAACCCCATGTCTTTCAAGATCAACCTTAAAGTCTCGGCACAGCCTTTGAAATTAATAGCTTCGATCAACTTTATTCTTAAATTATTTACAGTTGGGAGTTCTTTCAGCGTCAATTGAAAATTGTATATCATATTACGAATAACACAGTAGTCGAAATCATCAAGTACCAGCCGAAATCTACTTTTAGGTCTTCCTTTTTTCGGTGTAGAAAATTTCTTTGATTGATTATGTTTTTTTTCGTTTAAGATATTACTCAAAGTTCGTCGCGAAATTCCTGTAGCTTTTGTAACACGGTCTTGAATTTTTTTAAAATAACCATCATGGTCTCTGTTGAAAACATTGGCTTCATTTAAGAAATAAAGGTACACATTAAATACCATTTGCCGTGCTTGTGAATTAAGCGGTTTTCCACGTTTAAATTTATCCATTTTGGAAGAATTCGTCTGAAAGAAAATGGCATGGGCAGAGTTAGGTATATATTTTTTATGCATGTTTATCTATTTATTTAATTTAAATAAATCTCATTTTTTAAATGTTTTTCTAGTACTTAATATGTATTTAATGTAGGTATTTTATTTTTTTAATATTAAAAAAACGTGAAATATGTTATTTATTTTCCTTTTTTCAAAATATACTATTTAAATCTGAATAAGCTAATTAATGTTGAAATTATATTTACCAAGAAGGGTGTGTAATAGCAGCTCTATATATTTCCACAAATAGAGAACACGTGCAGTCACTACCAATATATAAAGACGACTGACAGACATTTCGCTGACCGGCGACAGCTGCCGAACGCCCGATTTGTTTTCGATTGTGCACACATGATATTGACTCCTATCTCTTTTAAACAAGGTGCAAAATGCAAATGCCTTGTTTAGGGCTCTTACGATTCCATGATTCGAGTGTTTCCGGGAATACGACAATTAGCGAAGATCTGCATGTGCATTATTAATTTGGGAGTACTGTACCTATGTAGATCCCGTGTAAACAAAAGAAATGCGTGTACCGTGTGTGTAAATAAGTGCGAGTTTGTTTTACGTTAACGCGATCGACGCGTTCAAGACGTTTGGCGCTCCGATTGGGCTGGTTCTGCTCTAGACAAGTGGCATAAACTCTAATCGAATAGAATGACAATCGAATAGTATGACGTCAGAATGACGTAGTTTCGGGCGCATAACTGCTAATCTCACAATAACTGTTTACGTATTTTCAGTATTGCGCGCTCAACGACGTCATTCTCTTCGATTAGAGTTTATGCCACTTGTCTAGAGGCCGTTAATGGCCGATGTTGTTAATGGAAAAGTAGGTACAAAATGTATGGAATTGAAATATGTCACGTGGTCAATCCAAGTCGAAGACAATCTGCACTATTGACGTATTATTTTTCTTCTTGATCACTAATCTAGCGAACCGTGAGACCATGTATAAACGTAACCAAATAAAATAGCGGATTTTTTTTTTAAGACTGACGTTTGCGGTGGAGACCATAGGCAGTTTTTTATTTTTTTGCGAACGATAGTTTGAAAACGACATTTTGTAGGCGTTAGCGAACTCGCCACAGAGCGAATGTTACCTTGTCTAAGCCCCCAGATATTAATAGTTGATCGCTGATCGCTCACACCATTTTTCGAAATGCCTCATTACCTTTTTTGTTTTATGACAATACCTATAGTTGTCGTTGTTAGACTTTCTTAATCAATAAATAATAATAGTCATTAAGTAATAAGCTGATGTTAGACAAAAACTGTACACTAGTGATTATTATTATTATTTATTTATTTATTGTAGTTTACATATATAGCATAACATGATGTCCTGCAAAACGGCATATGCAGTTTGACTCCAGGATCTGAGTCTCTTTACATTTCTTTTACTTAAATTTAATTTACTTAATTTACTTATTATCTATAGCAATAGTTTCTAAGAGGTATTTGTATAATTTGTTTTTGAATACTGCCCTTTTGGTCTCTAGTCTAATGTCCGCGATGTGAAAACTCTTACTTTGTCGTTTGTTTAAAACAATTTAACATTTTTGTTTTATTTTTTATTGTTAAAATTGATATATGTAAATAATAACGAGTAACATAATTAATCTTTTAAATTATTACGATAAATTAAGGAAAAGGTTTTAGTAAAGGTGGCGTCGTTTTAAAGTTGGGCGACCAGTAATGGAACTGAATAATACGAAAGAATCGAATAAAGCGATCAAATCAAATAAACTATATCAGAACGGAGATATTTTGAAGGATCAAAATCGAATAAGTATTTTTTTATTTTATAGGAATGTTTTTGGGCCTCTGTCGTATTTTTTTTGAAATTTGCTTCTTCTATCTTCGTTCGCAAGGCTTTCGATTGCGTTGACTGGCATAGCCTGTAGATGGTACTTTCCGAATTGGGGGTTCAGATTTGGAGACTATAATGAGTAAAGCAAAGCAGTCAGATGCTTTGCTTCACTGATTGTGTGGCGTCGATTTATTTTAAGTGGCCACTTCTAAGTGCTATTTTGATAAAACATATATGTTTATTATTTTTTGCCCTAGGTAATATCGAAACTGAAATATTTGCATTTTCAGATTCCAAAAATGTCGTCAATGTAAAACATTAACAGGTGCTTTAAGGAAATTCTTCTTTCTTGTGTCGTTTATCCTCAATGCTGAGGGTCGTGGCCTCTGAAAACAACCTTTTACTTGACAATTTTCTTGACAGCTCACCCTGTCTTCGGCATTGTGGATGGCATCGCACACCGAGGTGTTTAAGGCAGAGAGAATCTGGTCTTTCCAGCACGTCAGGATTCTGCCTCTAGGCCTATTTCCACTCACGTTACCTGATAATTGAGCCACCACTGGCACTGGCACACTACTCAAGAAGCAACGGCTACTCATCACGAAATACCAACCTCCGCTCTTCGGAGGGGGGGATGTTGTGTGGAGTTCATCCACGTAAATAATATCAGCTTTTGGGTATTTGAATATATTTTGATCAGAATTATTTAAAAAAATACGACAGACGCCAATTTTACTCAAACCCCTTTGTTTATATAACATTTGTTATTATAACATTAAAATACATTATATTTCAAATTCATTGTTAATAAATACCGTTTATGTATATCGGATGGTAACAGCTTTAAGAAGGAATACAATATGTCAAAGATGTTGTATTTGGTCTAAGGTAATCAAATGATCCGTTTATTATATATTTAATGCGAGAAGCCGAAGATAGAACAAAGTGGCGTGCAATTGGAGAGGCCTATGTCCAGCAGTGGACTGCGATAGGCTGATGATGATGATGATGATGATATTTAATACTATTGATTCTCAATTGTAAAACGTAAAAAAACATCGTACTTTAAAAGAGTAATCAGATTGACATTTTCAGATTTTGTCAATTCAGGAACTGGCTGTTAAAGTGCAAATTTTTGTTAGAGTCAACTAAGTGGTTGTTTTTGGAGATGTGAAATAACTCAGGGAAGTTATCAAAAATGGTGAGGGTAGTATTATATAAAATTAAATTAAAAGGACAACTAGCATATGTAGTAGGCTTTACTAGTTTACGAGTAACAGTAGACCAAATGAGAAGTGACAAAATTTTCGTAAAAATTCCATCGAAAAATACCTTAAGAAGGTTGTTCATTTGTCAGATTTGACATTTGTCAATCTTAGCTTTATAGTGAGGTGACATGCTTAAACCCATAACCACTAACGTGAATTTACTTACGTTAAGACATAATGGGTTCTTTTTAAATACGCTCAGGGGCAGCTACTTTTTAAAGCAAAGTTTTTTTGTTTTATAAATAATTAACTTAGTTACAAAATTTTTCTATCTTTCAAAAATGCAATTATTGTATTTGTAAAGTCTTTGGCAAGAAATGCCTATAAAAATTACTTCAATTAACTTAGTATCTTAGGCAAGATTTATTTTTGTTTTTGTATGTATTTCTACATTTATTAAGTATTTTTAAAAACGACTGACGTTAGAGTACTCCCTCTCTACTCTTATATAAATTAGAAGCTTAAATTATAAAATTATATTGGTTCTATTTTCTAATTTAATTAACTTTTTAGATATTCTTCTTCCATTTAAAATTGAATAACGGTACTTTTCTAAAAAATAAACACATTTTTAAAGAGCCGGCTTACATTATTAAAATCGTCAATTTTATATTTCTGTTTAAAACCATTTGTAGCGGTTTATAGTCTCATATTTTTCAGTTTTATCTATTTAATTAACTTACACAAGCTAAAATAGTTGCAATTTCAGTTGAAAAGATAGTTGAAAATATCTTTTGATCTTCTAAATAGTTGTTACTAAGTCGCTTGTCATTTTACGCAGCTTATGGTAGCAACACCTAAGCTGTTTGTCGATGTATTTGGATTTTTTTTCATTTCATCTGTTTCTCTCATTTTTTCCAATAAGGTAGACCAACAATTTTCTATGTGTTCTTTTGGTATCAAGGGGATAATTGCACATAAACTGGTGACATGTCGGCCCGCTTGGCTATTGCAAATTCCCAAAGCCTTCAACTTTTACCAAACCGCCCGGTTATAGTGGAAGAAACACCCGGATAATTTTGTTTCTGGGAAAGTGACCTTAATGGCGTTGATCTGCGTTTTTTCGAATTCGCGTTTAAATCCATCGATATTGATATGAAGTTTGTCCCGTATTATAGAAAATAGTCTTTTAGACGTTTTTTCCGTTTTGTCTGGAAACAAAACCGGTAGGATATTTGTCGTTTCACTGTCTGTGCTCAAATCTAAATGAAATGTGTAAATTTAGTAAAATGGTTTTGGAACTCGTTTCAAAGTTCCATCACCAAAAAACTGCAACTCTTTACAGACTACTTACTTTCTGTTTGTCTTGCCGCTCGACGGCCTGCATCCGAAGAAAAAATTAAAAGCTTATCCAAATCTCCATCTTCGACGAACAGGAAACCGTGCCTTAATATAAAATTTTTACATCTTTAAAACATGAAAACTCCGTGTTTGAAAATCTATGCCTTGTCCTATACAGTACAATATCCCTTTTTTATTGTAATTCACTACGTGCTTTTCAAAAATTTTCTTTACTGGCGTAATTTTCGTTCTTTTTTGCACGAATCAATAAAGATATACCTTTCATTTTGGCTAAAATTAGGTTTACATGTATGAGAACTAGATGAACGCACCACATCATCTTTATTCTTGTTGAGCGTCAAAGAAGCATTGCACTCATTTGGGTTCGCGCATCTCCACATTGAAGTTCCACTTTTATTATAATTACCGAAATTAAATTATATTTTCTAAAAGAATTTAAACAAATTGTTTTTATTTTAACACGCAGAGATATTTTATAAATGTTTATTGTGAAAATATTATAAAAAATACTAATTTAACAAAGGTAGATAATTAGATACGAGTTAACATACTTCTGCCTAGTGAGAAGACCAACAGTAATACAGCAGTAAATGTTCACCCAGCTTTAGATTATGAATGATGGTATCTTTGCATTTAATACAATACTCAAAAAAATATTTTTTCTTTTTCATATTTATGTCATTAATAGCGCCGGCTTACCCTTTAGATTTTCAACGAACACCAAAATCATTATTATTAACGTTATATAATTCTTCGGCAGTGGGATCACAAACCCAGTCTATATTATTGTATGTAGGAAATCTTTTGGACTGGTTCATATTTTTGAACATATAAACCAACTAATCTCCTGACCTAAACGATTACGAATTTATGGTTCCCACAGGCCGAAGGTAGAAAGAAATTATTCGAGATCGGCCGTGGATGCTACTGCTGATAGTAGTTGTTCACAAAGGTTTTCGAATTGTTATTTGCCTGCCGTCGTTTTCATGTTGAGCAGCTCCTATGGTGGGGTTTTTTCAGTTTCAATGCAATGCTCACAATAAACATATGATCTGGTTGCATTTCAGCAAAAGTTTTGTGTTTTTGGTCATTGTTCAAATGTACGCCCAGGAATCGATGGTCCAATATATTAGCTAAATAATGAACATATATATATAAATAAAAAAGTACATAAACTCTTGTATAATATCAACTAATGTTTCACCAATGCCAAACGCCAATGCGATATTTGGAAAACATTAAAAGCAGTCAGTTTACATTATTTATTTCTTTTTTTTATTAGTATATGTATTTTCGGCTCATATAGCAAAATTTGAAATTTTAACAAATTAAACGGTCGGATTTCAAAAACACTAAAATAAAAATTGCTGCAAAAGTTAAGCTCTAAAAGTGCTTAAATTTTGTGTCAATTTTTTTTGTTCAGTTTATGATTGATAAGATGTTATAGTTGTAAATACTGTTAACAAAGTTACTTAAATTAAGCTGCTTTGAAAGTTATTTACAGATTTTTTATATTTATACTAGGTGACCCGCGCAGCTTCGTCTGCGTAAGTTTTCCCCGTTTTTACAACATTTTTAATTGTTGTTCCGCTCCTATTGGACGTAGCGTGACGTTATATAACCTATAGGCTATCCAACAGTAAAATATTTTTTCAATTCGGACCAGTAGTTCCTAAGATGCGATAATCTCAACTTTCAAACAAACAAACAAACTATTCAGCTTTATGTATAATATTAGTATAGATAACTCAATAAATCTTCGACATAGAGACTTCAAAGTTTTTATGCATTATTATGAATAGATGACCTTATGGTTTTTAATGTCATTTTTTTAATTATACCAATTTTAATTAAGCTAATACTGAAAAAAGAAAATACTGAACTAAGCCAAGATTTTAACACAGTTTTCTCTGAATTGAAACGCAATTACCAGGTTATTTGATAATTCATTATTGTTTTATTTCACCTTATACAAGAAAAATCATTTTTTAAGTCAATTTAATGAGACTATTAAAAATATATATAATAATTTAAATCATCATCACAAGCGACAAATCATACATTTACACATCGCAAATAGAATATTGCCAGGCGCTTCAGTAAGGTTTGTCGCTAAATAGTCGGCAGGGTATCTGTCTTTTGACACGGTATATAACATTTTATTCTATCCAGATTTGGTTCGATTGTCTTAAAGAATACATCTACTAAATTATGGATGCAATAATAATAATTGACATTAAAATAATAACTTAATTGACAGAGTTCACTAATATAACACTTTTTATTATTAAAAATAATAGGTATAATAGTGAAATCTTGTTAGTTACGTTACAGTTGCTATACATAAATTCAAGCGAAGTATCACAACTCTGACCAAAAAAATCGTTCATAAGTATTGGAGTCAATTTGACCAAAGTTCAAAACTTCAACTTTGGGATGGTATATTATGTAACCACGAGAAGATGATTGACTTAAAATAACATAATCTGAAAGTTCAGAGTCTATATCTATACTAATATTATAAAGATAATGTTTATATTTTGTATGTTTGTAATGAATAAACTCAAAAACTACTGAACCGATTTCAAAAATTCTATCACCGTTGGGAAGCTACACTAACCCCGGGTAACATAAGCTATTTTTTATCCCTGTATTCCCACGGGAACGGGAACTACGCGGGTGAAAGCGCAAGGCGTCGGCTATCTTGTATATATATATATATATATAGATTTCGTCCTTTCGATTTTCAAATGTACGGCATTGTTCCACTGTGCCACGTGTAGGTTTTTAGAACAAATATTGCTTAATCTATGTTTAAAATGGTTTATTAGTAAAAATAATCGTAAAATTGCCTTCCTTATTTATTATCACTGTAAATATTTTATACCAGCTGTCCCGCGCAACCTCGTCTACGTAAGTTTTCCCCGCTCCTATTGGTCGTAGCATGATGTTACGTTATACCCTTTTGCCTTCCTCGATAAATGGGCTATCCAACAGTAAAAGTTTTTTCGATTCGGATCAGTAGGTAGTTTATTAGATTTCCGCCTTCAAACAAACAAAAAAACTCTTCAGCTTTATAATATTATTATAATTTAAACTAAAAAATTATAAGCAATTGTTTAGTTCTGACTTTAATGAAAATAATATCGGATGCCCGCCGTTACAAACTTACGTTGTAAAATTTTGATGAATTGTTAAATGTGATCTATTAAATTGGCCCTGAGATTATTACATGACATGCTGCTACGTATAAAAAAGACAAATCAAAGTACTTTTTTCATACAATTGGTAAAACTTTTCCAATTATTTACCAATAGTAGAGTACTACTCTACCTACAGCCTACACCATAGTCCGTACACGCGGCATTGCATTTATTTTTATTTTTTACTAGCTGACCCTCGAAACTTCGTCTGCGTTATTTTTCCCCGTTTTTGAAATACATACAAAAATACTAAAATCAATCAAATTGTGAGTTTACGCAAATGATGGTTATTTAATTAGGCAGTCATTACACAGTCAATCCAGATCGTGATCTGATCAAGGTCGCGGATCGCAATAGACTTGTTTCGTCTAGTTGTTGTAACATGCCGCGATCCGTCAATCCAACATGTTACAGTCAATCTGGATCAAGATCACTGATCACGATCCTCGACCAAGATTGAACGTGTAATGGCTGCCTTTGATCTATATGATCATCAATCCGAATAAGGATTCGTGTTACTACCTACTTACTTGAGATATATATATATATTTTATTCTAACTCGTTATTGAGCGAGTCATAATAAAAGTGAACAACTTCTCGATGTGCTTCCCGAAGCACAATAAACGCGTGAACAATAATTGCAATTCAAATATAGCTAGTCTGCGATACACAACAGGGCCTTATGTGTCTACGTACCCCGTTTACATGCCCGCGGGTTTCGGTAATATGTCTGAGCCCCGTAACCATGGCGACCGCCGTCCGGACTCACCTGGGGGTCGAGGCTCCCTCCCAGGGCTGTAGGGGGGTGGGGTAGAGGTTGCAAGCGGTGCCGTAACTGGTGTCGAGGGCGGCATCATTCTGCAGCTAGTTGTCGTCAAGAGTACCCGATAGCTCGTGTAAGTTCATTCCGTCAAACACTTTTAATTTCGGAATAACTTTACTTTTACTAACGAATATCATATATGTATTTGACAGTATTTTTAAAAAAAATATTACTAATGGGATACTTATTTCTACTATTACTAGAGATAATACAAAGAAATAATGAAAAAAACTACTTAACTAGTTTAAACAAATTAAAATTTTAAGTTTTACGATCACTTTTATATATTTTTTTTCTTCTTTTGCAGATGAATCCATGTGAACATCCGATAGTAATATTAAAGGACGTCGCTCACCAGGAGTTGCGGCAGCTTCTTCAGTTTATGTACCGTGGGGAGGTCCACGTCAGAAGACAAGAACTCTCTGGTTTTCTGCACACCGCTGAACTGCTTCAAGTCAAAGGGTTGACTGGAGGCCGGGAGGTGAGTAATTTATAAATGCAGTTTTGCAGATCGAATTATATTTTTTTATAACACTGGTAAATAGGCATACAACCCGCTTAATGGCAAGTTGTTACCTTATTTATTTAGAACCGATGTTCGTTTGTTGTGTTTTTTTACCAACAGCAAGACCTAGCCAGCGCAGTGTTGCAAAAAAGTTGTATCGGTTTCATTTTTGACGTCATTTAGGTATGTTTAATATTCCTAAGAATGTTAGCATTCTTAGGGCCTACTCGATCGGAGCCTACTCGATACTGGCATTGTCGATTTTTCGAGAAATAATTACTATTCCGAGCCACAATGTGTAATGGACGTTTACCGTTTCTTCGCTATCTGTACAAAGATTTCACTATTATTATATAAATAATTTAATATTCTTCACCATCTGTACTTAATTCACCCTTGGAAATTTAATAATATCAAATTGTTTTATTACGATATTTTCTAGGTAAGTATAATTCCCAAGTCGAACCCAAAATTTAATCTCTGTGCCTCGCATAGACTTAGGATATACTAGTAGACCAGCTATACTCTAAGTGTGTTCCGCGGAACCCTAGGGTTCCGTGATACCTCTGTCGGGGTTCCGCAAGAATTTAGAAATAAAAAAATCAAAACACCTCTCTCTGGTCGCTCCGTGGCTGTGCGGACTCCGCGGCCGCGCGGAGACAAAACGCTATGAATGTTATTTATTTATTTATTTGTATTTGTATAAGCTTGTGTTACATTAGCTGGTACAATATCTTATAAGTTTGGTCTCAACAATTTTATACTTGTACAACGCGTTCGCTCTAAGTTTGCCGGTCTGTGGAATGCGCGTACCCTCCCCCACGTGACAACAAAACTTTTAATGTGTCATAGTTTTACCCAAATATCTACCGTACACAATTTTTATTGTTACAATTAAATAAAAAATTTCGAACGTCATACACTCATACCTATCGCCAGCGGCAAACTTAAAACGAGCGGGTAGTATACTTGTAAGCGCTCAGTCTCTTTGATAAAAGCCGCCTCTGAATTAGACGCTATAGTTGTCAACAAGCGACTTTCGTCTCTAACTTCAAAGGATAAAGTCGATATTGTTTACAACGCTATTTTTAAATTTCTGTTTTTATTTTTGCTTTTTGTTTATCAAAGGTGCCGACTCGAGTATTTTCGAGAATATTTGAGATCGAGTCTAGGACTAAGTATAAAAGCGGCGATCGCGCGTTGGCGTCGTCAGTTGATGATTAGCGTTCGGAGCGATAAGTTACTACCTACTTACAAGCTCGCTAGCGAGAAACTAGTGTTCATTGTTTTACTGCCTGCTGTATTCTGTTGTCTCAGTTTTATACATTTCTTCCCTGTAGGTTCTAAATTTAGTCTCTTATACGCAGTAACGATTGTGCATTATTTAAACCCCACTATCCTGACTTGTAACATTATAAATAAAGAAGAATGGAACGTTGGCTTAAAGGTGTTAAACGTGTTCCAACAACATCTTCTAATGACGCTGAATGTTCAAAAGCAATGCGCGCGGAGAATTTATCAATCACCGATCCAGAAGATGATGCCACGAGTGCCACGACGTCAAGCTCGACGGTTTCAAAGACGAAAAAAAGGAAGTATGATGAATCTTATATCAGTTTCGGATTTGTTGATTCCAACGGCTCACCTCTCTGCATGCTCTGTAGTAAACTGCTTCCTAATAGTTCCATGGCACCTGCCAAATTGCGTCGACATTTAGAAACCGTACACCCCGAGACTAAAGACAAGAATAAAGAATTTTTTGTTCGCAAAAAAGATCAGTTATTAGAAAGTCAAAAAAATATGATGCATGTAACACAAACTACCAACGAAAAGGCCACGGAGGCATCATATTTAGTTAGCTATCGCATTGCACAAGCAGGTGAAGCGCACACTATCACTGAGAAATTAATAAAACCATGTGTATTAGACATAACAAAATGTATGCTTGATGAAAAATCTGCAAAGCATCTTTCTACTGTTCCGCTATCAAACGATACTGTTTCACGACGAATCCATGATCTGGCAAGCTACGTCAAACAAGAACTAGTTACACGTCTACAAAATACACGATTCGCTTTGCAAATGGACGAGTCGACTGATGTCGCTGGTTTGGCTATCCTGCTGGTTATTGTGAGATATCCATATAAAAGTTCTTTTGAAGAAGACATGCTTATGTGTTCATCGCTGCTTACAAACACTACCGGGGAAGAAATTTTTAATAAAATAAATATATTTTTTGAAGAACATAATCTCAGTTGGAACAATTGCATTGACATTTGTACAGATGGGGCCAAGGCGATGACAGGTAAAACAGCAGGAGCAGTGTCACGAATGAAAAATAAAGCGCCTAATTGTAGTTCCAGTCATTGTATTCTGCATAGACAAGCACTTGCGATGAAGCAAATGCCGTCTAATCTAAAATTAGTTATGGATGAAGCGGTAAAAATAATTAATTTTATCAAATCACGACCACTACAATCCCGATTGTTCTCATTATTGTGTGAAGATTATGGCAGCAAACATAAAACACTGCTGCTCCATACAGAAGTGCGATGGCTGTCTCGGGGAAAAACTTTAACAAGGCTATTCGAACTTAGAGCCGAGTTACAAATGTTTCTTTCAGCAGATACTTCTTTTAATTTGAAGGACCGTTTGTATGATAAAACTTGGTTGTTCCGATTGTCTTTTATGGCGGATATCTTTCAAAAACTTAACGAATTAAATTTATCGTTGCAAGGTAAACAGACAACAGTGTTTCAGGCCTATAATAAAATAACTGCTTTTAAAAGAAAATTAGATTTTTGGATCATTTGCATTGGTAAGAAAGAAATAGAAAGTTTTACGTTACTCAGTGAGTTTGTTAGCGAAAACGACTCAGAAATGTTTGAAGATAATGTGTTTGAAGAATTGGTCCAATATCTCAGTTCGATGCGCGCATCTTTTGAAAAGTATTTTCCCGAAGAACACAATACAAAAATTAAAGTGAACTCCTGGATTCATAATCCTTTTTTACCCAACTTGGAAAAGCCTGAAAACATGTCAAATGAGATATATGAATCTCTTTTAGAAATGTCATCAGACACAAGTATGGAGTCATTGTTCAAAACGACGCCTCTTAATGATTTTTGGTGCAGAATCCAAGATGAATATGCAATGCTTGGCCAAATGGCTCTGGATATTCTTCTCCCGTTCCCAACTACATATTTGTGCGAAACAGGATTCTCTACCTACGCAGCCACGAAAACAAAATATCGCAATAGACTGGACGCCGAAGCTAATATGAGACTCCAACTTTCTTCCATCAAACCTGATATCAAGCAATTGATGAAAAATAAAAAACAGTTTCATACCTCCCACTAGTTAGATTTTTTCTTTTTTAATGTTTTCTATTATTGTCCTTACCAAGTGGTGAAGTAAATAATAATTAGTAACTGATACATTGTACTTTTATTATGCTGATTAATAAAGAATACACTTATAAAAATAATTGTTTTATTGTAGGGTTCCATCAAGTATTTTGCTTCCCAAAAGGGTTCCGTCATTTAAAAAGTTTGAGAACCACTGTAGTAGACGAACAAAGAGCCCATTTACGTGTAACGATTTTTGATTTATCAGTGTATGCGTGAGCTAGTGACGAGATGTCTTAAAGTCGAGAATTATCGATAAGTACTATTACAAAATATGCCTAGTATATCCTAAGTTTATACAATATGCCAGATTTAGCTAATTACCATTATATTGTTGAAGTATAGTAAAATACATAACAAATATCAAATACGATTGTCTAGTACATTATTAACATTGACATAACATAATTAAAAATAAAACATTAAATCAATAATATTTAATTAAGTAATGTTTTATGTTTATTTGAGTGGTAACTGTGGGTCCTCCGACTCCAAAGATAGGTGAAACCTGTGTTTTGCATCGCGATAGTGGCCGGCGAAGCTTCAGAAACGTTTTCGGTATTTGTGAGCCTGTCTGTTACTTTTGGCTGTCAAACTACGAATTTGCTTTATAGTCCATTGAAAAGTTACATTTGGGGCTGCGTTTTTTAGAGGACGCAATTTTATTTTTTTGATGTGTAGGGGGGTCAGTGTAAAGCTAAAACCAAGTTTGTCGGGTCGCCACCCTTGTCCCGCGGCCGCCATCTTGAAAATAGGGGTTGAAATGGTTTCTACGATATATCTCATAAACTATTTATCTGATAAAAAAAATTGTTGGCATTTTTTGTTGCAAATTAAATTCTCCACAACTTTGGTCCAGTAACTTTTTGTCATAGAACTATAAATAAAAAAATTATAAGCGAAAGTGTTAAATGTTACAAAAGTTGATTAGTAACAACTATTTTTTTACTTTAATCTTTGGGTAATTACAAAAAAAGGGGGAAAGTACTATCTACAATATTTAGTATTGTAGATAGAACATTTTATTGAAAGGAGACTTAATTTGATTTTGAAAATAAACCGAACTGCATTCAAAGATTTTTAAATAGTCGCCTGTCTGAACCGGGAGTCGAACCCGCCTAATGTGAAAATGCATAATTCTGCACCAATCTAAAGGGTCTATTTTTGAGGGTTCCGTAGCCAAAATGGCAAAAACGGAACCCTTATAATTTCGTTATGTCCGTCTGTCTGTCTGTCTGTCTGTCTGTCTGTCTGTCTGTCTGTCTGTCTGTCCGTCTGTCTGTCCATCCGTCCGTCCGTCCGTCCGTCCGTCCGTCCGTCCGTCCGTCCGTCCGTCCGTCCGTCCGTCTGTACGTCACAGGCATTTTACTCAAAGACTACACAATGAACTTTGGTGAATGGTGAAATTTGGTAAAAAGGTGTCTTGTAGTAGCCGCTACTTAGCTAAATAATAAAAATATTTTTAGGGGGGGGGGTATTCCATACATGTATTTTTTTTGAAACCCTATTCTGAGCATGGTCCGACATGCTCTTGCTCAGTTTTTTCTAGATAAAATAGTATCTTATATAAATTGAAGACTATTACATTTTACATTAGGTACATTAAATACAATTATTTTGTACTAGCTGTGCCCCGCGGTTTTACTCGCGGCTTATTAGCCTATGTGTTAATCCAGGGTGTTAGCTAACTCCATACCAAATTTTATTAAAATCGCTCCAGCCGTTTAGACGTGAAGAATAACAAACATACACACTCACATACTCACAAACTTTCGCCTTTATAATATTAGTGTGATAGTTCATCACGAAGCTAAGTCCAGTACATACTAACATTTAAACTTTCGTGTTACATGATCAGTTCAGATTTGTAACTTGAAATCATCATTATTAGAAGCAGAAACACTGTAAAAAATGCAATAGTCACTAAAATCGATAAAATATAATTCTAATTCGCGCATTACAAAATAGGACATGCTTTGAGCATTTGTTAAGTTAAATTTGTTGTAAGTTGCAGTTCAGCGTAATTATTATATTAATATATAATAATTACGCTGAACTGCAACTTACTTATTTTAAATTTTAAGGTTTTCCTTCCATCTAAGATACTATGTAATTTAGAAAAAAAGAATCATAAGGATGTTTCTTTTTTTTCTATTTTACGAGTTCGATTCCCGGTCTAGACAGGCGATCTGCAAAAATACATTTACCTACTAGTGGATGTGGGTAAATATGTACTAAGGTTGAATGTGAATAGATGTAGCCAACGTCGCCTATGGTGGGCCTATATCGGATAAGTGGTCTTAACGCTATAATGTTACTAACTGACCCTCGCAACTTAGTCTTCATCAGTTTTCTCTCGTAATTTAAAAAAAAAAACCTTACGACCTTTTTACATACTTTCTAAAATTACATATACCAACGGCCCTGGTCTACCCGTGACTACGGCCCTTGCAATACGGTCGAAACGTCGGGCAACAGACAAGGTATTTTACCTTAAATTCTTCACACTATTAAGACCCGTAGTATATATAATTTTATAATGTGTACAAATTGCGAAAGTTTATACTTACCAAATACACCAAAAAAAACATTCAAATTGGTCGAGCCATTTGGGAGGAGTATTATAACAGGTTCTTATTATGCTGACCAAATAAGAAGATAGCGGCAAGCTATCAAGGAGAAAAGACGAGGCAAACTGCGAGCAAAAGTCCAGTTCCACCAGGACAACGCACCAGCACAAAGCTGAAGTTGCGATGGCTGTTGATGTGTTCTCCGGACCTAGGCCCCAGCGATTTCCTCCTCTCCACAGGGGCACGAAATTTTAAGATAATAGTGAAGTCATGGCCGCTGTAGAGGCATTTTGGGAGAGTCAAAATAAATATTTTTTTTCTAAGGGTATTTTAGATTTGGAAAAAGAGATGGGCTAAATGTATTGACGGAGACTATGTTAAAAAATAAATTAATATTTTAACCTGAACCGTAGTTTTTCATACCTATTATCATTACTTTTTGATCACCCCTCGTACGTACCTACTTGTTTCCTTTGTTACATCAAGTCAGTCAGCCTATTAATGAAAGTGTAATAAAAATTCGTTCAGTTGTACTGCCAATTAGCTGAATCAAAAGACAAATAATAATTACATAGATTGGCATTTTCATTACAATTTCAGTTATAAACCGGGCTTTTCAACTTGTATTCATCTCTAGCCCTAGTGCATTACTAACAGAACGAGATGATTGAGTTTTTGATGATGTGCTTTTGACATACTTTGCAAACATGAGCTATATTATACCTATAAGAGCACTCTTAACACACCTGGCTGCTATTCTAACATTTAGTTCACATGAAAATTCTCCACTGAACTTTCGTTAAATTACTTGACGGTAACTTTAGGTAGGTAGGTTAAGTCCATGATTTTCATTTTCACTACTGTGTCTCATAAAAATGTCTTCATTTATTTCCGCTAGTAAGCTCCCCAATGTAGTAGTTACCTTTGTTAAAAAATACGTTTATACATATTTTATAATAAATCATGTATGGGCTCGAAAGTAATACCGATGGTGCATTAGATTACCGTTTTTTTAAGATTGAATGTTGTGTAAGTAACATATCTACACCCTTTTACTTAACACATTATTTTTGAGGTTTTCTTTGATTTCTTCAGCTTTTACCTAAAATACGCACATCAAAAAAGTATAAAAAAATATATATTTTGCTCATCTCCGATCTGGAGAACTGGATATTTTTAATTTACTCTATTATATTTAGGGCTTCGTGCAAAATGTATCTGTCTGTATTCGTGGGTTGCAGTTAGCTAACATTTTTTTTAACTTTGTCCCTTTAGCGCAGCGAATCCCCCTCAACCATGCCTGAGGAATCCCCGAAAGCGAATCCACCGGCTGGGGAGCCTGCTGACGCGGCGCCGGAGTGGACGCCCAACGTCGAAGACACCACGTCTTCGGAACCCCCACCTGAACCAACTGAGACCATCACTGTCAAAGAAGAGGCGGCTAGAAGCCCGCTTAAGAGGTACGTTATGAAAAACACTTTACATGAATTCAAAATATTTTACATCGATAAAGTCGAGCATTTTGAGAGCATTTTGAGAGCATTTTGATTATTACATACGTGCAATACTCAAATTTGTGTCCGTGATTAATTTGTATATATGCGACCAGGGCTGGTACCCTAATGAGAAGTCATAAAAAAAAAATACGAAATGAAAAAATCCCCCAAAAGTAACTGAATCGCAAAACACATAACTTGCGTGTATTAAGTTTAAAACTCAAACATGACAACTCACATACACGCTATCTCTTGAATATACGAGTACCTATAACGTACAATAATGTAATATCGAATTCATGTTACCTACAGTCGACTACACTCTGAGGGTAGACGTACTTATCCCTCCGCCCAATCCAGGGCGTTGCTAGGCAATATGGGGAGTTGCCTAGGTGCTGCGAGAGGTGCAGCATCCAATTAGTCTGATATTATGTATATACGAACCTATGTTGCTATAGAAATGTTCGAAGTGTTTGTGCAACGCGATATTGCTGTAGTACCTTTGTACCTTTGATTTTTTATTTTGTCTGGTGCTGAGTCTGTCTGTTCATATTTCAATTAGCGAGTTTTATGTTACGCTTTTGTGTTTTATATTCATATATAATGAATGAATGAAATTATTGGTAGGTAATTTAATTCTAACCTTACCAATTACCTATTAATAATTGATTCAACATGATTAGTATAAAGTTACCTGTCTATGACTGTTTGTGTAGGTTTATTTAAATACTGTTACGTATTCTAGTACGGTTTTAATTATTGTTTTTGAGAATTTCTACCGGAAAGTATTGTATAAAAAAACTATTTTATAAATATTGGAATGCTAAGGAAATAGAATATAAAGAGAATGTACACAAAGTAATAAAACACTTGCAGTTGTAGCTGAACATATTTTGTAAACATCTATACATATATTAAAGCGTACTTGAAATAATAAATATTATAATACACAATAATGCGGTATAAGGAGTGGGTTTTCTCAAGAAGGTATTTATGTAACTTTCAATGGAATTTGTACGAAAATTTTGCTATTTCTCACTTGGTCGATTGTTACTCGTAAACTTATAAAGCATACTTAGTTGTGATAGTTTTCCACTATATATACTACTACGGTGAATTTTTTTACGTACCCAACATCAACCATTTAGCTGGCAGGGGGGGGGGGGCACATTTGTCTGTATCAAAAATTGGCACAAAATGCAATTTGAATGAAGTAATGTAAAATTACTAAAATCATTATATGTACATGTATATTTAAACCTCAGCAAAAAATAAAAACAATATTCTATTCAAATTGGCCACTTTTGGCTTTTATACAGGCCTTTAATCTGTATGGCCACGAATCTATGTATTTACGCACTGCTTCTATGGAAATTTTCGCCACTGCTTGCTCCAGAGATTTTTTAAGAGACTCAATGTGGCCGTGTCGTTTAGAGCATGCCATGACCTCTAAAACTGACCATAATTTGTAGTCTGAAGGGTTGAGATCTGGGCTAGAAGTCCGGATCCTTGGTTTCAAGCCAGGCTTGTGTAGTTCGTGCCTTGTGACCAGGTGCAGAGTCCTGCTGGAAAGCCCACGGTATATTTTTAAAAAGTTGTGAGAGGTTTCACAACACTATCCAAGACTGTCTCTTGATACATTTTGGCTAAAGTTTTCACTCCATTTTCACAAAAATGTAGGTTTGTGACGCCTTGATTAGATACGCCCCACCATCACTGACGCAGGATGATGACCACGCTGTACCTTTCCGAACACTTGATCAGCTTCTTTAGGACTGTGAGCTTACATCATTTTGCTTATTGTAGTGCTCTTCAATCGTGAATTTTTTTTTCATCTGTAAAGAGGATATTTCTGTGACCGTCACTTGCGTATCGCGACAGAAGGCGTTTTGATCGATCCACTCTCTTTAATTGTAAAGATATTTTTTTAGAGTATGTCCTGTATATCGACGATTACCGGGCTTCAGAGTCCTAGCGGGAATCTTCATTTCTCGCGATAAGGTTTTTTGCTTCCTAATGGGGTTTCGACGAATTCTGGCTTTAACAGCATTAACAGACTTTGTAGTTCTAACAGCACGCGGCCGCCACGATACGTACGAACATACGGCTGATACCAAGCTTTTGAAGTGTCTGGAACATGACCGACGGCTACATACCCACTTTGGGCAAGGCGATCACCGCAGTCTTATTTTCTTGAACACCCCAATCCATATTGTAATTTCATAATGAACACGAAAAAATATGTGAAATAGCGCAAAATCGAAAGAACTTTTAAAAATAATAAATGTGTTCCAAATTCAAAGTAATTAAAAAGTTGAAAAAAATAAAAGTTTTTATGTAACAGTGTTTATGGTCGGACTAATTATAATCTGAATCTCGGCAACAGCTCCAACGATTTTCTTAAAATTTAGTATGCAAGAGGTTTGGGGGCGATAAATTTACTGGCTTGGTTTCATTTAAAAAAAAAATACCGACAAAGTGGTGTCCCTAAATCGGAATATTACTTTGCAATTTAGGGATCTGTTTGTGAAATATTAAGTGTTAGATTGCAAATTTTTTTTAGTCTTTCCCGTTCCCCGTCCTTTGTTTTTGGAGATGTGAAAAAAAAACAGTTGTATTTTTTTTTAATAAAAAAAGATATGAGTTGTAATTACTGTCATTTATAAATAAATTAGGCTCACTACTACTAAGGCTGTTACTAAGTAACAGCCGACCAAGTGAAAAGAAACACTATTTTAACTCCATTGAAAATTTCTTATGGCTGGGGGAGCCCAAATAGCTATCTTCGATTTATTCGAGCGTCGTGGTCGACAATGATTGTTATGGTGCGAAGAAAAAACGTTCAACTTTCAATGGTGGAGAGGGGGGTTTGAGGGTCTAGGTCTTAAAATAAAACTCTTTAATTTAACCCTCAAGAAGCTCCTATTCAGATGAATTACGATTCGAACAAGCCGCAAGCTCGTGGCGGCTTTTATAAAAATTAAAAAATAAACTTCTGATTAAGAATTCCACATAATTGTTGAAATATTAGATCAGCGTGTCTAGGATATCAAGCTGAGCCATCTGTATGATAATCTAATGTGATCGAGTATCTCTATTGATCATTTTTTTTTTTATTGTTTTTTGGTTATATTATTTTTTGGTTGCCCAAGTGATAAGTATAGTAATTCAACATTTTCTTGCAGGTTACTGAAGAACACTCCGAACAAGAACAGCCATTCGGTGAAGAAAAAGCCGCGCCCTATCAAGGACAGCCCTACCCATATCGAGAATACTGAGTACGCGTATGACGGGTACATATCTAAGCCCGAATACTCAAACGATACTTAACTTTGAGTCATCTTTATAGTACCTACCTACTTCTATAGTACTAGTAAGCTCAAAGGCTTGTGTTGGGAGTGGGTTCACGTCGGTAGTATAATGGTCAGGATTCGAACCCACGACCTCACGATTGCGAGACCGATACCTTAGCCATTAGGCTACCGCCGCTTTCATATCTGAATTCCTGATCAGGAATACTAACCAGGAAACCGAACATCTGCGGTCAGGCTTAAAGCCGAGTGTCGTTTGAGTATTTGGCCGTATGTCTTATATCTACACTTGCAGACATTTCAGTAGGGCCATTATAATAGATCACATTTGACGTTTGGTTTTATAGTGAGGTGCCCGCTTAAAAATAAAAATATGAGTTCAATTGAATGAATCGATACTGACCACGGTGAATGAAATGCAGCACTGTGAAATTAAATTGACGTTCGTCGCATTTTTACCTTTTTCTATAATAATATTATAAAGAGGAAAGATTTGATTGTTTGTTTGCATTGAGTAGGCTCCGAAACTACTATACTGATTTTGAAAATTCTTTCACCATTACGAAATATAGCATATGTTACTCCCCGATAATGTAGCTTACATTATCGGCTACATTATCGGGGAGTAACATAGGCTATACTTTATTGTTAAAAAAAATAGATATCCCTACGAAAATTACAATTATGTAACTCAAGGTAAAAAACTACGATATGAACCCGTGCGAAGCCGGGGCAGGCAGCTAGTTTGTAATAAGACTTTAAAAAATGTACCGAATTTTTGCGTCACAAACATTCATTTTGCTTGCTTGAAAACAATTGAGAAATGGCGGGAACGAGTTTTTTTTTTTTCGTTTATTGCATCTTCAGAACGTCAACATTTAATGGTATTAAAACCAGCCAGTTACATTCAGTACACAACTAAAGAGGTTTGATTACTACAATACATTCAAAATTCGAAAATACTTTTGTTTCTACAAATTATATTTTTTTAATTTATTAAAAAGTAAAATATTTTTATTACAATCACATTGTGGTTATTCGTTTATGCTTAAAACATTTTTTTCCAGTATTTTTTTGGGTAACATCCCTATTCTTTAAAGCCTTTGTAATCTATCTATTTTTCACTATTTTTGGCGATTGCACCAGGTGTTAGGTTTTTAGAAAAAAATATTGTTAATTTTACAACAAATATATTATACTAGCTGTCCAGCGTAACTTCGTCTGCGTAAATTTTCCCCGTTTTTGTAATATTTCTCATTGCTGCTCCGCTCTTGTTGGTCTTAGCGTGATGTTATATAGCCTATAGCCTTCCACGATAAATGGGCTATCCAACAGTAAAAGATTTTTTCGATTCGAATCAGTAGGTAGTTTATGAGATTTCCGCGTTCAAAAAAACAAACAAACTCTTCAGCTTTATAATATTAATATAAATTTTACCTTAAAAAAAAAATGTGATCTATTAAATTGGCCCTATTATAACTATATTTTTGCCCCGCTCCTATTGGTCGTAGCGTGATGTTTTATAGCCTATAGCCTTCCTTAATAAATGGGCTATCCAAGAGTGAAATAATTTTTCACTTCGGACCAGTAGTTCCTGAGATTATCGCGATCAAACAAACACTTCACCTGTATAATATTAGTATAGATTTGTTTGCTTTTTTGTTTGAACGCGCTAATCACTGATGATACTGGGCCGATTTACATGAAATGTGGTAGGGAGGTAGCCTAAAGCTTGAGGAAGGTTTTAAGTTCTTATCGCGATCTGATCTAGGGGCGGCGCCGAGGGTAAAATCCTTGAAATGATAATAAAAAAGAACAACAAATATGATTATTTCAATAATCATATTTGTTGTTCTTAAATATGTTGTTATTAAATTGTTTTCTGTATTGATTGTTTTCAGTGAGCCCCTCATCGATTTCGACAACGATTTGTTCCACAGCGTGCTTGTGTTGCCCGAGTCTGCTAAGGAATCTGGTATGTACATTTGCCTCTGTCATATTCTGTTATTTTCTACTTTCAGTGTTAGTGAACGAGATCTAACCAAATTAGCGGCGGAAGCGGCGGTAGCGTAATGGCTTAGGCATCGGTCTCGCAATCGTGAGGTCGCGGGTTCGAATCCTACCCATTATACTACCGACCTGAACCCACTCCTAACACAAGCCTTTGAGCTTAGCTGGAGGGGTTAACAGGATTGCTAGTAATGTGGGACCACAATCCCACATTGCTAGTTATCGTTTATAACAAAAAAAATATGAAAATCTTAAGAAATATTTCCTTTTTGTATATCATTTTAACTAGCGAATGTTTTGTCTTCTTCTGATCAATTATGGCAATAGAATGAATAAAAAAGACAACATTCGCTAGTTATAATGCTATTACTCAAGTATTATGAATAAGGGACCTATTCCCTTACTATTATATTATAGATAACTTGTAATCACTTCTTACTTTACATTTACATTTTTAGGAATTAGGCACTACTTGAAATATCCATTCCACTAATTTAAATGGTAATCTTTTCACCTCGAACGTAAGGTTAATGAATAAAGGTCAATGAACTAAAAACTATATTTGATTGGATCGTAAACGTTAAAAATATATATATTGTTAATAGGGTATTTGACTGAAGTCAAATCAGCCTCTTTTTAAGAAACGTCAAAAACGATCCGCTCGGTACAAATTTGTATGAAATGCTAGCATGTGACGTCACGTTCTCTATGGTCAAATTATTTACTTTTAGTGTTTCTTAATTAATTATTTATTTTTTATGTTTAAAAAATAATAAACACCTTAAATTATAGATCAAACAATTTTTTTAGAACACTCATTGACACATTTTTACATGGTTAGGTTAGATTTTTTTTTTTTTTTTTTTTTTTTTTTTTTTTTTTTTTTTTTTTTTTGTGTCTAACTCTGCACCATGGCAATCCGTTGCACACAACAATAAGCCACTGTTTTGGCTGATATTTTTTTATCTGATTAGGGCTTTTTTATGGTTAGTAAAAAATATTTTATTTTGATAGTAGTCAAATACCTAATTTTGTTCACCAGCCGGCTGGAATTGCAAAACCGGCGGTGTGAAATGTCCATCCTGTCATCGATTCTTCGCCAATCGCTACAATCTGAAGGTCCACATCAGGGACAAGCACGACACTCGTGAAGGCACATTGCAATGCGACATTTGTCAGAAGCGTATGCGCAACCCTTCGTGTTTGCGCGTGCATATGTACCACCATCGCAAGCAAGCGGCCTATCTCGCACAGCTCAGCAATCAGGGCGAGCAAATGAAGCATGTGTAAGTATTAAAATTATCATTATGTGATTCTATGTGTCTGTCATTCGAATCATAAATTTAGGGATCAGTACAATGCTAGCGGGGCTGTAAAGAGTAGTCTTTACAGCAGACAATTTAAAAAGTTTGAGATTTAATTTTGAATCTTATGTCATACGAATAAGGTAAAGTTTTGATTGGCTCTACACTTCCTGCATTCCCGATGACTACGGCAGAGCATACGGTTCATGCCTCTATGGACGTTGAGGAAATTGTATGGAACGCAAAGAGCAATAGTCGCCAAAGTCTTTCCAGTTTATTCTTCGCGACTCGTCAGAGTTGCGTTTGCATTAAAACGTCCTCAAAATTATTTCCTAAAGACTCGGTTTAAAAAAGGTAGAATCTTCACATTGGTTACAAGGTTTCATTTAAAACGTCATTAGTAAAGTAGATCTTCGACTTGTCTCAGTCCCAAATAATGATTTTGTTAAAATTTAGATTGTATAAATATACAAAATAATCCATTACATAATTTAAATTTAAATTTCTAGTAGCCATGGCCCAGGATTAAACGCTAAAATTTGGTTGACATCTTCTAAATGTATGAAGAATATATAGAAAACCTCTGTTTTCAACAGTTGACAGCATTTTCTGATAGAATTATACACATCGTGAATTTAGTTTTTGCATAAAGTAACATTTTAGTTATTTTATATAGATAGGTAATGAAATAGAGTATTTTGTTTAATTTCAGTGTGCAAAACATGGTTGGAGGCAAGTGGCGCGCTGACTCTTCGCCTGGCATGGCTGATTTCAAGGACGTTGAGCAGTCAGTATCAATCATATTTTAAATATAAATAAAACGTTTGACTGCCTCTGTGGCGCGGTGGGAGTGCATCCGACTGCTACGCAAGAGGTCGTGGGTTCGATCCCCACCCAGGATAAAACTTTGTGTGATGAGCACGATGGTTTATTCTGTGTCTGGGTGTTATATATCTATAATATGTATGTATTTAGAAATATATAAGTATGTTTATCAGTTGTCTGGTTTCCATAGTACAAGCTCTGCTTAGTTTGGGATCAGATAGCGTTGTGTGAGTTGTCCCAAGATATTATTATTATATTTTAAAAATCATATTTTCCGAGGAAACGTCATGTCATTAGACTTCAAGCTCTATAGGTACTAAACTTCTGCCTAACCCCAGCTCCTTTCTTATTCAATATGTTACTTTAGATTGGTCAAGTTAAGGATAAAAGACTTATAAAAATATTAGTGCTTCTACCTAAATGTTAATTTGTCTGTTGTAAAGCTCAAGCATCTAAAACTTTTTATTGTTTGAAAATTAGAAACTTGTTTCTATGCTTTGTCTATGCCATAGTAATCGGAACCGAATGTCAGTCAATGGTACCATGGAAAGTGCAAAGCTCTTTAAAGAATGCGGTTCACAACGCTTGCTTGGGAGATTTATATTCGTCCACAACGACCGTGGTCGTAATATGGAACGGCTGAACGAATATTGGGCCATTTGGCAGGTATTTACTTCTACAATACGTTCATATATCGGTTCCGATTTGTATGCAATTTAGTACAGAAAGAGCTCGAAGTCTTAGGACTGACATATGATTAGAATTTTTAAAATTGTTATTGATGTAACTGCTATTCGTTGTATTTCTGGCTGGCGAAACCCTGCGCAATAGCTAAATTATAATTTTTGTTTTAAACGTAAGTCGAAATTCTAAGATTAATAAATAAAATTGCATAGCTTAAATGTATTATGTACCACTTGATTAAACGTATTTGTGCAATGCGAATTGTATGCCGTGCACCTCCCCTACGCGCGTATGCTCTCGCGCGTAATTCGCCTCATCTGAACAGGGTCTTACACAATAGTAATTAAATTGTAATTTATATCCTTTAACTGCCGTTTTCTACAATCTATGGATTTGGCTACTAAAGGAGCTTATGTCAAATAGCTAATCGGTAGGGATACATGGTAAAGGAGGTTAAAAACATACTACTAAAACGCCACGCGATGTGATTCGTCGACACCTGATGCGAATCTTGCACAAACGCTTTGTCAGTGTCATAGCTTTGTGAAGGCGGAAGAGTATTGACGTAGCCATGGATTTACTATTAGAAGACGAGCTGGATTAAAATTGTGAGGAAGATTTATTGTAGATTTTGGTGATATATTTTATACAAAAACAAGAATCAAGAAATTCCGTAACGAAAATACAACCTAACACCCCCACTCCGCCTACCATGTAGCTCGGCCGAGCGTTCGCTTAACGTATTTGTATATGGTACGACTGTACGAAGCTCGCACGGATCGAGACGAGCTGCACCAAAATGTAATAAAAAAAAATACTGCATATATAAAAAATAAATAAATAATCATAATTGTAATGCATAAGTTAGTAAAAAATGCTATGCAATAGTTTTACCGCGGCAGTTCCCGAGTGCTACACATTTTTTTTCCCTTTATGATTCCTTACATTTAAACGACACCAATTAATACACAACAACTAAAAGTTTAGGATCGAAACATTGCTTCTTAGATTTAAATATATTAGTATGCGTAATGTATATTGTGCGTTCATGGGTTACAAATGTGTTTAGCAATTGCTTAATTTGTATGCTCAATGCGTTGTGCGAAGAATGCCTCAGCTGAAAATGTTGCGAACACATGCCATTTGCAAATGAGTCTTACACGCGACCGCTTTATTTATATTTGTTTTATTAAGATGTATCAATCAATTTGAGATGTTAGACTGCAATAATATTGTACTAATTTATTAAAGCACTAGCTGCCCGTTCCGGCTTCGCACGAATATAAAATATATAGATGTTATTATACAAATAAACCTTCCTCTTCAATGACTCTATCTATTAAAAAAACCGCATCAAAATCCGTTGCATAGTTTTAAAGATTTAAGCATACATAGGGATATTGGGACAGAGAAAGCGACTTTGTTTTATACTATGTAGTGAAGCAGCAAATGAAGTTTAATAAAAATAATATCTTGGGACAACTCACACAACGTCATCTGATTCCAAACTAAGCAGAGCTTGTACTATGGTAACCAGACAACTGATAAATATACTTATATATTTCTAAATACATACATATTATAGATAAATAACACCCAGACACAGAATAAACCATCGTGCCCATCACACAAAGTTTTATCCTGGGTGGGAATCGAACCCACGACCTCTTTAACAGTCGGACATACTCCCACATATGTTACCTATGCCACCTATGATTGTGCTATGGATTAATTAAGTCCTGCTTATATAAACGGGAAAGCTTGTGAGGTTGAATGGATGTTTGTTACTCTTTCTCGCTAAAACGAATGAGCGGATTTATGACCGAAACTGAAACTTTACAATGTTATAAGCTTATACAAAACAATAGCACACACATCTTTTATATGGAAAAACATTTAAATGATGTCAATGAAATGTGTCTTGTTATGTTCGCCTCCCTGAACCCACCTGATGCTTTAGAAAATAAGAAAAACTCGAAAGAAACAGAAATCGAAGAATATAAAAGTGGTAATTTTGTATGGAATCGGATCACTTTCGAATTAATTTGAAGTTACTCGACTCGCCAGTCTATAATTATAAAAATCATTGTTTGTCTGTATGTATCCGTTCTATCTATGCGTTCCAAAACCATTGATCAGATTGTGATGAAACTTTAGCAGAATGTTCTGGGAAGGCCGGCGAGTGTTCCTGGCTTTAAAAGCCACAGCGAAGCAAGGCCTAGTTCAGCTAGCATCACATAAAAATCAGACATATCTCATAGGAATAGCCAGTAAAACACATTTTGATGAAATTTGATGAATATGTATATATCTATCAAATAAATATGTATATATTTCTAGTTTCCTTATTTTCTAGTTAGAAATGTATATATAATTGTTCTGTAACCTAACTCCTGCTAAACGGCAGGAATTATTTGGATGAAATGTTGTGTATATTTGAGTGGGTACGAGGATAGTTTGAGAATAAAATTAATCCCGATTCATGGAAAAAAACGAGGCGGTACGAAGTTTGCCGGAACAGCTACAGTACATAGCGAATAAATCAATTCAATGAATACTTTGCAAAACAATCTATTCATGTATTTTCATTGCGAATTTTATATTATTGTTAGATATCTAACTATTTAGCTAAGCGTATCCCTGCGTCATAATAACTATTTATCTGTGTATTAAAACCCATCAGTGGTTATAGCTTTGCGTTGATATGTCAGTACAGTCTCGGTTACATATGTATAATGCTATTTTATTTTCATTTTATATACAATTTCTTAAAAGTATTGGCGTTCTATGACAAATATCGCTGTATATTATAGCACTGATTTTCAGTTGTAAACTTGATTTGTCAACAGTTTCTCTACGAGCTCAACTCCGGAGGCGAACAAAAACTTCCTTGCGCAACTGAACCAGGGTGAAGCCCGGCCTGCGTAAGTACATTACACGCTACATTTATGAATAATGTTCATGGAAAAATGAGCTTAGGGCCCCATTTGTACGTCTGTTTTTTTACACCGAGCGGATGTCCTTCGTGCAACGTATAAAAGTGGTTTAATGCTCATCACTCATTGTAGCAGCATTGTAACATTACGACTTTAAATAGCGTGCCTTAAAGTACATTTTCAAATGACAAGATAACATAGTTGACAGCTCGCCGCACCGTACAGTAGGATCAACGTAACTTGACCGGATTGTCGTTGGCGACAAGTGGTTGCGCAGATGCATTTTTTAGTAGTAAATGGTGATAGGAAGCGGGGGCGGGGGCGGTAACTAAACCAAGAGAATTAGAGATGCGATTACGTATTACATTGTCATAATTAGTATTACTAACTAATGTTTTATGTGATTTTTTCGTAAAGAAATTGTTTTACAAACTTTCTTTAGTATATACTGTAACTGTTCTAAATTTAAACTTAAATGAACTCATTTATGTAGTATTTTTATATTGTTGATTTAAAATTTTGTTAGTATTTTTAAAAGATAAACGTAATTAATCGTTTTCGTAAGTAATTTTAGGGCCGCTCTATGACATGCGCGAAAGTGATAAGAACCTAACTTCAATCCGGTCAAGTTACGTTGATCCAACTGTAAAAAATAATAATATTGTAATATTAAAACTTTAATACTAGACGCACGTAGGCACATGAGTGTATAGGCGCTTACTAAAACGAATTAGCAAACATACACTGCAAAAAATGAAAGAATCCTTAGTAATTTTATGTTACAAACCGAAGGTATTATTATTGTTTTTAAACTTTCGCGATTTTAAGAGTCGATCCGTGACCACGCTCGGTGCAATTCGATCGAAACGCCGGGTAAATAAAAGGTTTACCTTTAAATAATTCACCCGACTAAATATATCTAATACGAAGGTATTATGCTAATTAATTGATTTTGAACTATATTAAAAGCTTATTACAGTTATTAAAGCGCTATTATGTCTCTGTCTTTAAGAAAACTGGCTACATACGAAGCGAAGGTAGTCTAGAGGACAAGGCAACATATTATATAATACTACTGACGTGAATCCTCTCCCAACACTAGCGATTGAGCTTAGCTGGAGGTGTTAATAACATTGCTTATAATGTGCGACACATTTTATTTGGAATCCTAGCTCACAGCATTTTAACTAGCATTTTCTTTTCTTTGTTTTTAATTCTATTTTCAAAAGAGAACTGAAACAGACATAACATTAGTTAAAATACCGTTATCAAAGTATTTGACTTTATCAATAATTTCTCTACAATTTGCAGTTATCAATCACCGCCCGAAAAAGCAGATACCAACAATTTGAGCGGCGAAGAGCCCAAATACGACTCTGTTGTTCCGAAAACAGAGACGGACTCTGAAACAGCATGATGCAGGGCTAAGCCGCGAAGGAGGCGTATGAACTACGACTTTGCACATCCTGACCATATATATCGCAATTTTACCCAACGTAATTTCTGGAACAACATGATCTTCACTATGGGGTACAGTACCACTTATGGCCCGCGTTATGTCTAAATAAAACATATCCGTATTTATACTCACGCGATTTATTAGATATATATCGATATATTTGCTCGATTAAATGACGTGTTAATGTGAGAGTACGATACCATTGACATATCACTACAATCGGTGCAATTCGATCTAAACATCAGGTAAATAAGGCTTCTATATATATCTGATGAGTAATAATCGCATTGGTAATACAACTCATTGCAATGACATTGACTTATTAGTGTCATATCATTTATATTTATTTGATATAGATATAGTATTTCTTTAAATATAGGACTGATATTGTTCAGTGATATTTGACTGTATCCATGGACTGATTATTAATATCAGTTTGTGATATTTATACTTATTTAACCTGTATATGTATATATTGGAAATCGTGATCAATTGTATTGTGATCTGAACTAATGTCATTTTTTAAACTTGTATCAATGTGTAACTTAAATACCGCAAAATTGGTGCAATTCGAGCATAATATTAAAAACAATTATGTATTTGGAGACAAACTTTGTCAATTTTGCTCAAAAATGTTTTAAAAACTTATCTTTGTATCGATAATTTCCGTGATTATACAACGTGAAATTATAGTCAGTTAACATGGTAACTTGAATTCCAACTTGAACTTAATTTCAACGATAATAATGACAAGTTGGAATTCACTTAACAATTGTCACTTATTCGAGGCGAATATTTTGGCTATAAAACGACTACAAATTCACGGTGTATTTTGTTACACATTGCATAATTAATAACGTAGTAGTGGTATATAATAACGTCGGTGTCTATTTATCTAACAGTATGTAATAATATTATATGTATATGATGACTATGTAGTTCTTATGCCATGTTTGGCGCTATATGTATTCTCTTTCAGCATTTCTAATTACAGGAGGGCAAACTCAGCATTTTCAATTAATAAGTATTATAGGACTGTACCTCGAATTTAACTGATCTGATTCCTTGATGTTTGAAATCTGTATCATTTCCATACAAACATTTCGATTCAATTACCAGTATTGCGACGCATTTTATTTTGTCATAAATCGACGTTATGAAACATCAAGGAAAATTTTAAAATATTCTTCTTATGTTATTATTAAAATCTATATTTTACATTCCAATACACAAAATCCAAAGACTGAAACATTACGTAGTATTTTGAAAAGCGCAGGATTAAACAAAATCGGCCGGTATCTCTGCGATTTCACTTATGCAATCTCAAACTGCAATATTACTTTTACAGATTTAAGACTGAGATTGATGCCATTCTATTCTGTTAATTAACTTTACTATCTAAATCTTACATACTCTTATACATTATCTATATACTCGTATGACATAAGAAATTTTAAAATATTTAGTAAAATCTCGTATTAAGTAATTTTGATAAATAGAATCCTGCGCTTTCGTTTTGTGAGATGAAACAGCGACTTGTACTATGTCTACCATTTCTACCATTTCTACCCAAGCGTACAATCATTCACACTGCTCAGATACATAATAAAAATATTTATTTTAAATAGTTATCAGTACAAAAACAAACAAACCCGGTTTACAGGGATATTTCATAATATAAAAATGGCAAGTACAAGTTTATTTAGGCAGCTATAAAACAAAAACAGATTAGATTATAAATAAACGTTGCCATTCTATGACGAGTGTACAAAAAAAAATAAAAAAAAAAACTTCTTTTTTTTCACCATGGGTTCGCCATGGAAGGTCACCATGAAACCTTACAGTACAAATAAATAATATCGTTTATTAATCATCTTATGTATGCTTTACTTAGAGTTAGGTACATTTTGATTTTAACATATAATTTTAGTCTTAAACATGAACAATTTAATACGTACAATATAGTTTTAGCGATGTATACATTTTTTTTTAAATAATATACAAGGGTTGTTTAGGTTTATTAAGGAAATAAAAATTATACCTCAATATTAAAATGACTGTTTATGTAAGATATTTGCTCTCCACTTCGAATACCGCCGAGCTTCGGTGGCTTACATTCCAATTTGGTAAGGTATTAAATTGTGACATGGCCGGAATACCGCACGGGTCGTTTTTTTTGTAATTAGTTGATACTCGTGACAACTTTCTGGTCAGGCTTTGAAGCGCACATAGCTTTAACGTTCTAGAATCGTCCCATCGTTAAGAAGTCGAAATGTATTGTAGTCATTAGCTCTCTTTATGAATTAATGAGGTGTTGTGTCGACAACGCGCTAATTGCGACGTGCAATATATAACCCCCGCTGTTCTGCAGCCGAGGTGCTCTTCACCTCTTTCTTTTTTGTATATTTAAGTCCGCCGCGCGTTGTCACCTGTCATTAAAAAATATAAAAAAAATAACGAATATGTCCAAATACGGCGTATTTAACAAAAAGGTTTGGGTTTTAACCATTAATTTTAAGGGGTATTGTGACTAACACTATGATATTGAAGAGAATTTCTTTTTACATTCCACTAGTTGTAAGATGCGTAATCTTTAAAAAACATTTTTACATTCTTCTAATTATACATATTATATTTATAATTAAGTATTTTTTAGCGATTTTAAGGATTATAAAAGAGATTATTAAGAATTATGATTTAAGTGAACATTCCATAGTAACCGTAGCTCTTGTAGATTTTTAGCATTTATTGATATATGACGTGTTTTTTACCAAATTATTTTTATACCAATGCTATTTACATTATAGTATATGTTGATTTTTTTAAGGTGCAGCCATTATGGCCTGTCGATCACGACACGCTCACAAAACCTTCGTTTAGTTATAAAAGCGCTATTTTAAAGGCATTTGTACCATAAGGAACAAATAACATTAAAAGTATAGTCAATAAAAGAGGTGTACCGTATATACCAACACCTCTTTACCACTTCTGCCTTCAAAATAACTCACAACAACCCGCTCAAGATTTTAGAACTCATTGAAAGCGCTCAGAAAAATGTTTTCTCTTTATTCTATTTAATACTCAGTATATGTTGCCAAATAGATGTACTTTCACTAGAATATTGTGAACACTCGAGGCAGCCTGCTACAGAAATTAAAGTGTCTAATATTTAAGAAAGTATGACCATTGAAATGGTCTTGGTAGTTTATATGAACTTTATTATATGTATCGTGTACTGAGGCGGCCTCAATATATTATACTCTTTATAACTTTATAACATTAGTGTTAGAATGTCTGTCTACTCATAATATACTTATTGATGTGTCAATATTACTTAGACTATACTTATATGTATTGATATTTTCTAACTGTGCTCAAGAATTCGAAAGTACAGATTGTACCCATGACAAATCTTTAGTTCTTAAGCTCCGTCAGTTTTGAATTTTAAATGAAGTTATATTAAGTTTTCTGTGGAAGTAATTGAAGTGTTAGCAGTCATTATCAAGAGGAAGATGATGAATAACTTCCACCACTACTAAAACTCAGGAAAGGAGAGGCCTATAATTGCTTCTGCCACATGATCATCATCAAAAAATTGAAACAATATATTTACTTTAAACATAAATAGTCAGATATCAATAATAATTTACAAAATGGTTTTTTAAAATACAGCTAACGGTAACGTCATATCGTCAATATGTCTTAATATGCTTTTACATTCGTTTAAAACTCTTTCGGGTTACTTAAGCTTCAATTAAAATTCAAAACTTACGAAAAATCAAAGTTGTCGGGTAACAACTTTCAAGCAGCCATACGAAACGTTTTAGGCAACTAATCAAACGTATTAATTAAAACACTGTCCGTCTTTAACATTATTTTATTAAGTATTTTCTACGAATCAAAATAACCAATTGATTTAAACTTAGAACATAGTTTCATTCTATTTCGTACGTATTCGGTCAAATCGAAGTTCGATGTCTCTAACAATACTTTGCTTGTTAAATCTGACAAATTATAAAAATAGCCAATGCCTACTCGGTATATAGGTATAACGCTTCATCCCCACCTTTATTTAAACCAATGTCTCCCAGAAATCGCAGTAAATACGACAGGTTGATAGCATGAAACACTCATGTACCAGGTGCATAACCGGCATTAAAAAATATATTGTGCACAACCCACATTGCTAGTTTAAAAAAAAACACGGTTCTCGCTTTGGCGACACTGAAAGTATAAAACGCATCCTTCGGCAGACATCGGACTTTGATTGATTGTTAAATTTGGCCATTTAAAAGGCGATCAACATTCCCATACTAGTTACGTCGTAAAATAAGATTTTAAGTATATTTATATTTCTCTATATGTGTATATTTGGAAAAAAATGTGGTATATAAAATTGACAATAAATTGTCGCCCAATCGGCCAGTATTGTATTCTTCGAGAGTAGGACTTTGATGGCGTACCGTACGACTCGGCAGCTCTGCATTGTTAGGGCAGCAGATATTTTATACAAGGGTTATGTGCAGAGTTCGTAGTTTTGATACAAGTGTTGGTGGTTCATACTGTAAAGTTGCCGAGTCCTGCGGTCATTGTGCAGTGATATGTATTCGTCCTTATAGAGATGGAATCTCGTAAAAAGGCTGCTATAAAAAGATTTTTGTAAAACTTTTTCTGTAGATGTAACGTCTGCAATTTAACGTACTTTTGAGAGGTTGTCAAATATGCATAATGTTATTGAGACTAACTGCATTGCAGGACCATGTAAATGTAATACTGTATTCATTGGAAAGGAGAAAATTAATGCTAAATCGCTACAGATGCTAAAATGAAATTTGACATTGTTCCGCAGGGTATGTAAAAAAATATATATATTACGCGCAAATATCAGACGACAGCATATACTTTACAGTTTTGGCGGTTTACATTTCTGGCGAATCACATTTTCGGCGCTTTATATTTCCGAAGTTTTACATTTGTGGCGTTTTGCCATTTTTTCCTTTCCAAAATGTATTTTGACGATGAAACCACATTGCTGTCGAAATTGCTCAATATTAAACATTGATCATAATACTTATGGATATAAGTTTTCGAATTTAATCTATTCTATGTAGTGTCTCTAATGTATTTTAACTGTGTATTTATGTGTTTAGCTGGCTGTTTATGTGTCTACATTTATATAAATACTAGTAAGGTATCTGATCAAAATCAATATTCATTGTATGATTTTATTGGCTGTTATATAAATTATATTCTGTACAGGCGCGGATCCAGGGGGTGGGGAGTTTGGGGGTGGTCAACAGGGTCAATTCCCCCCCCCCCCCCCCCCCGACTCATTAATTTTCAAGTGTTCGCTATACATTTAACACTTTGCCGGTGTTGGTTCAAAGTACATAGTTCCCCAGAACATGGTCCTGAATCCGCGCCTAATTCTGTAGCCAACCTTGACTTTTTAGCTTTTCATATAAAAACAATAATCTGATAAGTGTAATTGTTAAGGCAGCTTGGCCACTGAATCGGAGAGGAGATGAGCTCTGTCAATATAACCAATACAAGCGCATATAAACTTCGCGCCGCTGTTGCACAGGAATTTGAACTAGTTTGAAAATTCTTACATTGACATTTAAGCAGTAAAAGCAACTCCGCCCTACATCACTCCGACACTTCGTTCAGCTACAGGCAGCCTTATTTGACACAGAACAGCAATGCAAACATTTCTTTTCAATATATTATTATACAACGAAGATTTCATTCGATTTGATGAATTTCATAAGCTCTCTAAGTTGTGATTTATATTTATTTATAAGTACCCAGCTGGTTTCTTAATTTGTTCTACCATATATAAATGTCGATAAATGTCTAATCATAACTTTGATGAATTAAAGTGTTTCAAATTATACACTCTTTGATTCACATCTTTTTGTTTCGATTGTGGTCGTTTTAGGTTTTATTTTGTACTTATATCCGAATTGTTTTTTTACTCTTCTCTTTGTTTATGAACTCTGGTATTTATGAAGCGACGAAGAGCAGGTATGACCTGTAACTTTGGACCTTATTAATTAGAAATTAACAGAAAATAGGAATTTACGCACGTCAAAACAGTTACTATTTTGGCATCATTTGGTAAATATGGAACTAAAATATGATTTGACGAAAGTAGTATTTGGCTGAGCTAAAACGATAGACGGTTCAATTTGACAGTGTAAGACGATGGAATTGCTTGGATACAACTAATTCCTAATCTCTATAGGCATTATAAAAAACATACAAGTTCATATATAATCGCTCAAGAAACGTACCTACGTATATAACGTATGTTGATCCCGTGCAAATAAGAGACACATGGGCGCCAGCAGCAAGCTGCAAGGGGGGGATACACTCGCACCCCCCTGTCGAAAGTTCATTTGTGAATTTATTTCGTTTTATTATTAAAATATAAAGTATTAAATCAGGAATATCACAATGCCTTACGATTTTGGTGATTTTATAGGTAATTTTTAAAAATTTCTTCCCTGTACCGTGTAGTACCTATAATTACGATTTTGGTGATTTTATAGGTAATTTTTAAAAATAAATTCTTCCCTGTACCATGTAGTAGGTACCTATAAAGTAGATTCCGTTGCTCCTCCTTGAAAAAATGGCGGCAGCCATGGAGATATACATTACACGTTAGGGTTTCAATCCGGTTCGGCGCTGGGTACCCGGGGCTAATTTAGGGCGACAGGCCCAGACGGACGCCGCAACACGTAAAAGCTACTGTACATCGCCATACTCTACGGCTACCCGGCGTTGGATTAAAATCAGAACGTGTGAAAAGTGTAATAGTTGATCGCTAACCGTTAACACTGCCGGCGAGTACTCGCTCTGTATATATTGTACGTTTCTTGAGCGGTCAAATCGCTAATCGCTACTCGCTACTTGCCGTTAGTAGGACAGGTGCTTTAGGAATGCAGTGCATTCTTAAACTGGTTTCGAGATTTTAACTGTTTTTAAGATTTTGTTAGTAAGAACAACTCGATCTAATCGAAAATCCCAGGCATATACAATCTAGTTCTCAATCTGATCAACACACTAGCGACACATTGTTGATGATAAACTTCATGCCTTGCACATTTTATCGACATTTATATCTGTATGGTTCGACAAATAGTTGGCCAAAGTTGCCCATGTTTGATAATATTCCCATAAATACTCCCACCATAGTTCTATAGTCTTAAAATTCTATGAAACCAAGTTTTCGTGTATACTTTTTTCCGTACATTATACGTATTTGGTGTACGTTGATGATAGTGCTGAATCATACTCAAATACCTTTTTATATTTTTATAATTTAGCTTTACTGAAATAATAAATTATAATTTTGTAATATGCGTTTTATTTTAAGCCTTTTAACATAGTAATAAAAAACAAAATGAACTTTTAAAGGGATTCCAAGACAGACATTCCAGTAGGTACCTACTGACTAACTAAGATAAAATTTTAAGTACTACATAAGATTTACATTAGAGTAAAGTAAATAGGGTTAGAAAAGTTCAAATAAAACGACATCACGATATCACATGAATAACACTAAATAAATTCATCCGGTCTCCTAAATCAAGACAGTCGTTGTATTTTTCTGAGTTCAAACTTGACATGTTTGTATTCGTTTCGGTTCGGTCACGAATTATATTTTATTCTGTGAAACATTGACGACATAAGTGCCGTAAATAAAATAAATCTATAGAAAAGTAGGAAATACGTTTATCTAACGTAAGAATCATATTCTGAGCCAATAGTTCCCACTGATTTGCCTGTTGTAATCCATAAGGCCTTCGATGCGTCCTATAGCGGCCACTACCGGGCATTTGTTGACGATGTACTTGGAACATACCTTGCGTACTAGGTTCGCTGTTATATTATCTATCGCCTCGAGTCTTTCCAATAAAGGCGGAAGACTGCCGTTGTATAATGTCCATCTGCAAAATAATGTCAACTTTACATATAAAAATGTGTGCCCTAAAAACGATTTCTTTGAAAATTTTAAGATGTTATGGATAAATTAATGAATTATGGAAATAAACTTATATCTTTTTCAATATCCCCGGTTCGGAACAAGTAGGTACAGCCAACAACAAATGTTGATAAATAGATTGAGATTTACAAAACACCTGTAGGTACATTAAAACGTTCCATAAGTATCTAGTACCTAGATGACCGAGCTTTGCTAGGTATTTTCAGGGTTCCGTAGCCAAATTGGCAAAAACAGAACCCTTATAGTGTCTCTAATAGTCTGTTTATCCGTCCGTATGTCACAGGCATTTTACTCAAAGACTACACAATGAATGTATTGATGAAATTTGGTAAAAAAGGCGTTTAGCCGCTAGTAGCTATATCTAAATAAGAAATCACTACTAATGAATGTATGGAATGCCTAAAAATATTTATTTTTATAAATATTTTTAGGCATTCCATACATTTAACAAAAGTTGAAAAATGTTTTGAGGCATCATTCGAGACGCCTTTAAAAACATGTAAAGTTTCAAATAATTTTTAATTAAGTTAATATTATTGGAAATAGTCGCCCCGAAAGTTGCATAAATTGTGTCCCCTCCCTCTTATCTTTTGAACAGTGTGACTAAAAAATAATAGTATTTTAATAGGCATTTCTTGCCAATCACTTTACTAAGGTAGCGCTTAGTGTGCGTGTACGTGTGCGCGTGCGTGTATGTGTATGTGTATGTGTATGTGTATGTGTATGTGTATGTGTATGTGTATGTGTATGTGTATGTGTATGTGTATGTGTATGTGTGTGTGTGTGTGTGTATGTGTGTGTGTGTGTGTGTGTGTTGTGGGGGGGGGGAGAAATGTAGTGTTAAGTGATCTATATATATTGAAATAAATTAAAAAAAAAACACTCGATCAGTCTGGATTTGCATTCATAATGGTTATTAGTAATTAAATATATTTTTATTTATTTTATATAAATGTGCTGCACTTCTTTCATATTGCAAGCGAGCAAACACGGTTCGAGTTACGGGTGCCTTAGCAACTATGTCTTTCCTTCTCTTAAGTTTCATGTCTGCATCATAAGGTAAGGATTTATGTTTCATAAGTACAGTTAGGGTGACATAGAATTTTCTGACAGAGAGTAAGTTGCTGATTTGATAGAGTATGTAATTCGTGTGATACGTTCACACGAATTACATACTGATGAGATATGAATAATATTTTTCGATCTTACCGACATAATAGTGTTAAACAGAAAATATCTGTGGTCGCATGCCATCTTTTGATCTACTCACCTTGGCCGATTGCCATGTGACCACTGCTATTTTCTGTATATCACTATCAAATATTGGCTAAGAATAATAAGAGTTACTAAGAGAAAATAAAAATCTCAATGTTGAGGAGTAAAAATAAAGATTTTTAATAGAGTACATTGTGTTGTACCTACGTCAAAAGAAAGAACATTTAAAACTGAGTAAAATGACACCACTCTATACTATGGTGATTTCAAAATATGTTGGTCATGTTTTTTTCTGCATATTTAGGATACTATAAATAATGTAGCCCTAAAAGTAACACCGTTTGAGACTGTTAAAAAAAATGTCATTTTTCTTATCCTCTATGTCCTCATACAGATTAAGAAAAATGCCATTTTTTATTTAAATGTCTTTTTTGGTTGTTCTTAACCTTCATCAAATTTTGAGGTGATCAAGTATTTTAGTATTTTTGTGTGTTGATTTCATACGGAATGAATCCTATATTATTATTACAAGTACTATTTAATATACTACATCACATCGCAGTAAGCAACACCAAAACTTACCTTCCCAAATCATGACAGCGCTTCTCAGAACTCAGCATTTTTGATAAATACTTGGACTTATAGAATCTCCTGGCTCTTTGGACCTCAGCCTCGGTAATAAGGTGGCAGAGATACAACCACTCTTCTTGTACGAGAATGCACATGTCGTCCAAGTCAAGACCCTCACTTATGAATTGCATGCCCCACAGTCCAGTATCCTTGTAGGTAATGTTAAAGCTGTCGTAGGCATCGCAAATAAACGCTCCTGAAGTAGCCATTCGCCCCAGTCGCGAAGGCAAAAATGATCCAGATATTTGTGAGCGGTCCCAGGAACCCAATGCATATCGAGCAACCTGTATCAGAAAATTAGTTCAAGTATTTAATTTTACTGACCTTACTGATTTATGGCTACACAAACATATTCTGCTCTATTAGACTAAGAGCTTGTGCTTGTTTTTGGTGGGTATTTGTTGCACGCTGAAAACATTTCCAATTCTCTTTTATAATACTCAAACATAGAACTGTAGACCTGGCTGGGGGATAGTGGGGCTGCCTCGAAAACCTAGCCAAAAGTGTGCACGAGCTCTCGGTCTCTAACTTGACTACTTGCATGTGAACACCAGCAGTCGTTAATGGCAGGTACCAACAGTAATTCTAAAATTAGCGTTGTCAACCATAGGTAACCTACTAACAGAAAAGCAAGTAGGTAAAAACATAGTTTGTTTATTATTAAACCTTACCTTACAATGGCGACACTTTTAGCGACCATTACTGTCGCCATTGTAAGGTAAAGTTAATTAGGGTTCCGTAGTAGGTACACAAGGCACCTTTACAGTTTTGCCATGTCCGTACCTAGCTTTACTGAGATCTTTAGTGCTAGAAAATTGGCTAATTGGACATTAATATACTTTTAAAAATACTTAGGGATTGTCCTTTGGTGAAATATTAGGTAAGCTTTGAGTGCTATTTTTTTAGTATCAGGTGTTCCCACCCCTTACTAGCTTAATGGAATTGGAAATATGTCGTTAGTAGGATGAAACAAAAACGTACATAAAGAAAATTCACATCTTAGTCAGCATTGCCCGACATGCACTTGACCAGTCTTTATTCATTTGATTTTACTTAATTCGAACTAAAAAATCGACAGCGATCTCTTCAAATACTTACATCCATTACAAGATTATCGTCGTCAGCGAGACACGGTCCCTCAACTGCGATCATGACATTGCCTACCGGCATCGAGTCATCACGGTACCGAATGTCGGAGCCTGTGTAACGGCAAATGTCCGGGTCTACGGCCTTCATTGGCTGCATGTTATTTAAGTAACAGCTCGCCAAAGAAACAACCTGGCTATGCCTTATACCTCCGACTGAGGCCAATACAGTTCTAGTCGGGCAGAAGAATTTGTTCAAAAATCCGCTTAGAATGGTAGAATTCAAGGAGTACAAGTTTGCGCTGGTGCCCGACACGGATCTTGCGAGAGGTGTACCTTGATACGCGGCGCTGTGTAAGAAATTACTTAGCAAGGAATTGGGATTTTTATCCGCTTCCAACATTTCCAAATAAACAATGTTCTTTTGGTTTTCAATATTTTCCGAGGATAAGGAGTTGCAGAACACACAGTCGGAAAGTAAATCGATAACCATTGTAATTTTGGAAGTAAGACATAAGGCGTAGAAACAGATCATCTCACGCGTTGAATAACATCTGAAAATTGCACCGGACTCATTCAAATTAGCAGCTAGCGTTGCTGGATCTCGGTTTTTGGTCCCTCTGTATACAAGGTGTTCGAAAAAGTGGCTAACACCGTTCTCGAAATCGGCCTCGTATCTGGTCCCCGCGTCGATGTATAGTCCGATGCAGGCATGCTGCCAACCGACGCGCTCTTCAGTCGCAATTGTCAAGCAGTTTGGCAGCCTCGTGTACTGTGGCGCTGTCCAAGCGTTATCTATAAAACATTTGAAACCTGGACCGTACGGGTTGTGCCGGATAGAAGTCTTCAGTGGGTTCCATTGTTTGAGTAGCTTAAATGCTCTATTCATTATTGTAAAGTTGAATACAAACTTGAATCATTATTATCTGTCAGACTTGTCAAAAATTGTTTATAATTTTCATTGACCAAAGATAATTAAGATCTACAAAAAAATAAGTTTACACTAAGATAATTTAATCCTCGCGGGCACTAACCTCTATAGTACTCAAAGGTAAAAGATAGTACTAAAACAATTAATTGTACAATTATTGCTCGTCTTTACAGTCAGTTGATCTACACACACACACACACACACACACACACACACACACACACACACACACACACACACACGAGCACGGTATTAGCCATCAATATGGATATTACACACAATATATTATACCTAGACCAGTAATGATGTATGTCATAACTCTTGGGGAAAGCAAACTGTTTATCCTTATTACAGGCTACACTCAGAAACAGTTTAACTGTAATCACTGCATTGTAATAATGGTTGTATTTGCTTGAGACCCATTTAGATAATAATAATAATATTCATTATTATTGTAGTACATTCGATTGTGATCATACATGACAAAAATAAATAACTACAATAGTGTGGGCGCCGTACTGTTCTCCTAACTAGACTGTAACCTATCGTCTGATAATCTTGACATAATTAACCTTCTATGGTAAATAAGCGAAAGGCGAAAGACTTAGCCACCTACGTTTTGCTGATGATCTGGTACTCTTTTCAGAGAACCCTTATAGTTTGGAAAGCATGCTACAGCAAATACAATAATTGCATTTTTAAAAGATAGAAAAATCTTTCAAAAAGCTTTCAAGATAGAAAAAGCTTTCAAGCTTCTGGCGTGGGGCCAGAAGCGAATCGCTTCTGGCCCCGGTTTGGCTACGGAAGTCTCGGGTTCGATTCCTGAGTCTGGATTAAAAATTTTCTATCTTTCAAAAATGCAATTATTGTATTTGTAAAGTCTTTGGCAAGAAATGCCTATAAAAATTACTTCAACATACTACAGCAGTTATCAGATGGAAGTGAAAAAGCAGGACTAAAGATGATTTATCAAAAACAAAAATAATGACTAACGCCCAATCCTCAAATATGAACACTATTAGAGTAAATAAAGTACAGATTGAATATGTAAACGATTATATCTACTTAGGACAGTTGATATCACCTACTAACAATATGTGTAAAGAAATAGACAGAAGGATAAGAAATACGTGGAATAAGTTTTGGAGTCTTAGCGAAATAATGAAGAACAATGATATGTCATTAAAAAGTAAAAGAACTGTATACAATAGGTGCATACTCCCTTGTTAACGTACGGATGCCAAACATTGGCTCTAACTCACCAACAAGCTAATAAAATAAAAGTCTGTCAGAATAGCATAGAAAGGAGTGTCATTGGAGTGAAAGTAATTGACAAGGTTAATTTGGAAAAGATTAGAAATAAAACTAAATTCAAAAATGCACTCAGGGTGTGTAAAACACGATGGCGATGGACAGGGCATATGTTGAGGGAAACCAAGGAAAAGTGGACCAAAGCATTAACAGAATGGTACCCAAGGGGCAACATAAGAAATAAAGGGAGACCGCGCAAACGCTGGGAGGATGATATCAGACAAGTCGCAGGGTCAGAACGGACCCGCATAGCTAGAGATAGAGAGTCATGGAAATCTTTGGAGGAGGCCTATGTCGTAGGACAAGCTGTAGCAGAAAACGATCCGATCGCCGATATTTAAATTAAGTAGTATTAGTATAAGTGCAATAGTTTAATAGATTAAGAAAACATACTTTATAGAAAAACTAGCAGCAATAAAGGCTTATTTTATTTTATTTTATTTTATTTTTATGGTAAATAAAGTTGTAATATTTTCTGACCAACTAGGAAAATAGACTTCAGTACGTTAATTTATTTATTTTAAATTTCTGCTGATGGAATATTTTTTTGTACTTAATAAGTAAAATAAATGAAACCTCTCTAGATGAACATTCCACAGTTGTGTGTGCACATACATATTATAAATAAATAAACGTTTTTGTCTTTGTATGAATAATACGAAAATACTTTTATCCCAACCTTAAATGTATGAGAGCCAAAGCTCTACACAAAGAGTTAACTAAGACTACGGAAAGCTCTACTACTTTTAGTGATAAAGACAGCGCAGCTCTTTTTTAAATTTAAATGGACCCATGCCATTAAAAATGGGTTGTTAATTTTTTTATGAATGGACATAGTTCTGAATGTATTTTTTTTATGAATGGTAGTTTTTATGATTGGTCTTTTATTATTATTAGACATTTTTTAGATTAGACAATTGTGTGATCGGACATTTTTAGTGTATTAGACATTTTTCCGATTGGACATAAGTCGTGCGAACGATATATTATATTTATCGCCATAGATTTTTATCGATAGGCTATTTATTATACATTTACTGACATAATAAGTATCGAAATTTTTCAACACTAGAATTTGTTGCTCTACTATTGTCTACCGGTGGTTCACAGGATTTGTTAAAATAATTGTCAGAGACGAATGATTGTCTCTTTCTGTAACATGAAAAGTGCAATAAGAAAGTAGAAATCAACCACATGCAATTTTTTTTCTATAAAATCTTGGGACAACTCACGCAACATCACCTGATCCCAAACTAAGCAGAGCTTGTACTACGGCCACCAGACAACTGTTAAACATACTTAAATATTTCTATATATACTCATTTTATAGATAAATTACACCCATACACACAGAATAAACCATCATGCTCATCACACAAAGTTTTATACTGGCTGGGGATCGAACCTACGACCTCCGGCTTAGTAGTCAGGGTCACTAACCACTAGACCAGGCCAGTCAAAAAATAGTTTTTTTAAGGTTTCCATTTAGGCTTTAGTTATTGCTCTGAGGTTACCTTACAAAGCTGTCTTTGTAGTAATCGGCCTACGACAGTTAGGTCCTTTTCACACGTTCTGTTCAAGTGTATGGCGATGTCCACACAGTAACATGATCTTCACATGTTCCGGCATCCGTCCAGTCCGGTCGGCATTCATTCGCCGCCGGGTAGCCGGCGACAGGGTACCCAGTGCGGGATTGAAATCGGAACGCATGAAAAGGATGTTAATGTTAATCTATACTAATATTATAAAGCGGAAGAGTTTGTTTGTTTGTTTAAACGCGCTAATCTCAGGAACTACTGGTCCGATTTGAAAAAATCTTTTTTTGTTGGATAGCCCATTTATCGAGGAAGGCTATAGGCTATATAACAACGATTAATAGGAGCGGAGTAGCGACGTGAAATGTTCCAAAAACGGGGAAAATTTACGCATACGAAGTTGCGCGGGACAGCTAGTATAGTATATAGATAGATGCGTGTGAGAGATATGGCTACATAAGTAGACATATCTACATATAAGTAATAATTGTGTCCTAAGTAACGCGAACAATGTTTATAACACAGAATGGTTTAAGACAGAATAAATTGATGTTATAGAAGTAGGTTTGGTACAGTTTGTTTATATTATAATAACAGACATGGCTATGCAAGTAGCTAGTATTTAGGTCTATTGTGTTCTAAGTAATGTGAACAATAATTGTTTCACGTAATAGGTTATGACAAAGTAAAAGTACTTACAGGGTATGTTTTAATTCATAAGTAAATGACTTGAGATGATTATATATAACACATTATAGAAGCACCATATAGTTTGTTAATGAATTAAAACAATAATCACATCACAGTTCATATTATACTGGTTGAGATGTCAAATACGTAATGTTGTTGTGGTTAGTTACTTCTTATATCGAAATTAATTACAGTGGTGGTGTTGTTGGTAAAACCATTCCAATAATAAATGATTTAATTAACACGGTTCTATGTGTTGAATTATTTTATGGGTTAAAATATAGGAAGTAAAATATTAAAGTAAAATAAAAAATATATTTGGTGAATTTGTCTTATAAAAAGACTGTTAGACTTTGATGGAAAGATATTCTGACATCATCTTCTAACGGGACAGGTACGATCTTATAAAGTTGCTTTATTGTAAAACTGTTGTAATATCAATGTGTTTGTGGATTGTGTATATTGACTGATGGCTAATATTGCATGTGATTCGATGAGTATTGTCTTGCGTGGTTCATAGCTACTGTTTTACAGTGATATGGTTACATTGAATGATGTTGTCATGAGGATATACTTATTAAAAAGATTCTTAAGTACACTATAGATAGTACTTTGTGGTATTGTGGTGCTATTTTAATATTGTTTATAACACATTTGCTCGTAAAGGGTTATTTACAAGGTACTATAAGTACCTTGTGGTAATATTGTAGTGCTGTGTGGCACTATTGTAGTGTTGTGTACATACAGCATTATAGTATTAGTGTTTTTGTGTATTAAAATATGTTACTGGGTATCTTTATGATATATATGGTAATTATACCTAATGTAATGTAGTTATAACATATGAAATGTTGTATGGCAAATATTTATTAGGAGACGGGCTAGTTTCTTGTTGGCTTCTTTTCCTAGCCAATAGGTCTTCTTGGAACCACGTTAGTATCTCTTCCTAAATCCTTGATACAACCAGACCGAACAAGTTTGAGAATATAAATGATAATTGCCATTTATTTCTTTGTATTATTTACCATCCTGGTTGTGTTCGACTACCTTTTAATAACAAGCATATTGATAAGAAGTTAAAGATCACATTTATTTAGCATTCTGAGTTAACAGATGATCAAGTCACTGACTTATGAAGATGATGAAGTGGTTGTATATCCAGATATTAAAGTAGTTATATATCTGACCTAATAATAAATGTAGTTTTTAAAATAGTAGTCGTAGCGGTTCTACATTATTCTACATTGAAAGTTTATTATAATATTATGTTAGAAACTCGTAGAACTCGCTACAATATCTACAGATTCAACGTCTATTTTCTAACTCGTGTATGGGTTTGTATGTCCGCTGTAATCTCGAAGTCTGCGGTTTCCTCAGCGTGTATTAGGTTGACAAGGGTTAGTACAGTCACGTGCAATAAAATGTAACATATATGCGAAATACAATAATAGGGTCAAGCGACAACAATATCTCACGATTTGCCGACCTGTGTTTTTCTTTTGCAATATTGAAGGCATTTTCTATTACAATTCGTAAAAAAATATATATTCCATAACCATTGCAAAATATTCAAAAATGAATAACGTTAATGTTCAAGTTTTCACTTCTGCCGGTACCCGCTTCCATCTATTGCTTTATATAGTTGAGTTATTAATCTCAGTAAAACCTTATTTTTAGTGTGACAACATTGACATGTTGACGTTACTGTTCCTTGATTCAGTTGATTCCAAGGTGACGAACATTTTCATTCCGCGTCTGTACCTACGTATAATGGCATGATGGCATCCTTCTATGAAAAAAAAAACAATATAATAAACATAAAGGCATATTCGTGGAAATGTTTTTAGAAGTACTAGCAATATTATAAGCTCTTAAGTTTATTGCTGCTAAAAATTTTTCAGTCACTTTCGAGAACCTCGTAGGCGTATGGCGCTGTATATTTTGTGTGAGAAGTAAACTTAGATTAGAACTAATAATTAATGGAATTCTTATACACATACAGTAGACCCCCGGTAATTCGGCCTTTGATTAATCCGAAGCTCCTTGTAATCTGACATACCTATTAGTCGGAATACAAGGTACTCTCCTCAAAAAATTCCGATTATTGGGGTCTGTGGCAGTACTGTATAATCTGACTAATTCGATAGTCCGACAACGCCCTGCAAAACGTTTGTCGGATTACCTCGGGTCCACATTAGGCTGCAAGGCCATCTCCATTCCTACTTATATTTATTCCTACAATAATTCAATTAACTCACGTAACTTATAGGGATTAAATTACTTATCAGTTCAGACAAATATCCATTGATGTTTGGAATACGGAATACCTAACCTGAAATTAGTGTTACAGACTAGTAGTTACAGGCCAACTCACACCGCTTTTTTTTTTTTTTTATAAAGATAACTAGCAATGTGGGATTGAGTCCCACATTACTAGCAATCTTGTTAACCCCTCCAGCTAAGCTCATATGCTTGTGTTAGGAGTGGGTTCACGTCGGTAGTATAATGGGTAGGATTCGAAACCGCGACCTCACGATTGCGAGACCGATGCCTTAGCCATTAGGCTACCGCCGCTTCGCTTTGTTCGAAAGGTGTTCCGAGATGCTGTGTTCATTAACAACCTCGATGTGTGCATTTCTCTACGTACGCTTGAAGCTTATTTTGGCTCTCTCGATTCCAAATTTTATTTGTATACTCTTTCTAGTGAGTGGTCAATTTTGTGAGGTTATGGCGCAGTCCTGGTCTCTACGTCAATGGTTTCTCCCCAAACATAATACTCACATCCAGTTTCACATAGGTAATAGTACCTACATTATGATATAAGTGCGGTAAGTTGAAAATTACAGCCGAAACGATCTTGCTAGTCCGAACTGTAGGCGAGGGCTACAAGAAACGCAGAGGCTGTAATTATGCACAAAAACAGCCTGTATTATTAATAAAGTAAATTAATATTTTTATGTTTTGTTACAGATAAATGGTTGTATAAATTAAAGAATTAAATGCTTATTTATTATATTTTATCTCCCAAAGTTAATTTTATTCATAAAAGGTTGACCAGTATTCTGACATAAAAACTCTTTGCTAGGATTTAAAAAAGTGCCATTCGTTTTATCTTGATAAACCGTGCGTTTTACATTACAATAAAGCCGAAGTACGTAATGAGATACATTAATCGTAATGTATCTCATTACGTACTTGGGCTTTATTGTAATGGTAAAATAAAAGACCCTTTACGAGCAAATGTGTTTTAAAATAAACATTACAAACTTTCACGAAGAAATAAATAACCTATTTAACACAACCTCCTTATTCACATGATGATCGATGTCAAAATGTTAAGCTTTTTTTGGTCTAGCCATGGTCATTGATATTATTATAAACCAGGTCTGCGCCATAACGTCACTTCACAAAATTGACCACTCTCAAAAAAGAGACAATGCTACTATGTGGACAATACCTGTCAAGGGCCGTACGACTTATATCTCTCTTTCACACTTTGCAGTCAATATTTACTCTTTAATTGAAAGGGATGACACGGTCCAGGTCTATATCTGCTAACAAATGTTAGAAGGAACTACGTTCCGTAAATTACAGTGTCAAGTCGGAAAACCAAAGGCGTGAAATAAGAATGCTTATTTTAGATCACATATTTCATGCTCTTGGTATTACGCAAAAATAAAAAATAAACCAACCCAAAACGCGAAATAAAAACTTAAAAAAAAATATATAATTTAAAAAATAAATGTTCTCCTAACTGATGTCGGTTATGGCGGCCAATCTCATCAAGGATTATCCAACTACGCAGAAGATATTATAGTGCACAAGTGTGTGCGCAGACAATTGCACTCTCTATTCCCTCCCTCTTATAACCGGGTGGGACGGAAATCTAATATGACCCGAGAGAGATTAGCATTACGAATTTGAATGTGGTTTATGGATTAGGTACTTATGTGCTGTACGCCCGTCACACAATCATTCACTAGGGTCCTATCAATTTATGTTTACAAAACCGTCGAATGAGAGAACAAATGACCAGTTTTTTTGTATAACTCCAGCTGTTGAAACTCCACGCGGTTTGCGCTAGGTCCCGCAAAACACACACACAAATTGAATGTCAAAATTGATTTTAATGCTGATATTCAATCAGCATAAATTCTTGCGGATGCTGATGCTGATAATACGCAGGTGATGATGTTGATATTCGCAACAACCCTGATGCAAACAAAGCACTTGATACCGAGTCAAGATTTTTTGTACCGAGTTCTAAATTTTTTACTAAATGATCAAAGTCGACTTTGATAAAATTGATAACTCTAAAATTTCTCAAAATATTCGTTTATTTATCAAATCATTTTGTAAGTGTAGTAGGTGCTTGTGCCTTACACTGATTGCTGCTGAAATTTGACAAAATGCAATAACTAGCCTAAATTTGATTGGATTTGGCCATTGGGGTGTAAAAAATATGCTGCATAATTGCATCTACGCGTTAACTACGTTCAGGGACAAATATAGATTGGTATGAAAAATTTAATCTGGCTATCTGGCTGTCTTCGTTCTCCACGCAAAACATCGGTCCTAAAAATAGACGCCCATTTCAAGTGTCTCTACCAATTTGTCCCTAGACGTCGTTCTTTTGTGAATTCACCAGTAACTAAACAGTAAATGAAAATCCTGATTGTACTTACTCGCATCGTAAGCTTCACAGAACATAATTATTTGGTTTGTAAGGTCGGTAGTAATTTCTCGCCACCCTGCTCCTATTTTCCAACCCTCAAGGGGGTGAATGGGCGGAATTTTTTGTTGTGTTTATGGTCTAACAACGGAATGATTGCGTGGCTTACAATGCCTTTTTAATTTCCACTTGGGCTTGTTTTCACTTAGCTTGGAATTTTTCGCTTTCGCATACTATGGGTTTTAATGTGAATATTTTTATACCTCAACAAGAAATGGTTTTACAGTTTTTCTAGTAGCTAGTTACACTGACAGCCAAGACAAAGGTCGTGGGTTCGATTTTCACCCAGAACAAATCCGTGTATAATGAGTACGATTCTCGATGATTATTAATTGGAAAGCTAGATAATCCTTTTAACCATTTTGAAGAGAATCAGCTCTTTAATTAAGTATCACATTGTTTCGCATGTAATAACACAATTGACTACAAAAAATAATTCAGCAATCTGAACCTATGTAAGCAAATTAACTAGATTGATTTTTGTGCCGTTAATGCGAGGTTCCTACTATGTCGTGACGTTTAATTTATCGTTGGACGACTGTCGTCTTTAACGACTGTTGCGCTAGCCGTTCTGACACTGCAAAAACATCGTGAACGACGTTTAGTTAGTAGAATTACCGTGGGAAGGGGATCTCGCCACAATACGATACCGAAATTAATGTACAAAAGTACCAGATTTGTGAAAGAGGTAAATTATTTTTTACATCCGAATCCGTTGGCTTTTGAATCGTAATTTCAAGGACGTATTCCTTACCTGATGTAGACATCAAATATGTATGATTATCCCAGTATCTGCAATCCCCGTCTAGTTTTAATTGTTAAATTAATAAATAAAATCTTACATTTATTAATTTTTAGTGACTCTGTGATTGCCTCACATGTTTCTGGTATGGTTTCACTTAAATACTGCTTGATATTCGGAATAAATATTTTTGCTATGGATCTTATTGCTAATACCTGCCGACGCGGCAAACTATCTATTACTTTTGTTTGGTTCCGTACCTCAAAAGGAAAAAAACGGAATCTTTATAGGATCACTCGTGTTTCTGTCTGACCGTCTGTCACAGCCAATTTGCACTGAATCTAATAAACCGATTAAGTTCAAATTTAGTACACATTTAAGTTTCTGTAACCCAAACACGGACGCATAACGTAAATAGAATAATTTGGAACTTGAGAGCCATTTTTGTGGGGCAAACTAGGAAATAAAATAAAAAAATGTTTCGCAAACTGTATTATGTAACATGTCATGGGCTTGTTGTAAGGATATCAAATATATATTTTTTATAATTTTAATGTCGTTATTTTTATATTAAGGAAAAACCATGAAAATAGAGAATTCCCTACATCCTCTTATCTTGGAAACTACTGGGTCTAATATTTTGGAAGAAATACAAAAGACAGTCTTTAACTTATAGATTACAGTAAAACCTCTAGAAAGTCTGAGTTTTAAACATGAGGGTAATTTTTGAGGGCAAGGTAGAAACTTAAAAAAAAAGTTACGTTTACAGTATCGTGTTACAAATCAAATGATAGGGCTTATTGTAAGGATGTCTAATATATTTTTATTATAATAAAAAAAAAAGATTAGAAGTTACTCAAGTAAAACCATGAAAATAGAAGAAGAATAGATCATTCCCGCCCCCCCCCCACTATCTCCGAAGCTACGCTATTAGGTGACTCCTTGATAAGACACGCCCAACCAAACCATCACTGACGCAGGACGGTGAACACGCTGTACCTTGCCGACCACTTAAGCAGCTTCTTTAGAACTGTGAGCGTACACTTTATAATTTTGATAATTGTAGTGCTCTTCAATCGTGAAATTTTTGTCATCGGTAAAGAGGATATTTCTGTGCCCTTCACTCGCGTATCGCGACAGAAGCGTTTTGATCGATTTATATAATATCATTTTATAGAAGATTGATTTAGGGCATGTCCTGTATATCGACGACAAGCCCGAGCTTTAGGTCTTGTTTATCTTCATTTCTCGCGATTAGATTTTTTGATTTTTCGACGAATTCTGGCTTTCACAGCATTAACCGCCTTTGTAGTTCTAACAGCACGCGGTCGCCCCGTGTATGTATATGTAGAATCATGCCTATTTACAAGTGTAGTATTTTACTTCCTTAATTTTTAATTGATTTGGTATATGTATTTAGAATTGTTTAAGTATGTTTACGAGTATCAGTTGTCTGGTTGCTATAGTAGAGGCTCTCCTCAGTATGGTATCAGATGGTCTTGTGTGAGTTGTCTGATATAAGTTAACTCTTTTAATATTGTTTCGTTACAGAGATCCTGTTAAAAACTAAAAAAAAGAATATGTCAAGGTCTCGCGAATAACAGAAGTGAAATGTAACTGGAAATCTAATTCTTTTGAAGTTCATATATGACGTATTTTTTGGAACTTGGCTGATACAGTGCCGTGTGTCTAGATAGATTCCCGGGTTGATCGAACTATTTACATACTTATAAGCAAGTACGGAACCCTCAGTGCGCGAGACCCAATAGAAATTGGTAGGATTTTTCTTAATTAAAAAAAAAAAAAAACTCCACTAGCACAAGCTGCATTTAAATTTATATTTACAATTTCCTTTACAGACGACATCGCTAAACTATCGAATATTATATTATTAACAAACTATTTTGGTTCGTTTTTTATATAAAATATAATTTTGCTGTTTACTTTGCAATGTACCTACAAGTCACAATCTCAACAATAGACTAAACTAGAGAGGCAGTTTGTAATGCCAGTCTGTCTATTTTGAACAAAATATTAGTTTTTCACTTTAGAGATACGTTACCCAAAAATATGTATAAATCAGAAATTTTCCACAGAATACAATGAACCGAAATACAAACAACTGGCACCATGGGTTTAGGGACCCATAGTAAATTGAGCCGGTTTTTTCGGTTTTTTCATTTTACTCTGTCCTGTAAAGTAAAGTTGTAGAACTATTAAATACGGATCGATTTGTGGCGGTCTGATGTCAAAAACTTCAATAACAAATTATTTATTTACAGAAAACCGCTAAATCTCGTTTTTTTTAAACGCTTATATCTCTAAATTAAATATTTTTTTTACGAAACTAGCTAAATGTATAGCTCTCCACCATCTAAAAAACATCGTTTTCAAAAAATTTTAAAATATTGAAATCTTTAGCATGTATCGACAAAATGACGTTTTCGTAAAACCTCTAAAATTTCACACCACGCTTTCATGTTTAGAGTCCATTTAGGGCTTAATTTTTTTTTCAAATGTTGCTCTAACTTGATTATGTATTGCGAGCTTTTTTAATCGATTGTTTGTATATGATTGTTAATATATGAGAAATTGGTTAAAAAATACGTTATATTTTTGAAAATCGTGTTTTTTGTAAGATATTTTATTTTCTGATTTGTTATCAGCATAAAAAGCTGGTATTTTTTGCAAATTAAAAAAAATATTTTCGACGATTTGGAGCCGACATAGTTTTTTTGATGAACAAATTCTGTGGCGCCATTTTTAATATTAAGAGCTGAAATTTACAGGAAATCTAGCTCAATACAAGCTAAGTAAAAAAATACTACATCTTCATATTCGATCTGTAGGCTTCAGAAATTTTATGGCAAGCTTTAAGTATCCAGCCTTGAAAAAGTAAATCGGTCTGTTGTACCTGCATAATCTCTGGCTGTGACACAGCACCTTGTATATTCAAGCAGATAAAAAATTAAATCTGTAAAATATTATCTGTCATCTGTAATATCAAGCAAAAATTACAGTTTCCAAATTTCGATGCTTTTTTTAACGAATAATCTAAAAAAAAGTTATTTCAAGCGTCGGATGTGAGTTAATAGCGTGCTTGTACTCCACCAAGAAAACGAAGGGTACCTTAAATGACTTGCGATACACCCAATTCAAAAAATCGACATTAAGATCGTCGTTCAATTTAGCCACCCTACCACCTACGGGGGCAGCAGCGGCTCAATATGCCTACCGCTCCTATCTACAGTTACAAACGTGGCTCGGAACTTCGCTCGAGCCGGAACAATGGGGTTGGACTTACGACGGCACTAATCTGCTTTCAACAAACAGCTCAGACCAAATGGTTCCGGACGAGATAGTGAAAACTATAGACTGCAGATGCGGAAGCGGATGTAAAACCAAGGTCTGTGGCTGCAGAAGGCATGGTTTAAAGTGCTCAAGTACGAGTATGTGCTTAACGTGCGACCAAGAAAACTGCACAAATGTAGAAACATCTATAGTTAAGTCAGTTCTTAATGACGACTGAGTCCTGATGATACATGTGTGCTGATGGATCAATCACAGGCAAATATCGACGAAGATGAGATCGAAAGCGAAGACGATTCATCAGTACTAGCTGCCTACAGCGAAGAATGCCCCAACAACGAGAGGTAAGAGACGGGGGTAAGAGAGTCGTTAAGTACTGTACACTTCTTTTTTTACTGTTCTATTTGGATCAGTAAAAAAAAAACATTTGTATACAAAACATGTTATCTATTAACTTTCAACTCATATGCTTGAAATATGTCAAGGTCATATGCAAAAAAATACCAGCTTTTGAATGCATTTAATTAAATTTTGTAAAAACAAAAATAAGTGATTTTTCAATCGATTTCTAATATATTAACGATCGATTAAAAAAGCGCGCAATACATAGACATGTTACAGCAACATTTGAAGAAAATTTTAAGCCCAAAATGGACTCTAAAAATGAAAGCGTGTATCAGCTATTGAGGTTTTACGAAAACGTGATTTTTTCGAAAAATACTATATTTCCAAAAAGTTTTTAATATTTTTAAACTTTTAAGGTGGTAAAAAAACATTTTTATTAGCGGTTTTCTGTCATGTGTCAGTATTTTTTGACCACCACAAATCGATCCGTATTTTTTAGTTACTTTTGCATAAAACTTTGTTTTTTATTTTATGCACCAGCATAGAGTAAGTGAAAAAAAACCGTTTTTGGCCAACTTTGAGCCTAATTTATCATGGTGTCAGTTCTTTGTATTTTTTTACATATTTTTGTGTAGTTAGTTATACATATAACTAGACAAACTGGCAAACTGACCTATACCTAAATAATTTTGGTTTTAGCGTTGCAGTAACTTTGTTTTGGGGTAAAACTAGGATAGATGCCCCAGTGGGATAGTTGCCTTAGTTTTCAAAAAAACTATGTTAGGGATGTTGGTGCTGAAAGAGCTTTGCTATGGTTAAAAGAATCCCTTTGCCATGTAAACCATCAGAGAAGACGCAAGTGCTTTGTCGGTGTGAGCAGAAATCTTCCGCGGCGATACTTAGACCAGCGTCGAAATCATAGTAATGAGTAATTTCTATTGAATATTTTATGACTGACTACAGATTCAGTATTTTTTTATTTCTTTGCATGCATTACAGTTTAAATAACACCATTTATTACGTTTTATTGTTAAAAAGTTTTTATTTCTTTCGTGAATAAAAAGGCAAGTATCCATATCAAAAAGGATAGTCGTTCTATTTACTTAATATATAGTTGCCCTAAGATTTTCTGCTCTTTGCTCTAGGGACAACCATAGTTATTTAACGAGCAAACACAGAATTATTTTCTATGTGTTTTTCCAACCCATTGCGACTATAACTTATTATCCGACTGACCCAGAAGAATGGGTATGTACAAGTATACGGTTTTTGTGCGTATGTATAAGTTTAAGTTAGTAAGTCATCTCACCATAAGTAACTTAAAATTTGGAAAGCTGTTTTGGTTGTGTTTTTAAAAACTTTAAAACCTCTAAAAGAAAGAAAATATTTTTTAAATTAATACCCCAGTGGGATAGTTGCCTTAGTTTTCAAAAAAACTATGTTAGGGATGTTGGTGCTGAAAGAGCTTTGCTATGGTTAAAAGAATCCCTTTGCCATGTAAACCATCAGAGAAGACGCAAGTGCTTTGTCGGTGTGAGCAGAAATCTTCCGCGGCGATACTTAGACCAGCGTCGAAATCATAGTAATGAGTAATTTCTATTGAATATTTTATGACTGACTACAGATTCAGTATTTTTTTATTTCTTTGCATGCATTACAGTTTAAATAACACCATTTATTACGTTTTATTGTTAAAAAGTTTTTATTTCTTTCGTGAATAAAAAGGCAAGTATCCATATCAAAAAGGATAGTCGTTCTATTTACTTAATATATAGTTGCCCTAAGATTTTCTGCTCTTTGCTCTAGGGACAACCATAGTTATTTAACGAGCAAACACAGAATTATTTTCTATGTGTTTTTCCAACCCATTGCGACTATAACTTATTATCCGACTGACCCAGAAGAATGGGTATGTACAAGTATACGGTTTTTGTGCGTATGTATAAGTTTAAGTTAGTAAGTCATCTCACCATAAGTAACTTAAAATTTGGAAAGCTGTTTTGGTTGTGTTTTTAAAAACTTTAAAACCTCTAAAAGAAAGAAAATATTTTTTAAATTAATACAAACTCATCAATATGTTACATTATACTATTTGTGATATAAAAGCTTGTCGCGAGATTTTCCTAATGCTGTGCCACACATTACCCAAAATGCAGTGTAGTAGGTACTGTCGACCTTAAGTACAACGCAACAAGCTTATATGTCCTTTAATAGAACAAATTTGAAGGGCTTTAAAATATTTTTGTAACCATTTTATTTTTTTTTGTTTTTAAAAAGATTACTAGTAATGTGGGATTGAGTCCCACATTACTAGCAATCTTGTTAACCCCTCCAGCTAAGCTCAAAGGCTTGTGTTAGGAGTGGGTTCACGTCGGTAGTATAATGGGTAGGATTCGAAACCGCGACCTCACGATTGCGAGACCGATGCGTTAGCCATTAGGCTACCGCCGCTTCAAAAATAAACAATTAACATTTATTTGTACATAGTTAGGGCAGTTTACCCTATGAGAAACAAATTATAGTTCGGAGTAGCAAGCAATTGTTCACCACAATGTTTTCCATTCACTGGTGACGTCATACCGTACAAACGTGTAGGTGTACCTACACGTTTGTACGATATGACGTCACCACCACCGTGTTCGGCCGGTTACTCACGGACAGCTTGAAGCAGCCAGTAACTACCGACTGATTCAAGCTGCGACTGCACAGCAAACTAAAGTCTTCGACGTACACACATACACGGAATCGTTCGAGTATGTTTTAGGCTGCGGACGCCTCCGAACGCTCGGTTCTTGTTTTGTTTATTTTTCAAAATGGATGACATAGATTGTGACTTGTCGAGAAGTATTGATACCGACTGCTGCAGCAGTAAGCAGGCAGGTATTAATGGCAGCTTCAAACGGTTGATTTTGACTGCGCAAGCAGTCCATATGTGTTGATCACTGGCTGACTGCTCGAGTAGTCTGTGAATGGCCAGCCTTATGAGATTGATAGTTCTATGAAAACTTTCCACTTTGAATGGACCGGCTACTCCCACCAAACATAATTATGCCAGTGTCATTACAACAATCTTCGTCCACACTTGTGGCAAGACACCGCGTAACAGACCCCCGTGTCTCAATGTTCGACTGTTTGTCCGGGGGCTACAGCTAAATCATATCGGAAACACGACGTAACTGGTTTTTACTGGTAATGACACGGCACTTTGTTACGGACACGGAGTCCAGATACGGCGAAAAATCCGTATGTAGACGCGTTTCAACGCGCGCTCGAGGCTCACCTAGGTACCTATAAATAGATATCACTCACGGACACGGAATCACGGAACGTCTTCTGGTATGTAATTCCGTGACTTGTGTGTCATCTGTACTCTCGGTATTTTGTGATTTGACATGTCCACATTATTGTGAAAAAAATTGTATTTTTGTTGTTTATTATGCATGACTTCTTGTGTAATATCGCAACTCGCGTTCCATTTCAAAACATGGAGTAACATATGTCTAATCTACAGAATACTAAACGAGCGAGCGGGCATGAAAAAGAGTTGTGCTAAATAAATTGGTCCTCAGAACAACACCCAATTGTCTCATCATAGTGTTGCGTAGTAGCCATTAGGAACTGTAGGAACACAATTTCTTCCTAATAACACAACTAATTAAGCGTTAGGCTGTGAGAAAAAGGGGTATTACCCAGCAATACCTAAAATACCAATTTAAATAGGTACTTAAGCGCGTGGTTCCCGTTCACGTGGTTGCTGGTTTGGCCATTCTACTTGAACTATCTAATGTATGGTGCAGCTAGTATTATCCTTAACCGCATTTGATGAAACTTGTAGCAGAATATTTGGTACTTTTACATTCACATTAAAGTGAAAAGAAGTCATTAAAATCTATTCTTGGAGTTTTTATTTTTGATGAGATAGAGAAGAGATTGAAATAAAATGTTATAATGCGTAAATTTAAAGAATAATGCCCCTGAAGTCTTATATAAATGAATCCCTATTTCCCTTGGTCACGAGATAACTAGAGAATGAGTTTACCGATTTTATTATTTTTTTTTTTTAGTTTTCTAATACTCCGTAGATGGTTCTTACGTAAAAAAATAGGAAAATAACAAAAAATAAAATAATGGGGCGGTACGAAGTTTGCACACAGCTAGTTATGTTATATTAATTTGTTCGCTTGTCATAACAGTTTAATAAATTCGGGGTCCTCAACATTGCCACTTATTCTTCAACTTTCACCAGGATCACCGAGAACCAGAAAGCTCTCAAAGGTAAAATTCTAAATATAATGTGTTCAAACACTTGTTGTTGAAGTGTTGTTTATGGTTGAGGCACGAGGCACGAAGTAACGTTCCTTGTAGTGTTATAGTAAGGTTTTATATTTTGTACCGAATTGTATAGCTTCCCATTAAATATACTTTCGTACTATGTATGTATTCCATCTTATATTATACTGAAATGAATGAATGAATTCAACAATTCTAGTTCGAAATAAAATATTATTATATCCTTAACTACATTTTTTAAAAATTTTATTGCCAGAATTATTAGGTACTTAACTATTTTCATCGTAAAATCGGTAGCGAGAAAAAATCGGTAAAAGAGCACAAAATCACCAATTTCAAAACTTTTTCCTCAAGTGGCAGTTATTCAATATACACTCCTTGATTGGCATCAATTCCATTTGGCTCGGCAGTCATGACATGTCAATAATAATGACACGCAGATCTAAAAATGTTCGTCACCCCAGTCTATAAAAGCTAGTGAACAAATATTTGCAAAGCCTTCGCCCTATAATCACTAGACACTCGCAAGAGTCACACGCGGCCTTAAGATAAGATATCACTGTATACATTTAATTAGGGAAACGGTATTTAATACTTTGAGTAAGTACAATATTAATTATAAGACAGACTCGCAATTTTCCTGAGCCCAATGTTTTCTCGTCATTTCGTCTGAAATGTTCATTATCGCTTAAACGCTGGAGGCAAGCGTTTGTTTCAAAGTTTACTTCGTACGTAAGGCGGCATGAGATAAGTAATCAGGGAACGTAAACATACGGGCACTAATATACTTGGCAGAGTTGGGTATACAGCTAGATTTCTGCGAACGTCATTGTCATGCGAGATTAAAGTTCCTGTCCTACCGTGGGCTATTAGCGAGGTACGATTTGAGTTAGAAACTCGAAAAATTGTTGAGAAATTATTGCATAGTTAAGAAGTAACTACTATACAGAATGATTTGTAATATACTAATTACCTCCCGCTCGTGGCTTTTTTATATAACACTAAATAACTTTGTGATATCAGTTTTGAAAAATATTTAATATTTAAACCATAAAACCTACCACTTGTTTTTAGAGTTTACCTTAAGCACCTACAGACTATTTTACTGGAGTAAAATCGTTGTTTATTGTGAGGTTTAGGCCCTAAACCTGACAAAGAAATATCGATTTTGTAAATGGTCGTGTGACAAAAGTAGGTAGTGAAGGGTTCTACTTCACTTGAAGCTGAATAAGATCTTAAAGATTCTTTTGAATGTTGCCCCTTTGTGTGTATCTTACGTTTTATTTGAGTAGTCTTGATTATAGGACTGTTCGCTCTACTCCTGCAGCTCGAAATGTCAGACTCTGACATTGCTGGTTGTTCAAGCGCGACCTTAGCGCAGTCTATGTTGCCGGATTTGCAGTTCAGTGACGGGCTTATACGTCGGTGGTTGTCCCCCCCAGAGTACGTGGGACTGCCGGAGCCGACCGGCTCCGGGAGGGATTCCCCGAATGGAATGCATTCGGGACCCTCCTGAATCATTTTTCTTGTAATGGTTACCTGGTACAATTTACTAATTACCGGTCAAATATGTATTTTCCCGATTTCGGGGGGTTTTCAACGTCCAAATGTCCCTTCCCCTGGGTACGCTCAGGTTCACTATCAGCTGCTCACAATTTCGCTTATTAATGATAACATTATTATACAAGATTTATTTGCCTGAATGATATAAAAAGATGTCACAAAATTGTAATAGTACGTACATGTTTCTTCTCTTACGATACACAGCATGCATAAATTTCAGTTTCTTAACTTACTCGTAACAAAACATATAATTGTTTTCATTCATAAATTCTTTAATGCCTTAGGAAATACAATCAGTAAACCATTTGTAAAGTTTTATCTTAAATTAGCTTTCGCCCGCGTGGATGTCGGTTATCGCACTAAAAGCTATCCTATATCCTTCCCTGGGATTCTATCTATCTCTATACCAAATTTCATCTAAATCGGTCTAAGCAGTTTAAGTGTGAAAAGGCAACAGAGAAATGACAGACAGAGTTACTTTCACATGTAAGAAAATAGTATGGATAGCTGTCGCCCGAATGGACAATTATACCCGCTCAAGGGTTGATTTTTGCTTGCGATATGTTACGCAGCGGTATGTTACGGTTCACAATCTTCCGACAGTTTACAATCTCGCGAAATAGATTATAGTCTAACGGTACCTATTTACAATATTACCGTCACATAAATAAAGAAACACGTGTTTCTTTATTTTAAATCAAAAATCCAAATACGTAATTAATTACACAGATATAACATAAAAACTGACGGAGTTTTATATAAATTGTAACCCCCTATTTTACCCCTTCTAAGGTTCTTTCGCAGTTAATGGCTCTCTGTTAGTTATTGTAATGTTCTTTACTGATGGTTCGGTGATATTATACATCCTATCGTTTCTGTTAATCATATAAACTCATGTGCATAGATGCACCGGAGTCCACAGACCATTTATTAAATGTTTTCATTAACAGTGACTAAAAAAGCTGCTATGAAGCTGGAACATACCACTTTATTTTCTGCTTTTTTCTTTGGTTACTTACTGTATTTGGCAAAATGTTGTAACATTTGGGCCACTTTGACTTCACTAGTTGGGTGTTATTTTTTCCTTTCTTAGAGTTTGTATAGACAATGGCTGACTTAGATGTACTAATTTATTGTATGAGTTTGGTTTTAACAGAGTCAGCGAAGATTTTTTATACTAAAACTCTCTAGCCCCATAATCATGGGCTTGTAATCATGTGGGAGGCCAGCCAACATCGGGGTCCCGAGCTATTCATCATTTACTTCAAAGCCAATATTTCACAGTTTATGAGCGGCGTTCCTGTGAATTGTTTTTATATTTGTGATTTTTTTAAATATTATTGCTTGACAACCAGGAAGAATACCACGTTTAAGTGACATTATTAATTCTATCGGAAATTGCAGAGCATTAAATTATCTTTCAAATAAGTACATAAATAATATTGGCGGCTATGAGAATATCGTGTTTGTAATTAAAATCCCGAATTATTTAATGCAGCTGTTGTACAGTCGCGGAATGAAAATGTTAGCCAGTTTTAAAATACACTCATTTAACGCTTTGCAAACACATGAAGCTTTTCAAACTATGTATAATTAGACAGTTGTATGTAAACAATTATGCACAATTTACAACATACGAGTATACTCTTATGTTGTAAATCACACTAATATTATAAAGGCGAAAGTTTGTGAGTATGTGGGTGCGCCTGTTTGTTACTTCTTCACGTCTAAACGGCTGAAGCGATTTTAATAAAATTTGGTATGAAGTTAGCTGACACTCTGGATTAACACATTGGCTAATAAACCGCGGGTAATACCGCGGGGCACAGCTAGTTGTACATAATTGTTTGACAACAGAGTTTAAAGCCTAGCGCGCATTGCTTTGCGGTAAACGCATTTACGGAACCGCGGACTGCGGCGAAATAAACGCAGGTTTTGTCATTCGAACTTGACGTCATCCTTATGGACTATCATACAACAGTCATTATCTGTGTATATTTATTATTGCGTAAAAAAACTAGACCCAAACGGTATTGGGTACATCCCTGGAGGGCTTTAAGGCCTATGAAAGGCTTCTTTTTCGTAAGATCTAACAATCTACGTTTGTATCTAAAAAAGTTTTTCAGGTAATACAGAATGAGTGTTACATCTTTTGATATGTTTTTATCAAATGTTGGTGGAAAGGCAATTTTATAGTCCCTATGCATTTCTTTTACTGCAGTGCGCGGCGCTTCTTAAATCTCTATAAAGTGATATGTCATAAAATGCGTTTCGTTTCTGGTAGATGTTTTTTTAATCAAAACAAAAATTAAACCAATATGAAGGTATTGTTACATATAATGATACAATTTGCATTATACTTCTATTAATCACAATTATTTATAGGTAAATATCTTTTGTATTTTTTATAAAAAATAAACGTCTAAGTGACATTATTAAATCTTTCAGAAATTGCAGAGCTAAATAATATACCTTTAAAAAACATAAATAGTATTGGCGGCTTTGAAAATATCGTGCTTTTGATTAAAATCCCGAATTATTTAATGCAGCTAGCTAACTTAGCTGTTGTACAGTCGCGGAATGAAAATGTTTGTCAATTTTTAAATACAAAAGGCTATAAACACAACGCGCGAGTATTTGGCTATTGGTCTTGATATCGCCAAAGCCTTTGACAGGGTTTGGCACAAAAGTCGTCTTTGCAAGCTTCGGGCAAATGGCCTGCCCATCCAGCTTTGTACATGGATAGCCGACTTCCTGCATGAGCGTAGAATCCGTGTCCTTGTAGCTGGATGCGCTTTACTTTTTTGACTTTAGTTTTTTACGGATACGTTTTTGCTTTTGTTTAGCAGACGCAGATGAGTCCCCAATTAGTATGACACTAAGCGAGCGCACCTATCCTTACTCTATCACCTCCATTCCACGAACTTTTGGACCTCCCCTCGTATTTACTGAGGAATCTGCAATACATAAATTTATTTGAAGAAATACAAAAATAAATCCTAATATATTTTAATTGGGTACATGCGACTGTGAATTAGTAAAAAATAAATAATGACACAAAACATAATTGTTAAAAAGTTATTGAAAGTCGAATTTCACTAAAACGTCTGAACTGAGAGCTCAATATTTTCGGCTTTATTGACTAAGCTCTACCTCATAGATTAACGCAAACTAGAATAAGTTTCTTTTCTATTTTTATTAAAATGTAACATATCGTCCGTTTTTCTAAATGCAATGCTTTAAGAGAAAATTCTTTAAATTTTTTTATAGGAGAAAATTTTGTAGGGTAGATATGATTTTATATACCAATTTTGGACTGATCACGATGTACCTCCATGCTATTTAATACTAAAGCAAGCTATTTTTTATGCGACTAACTAAATGTTTGTAGCCTGAGCTGTCAGAAGGGATTCATTTAGTGTAGTAATTATTATTATTACCAGTGTTTTTTGATATCGAAGTGAGTTTTTTATACAACGTAATGAAGAGACGAGCAGGTCATGCGTCGTTACGTAACTTGAACTCATAGTGAGTTCAAAACGTTGACTGCCTTCAATACTGTCAACAGTTTTGAACCTTGGCATACGACTCGCCTCTGACTGCACAGACGTGAGGTCTGTGAAAAAATAACAAAATGAGGTTTACTCTATAATATCTCAGTTAAAGACGAACAGTGCCCCGGGATGGTATGGTATTCCCACTAAGTTTCTGAAACTTGCTAGTGAAATAGTTGTTCCTATAGTGACACATTTAGCCAACCTGTGTTTTGAACAGGGTAAGTTTCCTACACTTCTCAAGCAGGCTTTCGACACGACCGTATACAAGAGTGGTGGCAGAGACAAACCTTGTAACTATAGGCCTATCTCAGTTCTACCAGCAATATCAAAGGTTTTAGAAAAACTAATCAACACTCATCTACCTAACTATCTTGAAGAAGGGAATATACTTTCTAAACCGCAATACGGCTTCTGGTGAAAAATATCAACTGAAGATGCTGTAAGTGCACTTTCATCTCATATTGTCAAACAAGTCGATGCTAATAAGAAGTGCATTGCAGTGTTTATTGATATAAAAAAGCTTTTGATACAGTCTATGCCAGGATTCTTGTGGACAGGCTTGAGAAAGCTGGAATAAGGGGTGTACCTCTGGCCTTGTTGACAGACTACCTAAAGGATCGCAAACAACTCACTAAAATCGGTGACTACAATAGTGACTAGATTACCATCACCTATAGAGTGACACAGGGCAGTGATCTCGGTCCTACATTATTTCTGATGTATATTATCAGCCTATGTGATATGAAAGACCTCGAAGGACAAATATATTCATATGCCGACGATACTGCACTGGTGTTCACTGCTGAAACTTGGGCTGCTGTAAAGAAGACGGCTGAAAAGGGTCTCATTAGTGTTGCTAGCTGGTTGAGCACTAGTCTACCCACGCTTAACATCTTAAAGATAAACTACATAGCTTTAACTAAATACATTACGACTCAACCACCAACAAAGTTCCAGTTAAAATACACACATGTAACAATAATAACAATACTCACTGTTTGTGTAAAACGATCAGAAAAGTAAGCGACACTTAGGAGTTATGGTAGATCAGCGGCATAGTCACCTGGAAATGATGATGTCCAGGACCAGAAAATTAATTTGGACATTTAAGACCCTGAGACACGTCACATCAAAGAGTCTTTTAAAGAAAATATATACACACATCAAAAGTGTCTAGGGATCAAGCATTTTTATGCGGATTTCTTGAGATTGAGATGTGGCTTTGTAATAAATTTATGATTTTATAAATTTATATGGATCCTTTTTGGTGCATTTCATAATTTGAATCAGGAACTGTGAATCAAATTCGAGTAAAAGATGAAAATCAGCTGTCAATATTTTCCCTATAAAAACATACAACGCATTGAAGACATTATTAGTGCTACTGTTTCCCTACTACTGATTAAAACCAACGTTATTATGGAGCGGCGACGTCATTTAAGCAGGGAAGAAATGCTCAGAGCCGTGGGAATGATAGAAGCTGGTTCCCGGCAACGTACTGTGGCTTTAGCTCTGAATACAAGTCAGAGTGTTATCAGTCGACTTTGGACACGTTACCGAAGCACTGGTACCGTAGCTGAGCGCCATGGAGGACGGTATCGCTGCACCACACGGAGACAAGACCGATACATTCAAATCTTAACTCGAAGAGGTCCAACAATAACCGCCATGATGTTAGCCGTGAGGCTTCATCACTCTTCAGGGAACTTAATTAGCGACCAAACACTCAGAAACCGCTTGCATGAAGTGAACCTTCATTCCCGAAGACCGCTACGGGTACCACCTATAGCAATGCACAATCGTAGGATTCGATATCAATGGGCTCTTGAACACAGAAATTGGGCAGAAGAACAATGGCGTTTCGTGTGCTTTTCTGATGAGTCTCGTTTTGGTTTGAGACCGGATACAAGACGTATACGACACTGGAGAACCCCTGGACGCCAACAGCGATTAAAATCCTGCCAGGAAGTCCATCCTTATAGTGGTGGAACCATCATGGTATGGGCAGGTATTTGGATCGGCGGAAGAACTGAGTTGATTTGGATCAGAGGCAACCTCAACGCTTAAATTTATGCTGAGACGATTGTATCAGACGTCATCGTTCCTCTACAAGTGCAAATCGGTCCCTTATTTCAGTTAATGCATGATAATGCACGACCGCACACCGCAAGAGTTGTAAGACAGACTCTCGCCGCAGCTAACATCAATGTCCTGCCCTGGCCTGCTCAGTCGCCAGACTTGAACCCGATTGAGCATGCATGGGATATGCTACAGAGAAGAGCTCTGCCGAATATGGAGGGTATCCAGTCGCAAGAAGACCTTTTTTTGTTGTTGCAACGAACATGGGCGGCCATTCCACAGCGTGATTTGGATGAACTCATTTTGAGTATGCCAAACCGATGTTCTTGTGTTGTTAGTGTTCGCGGTAGAAACACGGATTATTAATTGTTTAAGTTACCCAATAAAATTTTAAAGAAAACTGTTATTTCAGTCTTTTTTTCGAACTTTAATGTTAGTGGTTCAAATGTCAAAAATCCCTTTATTAGGAAAATGGCAAATTTCTTTATTAATGCAAAGGTGACTTGGTTTATCGTTACTGTGACAAACGAAAACACTTTATTTGATGAATCCTTAAAGAAATAAAAAAAAAAAAATCAATCAGGAGAAAAGTTATTGCAAAAATATATGTTGATCCCTAGACACTTTTGATGTGTGTATATCTCACTGGCACAGTCCGTCTTAACTTATTGCATATATGTATGGGGTGGGGCTACAAAAATGAAATCAATAGAATTAGAAAGAGTTTAAAGATCACTGATTAAGGTAATGTATTTCAAACCGCATAGATATTCTACCAGCGAACTTTATTCTACTAGTGACCTACTTAGTGTTAGAAAACTTTACATTTTACGTGCTGTATATTTGAAATTACATAAAACACTAAGCTACAATCCTGATGCACTTAACAAAAGACGGAAACATGCTATTGCCCTAGTTATCGCAGTTAAAAGCAGTTACGCTAAAGGACAATATGACAGACAATCTGACAACACAATAAACAAATACACTGACATTTATCCCCTAAATTATTATGCTACATAGTAGGGCTTATTACCGCACAAACTCTGTTGCTCGCAATTTTTCAAGCACACACACACTCACACACTCACACACACACACACACACACACACACACACACACACACACACACACACACACACACACACACACACACACACACACTCACAAACATTCACACACACGCACCCATGCAGATACATGACCCAGGCAAAAGATATTTCATTATTATAGAATTTTATAAGCTACGAGTCTTAATCGCGTAAATATTTTATTTTAAGGTTAAATACCTTTGTTTATTGCCTGACATTTCGACTTGACGATTGTATGCTCAGTAATTTCATTGAGGGAGGGCGTCGATTTTCATGAACATAAGTATGTTCATGAAAATCGACGCCCTCCCTCCCATAACCTAAAAAATATACATATTTGAGATCCTAACACCAAGCCGTTCATTTGTTTTAATGTTACACTATAGGTACCGTTGTCATAAAGGTTTTTCAATTTATTGTTCTGCCCCTAAAACGACCCACATATTCAAAAGTCAGACTTCTAATAGGTTTTCCTGTAATCTATAGGTTAAGACTATCTTTTGAATTTTACCAAAATATTATGCCCAGCTTTGGAGATAAGGACCCCTCCCTCGGTTGAGGAAGGTCTATTTTTATGGATTTTCCTGAATAACTTTGAAAATAACAATATTAAAATATAATAAAATATGTTTAATATCACACATTTTACGAAACCTTTTTTTATATTTCCTATTTCCCCCCCAAAAACGGCTCTTATGTTCCAAATTATTATATTTACGTTACGTGTTCGTGTTTGGGTCACAGAAACACAAATCTGTCCTGTAGATTCGGTGCGAAGTGATCCTATGAGGGTTCCACTTTTTCTTTAAGATGTATATGTGTTTTAGGAACCCTAAAAACACATCTCCACTTTACATGTGATATATTATACCCTACTAAAAATATCTTATAAAAATTTAATTTTACCACTTCTTTGGCGTTAGTAATATGTACGTCTATGCATAATTACAGCTTTCTAGTACAAATAGCCTATGAACTAAGCTGTGAATGGACGGACGAACGGATTGACGGACATGGCGAAACTATAAGGGTTCCGTTTTGCCATTTTAGCTACGGAACCCTAAAAACCGTAACCAAATTCGTCGATCTATTTAGGCTCTGCCTATAATGGCACAGACAGGCACGCAGATACAGTACGTTAAACTTATAATACCTTCTATTGCGTCGTCAGTTAATAAAGCACAATGTCATTATGAACCTCTAATGGCCGCAGCCCTGGTTTTCTTATTATGTTGTGTTAAGTTCCCATTAGACAGACGTCTCGTTTTAAAAATGTTGGCTATTAAATTAATGGAGCTGCTCGGTTTCTTTCTTATTTGTCCTTTGCCCTATCCTAGGTATTTACGACGACGTTATGAAAACTATAGAAAACATTTTACTTTGCCCGCCGTTCTTTAGGGATTATTTTTTTAGCGGTTGGTCGAGTTTGTGAGATGAAGCGATTTTGAAATATGTAGTAGGGGTCGAAATGGCAGTTTTCAAATTCATTTTTATTATACAAACTAGCTTTCGCCCGCGGCTCTGCCCGCGTGGATGTCGGGAACCGCAAGATGGCGTTGAAGAAGCTAGATTTTAAGATTTTTTGACAAACAATTTTTTAATTTTTCGTAAAAAATATTTTTTTTTTCTTAATAAAAAGTATCCTATGTTACTTCTAATACCTCCAAGAATATGTGTACAAAGTTTCATGATGATCGGTTGAGTAGTTTTTGCGTGAAAGCGTAACAAAAAAACTTACATTCACATTTTTAAATTAGTAAGGATACAAGCAAAAATGTAAGCAATATTGAAATGAATAAATGCTTCAAATGGGAACTGGTGCAGGCTATCTTTCCCGTCAAACCTCATATTACGGCAACTTCGCGTTCCATATCACACGTCAATCAGTGTGCACTGTTCGTTTGATGGTTTCTGAGGGTTCCTGATGCCTTGACCTGACTCGCGAGGATCGCTTCCGTATTTCCAGGTATACTATTAAGACCAAGCTCACGGAATATCCGAGTTCCGTTGCAGCTCGAGCCCGTGCACCCGGTTACCATGTCGACTTGTCGCTGACCGTATACAGTACCAATACACCTTTGATTAACTTTCGATGTCTCTTGCTATGTCGCATGGAGCATCAAATATTTTGATTTAAAGTAGACATTCATCTGTGGAATGTATTTATTCATATATTTAAGTACTAGCTGTATCCCGCAGTGTTACCCGCGGTTTATTAGTCTATGTGTTAATCCGGAGTGTCAGCTAACTCCATACCAAATTTTATTAAAATCGCTCCAGCCGTTTAGACGTGAAGAAGTAACAAACATACACACTCACATACTCACAAACTTTCGCCTTTATAATATTAGTGTGAAGTGTGATACATAGACTCATATCAATACTAACATTATAAAGCTGAAGAGTTTGTTTGTTTAAAATCTCAGAAACTACTGAACCGAATTGAAAAATTATTCTTCACTGTTGGATAGCCCATTTATCAAGGAAGACTATAAGCCATCACAACATCACGCTACGTTAAATAGGAGCGGAGCAGCAATGAGAAATGATGTAAAAACGGGGAAAAATTACGCAGGCGAAGTTGCGCGCGACACCTTGTAAAAATATAAAAACAGTAAAGCCTCTCCCTTGAGGAAGTCACCACAATGGATGCTAAAGTCGCGGTATTCAACAATTTAATTTGTAAATTAACATGTATACAACAACTTAACATGTACAATACCCATGCTCCAGTAAAACGCATTTCGAAAATACAAAAGGTCATTTTAAATAACTAGTCAAATTTTCCCATCTCAAAAAACAACTACCTAGTCCGGCCATTAGTTCTGTTACAAATGTTTTTTTTTTTATTATTTATTAATGGAAGATTACTAAAACTTTTATGTACATATTTATTAAAGTCTCAGCAAAAAATAAAAACAATATTCTATTCAAAATGGCCACCTTTGGCTTCTATACAGTAATCTGTCTGGCCACGAATCTATGGATTTACGCACTGTTTTCATGGGAAATTGGGAAATTTCGCCACTGCTTGCTCCAGAGATTTTTTAAGAGACTCAATGTCGTTTGTCGTTTAGAGCAAGCTATGTCCTCTAAAACTGACCATAATTTGTAGTCTAAAGGGTTGAGGTCTGGGCTAGATGAGGGCCAGTCTTCAGGTCTTATAAAGTCCGAAACGTTGATTTCAAGCCAGGCTTGGGTAGTTCGTGCCTTGTGACCAGGTGCAAAGTCCGGCTGGAAAGTCCACGGTACAGTTTTAAAAAGTGTATTGCTAAAAGTTTTCAAAACACGATCCAACACTGTCTCTTGATACACTTTGGCTCAACTTTTCACTCCCTTTTCACAAAAATGTAGCTTTGCGAATGCATTGATAAGACACGCCCCGCCAAACCATCACTGACGCAGGATGATGACCACGCTGTACATTTCCGACCACTTGAGCAGCTTCTTTAGAACTTTGAGCGTATTATCATTTTGCTTATTGTAGTGCACTTCAATCGTGATTTTTTTTTCATTGTGCTCTTCACCTGTGTATCGCGAAAGACGGCGTTTTGATCGATCCACTCTCTAGTATTTAAATAATTGTAAAGATTGATTTAGTGCATGTCCTGTATATTGACGATAAGCACCGAGCTTCAGGTCTTGTTTTATAATACGCGACAGTGTCCTAGCGGGAATCTTCATTTCTCGCGATAAATTTTTTTGCTTCCTAATGGGATTTCGACGAATTCTAGCTTTAACAGCATTAACAGCCTTTGTAGTTCTAACAGCACGCGGACGCCTCGGTTTTTTATGGTCTTCGACAGAGGAAGTGCTGGCTGTTACCTAGAGGAAGTGTTGTTTTTGAAGTGTCTGGAATATGACCGACGGCTCCATACCCACTCTGTGTAAGGCGTATCGTATTGTAATTTGATAATGAACACGAAAAAATATGTGAAATGGCGTGAAATCGAAAGAACTTTCAAAAATAATAAACGCGTGCCAAATTCAAAGTATTTAAAAAGTTGAAAAAAAGAAAAGTTTATAAGTAACGGTATTTATGGCCGGATTAGTTATATAGCTGACAGGGGGGAAGACATTTTTCTGTTTTACCACTTTGTCGGTGTAACATATATGTATATACATGGTAATTTACAGTTTTCTAGTACAAACGTTTTTAGAGGACAGACAGACAGACGGACATAGCAAAACTATAGTATAATTCCGTTTTATCATTTTGGCTACGGAACCCTAAAAATCAACATACGCGTATGTTATAGTTCAATAGAAAGTTAAATGATACGTGAATTTGGCACAGCTCAATACACATACTCGTACAATTTGACGACTTTTAATACGATATTCGCAGTGATACAATCATGTACCGGTTAAATAAAGCTTACTATAATAACTTGTTATTTAGCATAACAATTTACATTAATATATCTTGTGAATATAAATAGCAACCTAATGTTATAATGAAAGCATACATATTTTAAAGTTATTATTGCAACGCAATAAAAATAACAATTCTATAACACTTTGATGTCCCGTAATACACTAGGTACGCTAACGTAAGACGTGTATAATATGTAAAATATTATTCAAGAATTAGGTCTATATACGGCTAACTTGAGCTAAAACAAAAAATACAAAGCATTTAATATTAACATTTAAACTTTCGCGTTGCATGATTATAAATATTTACCACGGCCGGTGCAACCTGGTCGAAACGTCAAGCAATTTTAAGGTAAACAATGCGCGTTAATTCCCGTATAATAAAGAAGCATTTAATATTACCGTAAAAAAATAACTATTAAGAGTACCAAATCTCAATTAACTATTTTAATTAATATGAAAGTTATCACGTTTTCCCCTTTATAAGTCTCTACTGTACAGTACACTTTTAAGAGTTAGCTTAATATAAATTGCTGGTATCGATCTATTTTCTCCCATCTGATGATTGCTGACAATGCACTGGACTGGTTTTCTTCTTATCTTCAAGGGCGCCAGCTGTCCGTCTAAACGGAGGAATCGTCATCGATCTGGCTCGATGTCGATGCTGGCGTCCCTCAAGGCGGTGTCCTCTCTCCACTTCTATTCTTACTCTTTAGAATCCTAAAGAGTAAGAATAGAAGTGAAGCGTTCTGTTTTTTTCTTTAGAGGTACGGAACCCCGTACCTCTAAAGAAAAAAAAAACAGAACGCTTATAGGTCCACTCGTGTTTCTGTCTGCACAAATGTCAAAAACAAACAAAAATGTCAAATTTGCACCGAATCTGCTGGATCGATTAAGTTCAAATGTAGTACATATAATATGTGTTTCTGTGACCATACATGGACGCATAATTTGGAACCTAAGAGCCATTTTTGGGGGGCAAACTAGGATTTTATTTTTTTTAAACGACTCCCTCAGTTGTTAACAAGCCCTGTGTCGCGGTTGACTTTACAAACATACAAGTCACGAACATAAAGTACGCCCAAACTCGGAACAACAATTTGTAAATCACACAAAGTGGTTTCCCGTGTGGGAATCGAACCCACGACCTCTTGGTAGCAATCGAACACACTCCCACTGCGCCTCAGAGGCAGTCAATGTATCGTGTAACGTATCAAATGAAATAGCTTGTTGTAAGGATGTCTAATATATTTTTATTAAAAATACTAAAGATAGGTCTTAATCTAAAAATTACAAGAAAACCTAATAGAAGTCTGACTTTTGAATATGAGGGCTATTTTAGGGGCAAAATAATAAATTGAAAAACCATTATGAAAACGGTATAGTGTATCATGAAAACAAATGAAAGGCTTGCTGTAAGGGTCTCAAATATGTGTTTTTAAAGTTATTTTGTTATTTGACCCTCTACCTATTTGAAATTACTGAGCTTACAATTTTAAAAGAAAGTATATTACGAGTATAACAAACATTGTAAACATTGGCAATTGAAAAAGAGTGGCCGCGAGTTTTTATTGCCTGGTTCCTTTCGCTGGCTGTAGTGTTAATTCTTACCTCTTATGTATATATTCCATGTAGTATTAATTCCATTTTTTTATATTCGCTATTTTCACTATAATATCTTCCTTTATTTAACACTAGGAGACGTCTTGCGGTTCCACCCTCGTAGTTCCAGTTTCCGTGGGAATATAGGGATAAAAAAATAGCCTATGTCACCCAAAGAATTTTTCAAATCCGTCCAGTAGTTTCGGAGCCTATTCAATACAAAAAAACAATCAAATCTTTCCTCTTTATAATATTATAAGTACAGAAGTATAGACTAGCTGTCCCGCGCAACTTCGTCTGCGTAAATTTTCCCGGCAGTGGCAGTGTGTAATTTGCCTAAGTAAATCCAAAATTTGAATTAGGACATCTTTTCAAATTTTGAATGATTCTAAATGCGAGGAAAAGGCAGTGAAGCGACAGTTCTCCGAGAGTAAACATCAAGAAGTGCATGCCTGCAACTCGGCACTGCACTCTTATCGGCGCTGTATTCTGAAGTGCATTCCTGCCACTTGGCGCTGCATTCTGAGGCTGCACCGCTACAGCCGGTACACTCTTATCGGCGCTGCATTCTGAAGTGCATTCCTGCAACTCGGCGCTGCATTCTGAGGCTGCACCGCTACAGCCGGTACACTCTTATCGGCGCTGCATTCTGAAGTGCATTCCTGCAACTCGGCGCTGCATTCTGAGGCTGCACCGCTACAGCCGGTACACTCTTATCGGCGCTGCATTCTGAAGTGCATTCCTGCAACTAGACGCTGCATTCTGAGGCTGCACCGCTACAGCCGGTACACTCTTATCGGCGCTGCAATCTGAAATGTATTCTTGCAACTCGGTGCTGCATTCTGATGTTGCACCGCTACAACAGCTGCACTCTTACCAACGCTGCATTCTGAAGTGCATTCCTGCAACTCGGCGCTGTAGTCTGAGGGTGCATAGCTGCATACCTACCTGCATCCTCACTGAATAAGTTTTCAAACTCTTCTCTTTTCTATTAGCTACTGTAAACTCTCAGGTCTATTGTACTTATTTTTAATTAGGCTTAAGCTTTTACCCCTGTGTTTTCTCCTGACTATTATTGAACTTTAAACTAGTTTTCAATTTCTACGCCCAATAATAATAAATAAATAAATTATCAATTATAAATGATTTTCGTTTTAAAGTATCAAGTAATATAATTTTGGTCTTTGGGGTTGTTATGTGCCCTTAATACTGAGTGCACAGTGCGCATAGGTAGATACCTAATTTTATCAAAATGGGAATACCTCAAAATTTATTTACTATTTTTTCATTCGTAAATTTATCAATGAAAAAGTTATCAATTGAAAAAAATATGTCGTAAAAAGTTCTATGCCTTAATAGGTATATTATAGCCACACTAATTAGAGAACGAAGTAACTATGTACTAACAATGCAATTGGATATAAATTAGAGAATGCTGTAACTATGTAATAACAATGCAATTGGATATAAATTAGAGAACGCCGTAACTATGTAATAACAATGCAATCGGATATAGCACCATAATAGATGGAATACTTACCTATACCTAATTATAACATAGACTGTCCGCTGCTGGAATTTGACCACACTTTTCTGTTACACGTCTTAGAAGGAGCTTAAAACATAGGGAAAGATTAAAACATCTCCGCTACTTCCTAAAACCGAAGGCACAGACATTTCTCATAGTTTTGATCCTTAGTCTCTTTGGCGAATATCCGTACACTAAACTATATACCCACACTTGATTTGGCGTAGAATATTAGATTCTACTCCTAATTCTCTCGTGTCTAATTTGCTGTTATAACACTATATTTGTATTAGAATAATACATTTGTAGCAATTGATCGTCTTAAGGGCTCTTATTCAGCAAGAGTGCGATTAAAGCGTAATAGTCTTTAATCAATTGTAAAAACATAGTGGGCAGATATGATCTGGGGTGTCATTAAGTATTTTTGAGAAAAAAAACTGATTCAAATGTAAACATTGTAGGTATATTTTTTGAGTCGTAGTCATTAATATACTCACAATCCATCCAGGTCTCGACACCACTCACCCCGCGGATCTCGCCCCTGATTAGCTCACACCTTCTTATTTTGGTTATACAAACTTACCCCTTTAGAATAAAAGTACAGTCAGCAACGCAGTAAAATATAATACATTTTACTGCGTTGCTGACTGTATTTTGAAATTAAAAAGTATAACCCATTTTAAATAAAACAGCTCATGATATTAAGAATATTAATTAAGCTAGATAAAAACATATTATAATAACGTATTGGTACATAAATAATTATTAAAAAATAAAGATACAAAAACGTTTGTAATTAATATTACATAGACACTTTTCTTTTTTTTAACTTTGGAATGCGTTAATTATTTTTAAAAGTTCTTTCGATTTCGCACCATTTCAAATATTTTTTCGTGTTCATTATCAAATTACAATATGGATTGGGGTTGGAGTAAAGAAAATAGGATTGCGATTGACTGTTATTGCTGTTAAAGCCAGAATTTTTCGAAATCCCATTAGGCAGAAAAAATCTCTTCGCGAGAAATTAAGATTCCCGCTAGGACTCGTATATTATAAAACAAGGCCTAAAGCTTATCGTCGATATATTGGAGATGACCTAAATCAATCTTTACAATTAAAGAGAGTGGATCGATCAAAACGTCTTCTGTCGCGATACGCAGGTGAAGGGCACACATATCCGCTTTATCGACGAAAAAAATGCACGATTGAAGAGCACCACAATAAGCAAAATGATAAAGTGTCCGCCTACAGTTCTAAAGAAGTTGCTAATGTGCTCGGAAAGGTATAGCGTGGTCATTATCTTGCGTCAGTGATGGTTTGGTGGGGCGTGTCTTATCCAGCGTCACAAAGCTACATTTTTGTGAAAAAGGAGTGAAAAGTTCAGCCAAAGTGTATCAAGAGACATGTTGGATCGTGTTGTGAAACTTCTTAGCAATACACTTTTTAAAAAAGTACCGTGAACTTTCCAGCAGGACTCAGCACCTGGTCTCAAGGCGTTGAACTACCTAAGCTTGGCTTGAAACCAACTTGCCGGACTTTAGTTACTTATTAGGACTTTACTTTATTTCAGTCAGTCACTAATATAATCACAGTTATGTTCAATTAAAGTTATTTTAACTCATATAACTAAATAAAATATAAAACATATATCTAGCTGTACCTCTCCACATAACATGACTTATTATTATTACATAACTTATTAATTATGTAAATAATTCTGAGATCTCTTTCTATAAATAATTTTCTTCGATTATTTATTTATTTTCATTTAAGAACTGTTCCAATATGTTCTTCTACAACTTTACTTTCTCGGTATAAAATCTTTGTGAACTTTAACATATAAGACCGTATTTTCCACCTAACTTCCTTCTATCTTTATTACTCTCCTTTGTATTATTTTTACGATGTGTTTTCTCAAAAAAAAGCCACATCCCCTTCACTATTATATTCTCCATCCACTGTTCTACAAAAAAAAAAAATGTATTTGAAACATCCGGACTGTCTTCAATTATATTAAGCCATGTATTTTAAGATTTGAAAATTAAAGGGTTAATTGTAAGCATTTAAAAAAGGTACAACATGGTTATGACTGTAATACTAAATAAATCAATTAGCAACCATTTATGTTTTCAATTTTCAATACTTGGCAATAGCTACGACGAAAGTTAGTTGTTACATCTGCATCGGTTGCATCCTACAACCACTAAAAGTGTTAAATAAAAATATAAATTATACAAAACAAAAAAGCGCAAGCGGGTTTTTTTTTATCTTCAGGCTTCTTTTCATCTCTTCTCATTACTTAAGCATACACATAAACAATCAGAAAATTACAGAAAGTTTAAAGGCAAACCCTTTAAACTTTCTGTAATTTTCTGATTTTTTAGCACGCTTTTATTAGCTTCATACGTATGATTGTATGTAAGTATGTATGTAACGGAATCTATAAACGGGTATTTCAGCCACTTCAGAACTTCGGATTTAATTGAAACTTCGTACACATATCAAGGACCGATGACAATACAATCCGATAAAAAGGATTTTTTGAAAATCCGTCCCTCAAGGGGGTAAACTAGTAGTTGAAAGTTTTTATAAAACTCCGTTAGTTTTAAAGTTAGATTTGCGAAATTTCCAATTTAGTTTTCTGGTTTAAAACAACTAAAAAATTAAAAATAAAATATAGCTTTAAAAACTAAAAAAACTCGTTTTTGTATATAGCTGTACTAAAAAGTAATAAATAAAAAACATTTTGTCGTTAAAAAGCCTGGGGTGATTATAAATCAATGTCGTCACAAGCACCCCAGGGCTTTTAAATTACAAACTGCTTTTTTATTTGTTAGTTTTTAGTCCAGCTATATCCAAAAGCGTTTTTTTTAGTTTTTTATACTATTATTTATGCATATATTTTATGCGCTTTTTTTTAAAAGTCGTAATGTATAGTTGGCATAGAATAGCGTATAATTGGCCTACGCAGTTTATTTGAAACTTGATATAATAATCTGTTTGTTAGAAAGATAAAAAATCATATTGGCTGGATCTTCAGATCCTACCTTATGACCAAATTCGAACTCAGGTTCAGAATATATGTTCCGTGACCGGGTGTACATTGGGCACCTTTAATTGTATGATTGTAAAGAAGTTATCTTAATATAAAAAATACTCAGTACAAACCAAACTAGTGAAATTTGGACCCGTTGTTTAGACCAATCACCTAAAGTGCATAGTGGACGAATTGCCATAGTTAAACTCGTACATTTTTATGTCACTATAAGTGCTTCTCTGTCCATTTTTTATGTCGCATGCGAGCAAAATATAACTTTTATTCTTATTCATTTTATAGTCAACATGTCACAATTTCCCGGGGTGGTCACAGGGGACCTTTGTTTGGTAAATGTAAAAGAGACTATCTTCCGCATTTATTATATACTAGCTGTCCTGCGCAACTTCGTCTGCGTAAATTTTCCCCGTTTTTGCAATATTTCTTATTGCTGCTCCGCTCCTTATTTCTCCACTATCTAATGGATGTTATTATACATATAAACCCTCTTCTTCAATCACTCTATCTATTAAAAAACAGCATCAAAATCCGTTGCGTAGTTTTAAAGATTTAAGCATACATAGGGATATAGGGCCAGAGAAAGCGACTTTGTTTTATACTATGTAGTGACTAGCTGTCCTGTAGCTGAGAAAAGGTGCGGACGGACGGACGGACATAGCGAAATCATAAGGGTTCCGTTTTGCAATTTTGGCTACGGAACTCTAAAAAGCATTTTAAAGGCGTATAGAGTGACTACTTATCACAATAAACATGTGTAATAGTGCCTGTGTGAAGCGACAAAAACAAAAAATTAAATTATGTAAATAAGTGTTTAAATATACCTAGCCACCTAGTTCTTAATCTATCTATACAATTGTGGTGTCTTCTGTTGGTACAGCAGAAGACCTCACTTCCATGGTTTACTTTGTCAAACGAGGGGTATTATTCTCTTTATTTATTTTTTAACTCATTAAAATTACACACACATACACACACACATATATATATATATATATATATATATATATTTATATATATATATATATATTTATATATATATATATATATACACGGTGAATTTGTAGTCGTTTTGGAGTCATAAATTTTTAACTCCACATCAAAAACCTAATCCATAAAAAATATTAGTTTGAAAAAATATTAACATTTTCAGTTTGAAAGAATACATAATCGGTTTTTCGTCGCTGTGACAACGCTGTGGTCGAGGCTGTATGTTTTGGGAATAGCACTGGGTGCAGACTAAGATGTTACGGGGGCGGACCGTTTTGGTCTTAGCCCGTCTCACATCGTTTTCCTACCTAGTGTAGGTACTATCAATGTTCTGTGGTACTGTCGATCTGTCGCAATTACAATCTTGACTGCATATAAAGATTAAAAATTAAAATTCGAAAATTTCCGTTTCCTGTTGTAATTTACACACCAATTTAAAATAAAATGGCAAGGTGTTGTTTAAGAACTGTCTGGATTTTTACTTTTATATTTTAATTCGGGTGTTATATTATTTTTGTTAAATGATGATTCTGTATTGATTGATATTCGAGAGACGCAATCGGGCTATATTCTCGTTTCCACCAAAGTGAAGTTAATAGGCATGTGTCCGATGTATCACATAGCATCCAAAATCCGATGTCATCCGAACATCAGATGACATCGATATGATGTTACGAGTCATCCGTTGTTCGAATATTGGTTCGACATTCGCTCCTTCTCTGTTTAACTTTAAGTCCTCCCGTCTGTGTGAAAGATATGAAGCGAATGTCGCAACGATATCTGATGCGTGTACGTCTATGCTCTTTGTGTTGAGTACGAGTTACGAACAGAACTTTTGGCTTGTTTGTAGCTGTCATTCAATTTTAATCCATGTTATTCCTCCAAATGTTTTCTAAAATAGCTTTTATGTGAATGAGACAAGATCGCATTTGGTTTAAGAAAGTAACGAAGTTATTGTTTAAACTTTTGACATTTCTGTTAGTTTCCATCAGATTTTGGATGTCATTACCCCTTGCAATCGGCATCTAAAATCGGATGTCAATATCGATAAGAAATCTAAATATCGGTTGGACATCAGATGTCCCAAAAAATCGATATTGCCCATGCCTAGAAGTTAATGTATATGTCGAAGGCAACTCAGCGTTATAAAAACGGCGTCGGCATTTTATATGTTTACAAAACGACTTACGCCGAAAGTAAACTATCGAGTTTACTTTCGGCGTAAGTCTTTTTGTAAACGTATAAAAACGTCGCGGTAAGTAATGTCTTATAGCGTTATACAAAATGACGATTCATTACTTACCGCCATTTACAAATGGCCGAAGCATAACAATATGCCGCAGCAATTTGTCATACGCACAGAATACAGTCAAAACTGATGTTCACGTAATCTCTATCACCCAACAAGTGCAATGCTAGAAGTAGTACCTAATAGAAATAAAATAAAATGTATTGCATTAAATCGATTCAGTTAAGTTAGAACTGTGACCCCTTGCGCAAGATGCGAGTGAGATTCGAGTGCCAGGATTATCAAATTTAAGTTTTCCAAGCAAACAATTATATAGTATCTATTAGAAATGCGCCGAGTATTCAAGTCGACTATGATTACATGCTTCCGCTCGGTCCTGCAAGATTAATCGCCCGAGCAGTCGGCTTCGTATTAGTCAGCCGTAGGTTTTGTGTATTAATTGTTCGGGTGATAGTGGCAATGGCACCGCTTACCTCCTTACCTAAGACTACATTATCTGCTGCAGTGGCTGATGGAGTGTTGGGTTAGTGGGTCTCTACGTCGTGAGGTTTCGGAGGGGCAATTTCTCACTCCCTCTGGCTCACCGACATTTATCTGCGGTGTCTAATCTATGGCATACTGTTTCAACAGGCGTAATTATCGTTTAGGCTTCATTCATTTGGTCTAAAAGTTAGTCCAAATCTTTGAATCGTTAATCTTCAAGTTATAAGTTATAACCCATATTATTTGGAAGTATTATATATATTATTACCTATTGAATTATGAAAGTAATGCTATGAACGAACGACTCGAATGTTCGAGAAGCTCGTAGAACACACGCGAGTGCATCAATAAACAAAAACAACTATTAATGTGTGCGAGAGACGCACGTGCCTACGCACCGCAAAATGTAAACAACTTTTTTGAATCCAGAATCTGGCTACTATAGTGTGGCCATTAGTGCTGTGCACTCCCTGAGGTATGCACGGCGAGGTGGGGGGCGAAGAAAAAAGTGCATGAGTTCACATGAGGTCGATACATGTCGGACAGATCTTACGATATCAGTTTGCATTTCTAAGGCAAGACTTGTGGCGGGACGTTGCGTTGGTCGGAGGCTATCTATCTGTAATATATACTTACTTTGTTGATTAAAATGTAACCCAAATATACTCATATTTTATTAAAAATATGCAGGTGATAAATAAGAATTGAAAGTTATAATTCACAACAGGACTTGTTTTATTAAACATTTTTTATATTTACAAACAATTATATATTCTAACGAAAGTTATTCTGACATAGATTCTGTTTCAACTTCATCTTCCATTTCGTCATCATCTTCATCTTCCTCTTCGCCACCGGAACTTGAATCAGAGTCTTGCAAATTTATTATGAATGAATCGATAACATTATCGAACCTACTATCGCGACTCCAGTAATCATTTTCATTTTTCTGGACATGATCGTCGCATTTCTGCCATTTTTCCGCCGTGAATTCCGAAAACAATTTATCCAATAAGATTATCTTTTCGTCTAGAGAAGAATTAATATAGTTTTGGGCTATGTTGTTTTTAATATCAGCCCAGACCAACTCGATTGGATTTAAATCTGGATGGTACGGAGGTAAACGCAGAACAGTGTGTCCACTGGCTTTCAGGAGTTCGTCAATTCTATACACGGGTTCTTTTTGTGTATTTTTGATAAGAAGTAGCAGTTGAGCCTTTGACATGGTTCCTGAAAATTCTACATTATGGCGTAGCAACCAGTTCTGCATTTCACTTTTGAGGCTTGATATAGTTGGTTTCTTCTCAATCTGAACGCTGTGGTAAGACGCGTTGTCCATTACAACCACAGAATTCGGCAGCAACTTATCTTTTAACTTTTCATCTACCCACTTATAAAAAGTAGGTCCGCTCATATCTCCATGATAGTCACCGGTTCTAGCATCGGATTTAAATATAGTCAATGTATCATCCACTAAGCCATTTCGACACCCAGCGTGGAGTATTACTAGTCGCCGTCCTTTCCCAATATCAGCATGAATACCGGGTTCTGACGATGATTGCCAACATTTGCTGGCATGGTGACTGGCGTTGATGTATGTTTCATCAAGAAAATATATGTTTCGGTTTTCCGTTCTGTAATTTCTGATTTGTGTAAGATATTTTTTCCGCCACACTGTAATATTAGGCTGCTCTATAAGGAGATGTCTCTTTGATTTGCATTTTTTGTAACGGTAGCCCATTTTGTGTAAAAGCTGTCTTAAATATTCCCGTCCACAATTCAATATGCCATCCTGTCTCAAACTTGATAGTAACTTACGGACACTTGGTATTTTTTTTTCAACTTCGTAAAACTGATGAATTTTTCTTCTGATAACTCCAAGGTCAAAATCATCCACAACGTGTTTTTTCTTTAGAACTTTTGGTTTTTTTGGCGATTGAAATTTTAATTGGCTTGAATTTTCAATTGATAAATAGCCCGCAGAAATCACATTATGTACGGTTCTTTTGCTGTATCCCGTAGCCTCCGCAACGATTTTAGCAATATTCACGTCATTTTTAAATTCAAAGCTTTCTTTGTCTGCTTTTCTTTTCTTAAAATATTCAGCCACCTTAAAAATGACAGTCTTCATATCACGAGATAACGCACGACCCATCTTTGAATATTTATCTCGTGTGCGTCTGACATAGACAGTCCGATACAAATAACACTACCTGCCGTCACAAGCGTTGACGGCGCACTGACAGCGCAGCAGCCGATTCTAACCCCCCCGTCTCACCGCGCGCATACCTCAGGGAGTGCACAGCACTAATGGTCATACTATAGAATGTGGTCGGCTTTTCTAGATCATGGAATTTTTGTATATAAGGGCGGTCCCTCGACGCAAATCAGTTCAGTTTGAAATTCGATCTCAATAAGTTAACTTCGAGGCGATAGTTTGTGACTAGTGTACAGTGTTCTGTACAGTGATTTAGTTCTAGTTTTAGTGTTGATCAGTGAACATAATAGCAGTGTTCTTTGTGGAATAGTGATAATAAATACGTCATTGCGATATTTGGCATTTTATTCAAACCTACCATCCTGACACGTCACAGTAAGTTAAGGTGCGGCGAGAAAGACCCGTGACCCACCCAGTTTGCAATGCAATAAATATAAAGCATGTTATCTGCATTGCAAACTTGGCATTACCTACATGTAGAATAATGACTTATAACAAAATCTAGTGTAATAATAATATCTTTACAACTCACACAATGTCATCTGATCCCAAACTAATCAGAGCTTGTACTATATTACAAGCTCTGTTTAGTTTGGGATCAGTTTGGTACAGTACCTACTAGAGTTTAGTATGTATTTAGAGATATATACCTACTTATAAATCTTGTAGACGTCGAGCTGACGACAAAGTACTTGTGTAGAGACGAAGTTTGCCAACAATATTGACAACTTGCAACTAAATTGCTCTTACCATAATGAATTTAATACACATACGAAACACAACACGATTCACCGACTTCAATCGGACCTCTCAATTCGGATGTTTATATTTTTTTATGTATGTTTCATTCGGGAATAACTTCGTCATTTAAAGACGGATTTTCAAAATTCTTGTTTGAGATAGGATTGTTCCGAAATGGTCCTATATCAATTTCTTTTTCTTTTTTGATTGACGAGTTTCGGAGACAGACCAGAAAATTTCTCAAAAAATGTAGACGGCTAAATATTTTCTGTTTAAATCATTTTGATGGAAACAGTCGTCTATAGCATAAACCGTGAACAAAAACTAGTTTTATATAGGTACTTAAATAATATTATCAGATCATAATTGAGCACTTGGTTCTTGTTCGAATATCGCTATGAATTTTCGCATAGAGATAGTTAAGTACACTCTTCTACAGCGGTCTATTACAACGAGAAGCTTCTATAATGTTTCCTTGGAAAGTTTTAACGCGAACGTTGGTCCCCTGGCACAGCTGCGGTGTCTTCAAATTGCGCATTAGTTTTATTGAAGTACCGACTTGAGCTTAAAGGTGGACTCTCGTCGGCCGCGGCAGATGCGATTGGCACGCGTTATGGACGAGCTTGTACAAAAACTGGCCAAATGTATGACGTCGTAATTCGTCTTCTTATTTTTAACTTCCCGGCAATCTGGCCGATATTTTCTGCAACTTTTAGGTAACTCAGACAGGTTTGTTGTGCAAATCTTTATTTATAAGATTGACAATAATGTCAATAATATACTTACACATAATTTAATTTGTTATTAAGTATGTAAGTTGATCCTTTTTATTAGAGTTTTGTAGTCAAAATGGCAAAACGGAACCCTTATAGTTTCGCCATGTCCATCTGTCCGCCCGTCCGCAGCTTAGCTCAGAGACTATTAGTGCTAGAAGGCTGTAATTTTGCATGGGTACACATATTATTTACGCCGACAAAGTGAAAGAATAAAACCTTGAAAAACAATTTTTGAGGGATCTCCCCTTCAAGTAAAGTGGGGATGTGATTTTTTTTTCGTAACAAGTCAAACAAATTTAAAGTCGTAACAAGTTGTTGCCCGCGGCTTCACCTGCGCACTTGATTTTACTCCCTGAAGGGTTGATTTATCGCTTTCAATCAAAACTCGGGTTTCCTTATTCACAGCCACGAAGCCTGACTTCAAAACTGACGGAGTTCTATACATTTTGCAACCCCTATTACAGCCCCTTATGAGTTGATTTTCCAATTTTCAATTCCATTCAATTCAAATCTTTATTTCCTAGAATATGGTTAGGTTGTTACAAATATTGGAATTCAGCATATTTAGCTCTTTGAAGCGTGCAAATTAATAGTACATAAAACACTCTTTAACAGTAAGTTTCCAAAGCCGCCAATATTATTTATGTATTTGAAAGGTAGTTCAATTTACGAAAGATTTAATAATGCCACACAAAACTGTGAATTGTGCATCTGTGTATAGAATATATTTTAAATACGAATGGAATAAAGCTACTAAAATTTGGGTCGTAAATCACTCGGTCAGCTTTTAATTTTTTTGAAATGTCCTGGTATAAAAAACACTACTATTTTTAGCTGTCAAGAACAGTCATAATTATCCATTCCAGCTAAAAATTCATACAAAAATCACCTCTCCGTCATTGTCAATACACATAACGAATAGCATCTGTCCGGCGACCAGAATAAGGGTTTTGGGTATGCTGACTTTAAACTAATATATACATTTGACTGCTTTTGCTGCGACTAATACACAATACACCATATTAAAGAACTGATGCAAATTATATTATCAAAAAAGTTGAAACTTGACATAAACTAAAATCAGCCTTAGTGGGTACAATATAGTAGGAGCATCTACTTACAAAAAAGGCCAAAGTACATGTAACGAATGATTAAATATAAAATATTAATTCTGATATCAAGTGGCTCTTAATCAACTAAAGCAAAGTGACAACAAAATTCAAAACAAGGAGTAAGCAACTAGATCCATTTTTCTTTATCATTTAATATTCGTCCACTGTATAATAACCTCTACGTATAGGGAAACTCATGCACCTAGTTTGTTAATCGCATGCACTGCACGTTTTTAAAGAATAAAAATTGTTTGAATATCAGCCGCCTTGCCCCAAAGCAGTATGCCATACGACAAGACGCTGTGGAAATAAACAGTTTTGGAAATACTCACCAAGATTATGGTTCGCTCAATTCGAAGCCATCATAGTACCACAAAGACAGGGCGATGGCCACGAGTACAATATGACAATATGTGATAGCAAAACTGCCTAAGGAAGTGGTCCACCAAGTCAGCGACATCCTGACAAACCCGCCAACTGAGCCCAACTATAAGGCCATCAAGGATCGCCTAATAAACTGCTACGAGGAGAGCGAGAACCAACGATTCCACAAATTATTGTCGGAAATGAACCTAGGAGACCAAAAACCTTCCCAGTTACTGCGAAAAATGAAGAATGCTGGCTGCGGAAAGATAAATGACGGACACCATTCGTCTACTATGGCTATGGCAACTCCCCCACCAACATATGATTCGTCTCTTATTTGACTCATATACTATAGAATCTCGCTATAGTTGTGAATTTATAATTAAATTCATATTTGATAATGTTAAACAAAACCGCGTAAAGGTAGCTCAGATCATCCTGACTAAAATCTAAATTAGCAATACGGACAGAAACATTTGTATTAAATTTGTTTAGGAAGACTGTACTCATTGGCCAACAGGTGATCTTATTTACTTTAGCCACTGTATGAATAGGAAAAGTGACTTTCTGTCCACGGTGATCGGAAGTTAAATCACTCAATATGACCTCATTATAATAGCTACACTTACAAACAATATTATCTAAGCCTGTGGCAGAATGTGATGTGATCCTTGTTGGTACGCTAAACAAATGCTTCAAATCATAACTCATTTAGAGTTAAATAAAGTACATAATCTAATACACATAGGTGACTGTTTAAGTACATATATTAACGTTGAAATTGTAGTTTCGAATAAATTAAAGTCACTCTGTGGTGGACGGTAGACACAAACAACAATATGCTCCTTTAATAAAATTCTACACAAGAGGGTTCTATAGTACGATCGACAGAACGAGCTACAATATCTTGAAGTTCTTCACTATTAATATTAATAATAATAATAAATCTTTATTCACTTAGGAAGCAGAATACTACACTTATGAAAAGTCAATTCAACATTTACATGTAATGCCTGTTCGAAAACAATAGGTAAAGCCCGAGAAAAGAACAGGCAATAAAAACTCGCGGGGACTCTTTTCAAATTGCCAATTTTTACAACGTTTCTTTGTTTATAATCTGTATATGCAGATAAGGTGTTGCCACTATTATATTATACACCATATTAGACGACTGGTGCAAATACAAGAGGTCATAAATATTAAAAGAGGAGTACACGAGATTGGATATATCAGCCTCAATGGGCACAACATAGTAGGAGCATCCACTTACAATGTAAAAACTTTATCCGCCTTATTCCAAAAGATGGACTAAACCTGGTTTGACGAAAATCCTAGTTTAAACCATGGATCTACGAAAATCTTTATTACAAAACGAGGTTCATCGCTTAATCGATGATCTTCTTTGGTCTATAGATTAGTCTTTCGATCACCCTAGTTTAACTATGGTAATAACCTTAAAATGTCAAAAACTTGACAATTTGAACGTTAGACCATTTACTATTTTGCGTATTTTAGTTTCAATTATTAATGACGAATAATGCGTGTTTAGTGACTTTAAATTATTAACTAACTAAATATGGTGTAGCAACAAAATAAACGCAAAAATCGAGTGAAATGCGATGTGTGACCAAAGATTTATTATTGTTTTTCAAAACATTTATCACAGCTTGGAATTGAGAGAGAAGATTTAATATACAGAACTCAGAGATGGCCTAAAATTAAAGTGGTCTGTGCAATGTTTGGGTCAACCAGACTCGACGTGAAGTGTACCTACGCAGTGTGGAAAGTTGAAGATCAACACAGATTATTTTTGTTCGACAATAGTACTCTATGTGTGTGCTCTATGTAAAACAATCTGATGCATTCCACTTATAATATTTATATTGAAGTTAGAAAATCACATTTGGAATGTCTGATAGGTGGTCTGGAGTAGTGCGGCAAAAACCAATGTTGAATTTACTCAAAATGCACAAAACAAAGTAATAGAAACATCATTATGACAAAATTTCTTACCTAAAACTTACTACTGAACTATACATATAGTGGAACTAAATAAACATTGATCAATTTAAAATTTAGTTGGTAAAGTGTAACCATGGGTATACCTATCACTAGAAACAGATGTAAACTTGGGTTATAGGTAGGTACCAAGAACTGAATATTATGTTTATAAGAGCTCAGCTAGTTAATACATTGCTACAATGTTCCTTTAAACATAGTTTAAACACTAAACCACCACAAGTATAGATTAGTTACAGGTTATTGAAATTGTGATGTAATAACTATTATGCACTATTTAACAGTTTAGATAATTATATTTAAGATTCTCTGATAGATGAACTGTGTTCTTAGGGAGAATAAATGGTATCTAATAAATAATGATTCTATGTATAATGTACCTAAAACTTACTAGTGAACTATATAGTGGATCTAAATAAACATTGATCAATTATTGATTGATTACTGTTTATATATTTATACATAAAATGCCTAAATACACATACCCTATTACTAGTGAACTATAAGGTGAATCTAAATATAGAATTATTAATTTTATTATATAAATATATTATTGATCACTGTTTATATATTATACAAAAAATGCAAATGATGATGATTAAAAAAAAATGTAAAATAAATATCTATACTAATATTATAAAGCTGAAAAGTTTGTTTGAACGCGGTAATTCTTTTGAACTTTTTACTGTTGGATAGTCCATTTGTCGGGGAAAGCTATAGGCTATATAATATCACACTACAACCAATAGGAATGGAGCAGCATTGAGAAATGTTGCGTAAACAGGGAAGATTTATGCAGACTAAGTTGTGCGGGAAAGCTAGTCATCTAAATAGAAATAAGGGATATCAACTCAATATTCCTTTTCAAACATAGTTTGAACAGGGAATACAGAATGGTTACAGGTTATTGAAATTGTTAACATCCATTTTGTTGTCAAATGGAATAACTATTAAGTGCTACCTAACAGTTTAGATAATTATATTTATGATTCTCATGAAAATAAATAAATGGTATCTAATAAATAATGATTCTATGTTGTTATTTGAGAATTTCATTTCATAGCAAGCTCACTGATATTAAATAATAAATATATTCATAAAATTTGTTTCAATTGTTTGTTGTGCTTCAGCCGAAGCTTCAGTACCTATGTTGAATCTAGGCATACTTTCCCCCAATACATTCAGAACAACGAGTGCAACAAAGAAAACAGTAAGTATATCAAAAATGGATTATCTTATTCAGTAAGTATCCTTCCATGCTAAGACCTGTTCCAATGAAACTAGCTTTGTAATAAAAACTCGCATCCAAGTTCCTCTAAGTGTTTGGGCGCTATAGTTACTCAGATTAAACTTATAACATCCCTAATAATGTCTGAGTTAATTAAATTTAGGTTATCATCATTTGTTTACATTTTTAGTACTAATGACAACTACTTATGTAACGTTCCGATCCTGACATAATTTATTTGATTTTTCGTAAATTGCAGGCCGAGGACTTTTATGTCAGGTTAATATTTTGAAAATTACGTAGTGCTGGCGAATAATTTAGCTACATAGAACGTCTGAATATTTTTTTCTCAATGAAAACTATACTTTTAAATTATATTGGTATAAAACGGAACGTTATTTTTGAATGATAAGAACAATGAATGAACTAAATTGATTATAATCTGTGGCTGATTGCTAGATCCTTTGGTATCAGCTGGTCCACGGATTATCTAAGCTTTGTAATAAGACCAATAGTACTGTACTATATCCTGGACTTGAAAGTCTTCGTTTAAACCTTGATTTGATCTTTTCTTTGGAATAAGGCGGTATGTGCTTAAATATTGACCAATTTACTGCTACTTTATTCACACAATTAGAAACAAAAATCATAGAGCCACCATGTATAGCCTTCTTCCTTAAGAACATGCTTACCATTCTATGTTAAAATTAAAAATCAATTCATGATTTTTAACCAGTCTTCTGTGACACATATCAACATGGTAGGTCTTTAAAAATAATTCTATTACCTGAATCTTGCCAGATAAACCCTGTAAATTTTGATATACAATGGTTAAACCATATGTTTGCTAATCTGTTGTCTCATTTATTAGTTTAAACTAGGAGTTACATTATAGATCCTAGAAGAATTGATAGAGCTAAATTATTGTTGTGATACACTAATTGTACCAAGGTCAGCGTATATATTTAATGCTAATAATTTACCAACCTGTCGCTTAAATATAGTAGACAAATACATAGTATTTTTTGTTAAAATAAATAAAAATATATGACCTCATTAGCTCCACATTATCGCGATATGGAGTTGCAAGAAACTGTAAAACATCCTAATGGAGAATTTATTTTGACATTCCATTAATTAAAATTTAATGGGCCTTCAATGGGCCTTTCTTGCAACTGACCGTTAGGACTTTATTTAAAAAAGATCTTTAGGTTCTATTCACTGTGCATTCGAATATTTTTTTTTTGGGTATGGTTGCACTTAGTCTACTGTTTTTATACAAATTCTGAAGTCAAATTGTATAATTTATATCCGAAAAGAAACAATATTGACCGTACTTTAATATTATATTATTTTCTTTTTCATAAACATTTAACTTTTCAAATAAAACACAATCAAAATATTCAAATCGCCCCTTGACGACCGTCATATATATATTTTTTAAAAGGTGATGATTTCTCGCGTTTTTTTCTGGAAGTGTAAAAAGTATAGTTTGTATTGGTTTGCCTGTTGATAAATTCTTATTTTAGCATGACAAAAAGGGTAAAAGACATATTAAAGCTTTAAAGACAACAAGATACTAAACCTATGCTCACAAACTGAAATTAGGTTTCGTCCCAGACGCGGGTTTATCTGACAAACCAAAATTCGGTTCGATCCCAGACGAAATGAATGTTATTTTTTTAACAATTTATTCTTGCCATAATGGCAAAACGGAACCCTTATAGTTTTGCCACGTCCATCCTTCCGCACCTTTGCTCAGAGACTGTTATTGCTAGAAGGCTGTAGTTTTGCGTGGATACACATATTACTTACGCGAACAAAGTGACAGGTGAAAATCTTGAAAAAAAATTATTTGGGTTCCACCTCTATATATAAAGAGCGGGTGTGATTTTTTTTCTCACCTACCGCATCGTGTGGGGTATCAATAAAAATGTTCAGCGGTTGGGAAGACGATTTTTAGTTACAGGTATCTGTTTGTAAAATATTAAGCTTTAAAGTGCAAATTTTTGTTAGAGTCAAGTGTCCCCTCCCTGCCAGCTAAATGGTTGATGTTGGGTACGTGAAAATATTGACCGTAGTAGTATATATAGTGAAATAAAAAAGAAAACTATCACAGCTAAGTAGGCTTTACAAGTTTACAAGTAGCAGCTGACCAAATGGGAAGTAAGAAAATGTTCGTATTACCACAGATAATATAATACTATACTAGTAGTATTACTTTGAAAAATATAATTATTATGATATAACGTTGTAAGTATGAAACAAAAACAACAGAAAACCCACTTCCTAAGCCACATTATTCAGTTGGGTGGGGGGGGGGGGGGGTACTACGGAACCCTACATCGTGCGTGGCCGGACATGCACTTGCCCGGTTTTTTAAGAGTAAATGCATGAATTACAACCAAATATACGCAAATTAAAATGGGTGTGCCTTTGATATTTGAAGAGTTCCCTCGATTTTTTCAAGATCTCATTGTCAAATTTGATAATGATCTCAAATTTTGATGACAATGTGACCAATCTGGAAGTATGCTCTTCCAAACACAAACATAATTTTTCAAATCGGTCCAAACATAAAAAAAAATGCAGTCGAATTGAGAACCTCCTCCTTTTTGAAGACGGTTGAAAAGAAAAATTAAGTTCATCATTATTATTGAAAATTTAAATGTTATAAGGGTCTCAGTTATGTAAGTAAACAGCAATTTTTGAAGTAGGCAAACCGCCCTAATAAAGTGTTCAACTTCTTTTGGCGCACAGATTACTTAATTCAAAAATATATAGGTACCTATATATAAAAAAACCCGGCTGCACGAACAAGATGGAAACAAGATCCTCTTCATCATTAAAAAAAATCATGCAGTCGGAGGCACTTTACTAAGTTCATCAAGATGCTTATTTTTTTTTTATAATTTATTTTTTTCTTTAATACTTTTTAGTGGTTGTAACGTGTAACCGATGTAACAACTAATTTTTAACACAGTTATTGTTAAATATTGAAATTTGAAAAGAGAATGGTTGCTAACTAACTTTTTTAGTATTACAGTCTTAATCATGTTATAGCTTTTTGAAATGCATAAGATGAGCCCTTTAATTTGATACCCATATTGCAGTATTTAAAAGAACTTTTTTTTCACACCTATTTTGACATCTCACAGCCGCCATTTTTGTTTTTTCAAACGATATATCTAAATACACTTGAGCGATCAAGACGAATCTAACGACGTCTTAACTGTATAAATCCGTTCAGTAGATTGTGAGATATCAGATAATAAAGAATATTACATACATGGCTGCCTCTGTGGCGCCGTTAGAGTGTATCCAACTGCTACGCAAGAGGTCGTGGGTTCGATCCCCACCCAGGTTAAAACTTTGTGTGATGAGCACGATGATTTTTTCTGTCTCTGGGTGTTATTTATCTAAAATATGTATAAGTATGTATTTAGAAAAATATAAGTATGTTTATCAGTTGTCTGGTTTCCATAGTACAAGCTCTCCTTAGTTTGGGATCAGATAGCGTTGTGTGAGTTGTCACAAAGTATTACTATTATTATTACATACATACAAGATAAGCGCGAAAAACATAACCCTTCCTTCTTCCTTCGTTTTTTGAAATGAAGTCACTAAAAACTTGAAACAAGTATTTAGACTTAACGCATGCAAAGCTGCGGGTGGAAACTAGTACATATTAATAGAGCGTGCGTGATTCGACTATTTTCTTGTTAGAACTCGTGTTATTGCGAAACACGCAATTCGTCATTGTGTGCGCCACCAGTCCCTAGTGGAAGACCACCTTTACCTAGCAATAGAATATATCGTCGATGTCAGACGTTTTATACAACTTTATGGTGTTAGTTTGATAGCTCCTTGTGATCTTGAGATTTAATGGTTCACGTATTTTGCCGTTTACGTTAGAAAGAAGACGAAATAAAACACTTTTTCAATTAATTTAAGAAATGTATTTTTTTTTATTTAAAAAAAAAGGCGACTCCCGCACGGTACAAACCCTGTGTCGCGGGGGACTTTATAAACATACAAGTCACGGACACAAAGTACACCCAGACTCGGAACAACAATTTGTGGATCGCATAAAGTGGTGTCCCATGTGGGAATCGAACCCACGACCTCTTGCGTAGCAGTCGGACACACTCCCACCGCGCCACAGAGGCAGCCTGTATGAAATATGTATATCTTTAGAACGACTGCACCAACATAAAAACCCACGACTGCTGTGGTTTTAGTTATTGTCAGAACAAAATTTTGTAAAATAATCCTAGGGAAGAGTAGAAAATTAAGTTAAAAACTTACACCAGCGCGAAGCCTGGACGAGCAGCCAAATTACAATAACCGTACTGTCAAAGGCAAAACAATTACTATTTGCTTTGAAAATTGTGACGCTCCTTGGTTCATTCGTTTCTTTTACCTACTTGAAGATAATATATTTGACAACATTTATTTTGGATTGCTATATACTTCTCGACGTTCACACACAGATGGTATTCTAGACGACTCTAGAATAAGATAGAAAATAATGTAGTGTAATATAAACTCTATTAAGATACCTATTTAGACTTTATAATCATACATATCACGGACATGAAGTACACCCAAACTCGGTACAATAATTAGTGGTCCACCCTGTTACCAAAGCAGGCACATTTCATTAAGTATGATATAGAAACTTAGGTACTACTGAACCAACACTAAAACCAAATTGACAAACAAGTTACAGTTACCAAGTTACATTTACTATCATGTTTGCTACAGCTGCAGTACCTTCCTACAGAAGGAACTTTTCGATTTTCATTACGTTGCCCCGTTGCTGGTTTCTACAAAGTTTGGGTAAAGTAAAACACTATAGTTGCTAACGTAAAATGATATGCCACAACCTAACTTGGCATTCGGTTAGGGACAAACTTTAAACTAGATTTTATTTGAAATACCTATTGGTTTTGTCTTTCAGGCGTTCTAATATTAACATTTTTTCATAACAACTCTTTTTGACCAGTGCTAGAGCGCTCACGCGTCTGTCCAAATTTTACCTTGTCTACCTCCTGCTGTGGTAGGTCGTGCGTGCGTGACCCTATGACCTCATTAGACGTGGAATTGTGCTCACCTTGCTTTTTAGACGATTTGATTTATTATTAACTAGCTGTCCCGCGCAACTTCGTATGCGTAATTTCTCCCCGTTTTTGAAACATTTCTCGTCGCTTCTCCGCTCCTATTAGGCGTAGCGCAATGTTATATAGCCTATAGCCTTCCTCGATAAATGGGCTATCCAAAAAAAAAAAGAATTTTTCAAATCGGACCAGTAGATCCTGAGATTAGCGCGTTTAAACAAACAAAAAAACAAACAAACAAACAAACAAACTCTTCCGCTTTATAATATTAGTATAAATGTGATCAAGAGGCCATTGTTCGATGTTTAATAAGATTGGTTCCAAACCGGGCAGACATGAAATCGTTCGAACTGTCAATAGCATTCGAAATTGCATTCGCAATTATGTCACATTATCTAAACGATTTTAATTCTTGCCTGGTCATTAACACCACCCTCTCCAGTTCGAAAGCTATTAGAATACCTACCCTCGATATTCTGTGCTACTACGTAAAACATTTATCTCGATGCCTGTAACCAACATAAGGCCTTACAATCCCCTGTTTACTGTTATACTGATTTGAATATATTCTTACAGATGAGAAATGTATCGCTGCAGTTTTAACTTAATTATATGTAGAAGTTATATTCAAACTCGGTATTAATTCTGAAATGTTTGCGCTAGGCATTCTGTTCAAACTTTTGGTTGTGGCTGTAACTTCTGAACTTATTTTAGGATTTGATAAATGTTGAAAGATCAGTTTTGTTATTTATGGAGAAAATTGATGACTTTTTATTTTGCCTGCCTGTGTGCGACTGCAGCACAAGAGGTCGTGGGTTTGACTGCCACATGGGACAATATTTTAGTTGATCCACAAATAGATGTGCCGAGTCTGGGTGTAGATACTATATGGTCGTGATTTATATGTCATAAAGTCCCCCACGACACAGGATTGGTACATATTACCTACTATTGTGTTTTAAAAGGTATTTTATTAATATTAGTACAGATCACTGGCGCAGTTATCGCTTAAACTTGTAGGTCTAGAACGTCAGTGAATACTAACTAAGACGGCTACTCTAACGCAATAAACTAACATCACCATGAATATATAACATACTCCTAACATATTTGGCTGCAGCTCGAGTCGTATTCGCTTGTATGTACTTTTATTCATTCATTCGTTTGTCAAACATACCTACCCCACCTTTGTTGTCGAGTAGAGTGGTACAAGAATGTCAAATTAATCTTCGAGAGCATCTATAGTTTATCAAATAGCCTAGATATTGGCTCTGAAATGGACTCAAATTGACTATTAATTATGCCATTTACTAGTATACCGTTCACATAACCCTAGGCATTGACGTGACGTTTGGTTTTTAGGGTTCCGTAGCCAAAATGGCAAAACGGAACCCTTATGGTTTTGCCATTTCCCTCCGTCCGCAGCTTAGCTCAGAGACTGTTAGTGCTAGAAGGCTGTAATTTTGTATGGATACACATATTACTTATGCCAACAAAGTGTAAGTAAATCTTGAAAAACACTATTTTTTGAGGATACCTCCTCCCCTATATATAAAGTGGGGATGTGATTTTATTTTTCTCACCTACCACTTTGTGTGTGCTCACATAAAGCTATCTGATCCCAAACTAAGCAGAGCTTGTACTATGAAAACCAGACAACCGATAAACAAACTTATATATTTCTAAATTCATACAACACCCAGATTCAAAATAAAAACTCAGACTCAAAGTTTTATCCTGGGTGGGGATCGAACCCATCCTATCGCGCCACAGAGGCCTCTACTGGTGACCGTAGAGCTGGCAGCATTGCTTTACAGCGAAGAAGTACTGCCAGCATCTGTTCCAATTTTTTAGATATATTTCAGGTTTTATTATAGTTTTATTTAGTGACAGTTGTTTCGTTTTAATTAGTTAGTTAATATATATTATCCTTTATACCTATTATAAAATATAATAAATTAGAATATCTCAAAACTCATTTTGTCTTGGGGGTCTTCGATATTTTGATTTGATGAATGTTTGGTAGATGTGGTAGAATATTGTTCTATTGGGGCAAAGAATTACATTTTATTTAAAAACTGACTTTGAACTTTATGCGTCGATATTTATTGAAGTGAAAACTTTTTTAGCGACATTGTGCACTTCTTGGGATGGGTAAAAAATGTTAAACTCGCGTCAGGACACGTTACCTGATCGAAAATTCGTAAGATAGAGAGAGAGAGAGCAATGAAAAACAATATCTTAGAATACGAATTTATTTTATAGGTAATACAAAGGTAAATTTCGCCACCATCTACAATGTTATTACAGTTCAGGTGGGAAATTGGGCGGTCCACAAACCAGAAGTTCGAGCCCGAGTAACGGTTATTTTTTTTCCCTTTTTTATTTTAATTATAAATTTTGGTTTTTTATTTATTATTTTATATTTTTTTATTATTATGCCAGTAAGATCGAAAACTATTATTCAAATTTCATCAGTATGTTATATAATATTAGATATATTTCGGGACTTAATCGCGTGAATTATTTAAAGGTACGAACCTTTTATTTACCCGACGTTTCGATCGAATTGAACCGATCGGTGACCACGATCGGGTCGACTCTGTAATATATATATATATTGTAAGGAGAATCACACTGCAGTGAAGCTAGGCATTGACAGTTGCCCCTACTTCACACCGTACAAGCTGTCATACGTCAAATAAAACGTCATCATAGCGCGTGGGTCGGCACGATCACTTTTGCTCGAGACATTGGCGCGTGCGGACGCGTCATTTGGTATCGTTCCCTTAGCGTTAAAATTCAAATTGTGATTTTGTGTAACGGAAACCAATAAATGTGTAAATAATAAGATTCATCAGTTGATTAAAGTTGTTTTTTTTAAATTAAAGTGTTGTTACTTGCTTTTATCAGAAGCGGGACGTTGCCTACCCTACATCTGATTTTAATCGGTACATTGTTGGTTTCTGTTTCGTTTTATAGTGAGTGATCATTTGGTGTAGTGTTTCGTTGTGCTAAACATGGGCAAGCGAAATCGTTCGCGTAGTCGCTCGCCCTCTAAGCGTCATAGAAGTTCTAAGCGCCGTCGTATTGTGCGTGAATCGCGATCTAGAAGTGCATCGGAATTACGTGAGTCGTTACAAGCTATAATGTCGCGATTAAATGCATTAGAGGATAGGTCGTCGGTTAACACCGCGTCTAATATTGAAGTAACCGCTACGAACGATTCTACCGAAAGGTCGTAGAAGCTATCCAGTCTTTGAAATCGATAAATACTCTGATTTTTTTGTCTAATTTTGATCCTAATGTTCACGATGTTGATCTTTGGTTCAAGGAGGTAGATCGAGCACAAATTTTGAATAGGTGGAATGACGCGGAATGTCTTTCGCGTATTGGTCATTAAGGGTGATGCGCGGTCATGGTTATATGATTGGGTTAGTGTGTGGAGTAACTTTAAGCGAGATTTTAAATCTTTATGCGTGAAAAAGATTGATATAGCGAACATTCTTTACGAGGTTATGAGTAATAATTCCGATAGCTTTGCTATGTATGCTGAGTATGCGCGCCGGTCCTTATTACGCCTTCGTATTGTAAACGGACTAAGTGAGGAGCTTACTAGCGCTATCATCATATGGGGTATAAAGGACCCCCAAGTTACAGCAGCAGCTACGAATGAAAATCTTAAGCCTAGCGAGTTAGTCAATTAACTGTCTACCTTCGTAAAGTCAGTTGAAGTAAAATCGAATAAATACTCAAGTCGCTACCCCGTTTCACGTAAAGACTCCGTTAAATCGCATGTCACTGGGCGTTCAAGCCAACGTCCTTCGTTGAAATGTTTTCTTTGCGGACAAATTGGCCACAAGCAAGCCAACTGCCCTGACAAAATAAAACCTTCAAGTAGTGTTGACCCTAATACTAGTGATATTAAACCGGAGAAAATGAGTGTTTGTACGTATTGTAGGAAATCGGGACATCATAATAATGAGTGTTTCGCGAAACAACGCTCTGATCAGAACAAGAGCAAAATAAATGTTTGTTTCCTACCTACATTAAATAACCACAAGGACGTAATTGTTGGAGTAATACAAGGTATCCCGATCGATATACTATTTGATAGCGGTGCATTAGACGTTTCTCTTATCTCTCGCTCTGTAGTAAACCATTTGTAGTGTACCATGAAACCAATTTATCGCGAATTGAAAGGCGGTGGGCCTACTATTACTCGTGTGTTTTCATACGTAACTCTTACTATAAAATTCCAAGAGATTACACTAGAGGTTGATCCGTTAGTTGTATGTACCTAGTGAGAGTATGAACGCACCACTTATAATAGGTACCGATGTCTTAAACCGTGAGGGAGTAATGTATGTACGTACGAAAGACCATCAACGTCTAACTTGTAGTACTGCTTCTGCACGAGTATCGACTGTGGATTCAAATGAGCATCCTATCAAAACCTCACTCACTGCTGGTGAACTTTTAGAGATCTTTAATGAATTTTCTAAATTCAAGATAAATGCAACGGCTACATCGATCGTAACCACTGGTAGCATGCACATTCGTTTGAATAGTGATACGCCCTTAGACTATCTTTTAACGAGACTGTACAAATTATCTTTTAACGAGAAATTGAAGGTACGAGAAATTATTAGTGACCTCTTAACTAAACAAATTATTCGCGAGTCTGAATCTGCGTATGCGAGTCCCATACTCGTGATAAAAAAAAAAAGATGGAACGGATAATATGCGCGTAGAGTCAAATGGCTTTAAGCATGTCTTGGTAGTGATCGATGCTTTTTCAAAATATTGTTTAATGTACGCTCTACACAGACAAGATCATGATGAACTAAAACGTGCATTTCAGAATGTTATTTCCTTATTTGGTACCCCCCAACTTATAGTTACTGATAGAGGTCGAATGTTTGAGTCCGCATACTTATACAGCATTACATTACACCTGAAATGCACCATGCACATGGTCAGGTAGAAAGATACATTCTTACACTCCTTAATATGATACGCGTGGAAACCAATTGGTCTGAAGAGTTGTGGCGTTTACAACTCGTACTCAATATAACTAAACAGAAGATAACGCAGGTTTCCCCATTAAATCTTCTGATAGGTGTGGAAGGTACCACCCTTGTAATACAGGCTCTAGTACGCGACGTCAACGTCGACTTATCAAACTCCGATCGTCGGTCCTTACAGTAGTTAGATCGACAGAGGACAGCCGAGCGGCTGAAAGATAACCAAATCCGACAAGATGAGCATGTTAACAGGACACGCCAACCCCCTCGAGAGTTCCGCGTAAACGATCTTGTCTTCGTTATCAAATATGAACAATCCAAAGGAAAACTGGATGCTGGCATGCGGGGTCCCTACAAGGTTGCAAGAGTTCTGGGCAACGACCGTTATGAGCTGAAACTGGTCGCTGGGTCCTACGGCAAGGTGACCTATGCTGCGGCACAATATATGGTGCCATGGCAGGGCGAGTGGACTCCCGAAGAATGTGCTGCCTTCTTTGCCTGTAAGTAGCTATTGTATGTCTAGTCTTGTCTATTTCACTAGACCTTGACTTTTATGTCTAGTTTACACTGGACCTTGACTTTTATGTCTACTTTACACTGGACCTTGACTTTTATGTCTAGTTTACACTGGACCTTGACTTTTATGTCTGGTTTACACTAGACCTTGACTTTTATGTCTGGTTTACACTAGACCATGACTTTTATGTCTAGTTTACACTGGACCTTGACTTTTATGTCTAGTTTACACTAGAGCTTGACTTTTATGTCTAGTTTACACTGGACCTTGACTTTTATGTCTAGTTTACACTGGACCTTGACTTTTATGTCTGGTTTACACTAGACCTTGACTTTTATGTCTAGTTTACACTGGACCTTGACTTTTATGTCTAGTTTACACTAGACCTTGACTTTTATGTCTAGTTTACACTAGACCTTGACTTTTATGTCTAGTTTACACTGGACCTTGACTTTTATGTCTGGTTTACACTAGACCATGACTTTTATGTCTAGTTTACACTGGACCTCGACTTTCATGTCTAGTTTACACTGGACCTTGACTTTTATGTCTAGTTTACACTAGAGCTTGACTTTTATGTCTAGTTTACACTAGACCTTGACTTTTATGTCTAGTTTACACTGGACCTTGACTTTTATGTCTAGTTTACACTAGACCTTGACTTTTATGTCTGGTTTACACTAGACCTTGACTTTTATTTTTATTTTACACTAGACCTTGACTTTTATGGCTGGTTTACACTAGACCTTGACTTTTATTTTTATTTTACACTAGACCTTGACTTTTATGTCTAGTTTACACTGGACCTTGACTTTTATGTCTAGTTTACACTAGACCTTGACTTTTATGTCTGGTTTACACTACACCTTGACTTTTATGGCTGGTTTACACTAGACCTTGACTTTTATTTTTATTTTACACTAGACCTTGACTTTTATGTCTAGTTTACACTGGATCTTGACTTTTATTTCTAGTTTACACTGGACCTTGACTTTTATGTCTAGTTTACGCTAGACCTTGTGTGATATGTCTAGTTTACGCTAGACCTTGTGCCATATGTCTAGTTTACGCTAGACCTTGTGTGATATGTCTAGTTTACGCTAGACCTTGTGTGATATGTCTAGTTTACGCTAGACCTTGTGTGATATGTCTAGTTTACGCTAGACCTTGTGTGATATGTCTAGTTTACGCTAGACCTTGTGTGATATGTCTAGTTTACGCTAGACCTTGTGTGATATGTCTAGTTTACGCTAGACCTTGTGTGATATGTCTAGTTTACGCTAGACCTTGTGTGATATGTCTAGTTTACGCTAGACCTTGTGTGATATGTCTAGTTTACGCTAGATCTTGTGTGATATGTCTAGTTTACGCTAGACCTTGTGTGATATGTCTAGTTTACGCTAGACCTTGTGTGATATGTCTAGTTTACGCTAGACCTTGTGTGATATGTCTAGTTTACGCTAGACCTTGTGTGATATGTCTAGCTAACACTAGACCTTGTGTGATATGTCTAGTTTACACTAGACCTTGTGTAATATGTCTAGTTTACAGACCTTGTGTGATATGTCTAGTTTACGCTAGACCTTGTGTGTTATGTCTAGTCCATGCTAGACCTTGTGTGATATGTCTAGTCTACGCTAGACCTTGTGTGATATGTCTAGTCTGCGCTAGACCTTGTGTGTTATGTCTAGGCTATGCTAGACCTAGTCTGTCATGTCTAGATCACCCTAGACCTTGTCTGTTATGTCTAGTCCACACTAGACCTTGTATGTTAATGCTAGACAACTCTAGACCTTGTGTAGTGATTGATTTTATTCTAGCCAAGAAGAGTGAACTGTCACTCTTTAACTACTTGTCGGCATAATGTATCTAGCTGTATCAGGTTCAGACGATTCCGAACAAACTCAATCGAATACCATTACTGAGATGTCATCATACCAACGATACTCCACTTTGAGTGGAGATGACGGGGAAGCCGGACCATCCAGACTTCACGAGGAAGCGGGACCATCCAGACTTTACCAGGGCGCGGAATTGCCTGGACCTGACGAGGACGTCAGGGTGTCAGGAGAGGCCGTGTAAGGAGAATCACACTGCAGTGAAGCTAGGCATTGACAGTTGCCCCTACTTCACACCGTACAAGCTGTCATACGTCAAATAAAACGTCATCATAGCGCGTGGGTCGGCACGATCACTTTTGCTCGAGACATTGGCGCGTGCGGACGCGTCATTTGGTATCGTTCCCTTAGCGTTAAAATTCAAATTGTGATTTTGTGTAACGGAAACCAATAAATGTGTAAATAATAAGATTCATCAGTTGATTAAAGTTGTTTTTTTTAAATTAAAGTGTTGTTACTTGCTTTTAATATATAATATAATGTTCAAGTTTTCCCCTCTGCCGGCACTCCCGTAATCCTAACCCTTGTTTTATATTCTCCCTTTTTAAATAAATAAAGTGAAACATACTTAGTACTTAAATCACGATCCGGAAAAATAATGTTTCGCCTATGTGTAAATGGAACATTGCAATAGCCATCAATATTGAGTTCAAATAAAGTATTTTGTTTCGAGCACTTTCCCCTACATATGAACTAGAAATAGTCGGGTTTTGATTACGCCATCACTTCATAAAATCACTTATTAATTTACCAACTAAATCTTTCAGGAACCTAACAATTGACTGCCTCTGTGGCGCGGTGGGACTGTGTCCGACTGCTACGCAAGAGGTCATGGGTTCGATTCCCACACGGGACACCACTTTGTGTGATTCACAAATTGTTGCTCCGAGTCTGGGTGTACTTTGTGTCCGTGGCTTGTATGTTTGCAAAGTCCCCCGCGACACAGGGTTTGTAACTATACTGCGGGAGTCGACTACATTAAAAAAAAAAAAAAAAAAACCGGCATTTAAGAATCCAAAAATCTAAATACCTAAACACTCTTACAAACTTTTACATTTATAATATTATAAGGGAGGGATCCCACCACCCACCCTCGATCTGTGAATCACCACGATTGAAGTAGTAAGGAAATGCCCTTAATACAACAATCGAAATAGATTGACAGACCGCACTCAAAAAGAGAGACCTGTAACAAAGAAAATTAGTGACAGGTACTCTCACCAAGTCGAGTGGTAGGCACCTCCGGACCCTTGACTTGCAATATTCCGCTTCCACGAAGTGAAACTTCGACACGTGTTTCGCCTCTACACGAGGCATCCTCAGGACAGTTTGGCACCGACTGAGCGCTCGTCCAACGTGTGCGCCTCTTTTATACGTTCAATCCCCACTACTCCGGCCAACGGTCGATGAGTAATGTTGCCTTAAAGAAAATAAATTGAGCAGGGGAGACGAATTGAAGTTGGTTTGTTCGTTCAGCAATGTGCTTCTATCCTGTTTCAGTATTTCCAACTGCTCTAATACGCACAACCTGTAACCCTTACTGCAAATATGTAGAATTTTGAAAGAATTTCTGTCATTCAGGGCATGTCCGGTTTCAAGTAGATGGTTCGCAAAGTGAGATTTTTCTGGATGATTGTTTCTAAAGGCAGCAATGTGTTCCTTGTATCTGGTGTCAAAATTCACCGGAATACAGTATCAAAAACAGCCAAGATTTAATCACGAAAATCGAAGATTTACAGTTACCACGCAATTCGAAACTGGCATCTCTGGATGTGGAAAGCTTATTCACAAATGTTCCATATAATGAGTGTTTAAATATACTTTAACATCGATTGGAAAGGAAGAAATTACATCCTGAAGAAATTGAGAACATCATTAGTTTAACTGAGCTTTGTATGAAACAAAACTATTTTCAGGTCAGATGGTGATCTGATGAAGGTGAGACCCTTATAAAAGATGTTGAAAGACTCGCTTGATCCTGCAGTTTCATTCGCTAATTCCATGACATGTGCTATTATAGACTATTATCAATCTCTGTGCCAAATTTAATCTAGATCCGTTCAGCTGTCAGTTGTGAAGTGATTCAGTAACAAAGATCCATCCGTACAAACTTTCGCAAATCAAATATGAGTGTAGATTATACAAAGAATTTAGAAAGCGTTTGGCAAAAAACGTTCGAATTATGATTTTTAATATACTAATCTGGCTTCGTAGCTTCTTTACATAACACTAAATATCTTTGTAATATATTAATAACTCTTTATCTGACGGCCTCTGTGGCGCGGTGGGAGTGTATCCGACTGCTACGTCTTGACGAAACGACCCCACGACCTCGTGGGTTCGATCCCCACCCAGGATAAAACTTTGTGAGATGAGCGCGATGGTTTATTCTGTGTCTGGGTGTTATTTACCTATAATAAGTATGTACATATTTAGAAATATATAAGTATGTTTATCAGTTATCTGGTTGCATAGTACAAGCTCTGCTTAGTTTGGGATAAGATGGCGTTGTGTGAGTTAGATATTATTATTATGAATTATTATTATTATTTATCATCTACCAATTGTTTTTGGAGTAATGACCTTTAACCACGTATAGACTATTTTACTGGAGTTTATTGTGAGTTTTAGGCCCTCAACCTGACAAAGAAACATCGATTTTACTCCAGAGTCTCTCAGTGGTAAATGGTTGTTTGACTAAAATAATTGGTAGGTGGTGAAAGGATTTTTTTTTAAAAGTATAGTACCAAGTTATTTGGTGTAATGTAAAGAAGCTAAGAATTGGCGGTTATTAGTACATTAAACATCATCATGTGTTAGTAGGGTAATGTATTTTGTAATTAATCTAATTAAGTAATTCAATACACAAGGGAACAAATTTAAACTTTTTTTTTGTTGCATGGAATTTTATGCCTGTTGTTTACTAATTTTAGGTCGCTGATTTCAAGTCTACCCTCATTTTTTCCGTAACAGCTCTAGTTTTCGAGATACAGCTATCAGTCGTATTTTTGTACTAGTCATATTTAAAATTTAATTTAAGCGAGCAGTTTTTTTTAAAAGTCTTTTGTTTAACAATGTCTGCATCGAGAAATATCTGTAAAACCGATCCCAACTATTTTTGTAACGTCTGTGGTGAATACACTTTTAAAAATTGTAGGCTTAGTGTGTCGGAGTTCACAAAACGGGTGTATTTTGATTACTTTGGAATTCCTTTGGACACCCGTGACAAGTACTGGATCCCGCATATGGTATGTAAAACATGTGTGGAGTCTTTGAGATCATAGGCTAATAAGAAAAGATCCCATTTTAAGTATCAAACACCAATGATGTGGCGAGAACCTTCAAATCATCAAGACGACTGTTATTTTTGTGTGGTTGATATAAACGGGATCAACAGGAAAAATCGGTCGAAATGGGTTTACCCTAACGTGTTATCTGTTTCTCGACCAGTCCTGAACTCCAGCGATGAACCAGAACCCCAGCCATCTTCATCTACACATAATGTTGATGACTTAGAAGTAAAAAGCTCTTCTTCAAGTGATGAAATGAGTGGGAAAAGTGAATTCAATCCAGTTTCCTCTGAGCCCCAACCCTTTAATCAAGAAGACCTCAGTGCATTAGTCAGAGACCTAGGTCTGTCTAAGAAAGGATCGGAGATTTTAGCTTCTCGCTTAAAACAAAGAAATCTTTTAACGCAAGAAACAAGAATTTCATACTACCGTAACCGAGAGAGAGAATTGCTTTCATTCTTTTGTGAAGATGATGACTTTGTTTATTGTTCAGATGTTCTTGGTATATTGAAAGCAATGGGGGTACAGAAGTATGATCCAAATGAATGGCGCTTATTTATTGATTCCTCTAAACGTAGCCTAAAATGTGTACTTATGCATAACGGAAATAAGTTGGGTTCGATACCGATTGCTCATTCAACTACAGTCAGAGAAGAATATGCTACTGTGGCTTCTGTTATGGATAGAATCAAGTACAACGAACACAAGTGGCTGATATGTGTAGATTTAAAAATGGTGAATTTTCTTCTTGGCCAACAAGGGGGCTATACAAAATATCCATGTTTTAGTTGTCTTTGGGACAGCAGAGCTAAGTCTGAGCACTGGGTTAGAAAAGATTGGCCTCCCAGGCACGCTATGGTTCCAGGAAAACTGAATGTAATAAATGAACCCCTTGTGCCCAGAGATCGCATAATACTGCCACCTTTGCATATTAAACTAGGGCTCATGAAACAATTTGTCAAAGCTCTGAACAAGGATGGTGCTTGTTTTAAATACATCTCTAGAAAGTTCCAGAATTTGAGCACTGAGAAACTTAAAGCTGGAATTTTTGATGGCCCACAAATAAGAAGATTGATAAAGGATGAAAATTTCATAAGCTACATGACTGACATTGAAAAAAATGCCTGGAATGAATTTGTATGGATTGCACAAAATTTTCTTGGAAACAAAAAGGATGAAAGTTATTCGGAGCACATTAAATTGATGTTGTCATACTTCCAGCAGCTTGGTTGTAACATGAGCATCAAGGTACACTACCTCCATAGCCATTTGGACCGTTTCCCTGAAAATCTTGGTGATCTGAGTGAAGAACAAGGGGAACGGTTCCATCAAGACATTCGAACTATGGAAGAACGATATCAGGGTCACTGGAATGCTCATATGATGGCGGACTATTGTTGGAGCATTAAAAACAGCCCTAACGAACCAAGCCAAGCAAGAAAATCATATAAAAGAATTTTTTTTGATTTGTAGTGCTTGTTTTTCTATTGATTTCCTTTATAAAAAACTCTTTTTCTTAAAAAACGTATTTTTTTTATATCTCAATAACTAAAGCTGATACAAAAAATCTGACTTCAGATCTGAAATCAGCACCCCGTAAATATATAATATTAGTTAAAAAATTTCATGCAACAAAAATGCTGTTCCCATTAATGCAACACATTAATTAAAAGATAATCGGTAAAATACGAGCCTCCATTATTTATTGAAAGCAAGTAATTGATTACACTGCGGCCGGAGGGTCCATTTCCACTACTCTGTGTTATTTGAGTATATTTAAAATCAGATAATAACCGATCACTATTTTGTTCGTACGCAGCAATTAGTGGGTAACAAAGTAAGCTCGTAATTGGGTAGTTGACTACAATAAAAGTAAATTATTTTATACTAATCAGGTAATGGTAGATGTTAAAATGCTTTGAAAATAAGGGTTCTTTAACAAATTAACATGTTTTTGAATTTACAAGCATGAAAACGAATACTAAAAGTAATGATTTGACGATAGGAACATATGACGTTATAGGTTGCTATTCCATACACATTTCTATAGAGCTTGTCGTTTTGACATTTCATAAAAAGAGACTGATTTGACTTGACAGTCAACATCCCTATTGATTATTGCGTTTTTTCAACCGACTTCAAAAAGGAGGAGGTTCTCAATTCGTCTGTATGTTTTTTTTTGTATGTTTGTTCACTGATTACGCAAAGACGGCTGGACCGATTTGAAAAAATATTTTTTGTTTGAAAGGGTATATTTCCAAGTTGGTCCCATTGTGATTCGATCACGATCTGATGATGGGATCCTGGAGAAATCGAGGGAACTCTTAAAATATCAAAGGCACACCTACAGTTATTTAGGTATATTTCACAGTGATTCGTGCATTTACTCTTAAAAAACACCAATTGGTGAAGTGGAACTGATGATGAAGACCACAAATGACGAGTAAACCTATTCAATATTTCACAGTTTGCGATTTAATTACTATAATAAGGTATTGAGTAGCACTTTATTCTCGTTTTACCTACTACTATTACACAATGTAATAGAGCTGATAGTGAACTCCTCAACAATTAACGGCCCTGCATCGGGGCAAGCATAATTTTGTAAAAGGATTTGAGCAGTTGACATAAGCCTATTGTAACTTAAGTGAATTACAAACCAAAACACTAAAAAGTGAGAAATAAAAACTTTTTAACAAAAAAATATTACCGACTTCAAAACTAAGTACCTACAAGGCAACTAAAAAGCAAAAAATAATACACCTAGAATAACAAAAACAAATTAAACATTTTGAAGTTGGTGCCGAATCATAAATCATAAAGGCTACTGTTTCATGGCACCAACTTCAAAATGTTTAATTTGTTTTTGTTATTCTAGGTGTATTATTTTTTGCTTTTTAGTTGCCTTGTAGGTACTTAGTTTTGAAGTCGGTAATATTTTTTTGTTAAAAAATTTTTATTTTCTTATAAAACTCTCGCAGTTATAGTGTAAAAGCCGTATATCGCGGGGTACTCAAGAGGCATTGACCACTATTTGCGAATAATCTAAAACTTCAAGCGCATAATTTTTTACTTTTACCTAACGAAACAAAATTGAAAGATTTAACTTATATCAGACAATCCACACAAGACCATCTGATCCCAAATTGAGGAAAGCCTCTACTATAGCAAGCAGACAACTGATAGTCATAAACATTTTTATATAATTCCCAATACATATATAAAATTAATGAAAAAACCTTTTTAACTTAGAAAGCTAAATACTAAATTTGTGAAAAGTTATGATTCTACATGTATGTACATACTATTTGCCTGTTCGCAAGCAATAGGTAAAGCCAACGAAAGGAATAAATATAAAAACTCTCTTTTCAAATTTCCGATGTTCACAATGTTTGCTTGTTTTTAAACTGTATATATATATATATATATATATATATGTATATATATATATATATTTGTAGGCTCAGTAATTTCAAAGAGAACTTTCTTAAATTACTTTAGAAAAATCCTATTTCAGACCCTTACACCAAATCTTTTCATGTTACACTATACCGTTTTCATAACGGTTGCAAAAACGGGGAAAGTGTACGCAGACGAAGTTGCGGGGGTCAGCTAATAGCCTATATAGCATCCTCGATAAATGGGCTATCTAACAGTAAAAATGTATATCTAACATATGTACTTGAAAATTGAATGGCGTCGGCTGTCATTTTACGCTGCATTTTTAAAAAAATGTTTTTAACCTATTTTTGTGCCTTCCTGTACTTTTCTCTGGGTGCAATGGAATTTTAATCTTGCGTCTCTCATAGTGGAGTGTTGGCGGCGAGTGTCGTTTACTGAAGCACCCATAAGAGTCACCTGTCTTAGACAAAGTTTTTGAAAGGACGCCTTAAAATTGTTTCCGTACCGTCTTGCCATTGGCAAATCCATTGGCCATGGCCTATTTGTAGTATACGCCTGCGCTTTAGTTCTGCTCCTCTTCATTTGCGTCAAGCATCTACGATCTCCGCAAGATCATAGAAACTAAAATAAGCGACGGTGATTTAAAAGGCGCCGCCCGTCTCCTTTTTTCAAACGACGTGTTGTCACCAGACACTCCAGACACCTTCTCGGCCCTACAATCAAAACATCCCCCAGATCCTAACACCTTAAAATCCTTCACTCAAACTATAAGCCTGCGGGTTTGGAGTAAGCTAAAAAAGCTTGGTCATCAGCATGCCCAGGTGAGGATATCCCTGCCCGTCCAAATTTTCAAAGAAGCTGAGATGATGGTTTGTGCAAATTTTCATACAACACTCTGTTTGACGAAAGCTCTGGTCTTGAGCGCGCTAGACTGTTGGCATCCAGCTCCAGAGAATCCGGTGAATGGCTTCGTGCTTACCCGTCGCCAAGCACTGGCACATTTCTGGAGCCTGATACCCTCCGGCTTGCTATCAGTCTGCGCTTAGGGCTGCGCATATGCACTCCGCACCGTTGCCCCTGTGGCAGTGAAGTCGACCAATTAGGATACCACGGGCTATCTCGCCAAAAGAGTGCAGGTCGCTGTTCTAGACACGCCGCCCTGAATGACATAATCCGTCGGGCCCTTGCCTCAATAAACGTATCAGCTCATCTGGAACCTACCGGCTTAGCTCGGGACGATGGCAAGAGACCGGACGGGATGACGCTGATTCCTTGGAGTTTGGAAAGGGTGCTTATGTGGGACGCCACGTGTGTAGACACACTTGCTCCTTCCCACCTCCACGGAACCAGCGTTCAAGCTGGAGCGGCGGCTAACGCGGCCGAAAATCTAAAAACCCATAAATACAGGGGTCTCGGCAACCAATATATATTTATACCATTCGGCGTCGAGACCCTTGGAACGTGGGGTCCAAGTGCACAACGTTTATTTAAAGAACTTTCCAAAAAATTAGTCGACCCCACTGGTGACCGTAGAGCTGGCAGCTTCCTCGCACAATGCATCAGCATTGCTATACAGCGAGGAAATGCCGCCAGTATTTGTGGAACCATGCCCAGGGGTCCCAATTTTTTGGATATATTTTAGTTTTATTTAGTCTTAATTTCTAGTTTAAATATAGTATTTTATAGTTTATCTCATATACCTTGTAAACTTGTAAAAAAAACAGTAAAATAATTTTTCAAATTGGGCTAGTAGTTCCTGAGATTAACGCGTTCAATGTTTATTTGAACAAACAAACATACAAACCAACAAACTCTTCAGCCTTATAATACTAGTATAGATATATTATAACATGATACTGTTAGCGAAACTTTATAAAATTTTTCACTTGACCCCCCAAAAATGACCCCATCTTTAAAACTCAGATTTCTTATAGGTTTTCCTGTAATCTATCACATCTATATCATCATCTAGACAGACGGACAGACAGAAAAACGAGTGATCCTACAAGGGTTCCATTTTTTCCTTTAGAGGTACGGAACCATAAAAAAGAAAATAACAAGGCGGTACAAAGTTCGCCGGAACTAGTAGTAGAGCTAGTCCTTTTTATATGGACTGTAAAAAGTTAAGAGCATGTCGGACTATAATAATAAATAATAATAAAGTCCTTTATTCAAACCAACTTAGTATCTATTTACAAAGTATTAAGAACTAAAGACTGTGAGTATGGTAACCAAACTCTAACTGGAATTAAGTACTAACAGCTCAGTGTTAGTACTTAATTCCACCCCCTCCGTCGAGCAAGTCTTGTATGCTTTTATACCTGACTTCCCCCAAATAATAGTACCCGGGTTTTCATACATTATCGATTGACTCAAGTATGATATGTAGTGTTATCACTTTATTGAGTAAGAGCATATCTATACTTAAATTAAAAAGCTGAAGAATTTGTTTGGTTGTTTGAACGCGATAATCTCAGGAACTACTGGTCCGAATTGAAAATAAATTTTAATGTTGAATAGCCCATTTGTCGAGGAAATATAGGCTATATAACATCACGCTACGACCAATAGGAACGGACCAGCAATAAAAAGTGTTGCAAAAACGTGGAAAATTTAAACATACGAAGTTGCACGGGTCAGCATCGGTCAGTCATCAATAAAAACTGCAGCTTGATATCGAAGGCTCAATGAAGGCAACTATCACGTAGGATACATTATCACTTCTCTGTGTAAAAATACATATCTATACACGTGAAAATACTTGGACATACACGAGGGAGAAAGGTCGACGTCATACTGATGCAGTCTGGGAAGGTAGAAGGAATTGTATCAAGATATATATATATATATATATATATATATATATATATATATAGTAACCGGTTTGTAACTTTGCGACCACGTAGGATACATTCTCACTTCTGATCATGGTCCAAACGTAATAAATCAGTCAGCAATACCTACAGGCTAAAGTATCTGATCCCAAACTAAGCAGAGCTTGTATGTAAGCAGTCTATCTCAACCAGACAACTGATAAACATTCCCTAATATTTCTAAATACATAATTATATATATATATATATATATATATATATATATATGTATATACATATATATGTGTATACATCTTGATACAATTCCTTCTACCTTCCCAGACTGCATCAGTATGACGTCGACCTTTCTCCCTCGTGTATGTCCAAGTATTTTCACGTGTAAAGATATGTATTTTTACACAGAATGTAGCAACCGGTTTGTAACTTTGCCATTATATAGTATTTTTTTCATTTTAATTTTCTTCCTATTCTGGTACAAATTTGAACTCACAGTTACACAGTGTAATTACACCACAAATTTTCATCCTGGGTGGGAATTGAACCCATGACCTCTGGCTTAGCAATCAGTGTCACTCTAACCACTCTGGCCAACAGGCCAGCCAGATAAGGTTTAAAATGGGGTTGGGTCGGATACACGTGCTGGCATGCCAGATTACTTTTGGGCCAAATGCATCACTAATTGTACTTCACGAAATGGCAAGCGACAGCGCGGTAGACCTCGAGACGAGTTAGACTCCTTCGAAAAATATTGGCGATTTGGGGATCTTAATGGACGCAAAGCTCACGTATGTTGCTCACATCGAAAGGGTACTAAAACAGTCTTCCAAGATGCTGGGATTTTTAATTAGAAGTAGGAAAAACTTTCGAAACGCTAAGCCTAAGATAATTTTATATAACTGCCTTGTCAGAAGTGTTTTGGAGTACGCTGCCGTTGTGTGGCGGCCCCACTTTGCTATACACTCTCTCAGAATAGAGCGCATTCAAAAGAGATTTGTTCAGCACTTGTCATACTCGGTGGGAATGGGGGGCAGATATGTGGATTATAAACCCAGGTTGGATTATTTTAAGATGATGGAACTGTCTAAGAGGAGAGATGTAACCGACTTAATGTTTTTATATAAATTGTTAAGAAATAAGATCAATTGCCCGGAATTGTTACCAAGGGTACGTTTTAGAGTTCAGATTCACACTCCGCGTAAACCAATCACACCGTTAGTCCCTCCACTGCGTAGAACAGTGCTTGGCTCAAGCTCACCTCTTTCCCGTATGACTAAATTATATAATGAATGCAGTGACAAGGCTGATATTCACTACGACTCATTGGGATTGTTTCGGAAAACTATCAATCGTTGTTTAAGGTCTTAGTTAATTAGCACATACTAATTATATAATTTGTAACGAATGGCTCATTATAAATATGAATGTAGTGTTTACCTATAAGTAACGAAACATTAAGATCTAAGTTATTGTGAAAGTTTGTGTTTTTAAAGATTATTGTGGATGTTTAAATAAAACCCATTTTCAACTCTCGATCTTATTATAGTTAAAGAATTAGCTAATAGAGACATCGGTGATCACCTGATAACATCTATTGAGTATTTCACACTAGATAAAATAATCATAATCGAACTCCCCATATCTTAGACCAATTCAAAAACTACTTTTGACAGCAGAGTCTGAAACAATAACATACATAATTCATACAAGACATTAAAAAAAATCGCCCCAAATCTTGTCTGAACTAATCGCAAAAATGTGGCATCATCAGTGCAAGACTCTCCATCAACGCTCCTTGTACATGAACTATTCATAACATCCTATACAACCCAATCTCCCCACTAATCATCTCTAAATATACAATCCTGAAGTATAATAAAACATTAACAACGATGCCACTTCTTTATTTCTGCAACAATATATCCCTAAAAAATAAACTACATAGCCGACCTTCGCCCATCATCAATTCTTATCAAATAATCATAATTACTTGTCATCCAATCATCTACAACTGGGCCTAACGTTATTAATATTCACCTAAAAAAAAACTTCCCTCAACACTACATAAAAGTAACTAATAAGATACACAAACATATTCGTCCATCCTAGGATGAATGGCTTCAACCTATGTATTTGCATGAACAAAAACTTGAGAGGTGTCAAGGGACACCCCCGGATGGAATGAAGTTCTAATCTTAATTTTTAAGCTATTGCATAGCTTCTATCGCGGGCCTTGAGCGCGGGGACTGAATCCAGAAATTCCGTAACGAAAAAACCTCAACGCTCCCCACTCCGACGGGCACGGAGGTATGGCTTGAAGGCCGTGCATTGTCTTACGTCGTTTCATTTTGTACTTATGATTCTGGCTGCAAAAATCATAATAGCGCGATTCAGACCGTAGTACATTTTGTATTGAATAGTAACAAAATTAAATACAGCGCCATCTATTGACATTATGTTACCTATTGTCATTTTAGTCTTCCCCTTTCTTGTTGTTTCTATTATAAAGGCCACAGCAAAGGGCCACACAGGAGTTGTGGTTATGTTTTGGTTTAGGTGTTGGTTCATTTTCCACCCTATTGTGTTGTGTTATTGTATTATTATAAGTAGGTATACTATTTTATTTTCTGTCGCTGATCTAATTAATATGAAGACAATATTGTTTTACGCGAGTTTTTAAGCTATTGAATAGTTTCTATCGCGGGCCTTGAGCCTGGAGACCGAATCCAGAAATTCCGTAACAAAAATAACCTAACACCCCCCATTCCGACCGGCACAGCTGTGAAACTTTTTAGTTGTTTGTTCTTAAGCAGAACTTTTAATTATTTTTTTATTATTAAAAAAAAAAATTAAAAAACATTGTTTTTTTATAATTAAAAAAATCTAATTTTTTTTTTTAATTGCTTAAATTGATAAAAATGCTATGCAATAGCTTTACCGCGGCAGTCCCCGAGTGCCACACATTTTTTTTTTTTTTTTTATAACCTTCGCAACACCATATTGTTCTATGCGAAATAGAAAGACGAAACGAAAATAACTTACAAAAAGACGATTGTATACTGAAGGCTCGAACCCACAACTACACAATTATCACCAATACTGTGTACCGAATTTACTGTGTACTAAATTTATCCTCTAGACCAAATCGACAGATGATTTCTTCGTCAAATTAGATGTTCATATCTTACACGCACGCCGCACGGCTTGTGTGTGTCAAAAAGTGTCGTTACAACTTTTCGTGAGAATTTTTTCCGTCTAGCGCAATAAGGAACTTCGTTCCAATTTGTCTCTGCCTTGAACTTTTCTAATAATAAAATATTTTTTATTCAACCTATTTCTAATTTGAAACGGATTTAAAAATATTCTACATAACTTTTTTGAGATACCCGATCAAAAAAGTTAATAAGTTTTGCTTTTTAATCCAAAAAGGAGTGTTTGGATTATAAAGCAAAGTTTTTTGACCTATGTCAAACGTTACGTCAGTCGCTTTTCATCCGACTTCAAAAAGGAGGAGGTTCACAATTTGACTGTAGTTTTTTTTTGTATGTTTGTTCACCGATTACGCAAAGACGGCTGGACCGATTTAAAAAATTCTTCTTGTGTTCGAAAGGGTATATTTTCAAGTTGGTCCCATTGTCATCAGATCATTATCTGATGATGGGATCCCGGAGAAATCGAGGGAACTCTTCAAATTTTAAAGGCACACCTACAGTGATTTAGGTACATTTTATCGTGATTCGTGCATTTACTCTCAAAAAGCACCCATTGGTGAAGTAGAACTGATGATGAAGACTACAAATGACGAGCAGACCTATTCAATATTTCACGGTTTGCGATTCAATTACTTTAATATGATATTGAGTAGCATTTTATTCTCGTCATAATACTATTACACAATTTAATAGAGCTGATAGTGAACTATCATCTGAACTCCTCAACAATAAATGGCCCTGCATCGGTGCGAGCAATATTTAGTAAGCGGATTTGAGCAGTTGACATAAGCCTATTGTAACTTACAAACCAACCCAGAGAAATGAGAAATAAAAACTATTTTACAAAAAAATATTACCGACTTCAAAGATAAATACAAGGCAACAAAAAATAATATCTACCTAGAATAACAACAACAAATTAACAATTTGAAGTTGGTGTCGAATTAAACAAAAGCAACTATTTAATGGCACCAACTTCAAAATGTTAATTTGTTGTTGTTATTCTAGGTAGATATTATTTTTTGTTGCCTTGTATTTATCTTTGAAGTCGGTAATATTTTTTTGTAAAATAGTTTTTATTTCTCATTTCTCTGGGTTGGTATGATATTATTTTTTGCTTTTTAGTTGCCTTGTATTTATTTTTGAAGTCGGTAATATTTTTTTGTAATCTGTTAAACAAATGCTTCTGTCTCGCACGTGTCTCGCGTGGTGTCTCGCACGTGACTTACTTAAATTTATCCTAAGTTTAGATAAAATGTTATCTCTATTAATTGCTCTATTCGCGATACTATCATTTAGTTAAATATTTAAATTAAATTCCGTGTCTGAAGGTAAGTCTGGTTATCTCGCAAAGACCAGGAAATACGCTGACACCCGTGTTGATTCATAGTTACGAATATTATACACGAAATTAATCCAAGGTAAATACCCGGACCAATCGGCTCTATAATCATTTCCATATTTTAGCAGCATACGCGACACCGTTATATTTAATCGCTCCACCAACCCCGTCTGATGATGCATAGAAGTTACAACTTTATGCACCGCCCCAAAGCTTACAATCGATTCCCGAACTATCGCAGAAGTAAAAATTGACCCGTTATGTGTTATAATTTCTTTTACGCAACCATGTATTAAAAACATGTTATTATTAAGTAAATTCTTTATCTCAACCGCCCGTGGCCAGTGTTACCGCCTTACTAATCGCATATTTTGAAAAATAATCAATCTCCAAAATAATATACCTTCCCATCCATAGACGTATTTAACGGGCTTATTGTATCTATTTCCATTGTTTCAAACATCATGTTTGTAACAATTGGCTGTAACGGAGCCACTCTCTTTGATGCCTGTTCTTCTTGACATACTTTATACGATTTAACATAATCCTCGATTTTCTTACAGGATTTTGGAAAGAAAAATCTTGAATTGAATTTCACAAACGTCTTCGTTAACCCTAAATGACCTTCGTACCATGGATCGTCATGAATTTCACACTTAATCATTGGAAAAAGTTACCTAATCTCTTTACAACATCATTTGCTGAATGTACTCGTAATTTTCAATACCGTTGTGAATAAAGAATACCTAATAGCTTTGTAAGTTTATTTTTTTATTATATCTATTTTTTGTTTTATTATCGGTCGATTGCGCCCTCACTAACGTTTCTATTTCTAATTTAAAACTTCGCTTACTGTCCTTAAAAAAAAGTTTTTTTTGAAACATTTAGCTTACAAACATCAACAATACAATTTATTATCATGTCTATAAATATCTACAGATTCTATTTTCTGTCTTACAATATCAGAAATAATCTCTGGTCTAGCCACAAAACATATTTCATTGTTATTTCTCAATGTTACCTTGTTATTGTCAAAATCGAACAATGCCGCATTCTTTACTTAAAAATTTTGACCCAATATCACTGGACTACTGATTACCACATAAAACAGCTTGTTATATACCACATTATTAATTACAACGTTAAGATATGTTTTGCCTACGACTGGTATAATATTACCATTGGCAGACTTTAGACAAATATCACATATATCCATAGTTACCCAAATACCCGAAAGAGACGCACCAGAATCTAAAAATGCAGGAATCGAACCTGATCGTAAGTCTATTGAAATAACTGGTTCAGACTAATCAAAGTTATTCTTCCGGACGCCTTCTTTCTCCGGGGACAGCTGTGTCCTGACTGCTGTCGCCCTTGGAAGCGATGATGCTGCATCGCTAGCTGATTGGGCCGGCATCGGAGGAGGTCCTCTGCTCTTTAAAAAGTTATATTTGACTCCCGCTTTGGCGTTGACAGGGGGAATACGTGACAACGGTTAACGGTACTGATTATACGGAGTTGATTGATTGCTTTGGAGTTAAATATTCGTTGGCTTGTTAACCACGCCCTGCTGTCTATTTTGGACTGCCACCGCTTTTTCAACCTTCACCTTTAAGTTGATCTCTTTCTCAACTTCCTTTCCATACACTGATTCTAACTGCTAAACTGTAGCTTTTAATGCGCACACACAACCGCTGCGAGCTTTGGTTTGTAAAAATTGTTGCACTTTTTTGGGAAGCTCGATTAAAACCTTGATATAAATTTTGGCCTTTTTGGCTATATTAGACAGTTGGTAGAAAAACGTCACAATATTCTCCTCTAGTGCCTGTTTTCTTTAGTAAAACTTCTCCCTATAGTCTACACGGTTCGGGAGCTCTAACTTTAGTGCAGTAATGAAATTCAAAGCTCTCGCAATCTTTTATGATTGCCTCATTAAAGTGTAGCGCTGGTCCAGCCAGATGGCGTATCTGGCTGGACCTACGAATTACTTTTTGTCGTCATCAGAAGTGATTTTATTGATCACGCAGATGACCCGGAATTGGTCAACGAAATCATCAAGGACTCGTACAATCTGTAACAAAATAAATACGAATGATTCCCACGAGGAAACTGGCGCTCCACTATGTGGCTTCCAAGTACCAGCTCTGCTGGTAATGTCGTCAACTGCTTTGCTGGTCAACTACTATGCTGGACGCAGTTCCGGGAGGTTCCACGTTGAGAAATCAAAACAATCAAGTCCCATTGTGACTTATTTTACATTTATATCTTTATAGTTTTTATAACAATATCAACTAACGACTTATTCGCCTATTCGCTTTGACGGTTCTCCTTTTCTTGTTTTTTCTTTATCCTTTTTTTAAGAGTTTCAAATCCGGCTTTTAGAACTTCAAACCACATTGTTCACAAATATTAATGAGGTTTCATGTGAGATGATCGTATCCTCGACCCACCTGCCACAGTATGGAGATCTTTGCACATCGTGAGATTTTGTGGTCGGTTTGAATCTAATATCTATAATACCTACCTACCATTGTCGTTTCCTCGATCCATGGGATTTTTAGGTAAAACTAGATAATGTTACTTTTCATTAGATTACCTCGAGACATGAGAGTACTTACTTACATACATACGGGTCAAACGGAGAACCACCTTTTTGAAAGCCGGTTAAAAAGTTGATGAAACTGAATGAGTTTTAAAAAAAAAAACAAAACTAAGAATAAACAGACAGACAAACAAACAGTTTTCGTAGTTTAAAGTTGTAAGCTTTTTAACTATGTGTCTGTGTAATTGTTAAGAACGGTACTTTCATTAATAAGCTTATTAATAAAAGTACTCCTGTTAATAATGTTGTTTATTATTATAACAAAATAATGAATATTACAATTAATTTATAACTTAATCAACTTCAATACCAATTATCAAAATTGTTTACTTTGGGTAGGTAGGTACAATAATATTATCTTTACAGTTAAATTTGAGAAATTAATTTTGCAATATTATGTAAATATTAACAATGTATTATCTTATCAATTTAGTATTGTTTACATTTTAATTATGGTAAAATATTACATCGCCAAGGGAGTATTTATTGATTATTTATAGCTTTTAAATTAAGGCTTAATTTACGAGTACATTGAGAGAGAATAATCAACTTTTTGTCTCGCGTGTCGAGTCTTTACAAGCTTTTAATTAATTTGCAAAGTATGTACGTAATATGTTTGTTCGGGTGGAATCTTACAACTTAATTTTTAAGCAGATTTCCTCAACCGATTGAGCTGAAATATAGTATACACATTTGGTTTGAATGACAATACATGGTTTACTGTATGACGTCATTCTAAATTTATTAATTATATTTATTTTAAAACTTTTTGCACAGTTATTGTACAAAGGTGGACTTAATGCTAAAAGCATTCTCTACCAGTCAACCTTTGGGTGATGTAGAGATAAAAATAGAAGTAGGTGCAGTAAACTTTGGGCAGCTCAACTATTTATTAATAAGGAATATGTGACTACGAAATAATAATATACGTACCTACACACATACATTCAAATAAATATATATACCTACATATTTTTTTTTTTTTTAAAGTTAAAGCGCTTAAAGGGCTGTGCATTCCAGAGTAAGACGGATTGAACTAGGAAAGGGGAACCGACAAATTCAGAAGAATGAGCAGAATATAGAAGAAGCAAATTGTTAGAAGATCAATGATCTCTGCTATAGTTGGAGCACAAGTATTGAAAGTCACATGACAAGTAAGAGGGGGAAGAAGGAGAATTAAGGAGACACATGGTCGTACTAACGAAGATTAAAGATGAATCGAATGCAGTTATTTAGAAGTCGGTCATATTTATTGAGGAGCTCTGCATTCAGATAATGATAGCATACATTGCCATAGTCAATCAAGGGATATATCAACGTCTGAACGAGCATTGTTTTAGTTTTCAAAGGAAGGAAATTCTTTAGACGGTATAACGCTCGCAGAGTACCCTCTGACTAGTCACCTGACCTTGTCAATTGAGGTTTGCGTCTAGTGAAATGCCGAAATCCCTGACAGATGATCTTAAAGTGATAATAGTGCCGTTATAGATGACTGGTGGCAACGTGTTGGTCTGTAATCGGCTTAAGATGCGTTGACTCCTAATCAAAATTGCCTGGCACGGATTTACTATCAAGCCAAACGTGTCTGACCAGGACTTAATAGCATTCAGATCCCCATTAAATTGTGTAATGATCACAGATAAATAATTCACAACTGCAAGTCATTAGCGAAAAGATAAAACGCACTCTGAAGAACTTGAGTAACGAGAACGATAAAGATAGTAAAGGGGAAAGAATACCGCCTTGTGAAACACCGGCGTCAAGATCGCGCTACCTCGACGTTGTTATTAACAATGCGATATGATTAAATATTTAATTATTATTATTCAAACTATATCGCGGTGTCAGTAAAATTAAGTGGGTCGCGAGTGATCAGTACCTACCTACTATAAACATAGACTGCAAGCATGAACTATTATTACTGTTACAGGTGTTAAACCCGTTTGTGTTTTTGTGTTAGTGATGTCTAGCCCAGAGTTCAGCCCGTTTGGCCTTAAGCAGACAGGACATGGAAGTCCTCTACCGATGCCAGCACAGCAAGGTCGCTCCCAAGTTGAAAAGCAACCTTTGCCTACGGAATAGAAAATGCCCACTGAAGTCGTATCTACTTCGGAGATCCAGAAAAAGATGGGGACCATTGATGGCCTTTTAAATTTAATGTGTTCAATAGTCACAGAAGGAAACATGAATTCGGACCAGAAGCTGCGTGTCACTATCCTTTGCCATAAGGTCCCTAGTGGGACATCTCAAACGGCTGTTTTATATCAAGCGTTGAAACAGAAAACCATACAGGCTCATACAACCATTCAACATCTACAGGAACAGTTGGGAGTAGAAAGCTCTCTCCAGCAATTCAAAGAAGTCGTTGAAAACAATTTAATACCAACACCGAACAACTCCAAATAATTTGAGTTCTGTGGCCATCTATCCCAGCGATAAGACCAAAATAAGCGATGACACGAAATCTCTAGTGCAAAAAGTAATTTCACCTGAAGAATTGAAACTACGCATCCGTGCCCTGAAAAAAGTAAGCAATGGAGGCGTTCTTATCAGTACTAAGTCTAAAAAATTACATTGAAAAAGTCTGAAAATCTAGCCACTTCTGGAAAAACCAATGAAACGCCGCCCTAGGATTGCTGTCATTGTTGTCCTTGTAGCCCTCAGTGAAAAAGAAGTATTTGACTGTGTATTTGAGCAAAACGTTGCTGTTAAGATTCCGAAAGGAACACGCGAGTCTTTTCTAAAGACTATGAAATTAAGTCACAAATCTGGAAAGAAAAGCCTCCCAACATGTAATTATATATTGGAAGTCCCTGCCAACATAAGAAAAACTCTGATCAATCAAAGACGCATTTTTATAAATTGGACATCATGCCCTGTTATAGACTTTAGTCACCAGGTGCTTTATTTGTCAGCAGTTTTGCCAAGAAACTAGTCTCACTTGTAACCAGTGTGGAAATCTTGGTCATTCGTCTAAGGAGTCCAGCAATAAAAATATTCCTCCAAATTGTGCGACGTATAAACGTTTAAAAAGAAATGTGACCACCAATACAAGTTGCTCGGCACGAAAATATGCAGAAGACAAATACATCAATTCAATTGATTACGAAACCATCATCTATTATATTATTATGCATTTAAACATCATCTATTTTGGCTAAATATCATATGATCCATCCATATCTTTTGTTTTCAATTGATAAAAATCAACTTGCATTATTAAAAACTTGAAACTGACATACATAATATTACAATTTTTGCCCTCATTTACAGTTCAAACGATGCAAATATTTTTAGAGTAATAGATTAGGTATGTACAGCGTAATAAGACATTTTATTTATATTCATTTACTTTATGAAAACTTACCTGTTTATGAAAATATGTAGTTATGTAGATATTAATAAGCGATTTAGAAACATTGATTCTTATTTGTTTATAGTTAACACCTGAGATACAGGTTTATGTTTAACCTAGTTCAGGGTATAGCTAATAACCATTGCAATTAATTAGACTTATCACTATTTGTAATACCTATTGTAATTTATTTTTGAGAACTAAGATTTTTCTGCCTTTACTGACCAATATGTGTATAAACTAACTTATATTTATAATTTTATTTCAATAAATATGTATGCAGAAATATAATATTTTATAAGTATGTTTATCAGTTGTTTGGTTGCCAGGATCTTTGGGATAACGTGTAGGAGTTATTCTAAGATGTTATCATATAACTTGATATTATAATGTTTTTACTTAGGCGCCCCCGAAGATAGGATGAGAACCAATCTAGAGCAATGGGTGAGACCTTTAGATGAGAGAGAATAGAGAGTAAAATCTCGTGACAGACGGTATTGAAGTCATTCGAGAAATCTACCAAAGCCAAAACTATGACTTTGGTCTGATGTCGCCAGTGACTTTAAGAAGAGCAGAGCCGGTGCTATGTCCTGGCCTGAAGCTTGATTGAAACTAGCTTAAGAAATTGTTCATCACCATCATCAGCCTATCGCAGTCCACTGCTGGACATAGGCCTCTCCAATTGCACGCCACTTTGTTCTATCCTCGGCTTCTCGCATCCAGCTCCTGCCAGCCGTTTAGCATAAATCACCACTCCACCTGGCCTGAAGAATCCTGAGACGCGGTCTCCACTCAAGAACTCGTTTACCCCAACGGTTGTCGGTTCTTCAGCTAATATGGCCAGCCCAAGTCACCTTATTTAAAAAAATCAGCTGATATATGAGGTATCTCCGTCAAATTGATTCACAGTATAATTATTAGCATAGCGCCACAGTTATCCACAATTTTTAATCAATGTGTTGGTACCGGCATGTTTCCTGATCTGATGAAACATATTAAAATAATACTATTATTTAAATCCGGATCAAAGAATGACCCTAGTAATTTTAGACCAATAGTAGAAAGATATTTTAGACCGTAGAGTTAGGAGTTTGGCTTTCCAAAAGATCTGATAACTTTTTTAGAGTGGTAGCAAATTAACCTACTAGTCTATTTTTATGTTTTTGGTGGGATTTTACTTAATTACTTAAATTGGCTGGCAAAGCCGTTGCGGGTAGCTAGTCTTTGATATTTTGTAATCATCAAATAAGTAGTTTTTTGTTAAAAGTCTACCTCTAGGATAGTAGTCTTTACGTATATAGAAGGTTAATTGAACTGGAAGTAAATCGCCATGTTAGTAAATCGACGATACCTTAAACCCGAGTCAGGTTTTAGAACAGAGTTAGGTACTTAAATGTCTACAGTTAGCATCTTTACTACAAGAACTTACTCTGTGAATACAACACACTCTGTGAATACAAGAAATAAGCACAAATTGGTAGGTCAATATCATAGGCTTCATAAAACTCATAACTCATTCATGGGACTAGGTGTTAAATTTTTCAATAAAATCCCAGTCACCATATCGAGTCTACCAGTAAATAAATTTAAGAATGTAGTCAAGAGACATCATATACAAAGAGCTTACTATTCAATCGATGATTATTTAACTGATAAAGATGAAAGGATGTAGTTCGTTGCTCCCTATTAATGTATTTTGTTGTATAGTTTATTGCATTTTACTAGGTGAATATTGTTGTCACAGTTTGATAATGTTACTTAGGTACTAGTTAAGAAAACGATTTACTTTTGTAAGTAAAGATTCTGCGTGATAAATTACGGCCATTCTTTTCTTTCTTTTGAAAAACATGTATACTTATTCATTAAGTAGCAGTAAATTGGCCAATATTTAAGCACAAAGTTTTTACATCGTAAGTGGATGCTCCTACTATGTTGTCCCCATTGAGGCTGATGTATCCGATCTCGTGTACTATTCTAATATTATTGACCTCTTTTTTTGCATCAGTCCTCTAATATTGTGTATAATATAATGGTGGCAGCACCTTACCTGCATATACAGTTTTCATTTCATTTTTTCATTAACAGAGAAACATTGTAAACATTGGCAATTTGAAAAGAGTGGCTACAGTTTTTATTGCCTGTTCTTTTCTCGGGCTTTACCTATTGTTTGCGAACGGGCATTACAAGTAAATGTAGTATCGACTTTTCACAAGTGTAGTATTTTGCCTCCTAAGTGAATAAATCATTTTTATTATTATTACTACTTTACCTTAATTTTCAGTCTCTTGTCCATATTTCCTTTAAATCAATTAACAAAAAAACAATAAATTATAAAAAGTACCTATTATAATTTATTGTTTTTTTAAATTGATTTTGAAAGTGAATAATTTAAGAATAATGTGAAAACATGGTTGACTGTACATTTATCAATACAATGTACCGTTGTTTGTTTTCTTCAATAAAAAAACATAAAATAAAATAAGTAGGAAACTAGGAATAAGGTTTCAAATAAAACAAATGTAAATACATTACAGCAACGTGTTTAATGGTTATCAAGTGTAGTAAATATATAAACAGTTCAGAGTATTTCACTGATTGGCGCTTTAGAACAACCTTTAAATACTAGGGTACAATACGTCATCAAAGCTCATAAGAGTCGCCAAACAGCTCACAGATAGGCGCACGAAGATACTACGCTTACGTCGAAGACACATTACAATTATGTTCGTTTTAGTAAATAAAAATAAGGCCAGTTGTCCTTAGGCGTAGCTCACTCTCACGCTGTCTCTGTCACTTCTAGGCGAATATACGCGACAAATATACTTTTCCGAGCGTATAAAAGTATCTTAGTAAGTTTAGACGCAGTTGCAAATTCGTTCGTCGCCGATGGTAAAGTCGCATGTCTGCTTTAACCGTTAGACACACAGTTAATGAGCGAAAAATTAGATGAAATGCGAAATCGAATTCGGTGTGACTTTGCGATAATATATTAGGTACTTGATAGCTCCAAAATATTCAAACGGTAGGTAGGTACTTTACTTCAATTCGTGCACAAAAGACTTCCTGTCGCCACTATTTCACTCTTTGGTGACAGTGACAGCGTAAAAGGCAACAGTGTCACAAAATAGAGTGACGTTTCAATTTTCAGCATGCCTGCCAAATGACGCAAAATGTAAGCGTCAGCTTGTTTGTAGATAAAACAATTTAGAGAATTCTGATCAGTAGGTAATATATTTTGCCGTTTAATTAGGCTGTGTTTCACCACACTCTAAAACCTGTTAATAATTATAACGTGAATACCTCTCAGCATTCGCTAAAACCTCGTTTTTGGCAAGAGTACAAAATTAATGATTTTGACGTGCTGTTTTTCTTGGATGAAGCTGATTTTAACCCTCTTTTTCGAAAGTTGTAGGAATCATGCATAATTGAGAATTTTATCATCATGGACTCATAGTTTAAAATAAAAGTGCAGATATCATTCGTGCGCCTTAGAAATGACATGTTTATAGTTAAAAGAATACCAAAATAACAACCAGTAAATCCTAAGTTTATTTCAAATACAGGTCAAAAATTGTTCAGTCACAATTTATAAGAAATAGTCGCTTTTTAAGTTCTATTTTAATATATTTATAAGAAATTCACAGCATCATTTTTATCGGATGGTATTATTGTCACAAAGACAAATGAATTTACGGTTACATCCCTACTCTCCTTATTAAAAATACAAAATTATAAAAAAAGAAAAAATATGTCACAGTTTAATAGTACTGTGTAAATTAGGTTTTATAAAAGTTTAGGTCTTTTTGGCACAACGCACATCACTATGACCTTATACTATGTATTTGTATACTAAGCTTACAGCTTCAAGCCCGAAGATTTTCAATAAGTCGAGGCGAGGTATTCAATCGAGCTCACATTTTATGTTCACGTATAAAATATATTCTATTTCACCTCTTCAAAGTTGTTTTCCATCAACACAGAGAGATTTCACGGTGCCCGCGTGTAGTGCTCGATTTTACAGTATCGTGTTGAACAAATCACAAACATACAACACATAAAACCTCGCCTCTCTTGTTCAAATTTAAAAACAAACTTAGTAATTATCTATTATCCACAACAACATAATTAAGAGATGTTAAAATAAATTGATCTGACATTTAATTACGGAAAGTTACAAGCGGTGAAGTAAGAACGAACCATTAAATAAAACACTCTGTATTTATGTACCGAAAGCTTTTCGCGTAGGTATCTGGTAGCTTTTAAATTCTTTGTTTAATATTTCAAAACGATTCAAATTAAAAATCGCCATAATCAATAAAATAATTAACTTTCAAAAAATTTATTCGCTACCTACATACTCTCCTAGATCAAACCGTTATTTTAATTTTATTTTAAATTACAATAGTAAAATAAAATATTTTTCGTTTATTTTTTTCTATTTACGCAGTAAGTTTTACTTTTCTCTCGTACTAAAGCCTTCCTTTTAATTCCAATTTTGAGTTCTATCTAATTACACTTCGCTGATAATGCAACCTTTAAAAAATGATAGTTACTGGATAGATATCGAAAGTCATATTATCAGATAGAGTGGGAGTTGTATAGTCGGTGATGATAAGTGAACGCAACCTACGACTCACTTGTACAGGAAGAAAGAAGTGCACAGTTCACAATATAACACCTATCATGCATCTACAACATTGATTAATATATTTTGATTACCTAAAACAGTTACCACTTATAGACAATTGATCATATTTCAAAATGATTATATTTTTAATTCATCAACTATTCGTCATAGTCGGAGATCGGTTACTCACGAGTCCAAGAAAAGTTCGTTAATCTGTAGGTACGCAAATTTGTGGTCAAATTGTATCAGCAGATCTTACAGCATTGCGCTTAATCGTCACCTTTTTAAGTGTTATTAAACATTAAATTTGACCACACTTTTCTGTTACATGTTGCATAATTATATTTTTAACACTAATAATCTTCATAAATTACTTTTTTCCCAGCAAATGTACCAGAAAACTAGCCACATATTTCGATCGATAGAAAACCCTCAGAAGAAAACGTTGTTAAATGTTGGGGGAAGTTATTTGGCACTCGCTGACATCGGTTAAACTTGCGTCTACTTCCATATAAAGTTCGAGTACTCAGCTTCAACTTGACTTTGGGCTTTTAGCATGATACTTGAAATATATAACAATAATATTGCTCGCTCAAGAAGGCCCAAAAGTATAAATGTAACTGATAAAACTGTCATTAATTAAAATATTTATATTATGAAACATTAACGCCTCAGATAAACAATGGCTGGTGAATCAATAAACAATATATGTAATATGGATCTACGCTGTGTATTTAGTTTAGTTCCATTTTTGAGCTCAAAATCAAAGCTATTTTAAGCCCATTGCATTTGTATGCTAATGAATTATTGCTGGCTGAATCGAAATTCTATTGACAATATATCGTTGCTATCTGCGGAGACTAATCCCGTTACTGTGTCCAAAGCACTTTTCGTAGCTTTAAAATACAAGTATGAATTTATTACATCAGGGGGCGTTTTATGTTGCACTGATAAAGGGGAATTGCTCGTTTTCAATATCAGTTCGCGTTCATGAAAATAAAAACAAAAATGAGTTGGGATCTTATAGTTCTTTAAGATCACAAAAACGGGGGTTTTAAAATAAATAAATAAATGATACTACACGATAAATTATAGTTTAAGAATAAAGTATTAGTATTCGATATAAATTCCACTATATTTTCGATAATTGAATTATATTGAAATTGCAAACGGGTCGGACGGTTTCACGAAAACAGATGTCGAGGTAGCAACGGGTTTTATAACTAAATTATTATATAAAATACAAGCCGGCCATTTCAAAAACATTACCTAAATAATATACCTAGTCGGGTCGTAAGTTCTGTCACATCCATATTTTTTTTATCTTCGAATACTGGCCACATATGCTTCGACTAATTTTAAAAATAGAACATTCGCCCTTTTCAAATATAAAGAAAGTAATCATTTTTATTCATTTTCAAATATGGAGTGGTCGCAAAAGGAAGATAGAGTCGCGGTTATCGCGTTGCACCGCTGTGGTTACACGCCAACAGAGATTTTCAACATTCTGAAAAATTTGAAAATAACACTACGGTTTGTTTATCGCACTATCAAACGGTACACTGAAGATTCAAGCTTCGAAGATCGTAAGAGGAGCGGCCGACCTCGCACAGTTAGGACACCAGCGGTCATCAAAGCCGTGAAGGCGCGAATTCAACGAAATCCCGTCCGGAAGCAAAAAATCTTAGCTCTTCAGATGGGCCTAAGCAGAACCACGATTAAAAGAGTGTTAAATGAAGACCTAGGACTACGAGCTTATCGTAAAAAGACCGGACATTTTTTGAATGAGCGTTTGAAAAAAATTAGGCTGGAAAGATCCCGAGCTTTGTTAAGGCGGTACGCGGGAAAAAAATACCGCGAAATTTTGTTTTCCGACGAAAAAATTTTTAACATCGAGGAAAGCTACAACAAACAAAATGACAAAGTGTATGCCCATAGCAGTGAAGAAGCAAGCGCGCGTATTCCAAGGGTGCAGCGTGGGCATTATCCTTCGTCAATCATGGTTTGGCTTGGAGTCTCATATTCAGGATTAACTGAGGTGTTTTTTTGTGAAAAAGGTGTAAAAACCAGTGCCGTTGTATACCAAAATACCGTCCTAACGAACATAGTGGAACCTCTTTCCCAAACAATGTTCGAAAACAGACACTGGATATTCCAGCAGGATTCTGCGCCAGCTCATAGGGCACGAAGCACGCAAGACTGGCTGACCGCCCGAGGAATTAACTTCATTGGTCATGAAGACTGGCCCTCTTCTAGTCCAGATCTAAACCCACTGGACTACAAGATATGGCAACATTTGGAGGAGATTGTCTGTGCTAAACCTCATCAGAATTTGGAGTCTCTCCGAGCATCTCTGGTTAAAGCAGCGGCAGAAATAGACATGAATGTGGTGCGTGCTGCGATCGACGACTGGCCGCGTCGATTACGGGCATGTATTCAAAATGGGGGAGGGCATTTTGAATAATGTAAATAAATTTGGATTGTGCATTTAATTACCTTTCATTTCATATATAATTTTTAAACAATTATAAAAAACTGTATCATTAATCACATTAAAAGTTTTTGACAGAACTTACGACCCGACTAGGTATATCAATAACGTCACAGGACTTAATATATTTCAGTAATATCAGAGGCTAATAAAATCATTGTCGAGACTTCTTTCGTTCTTCGACTTGAGTCTGTCTGGCCGTTTTTTGTAATGTAAATATTTTGAATCATCAATTCAAGAATCTAAAATATAAAATTCCTCTTAGAGTTCTCCATTATCTACGATAAAGACAGCTCGCAAATTCAACTTGCCTTTATTTTAATGACTGCAACAATCTTTACTACCGCTTGGTTAATAATGAGCTGATTTCCGTTCAAACTTCACAATCTTAATTCCGAACTTCAATCTTAGATGAACAAGATTTCTCAAACACAAGTTGACTGGGAAGGAAGGAAAAACCGTTCTGCTTTGTTTTAAGTCTGTAGAACTAAATGTCTCGAATCATTATCCTGAAATATAAATCCATCGCTTTTGTAGTGAATTTTATTCTCAAGCTGTAGTAGTTCTAGATTATTGAAGTTTATCTTCCTGCCATAGAGACCTCATGATCTACGTCTTCTTAGAACGCGGGAAATAAAGCGCGGCAAAGAATACATTTTCCGGTCAATGAAAAATCTTCACGAATCTTTTCTACATAACTCGGATTCGGCTTTTTGTAGTAACGTTAACTTGTGTTAGATATTTCATACCTATTCATAATTTATTTTGAAATATGACCCTTGTCCTCTTGAATATCAACTAAACACATACGCTTATGCGTCATCGGTTAAAATCTGTTCACACTTGTCTGGTTACATATTGTAATGTTCGCTGTCTTGAACTGAATATATTGCCTTCATTAAGTGTATTAATTAGAGGTCTTTGTTCTGTAATATTAGGCATAATAATATTAGGTTGGGATCATGGTATTCCTTTGACTTGTTTATTTGCATAAACGTCAACATTAGGGCCTGTAGCTTACAGTAATCTGGTAGAACGCGTTAAAGACAATTCAATTCGCTCGCATTCGCAAGAAAATTCGCTCTTATTAATATTCAGCAAGTTACCAAACAAGTGTGAACAGTTCATATTGGTACACAGACATTTATCATGTTAAACACACATCAATTGGAATCAAATTGTCAGATTGTATTTACGACCCGCTAACTGTATCGGCTATACGCGACTGCATATTTGAGCACAAAATTTATATTTGCCGACGAAAATATAATTTGACACGGTAAAATTCAATTGAAATTGAATTTGTTATAATATTCGAAGCGTGTGAATAAACCACTGTGGCGGTTTGTGTCATTGTAGTTCTTGATACAATATGACACTCAGTCGCCTTTGTTATTATCTGTAATTTGATATATTGAAATGAAAAATGACGTTATAAACTTTAAATGCGCTGTAACTTGATTATGCATTGTTCGAACCCAAACATCATTTGTAAATTTAATAGAAATGTTAGAATATAGGCATAGTTGATCAAATCCTTAATGTCAATTTTCCTTCTGAAATATGCGTATTATCGTTGGGTTCCCGCCGTTTGAATACACAATTAGTTTGATTTAACAAACTATATTCATAAACGTGACGGCAGATTGTTCATAATTATGTTTATATGGCAGTACTTTGCGTAGTATTCATCATTAAATTAATTAGTTATTACTAATTAATTTAATAATGATATCAGTATTTTGTAATTTGTTGAAATGTGTACACTGTGCAAAAGTAAAATAAATTTACGGTTTCATATTTTCATTTGGTTACTTCAAATTTTATAAAAGGAATGCTGTTATATTTTATATCTCGCTACCAATATTTATTCTCGTTAGTAAATGTAAGATTCATTGCGATATTTATTTAGAAAAGATAATAACTAAAAAAAAAAAACCGATTTGTCAGCCTGAACTAATCGGCATATTACTTTACTCATACTTGTATGTTTAAAAACCGATTGAAATGAAATGATGTGAAATCTTCAACGTAAACATTTCTTGTTGTAAAATAACAAATTATTAATTTCTTAAATAAGTAAGCCTTGCGGATTGCTTGACGTACCGAATCGGTTGCATAGATCTCGATCACAAGATGGCTCTAACTCATGACCTAGACCGGGCTAAGTCAAACAGTCCATAAGTTAAATATTTACCTGGCATGACTACAGTTTTAACAAAATGAAACCCTGTAGAAAACTAGTCATCTTGGCCAACTAATCAGCCTTTTGACACACAACTAGTCGGCCAATACCTATCTAAGTAAAGATCGCAATGCCTGTGATTTTTCTGACATTAGTGAATATTTTAGGTGTGGCTAATTATGTCGATTAGCTAAAACTACAAACTTACATCGATTTATTAGTTTAAAACTGTATACGTTTAGCATCGTTACAACTGTACAGATGGTATTTTTTTGACACATTTTATATATCTCTCTAATATCAACCATGTCCTAGCTTTCTTTATATTTGTCAAGTAATCAAGTTACATTTCATTCAAAAATAAACTTTATGGTGTAGAATTTAGGGTCAAATTGGCAGTCGCGCGTGAGTTAAGAGCGATTTACACGTATTCGGTGTAGAATGCGTTGCTGGTACAATTTCCGTTGTCGGTCGGTGAGTCAAGATGTTCCTCGGGCTCGACACCTTTGGTCCGCATTTCATCGCGTACCTGTAAAATATATTTTGTTGTTAATGTTATAAGTGTGTGGTTGTCAGCTCTTTTGTTATTGTTCTGAAACAACTGTTCAGTACATTTTATGCTTTTCTAATCGTTTCTTTAATTCTTCCTCAAGTTCAAGCCAGTTTCCTTAATTTTTTTCCAAAAATCTGTCTTATACTTTTGAAGATTAGTATAGATATATCAAGGTGCAATTCCCATATAAAAATACCAAATTATTTTTTTTGGCTGTACCTTTGGGTTTCTCCTAATTTCATTTTATCATAAACGTACGCCATTAAAGCAAACCAAAAATAATACACTACAACAACAATTGATGTAATATAAAGAGAGAAAATCTGAATCCCATAACGTTCTATCAAGCTATTTTGATGTCAGGCGTACGTGCAGACTGTTTGCACATGTCCGTATTGCTCTGTTTCCCGATTTGTGGGACACTGAGCGACATGAAAGGGAGTTTCGTGGTCTCTGAATATTCAACATAGGTACACCTTAGTTAAGATTGGGTAAGCTACATACAATAAAGCTTTATATAAATGCACACATAGAGGAGATCTAGGCCTAGCTCAAACCTGTATTCTGAAAGTGTTCCAAGATTCAATGTTTGTGAACGATGTCTATGTGCGCTGTTCAAACGAAGTTTTTATAAAGCTTTTCTCCTATACTTGTGGTTATTTATGAGGGAGTGGTGATGGTCCAGTGTCAGTAGTAACCTTAGAACGTAACTACAGCGAACACGTCGGAGTGGACCTGAGAGCGGGGCGAAATGGACCAATTACAGTGCTGGAAATCGTACCCAGGATTATTTCGAGCACTGTCATTTTTGTCAATTTGCGGTCCTCTCTGCTCTATTCCGCCTCGCTGCACGTCAGTGAAAACGCACTCTGGGTCGCGGGTTCAGAACTCAAGCTGGCAAGTGCGTACTACCTAATTGTGACCTTTTTAGTTGTCTCTATGAGTTTCGTTGTTCTTTGGCGAATAAAACATTGTGCGGAAACTCGAACATCCTAAAACCAAAATGTTTGTCGACATGTGCCATCTGCTAATCTTCATCAAGGTTGCGTGTTGGATTCCCCTGTCCTTTTCCATCTGACAGTAGGAAACTTATAAGGTTGACTATATAGCTGTTCGTTCTACTTTGACTTAAGTGAAGTAGGTATGCCCAGGATTATTTCGAGGCGGGGAAAAAACTTAATGATGGCATCCCTTTACCTTCATACCACCAGTGTGAGTATGCAAATAATATTACTGGACATTATGAATTTGAACCCCTTCATAGATTTTATGGTCCTTGCCATACCCCTTAAAAATGCCATTTGGTGCCATTTCAACGTAGCGCCCGAGAGGCACGGTTCCAGGATTACCCCCCCCCCCTCTCCGAACGAGGTCTCAGCTAAAAGCAGTTGGTCGCTTTTCACGAACTAATAATCTGGCCACACATAATAATCACACCACGTATTTACACATTCCTCGCACTCACCTTTTCTACCTGCCTCATAACACGCAGCATGTTCAAGCCAGCGAGGTTCTTCAGCTCCTGAACATTCCATTGGCCACTGCGGAGTAACTCAGCAAATAACTCGGGATACCTTGAAACGTCTTCCAAGCCTCGTGGGACCCTGGTGGCAGAAGAAGAGAGAAGCTTTTGTTTGATTTTCTAATCGAGCGTGATGATTAATAAAGTTTTTCATGTGAGATAAGACGTTGACTATTTTTAAAACTGTTGTTACCAGCGTTGTTCATCAAACAACGCTGGTAACAACCACATTCATATAACTGTTGGGCTAGTGGTTAGTGCCCTTGACTACTAAGCCGGAGGTAGTAGGTTCGATCCCCAACCAGGATAAAACGATGTGTAATGAGCACCATAGTTTATTCTGGGTGTTATTTATCTATAATATGTATGTATTTAGAAATATATAAGTATGTTTATCACTTGCCTGGTTTCCATAGTACAAGGTTTGCTTAGTTTGGGACTAGATGGCGTTGTGTGAATTGTCTCAAGATATTATTATTATAGTAAACTTTTCATGAATACAGAACCCACTTTTTATCCTAACAAAATGACAGCAAATTTAAATTATGACATTTAGGTACTTTTGCGCCACCTATATATTGAGGTTCAGCGTTTCCTACTACATATAATTATATATTAGTTCCGGTACAATGTAAGGTTTACTCTCAACACAAGTATGTAGATACACGAGTAACTAGTATATTTTATAAAAAAAACTCTAAAAATTTTGGAATAAGAAACAAAATTCAAATTTTGAAAAAACCCACAACGGGCATAAAAAAGAATCAAATAAAATTTTGAAGCCCCCCCGACTAACAGGAGGTAAGTAACCGAAGAAAATTCGTCGTAGTCTACCATTTACTGTTCCGAATTGAATTAGCCGGCGTGCTTTAACATTTTTTTTTTAAATTTTAAAGGTAGTTTAAAAAAAAATCTCATCTTTTTTTTAGTAGAAAACAGTGTTAATAATAAAATTTTACAAATAACGTATTCGTGGTACGAAATGCGCTACTATTAGAAGCTGCCCCATTCTATGCCGAAAATCAAATCATTGTTACGCGTGCAAAACCGTGAAGCTTTTTTGGCTAATTTTGTTTTTGTTTGCTTTCTATTCAATTAGCGTAAATGCCACTTGTTTGGGAGGATTGGGGGGTTAGACAAGGTACATTTGTTCTGTGGCGAATTCGATAACGCCGTACTGATCGTTCGCAAAAAAATAAAAAAATGTCTATGGTCTCCACCGCAAACGTCAAATTCTTTTCCACTAACGACATCGCTTTTCGAATGTGAATTTGTCTAGACCCTAGTCTACAAGATGGTTGAACGCTTGTTTGTGATACATAGACATTTAGATTGTGTGATAGATACCTGTTTACACCATCGAAGTCTCCACCGATACCAACATAGTCTGCACCGATCATCCTCTTGATGTAATGGAAGTGTTCTGGGAACAAAGTATTGTAGTATTAGTTAACCTTAGTAGTTTAGCTTTTCTTTTAAATTTTACAGCAATTAACAGGACGTGTTTCAATTTCGAGGTTTGTTACGTGTTTGTACTTGCCTAATTTTAACAAAATCTAAGTACTTTAAAAAATCATAATGTTTAACGGCCGGTCTCTATATTCTACCTATCGATGGATTTGGCTACTAGAGGTAGAATTTAGATTTTTTTTTTATATGGAGCTTACGTCAAATATATAACCTCTAGTAGCCAAATCCATCGATAGTTAGATTATTGTGACCAAACGTTAGGTAAAGAGAAAGTTCCGTTGTCAAAATTGCAAAACGAAACCCTTATAGTATTTCTTTGTCTGTCTGTCTGTACGTCTGTCCGTCTGCCCGTCTGTCTGTCTCCAGGTTACCTCAGAGACCCTTAGTACTATAAAGCTTTAATTTGGAATGGATATACATATTAGTTACGCCGACGCAGTTATATTATAAATTAAAAATTATGAATACTACAGATAAAGTGGGTATGTGATTTCTTTTTATCACCTACTCCATGATGTGGGATGTCGTTGGATAGGTATTTTTAAATTATTTAGGGGTTATTAAGACCATTTTTCCATTTAGGGTTCCGTTGGTGAAATTTTAAGCTTTAAAATGTTATTTTTTGCTAGAGTTGGGTAAGTGTCGCCCTACTGCCAGCTAAATGGTAGTATATACAGGAACTACTACTACGGAATCCTACATAGTGCGTGGCCCGACATGCACTTGCCTAGTTTTTATTTCAGTCGCTAAACATTTAGACATAACGCCACTAGTTTACCAATCCTGTTCAAATGTAACCTACTGTTACGTAAACACAAACGACGTAATCCGTTCAGTTACTCTTCAAATACTTATCAATCCCAAAAACTTTTAAAGTCCAAACATCAAGTCGACTCACTATCAAACAAACTTTGGGGGAAAACGACGAAAATACAAATAGCAAATACATTGCTCCTTTTATTCAAAGAGAGAGGGGTTGGTTCTGATAAAATAATTTATGTACGTCAATTGCCTAGTTTGACTCGAAGTAAAAGATTGGTTGTAGTTTATGTATTCGTATAAGGTTCTGTACAGATGATAGCTATAAATCAGTCCTCACGCAAACATTGTAGACGAGGGGAATTCCCCGGCTTCTCTTGCGGACTTTTTGGTTTTCTATTTTTGTTGTTCTTCAACATGATTTCTGTATTCAGAGTAATGTTGTCAGTGTGTACAATAAGAAAGTTAATTCTATGAGTTCTATGACGCCTGCTGACGCTGTACTGTGTCATAGATTTTTTTATTATTTGCTTATTTTTATTTTATACATCAGTAAATACCTTAGTAGTTGTAAATACTTAGTAAATCTTTTAACTTTGTAATTATAATTCCTAAATTCCGTAGGTACTTATTGTACCTACTTAAATTTATAATTATACCTAATAGACCCGACCCCGGTTCGAGTACTTTTTGCGGGGGATCTTACTTACAATTTACGGGCATAAAGTACACCCAGACAATTTGTAAATCACACAAAATCGTGTTACGTGAGGGAATAGAATCAACGACCTCTTGTGCAGCAGTCGTATACACTTCCACCACGCCCCCGAGGCAGTCAATTTACAGCATTAAATCTATTTTCATTTCTTTCAACAGGCAAACAAGCTGATATTCAGTCCATTTACGTAGATAGGCAAGCCGGATACACGTTTATGAACCAAATAAATAAATCATACTTGATTCCCTTCGCCTCGTGTTGGAGCCAAGTTTTATAGATTATGTATATATGTATATCTTTATGTTTTTACGTGATATATGTTTGTCTGTTTATCCTTGAGATTTCGGGGCTAACATTTACATTATCTACTTCTTCATTTTCTTGACCTTGTACTTCCCGGTCTTTGACGTTATTCAGGGTTTTGTATATCAAAAGGAAAAAGGATTACATCGTTGCAAGGTACGGATAATTAACTTTTTTAACCGAATTTAATATTATGTGAAATCAAGTCAATCAAGCAAGCTTTGCTTCTTTTGAAGCTGTGAAAAATGAAACCTTAAAGTCAACACAATCTAAAAACGTGGTGGTTTAATGAAAATTTGCAAGAGAATCAATCGTAGGTACTTCTCAAATCATCATCAAATTTGGCACGATGTGATGTCTTAGAAAACAAAATCGTATGTCTGTAAGTAGTTAAATCACAATAACACAAAATTGTTCTTAATCTCTTTTTTGAGAGGGGGGGGGGGGAGGGGCTGTTTGAAACCACGAGTACCCGGCGTACTACGCCTATGGTTAACATTATTATTACTTGGAAACAAAAGTTAGGAACAGATGGTAATAAAGTTATCAATTTTAAAGTGAAGGTTCTACAACTTGGCACTTTACAACATCGCTATGATATCACTAAACTGGGCCACAGTAACGCTATATATTCGCTGAAACAGTTGAGTGAAAGTTTACAAGTTTGTACTATAGGGTTGCCACACTTAGGTGTCGGAACGAGAAAAGTCTTTAGTCTCTATTCTTATTTTAAACTGATTTTTTTAATTTATTTTTTTATTTAATATTTTTTTGGTGCTTATTTGTACGTAACGTAATAAACGTATAAAGTAACTAGGTATCGAAAATTTGAGTGAAAATAGTTATATATATATCCTAAACGGTTATTTAAGTGAAAAATGATTTAAGAAACATCATCTTGATTTTTAAATATCTACACGATGGTACCCCACATGACATAGTTTGTTGACTTTATTTTTTTTCTCTATCCACAATAGGTAAGTACGGCGTCTGACTGTCGCTATTTTGAATTTTGATTGTTGTCATGTCTTTAGTGACGATTGCAAGATTAATGGGATGTAAGGGAGCGTACAACCATCGTTCGCTCCAAGCCAACCTCACCTGCACGCGGTACATCCTGCTGTATAACGGACGAGGCTCTGGCGACCGACTGGTGGCGGTATAACCATCCCAAATTCAAAGCGTAGCTAAAGTAACAGGTCAGTGACGGACAGCAGCGTCACTGATGCGCGAGCTACGCCCTGCGATCGCCAACCCGCCTGCCCAGCGTGGCGATTATAGGCATTACCCCCTAATTCATGAAGCACAAAAGCCACGGCCCCCAATTCCGGGCAGTCGCGCTATTCCTGAACATGGTGGCGTCCACGGTAACGGCGTGGCAGGGGGTGCTTAGAATCTCCGGGCTCCGGGCTCTACAAACTTTTGCCACGTTTGTAACTTATTAATTGTATAGTTTAGTATATCTATCTACAACAGTGTCGTTTCTACACGAGTTTCTAGTTACGTGGGGAATTGCCCATCAGTAACTTCTAACTACAAATTAATAGCTTGGTGCCAAGTAAGGTCACGTACGGTCACAGAGCAGGCATACTCAGTTTTCAGACTCAGTACTTAAAGTATAGAAAATTTCGGAATAAATATATTGAGCGTAAATTCAATAGGCAGACGGATGGATACTATCTATACATCCGTCTGCCTGATAAATGATGTATATTTTTTAAGATAATGTTATCAATAGTTGTCTAACATTGAATGGAAAGCAGAGTTGTTGGTGATTTTGGATTTTCGTATGTCAGCGGATGCTGATGTTGATATTAAAAACTTGAGAGGTGTCAGGGGACACCCGGATGGAACGAAGTTCCTTTATTATTTTTTATTATTTATTAAGTACAAAAAACCTGTATACACTCAACAAAAATAATCGTTGCGACACCACACTGTTCAATGCGAAATAGAAAGCCGAAACGAAAATAACTGGTTTGCTTTCTATGAGAGAAAGAGGGAGAGATACAGACTTAGAAACTCGCATACGCCGCACGGCTTACAACTATAGCAAAAAGTGTCGTTACAACTTTTGGTCTTAATTTTTTCCGTCTAGCCCCCTTTCGCATCGGGCGATAAGGAACTTCGTTCCAATAAATTACTTATATAAATCATATCCTTCTTTAAAATGATTAGCAAATGTGATATATATTCCTTAACTAACTGAACCTTATTTTTGTAGTTCTAAAAATCTCAAAAGCGTCTATCGATCCGAGTGCTGCTAAAAACTTATTCGAGGTCAAAGGTTGCGAAATACGGCTTGTCAACAGTCGCCATTTAAAAAAAATAGTGAATTTTAGAATTGCAGCTTAGAAAAAGTGTTGTTTTCAACCAACTTCAAAAAAGGAGGAGGTTCTTTATTCGACTGTATTTTTTTTGTTTGTTACCCGATTACTTAAAGAGTCTTTTTTTATTTTATTTAAAAGGGACATACTCCCAGATTAGTCCCATTGTATATTAAGTAGCGATTTGATGATAGAACTTTGGAGAAATCGAGGGAGCTCTTTAAATATTAAAGGCACACAGTCTAGTAAATTGGGTATAGGTACCTATTTTAGTAATTCGTGCATTTACTCTCAAAAAGACAGAAGTAGTGGAACTGACAACGAAGACCACAGTTGACCAAGGAAACTACCCAACGATATTATGGGTTGCGATTCAATTATTTGTCTTTCTCTCCATTATATAAAGTAATGGAGCTGATAGTCAATTATTAGGGTGAACTGCTAAAAAATTAACGCAAACGAAACGAAATATTTTGTAAAAGGAGATGAGCAGTTGACTTTAGACAATTGAAACTAAGATACATTATAACAATAAACACCGGGCAAGAGTATGTCGGACCATGCTTAGTGTAGGGTTCCGCAGCCTTGAATAATTGCATCAGCAGAAGACCGTATGCTTATGGCACTTAAGCCCTTTTTCGGCAATATCTTCGTGACGGTAAATCCGATTATGTCAATTTTAATTTAAAGTATTAATTAAGCGCTACCTTTGTGAATTTTGTTTATATTTTTTGGGCACACGGTTCAAAAGATAAGACGGGGGGACACAAGTAATACAACTTTCGGAGCGATTATTTCCAAAAATATTCACTCAATCTAAAAAGTTTTCTAATAACCTTAAAATGTTTTTGAAACACCTGTTGAATGAAGTGTCACAAGATGATGTTTGCTAGAAAAAATAAACTGCTTCTGATACTTGTATGGAGTGCCCCCTTAAAAATATTTATTTTAAATATTTAGCTATTAAATTAAGCAGCGGCTACTACAAGTCACCTTTTCACTAAATTTCATCAATATTAATAGAGTAGTCCTTGAGTAAAATGCCTGTGACATACGGACGGCCAGACAGACAGACGGACGGACGGACATAACGAAACTATAAGAGTTCCGTTTTTGCTATTTTGGCTACGGAACCCTTAAAAGAAAGAGGTGTCTTATGGACAGCCGATTGGAACGTAGCACAGTCTTAGTTATAAAGCCCTCTAATCGGACATGCCCTTTTTATTCCCCGCAAATTATATAGCATCTTCTATTTCAAGTACTAGCATGCGGTAATTATTAGAAATGTGCCGACTATGACTTTGGGCGACTAGATGACTAGCCGATTAGTCGGTTGTAAAGAGGTTGATTTGTCGGAAGACTAGTCGGCCTAGCCAAACACGGATTCGGGCATTTCCGTGACGCTTCGTTTACATCTGATGCGCGCGCAAGTTGCAACCGCCGCCTGCGAACGTGTTTTGTTTACTTTTCAACCGACTTCAAAAAGGAGGAGGTTCTCAATTCTACTGTATGTATTTTTGTACTGGCTGGACCGATTTGAAAAAATATTTTTGTGTTTGAAAGAGTATACTTCCAAGTTGGTCCTATTATCATTATATCACGATCTGATTATGGGATTCTGGAGAAATCGAGGGAACTCTTCAAATATTAAAGGCACACCTACAGTGAATTAGGTAAATTTCATAGTGATTCGTGCATTTAATCCAAAAAGCGAATTGGTGAAGTAGAACTGATGATGAAGACCACAAATGACAAATTCCACAGTTTGCGATTCAATTACTTTAATATGTAATAATAATGTTTTATATAATAACTCCTCAACAATTAAAGACCCTGCTTCTTGGCAAGCAATATTTTGTAAAGGGATTTGAGTAGTTGACATACCTACTGTAACTTAAGTGAATTACAAACCAACCCACTAAAAAGTGGGAAATAAAAAACTTTTAACACTTTTTTTTTTAAAAATACAGGGCAACTAAAAATAAAAAAATAATATCTACCTAGAATAACAAAAACAAATTAAACAATTTGAAGTTGGTGCCGAATTAATCATAAAAACAACTATTTCATGGCGCCAACTTCAAAAATGTTAAATGTTTAACTTGATTTTTGCTTTCGTGCGGGCGTTTCAGGGCGATGTTTTTGTGTCTAATTACAGTACGATTCATGTTTTTTTGTGATTATTTTGGTAAAGAAATTGTTTTTCAAAGTTTCTTTATTATTTACTGCAACTGTTTTAAATTTAAACTTTTATGAACTCATTTAAATAGTGTTTAGGGTCGCATCTCTATGACATGCGCGAAAGTGATAAAAACCTAACTTCAATCCGGTCAAGATACGTTGATCGTACTGTAAATGTGTGTAAAGTTATTACAGTTATTGCATTTTAAAGTGAAAGAGCTCAATTAAAATTTAATAATGTCAAAACGAAAATCTCGTATCAAACAGATATACAATGATTCCCGTAAACTCAAGTGACACCAGTGCCAAATGATAATGTCTCGTGGTGGGCAGATACCACGTTAAATACCGACATCCAACCATGATAGCTCAGCATCCTCAGAGTTCTGCGATCAAATGTTCATCCACAGACGATTCTTCCCAGTCACAAATCTAAGCAGAAGAACTACCTACAACAAGCCGGCTTATTTTGCTGAATAGTCGCCGACCACAATAGTGGTCAGATAGTCGGCTTTACCTACTCGTCATCGACTAGTCTGCACATCTCTAACAATTATTGTTAGTTCATGAGAAAAAAAATATAGCGTGTATCCGTTCACACAAATAACCGTTAAATCAAATACAATTAGTATGCCGACGTACACAATATACGACGTATACAATCAAATGATCAAAATGTTTGAATTAAGTTCTAATTAGAAGCAGAAACACTAGCTGGCCTAGAGCTAGTGTTTCTGCTTCTAATTAGAACTTAATTCAAACATTTTGATCATTTAAGTGTATTATTTGAAATATTCATTACGCAAACAGTAGTTAATCGACAATTAGTGATAATAAAAGTAGGGTACAATCGCTTATTACAGAATAGGACACGCTTTGAGCGATTGTTTATTTTTTTTTGTAAATTCGGTTCAATGTAAAGAATTATAACTTAAATGTTAAATTTAAGGGTTTTATGTTATTTAGAAAAAAATATATAATTATTGGCATCATAAAAATACAGAGTGTATTTTTTTTTCTTATTTTAATATAAAAACATCTAAATGCAGTTTGAATTATTTTTTAAATCAAAATGAATGCTTCTTTCAGTAAAATGTTATTTCAATAATATTTATGGTACTTTCCCTCCGTGTGGTATAGTTTTGGGAAAATGTTGTTTCGTCCCAGAGATCCCGTTAAAAAAATATGAAAAAAAAAATGTGTGGCACTCGGGGACTGCCGCGTTAATTTTTATCAACTTAAGCAATAAAAAAAAAAAATTAAAAAAAGTTTTTTTTTTAATTATAAAAAAACAATGTTATTAATTTATTATTTTCTTTAATAATTAAAGGCAAATAAAAAAAAAAAAAAATTGAAAAAAGTTTTTTTTACATTATAAAAACCAATGTTTTTATTTATTTTTTTCTTAATTTGTTTTTTTTTTAATTTAAAAAAAAATCATTAAAAGTTCTGCTATTCATCGATAGATGGCAAAACTAAAAAGTCTCACTGCTGTGCCGGTCGGAGTGGGGGGTGTTAGGTTATTTTCGTTACGAAATTTCTGAATTCGGACTCCATGCTCATGGCCCGCGATAGAAGCTATGCAATAGCTTAAAATCAATAACTGAAGTGAGACCTAACTAGAAATCAAGTTTTTTGAACTACTATAAATGTGGGTCGCCCATTATTGTGGCCTAAAATGCTTCGTGTAAGTACGGTTGGTGAGAAGCAACTTGCTTGATACAGGGCTGTGTGTCTAGATAGATTCCCCTGATGTTCGAACTGTTTACATAAAAAGTTATTAAGAAACCCTCAGTGTGGGAGTCCCACCAGCACTTCAAAGTGTATGAAAAACCGGTTTTTCATACACTTTGAAGATCTCAGGCCAAGAGCTGATTTCCGACTAACTGATTAGATTCCAAGATATCATGCACACAACAGTGGGTGTATATATATACGCGATTTGCTTTTTAAAATAAACCTAAGGTAAAAATATCCACGGAAATTAAGATTATAATGGACCTGTTGAAATTCACCCCTCTATGTATGTCGGAATGCCTTGGGTTGAGCACAGTGGAAAAAGGAACGGGCGGCCTTTGCCCTGCAGTGGGACAACATAGTCTTGTTATAAAAATAATAGTGTATCTAGCGAGCAGTTTCCACAGGCCAATAGGGTATTTTACTCTATAAGAAAAAAAAAAAAATGTGTGGCACTCGGGGACTGCCGCGGTAAAGCTATTGCATAGCATTTTTATCAACTTAAGCAATTAAAAAAAAAAATTCAAAATGTTTTTTTTCTTTTGAATTATAAAAAAAACAATGTTTTTAATTTTTTTTTTATTATAAAATATTTTTATTTTTCTTTTTTTTTCTTTTTAAATTTAAAAAATGTTTTTAATTTTTTTTCTTTAATTTTTTTTTAAAAAAGCATAAAAAGTTTGAAAGTTTTTTTTTATTTTAAAATATTTTTATGTTTATTTTTTTTTCTTTTTAAATTTAAAAAAAAAGTTATTAAAAGTTCTGCTATTCATCGATAGATGGCAAAACTAAAAAGTGTCACCGCTGTGCCCGTCGGAGTGGGGAGCGTGAGGTTTTTTCGTTACGGAATTTCTGGATTCGGTCCCCGCGCTCAAGGCCCGCGATAGAAGCTATGCAATAGCTTAATAATCTATAAATATATTATTGAGATAGTTTATGTTAGTATTAGTCTATAAAAATACTAAATAAATTTTAAAATTTAATTCAAAGTTTGTTGTTTTTATCTGTTTTATAAAACCATGAAATAGTATAACGTCATACGGCTGTGTAGGCTAAAAAGTGTCAACTGTCAACTGATCGGCGTAATTGTCATTCAAAATGTCAGCACATTTGTTTATATTTGTTACTTTATCCAGCCAACTGACGTCATGACGACAAATAATATGACGTTCATTGCGTCCAGCGTTTTCGTCAAATTACGCGGGAAATTTAAAAATGTAAAATATAAATTATTGAAATACATTAATATGACATTTATCGATTGAATAAAAATGTTGTGTTTTTTTTAGTGGTTAATTTCCACTACAGAATTTAATTGAGACACTTTTCAAAATTAGGTGTAATACCCTATTATAGATGGCGTTGTATAATCGTAAACAAATTTTATCAAAGAGTATCTACCCAAGTATATTAGCGTGAATAGGTATGTTTATGAATATGCACAAAATGTTAAGTTATTCAGACGTCAGGCGGTGGTTGAAAATTGAGTTGGGAAATTCCTTTACATAATATTATACATATTGACACATGAATAAACGCGATATTTGTGTTGTTTACTGCAATCGATAAGGTAAACGCATTGTTTATCTTCTCGATTGCTTGACGTTTTGACGAAGTTGAACATCATTCGGAAACATTTCATATTTGCAATGCGAATGTTTAATACTAAAACGATCTTATTACTTATAACATGTAAGGCAGGCGCAAGGGGGTGGGGGAGGGGCAACAGCAGCATTTGCCCCCCGCCCCCAGACTCGAATAAATAACCTTATTTTTGGGGATTTTTTGGAATTTTGACACTGCATCGGCGTGTTATTGCACCCCCTCGGTGGTGGTGGATGGTGTACCGGTGTTGAATAATACTTGACCGGTTTTGTCTAATGTTGCCCAGAACAATGTTCCGGATCCGCGCTTGATGTAATAAAAGCATGTTTAAAAAACTATAACAATAAAATTATAGAGAAATACCCCAAACCGCCGCATAAATGTCATTCATTCGAGTGTTAGTGACAGTTTAATTGTAGGAACTAAACCATTATTGGTTTATTGAGCTACATTTTAGTTCATTGTGTGAAACAGTATGTATTTTCATGTTGACATGGTAATTTTCTTATTTATTTTGAATACATGAATGCAGGTAAAATGTTAGCGTGTTAATAAATGCATTCGACGAGAACTGGTGGAGAACATGTTACGGGCGCTGCGCGGATGTAGTCATATCGTCTTGGTTTTCCCCGTAAAACCTCATAACTATATGATTATATGACTGCCTCTGTGGCGCGGTGGGAGTGTATCCGACTGCTACGCAAGAGGTCGTGAGTTCGATCCCCACCAAGGATAAAACTTTGTGTGATGAGCAAGATGGTTTATTCTGTGTCTGGGTGTTACTTATCTATAATATTTATGTATTTAGAAACATATAAGTATGTTTATCAGTTGTCTGGTTTCCATAATACAAGCTCTGCTTAGTTTGGGATCAGATAGCGTTGTGTAAGTAGTCCCAAGATATTATTATTATTATTTTGTATTATAGGTACTTATATCATTTCTCTTAAAAACAACACCATTATGAACTTAAATTTAATGTTGACAACACACTGTTTCACAAAAGAATAACTGATACTGCTAAGGCACCTACGAAGACGGCCTATGGCTTAGACCCAATACTGGAGTACCACACGTGTAGGGGAGGTAACCAAAATAAAATCATGTTTTTTGACTTGATAATGTATTATAAATTGATGACGGGGTGCACGCACGAAAAAGTCTCACGTAGCAACGGTCACGTTCGATTCTCATCAAGCATAAATGTGTGTTATGATCACGGTTGTTTATTGCGTGTCTGGTTACTCAAAGATATTAAAAATCGGCCCACCCGTTGTTGTATAAGTGGTGTAACTATCGCGACTTTGTTGTATATTTATAGATATTAATGTATTTATTTAGGATTATATAAGTATGTTGTGTTGTTTGTCTGGTTGCTATAGTAGAGGCTTTCTCCAGAATGGGTTAAGAGGGTCTTGTGTGAGTTGTCTGATATTAAATAAATCGTTCAATATTGTTTCGTTACAGAGATCCAGTTAAAAACAAAATAAAACGGGCAAGATCATGTCGGACCATGCTCAGTGTAGGGTTCAGAGCCTTGAATAACTGCATCAGCAGAAGAGCGTATGTCAATGGCACTTACGCCCTTTTGTTGTGAAACGCAATTTTTCAGCAATAACTCAATGATCCGATCATGTCCTAAATAATTTTAATTTATTAAGCTTTAATTTATTAATTAATTTATTTATTAAGCGCTAATTTTTGGTTACACAGTTAAAAAGTTAAGGGGACACACACAATAATATGCAGCTATTATTTCCAAAATGATTTACTCAATCAAAAAAGTTTGTTAAAATCCTTGAAATATTTTTGAAAGACCTGTCGGATAATGTGCCACACGTTGATGTTTACTAAAAAAAAAACGCCATCTTCTGTTATATGTATGGAGTGCCCCCCTTAAAAATATTTATTTTTATTATTTAGCTATCAAACTAAGTAGCAGCTACTACAAGACACCTTCACTAAGTTTCATCTATATATTGAGTAGTATTTGAGTAAAATGTTTGTGACATACGGACGGATGGATAGACAGACAGACGGACATGGCGAAACTATAAGGGATCCGTTTTTGCCATTTTTGCTACGGAACCCTAAAAATGTGAAAATATGTCAAGTCGGTTAAAGGTAAGGCACTAAGAACAACAATTACTTAAATGTAACTGGAAACCATATTTTTCTCTATTCTAAAAATCGTACATAGCTCTTATAATACATGACTTGATTTGTACTAGGAACGTGGGTCGTTCATTACTGTGGCCTGAAATGCTTTGGGTATCCACGGCTTGTGAGTCACCACTTTGCAACCTGGTTGACACAGTGGTGACTCACAGTTGATTTCCGAACTATTTACATAGCTATAAGTTTGTACGGATCCCTCAGTGCGTGAGTCCCACTCGCACTTGGCCGGTTTTCTTGACATGAGCATTCCACAACATGTTGCAATTGAATTTGTTTTTAGATAATTAAATTCACATCCACAAAATTATAGTTCCAATAACTTATAGTTTTAAGTTTGCAGCCCTCCCGTAAGAGGAGTTTCAACAGGAACTTGGTCCCAACTTGATACTATATTAGTGATAAAGTACAAGCCAAGTTTGTACCAAGTTTCGAACAGTTTTCGGAAGGAAACAAAATATTTACCGACATTATTAACGATATCTATGGTGGTTTAAAGTTTACGGGGATATTCATTCTTGATTATACTATTAAATAATGGTGTTAATATGGGTTTTGTAGGGGATCGAAGCAAAGAGAACAAGATAAGTTTGTCAATGTTGACTTTTGTTCAGCTATAAACGTGTATATGAGGGCGCGTTCTTACGACAGAAACGACAGAACGAAGAAGATATCTTGACGACAGATTATCGTGTCGTTTAAAGCGTCGTGGCTTATTTATTTAAATAACGGAATTTACATAAATACGATACGATTAACTGTCTTCCACCACAGTTTTTGCTGTGACAAAAGATTAGCAGAACGTTAGCACGACTGTCGTTATAATGGGAACAGCTAAAGACGACAGTCGTCCAACGATCATTCTACGATCTATTCTTCATTTAATGCCAAGTTCGCAAGAGTAAAGCCGTGAGAAAAGAACTTGGCAATAAAAACTCATAGCCATTTTTTTAAAATGTAATTTTTTTACCTAAACACACACAAAGGTGGAGCCACAGGGAACAATTAGTACATAGTATGTATTACAAAACAAAGAACTCGACTGCTTAACTGAAAAATCATGTAGCTCCACAATTCAGACGAATCCAACGACGTTCCACATAATGAAATCACGGAGCCGTTTTGGCTGTAGAGCGTGTCAGAGAAATAGACATATATTTGATATATTTCAGGACTTAATCGCGTGAATTATTTAAAGGTACGAACCTTTTATTTACCCCGACGTGCGACCACGATCGGTGCAATTCGATCGAAACGTCGGGTAAATAAAAGGTTCGTACCTTTAAATAATTCACGCGATTAAGTCCCGAAATATATCTAATATGTATAAAAATCGCGAAAGTTTAAAAACAATAAATAGAAATATGTCACGATTCCTTTCATCTAGCACAGTTGGATAAATATAACGACAGGAGTTGCGAGTATATCTGTACGATGTATCCTTTAGTTAGGCAGCCATATGTCGTATGGCTACTTAACTAAAGGATAATAGATAAGTAGGTACATTATATGAAAAGAAGCTTTCCCAACAAAAGAAACCTTTCGAATCTTATAATCATCGATAAAATCCATATTATGCCGTCCTTCGCAAAACTCGCCCGTAGTAAATCTCATTTGAAATTCACGCAAGCGTAGTTACTGACGATAACTAGCAGGACTTTGGGTCTCCATTCCGTACTTACAAATTGCGTTTAGATTTTTACCCGACTGCGCAAGAAGGGAGGTTATCTTTTTTGTTTATAAGAATGTATGAATATATTTTTGGCATGCTCTAAAGCCTAAATAGCTTGATAGATTTTAATTTGAAAGGTATTGTTAGATTATTGGTATCGTCTTCATTGTTAGAGTGACACTATGTAGATAGACAGTAAAATTTGGAAAAATAAAATGGGGGATTTTGGCGCCAAAATACTCTGATTGAAATTTTAAGGAGTCGGTTCTTTTTTTGTTTTGTAATTGTTTAGCTTCATAATGATATTTAGGGACTTTGGTGAACTCTCGCTGAACCACTCAGGGTGTGAAACAACGCGCAAGAGCTATTTTTGAATTACTTACTACTTACTACTTAAGAACTTTTTGTAATGGGTTGATTTGAACCACAGTAGGAAATAGTACTCTTTTTGTATGGGTAAATTCGGACAAAGAATAAATGTATTTTTCAATAGTACAATCAGACACAAAATAACAGGAAATAATAAAATAATTATGTTATTAACACAAATCATAAATTCGCCCTCTCTTCTCACTGTAATTTTTTTTTAGTTAGTAAATTTGATTAGCTAAGTTAAAAATTGTTAAACAGATGCAAAAAGGTGACGACGTTTTTATTCATATGTACGAATAAATAATTAGAATTCTTATATTAAACAAATGCGTCAAAATCAAACCTACGAAAAGAGTACCTATTCAGTTTCCTCAAATGGTCCGAATTGAAAGATACCAAAAAAAAAACCTTGGTGTGAATGATCCCATTTGCCAAGACTGTGTGTGACTAAAAAATATGAAAAAAAACCACTGAGGTAGCGCTTAATAAATACTTTAAACTAAAACTATTTAAGACATGATCGGATACACCGTCAGTGAGTTGTTGCCAAAAAACTACGTATCTCAACAAAAGGGCGTAAGTGCCATGAACATACGCTCTTCTACTGATGCAATTATTCTAGGCTATGGAACCCTACACTGAGCATGGGGCGATATTCTCTTGCCCGGTTTTTTAGGTTCTATTAATTTAAAATTCAAATATCCGTTTGAATTAAAACTGTTTTAAATCAAGCAGATATTCGAGCTGTTGGAAGTTATCAGATCATACATAATGAAATTAAAAATGTCATAAAAGTATCTAACTGTTACTTAATCCGCATGTATTTTTTTTATTTGGCTCAAAGATATACAAACAAACAAACCCACTTCCGTCAGTTTTCAAAAAACAATTACGAAATCCCCGCACATCTTATATACTTGCAAGCATCAGCATTTCGAGTACCTACCTTTCCCTAACACCTAATATCTAACTACCAATTTCTGAATATCACGTTCTATGCCTTCAGACAGGGTTGCTCCTTTCTCTAGAAACCTCAGACTAAAGTATTATGTTCTAGTTTAACGACGTACCTTCAACAACTGCTAATTACCTAACAATAGACAATGAATAAACGATGGCGAGGATAGGGTTGCTACCACAATGACAAAACAAAATGAGCTTTACAATTACAAATACATTGACAGTGAGATTTCTGCTCTCCTTTAGTAAATCAGGAGGTACGGCAGTGACTCCTAATTTACCCGAGCCGAGACGAGACCAGACAGCGAAAGCGCAAAACACTTTACCTTTTCTCGAAGCATTTCATCGTATTTTTGTACCCCTATTGATTTGGTCTGGACGGTGTTAGAAAGTTCAAATTCTCAGAATATAATGTCAATACAGAACTTATTAAACATGCCAAGTATCAAATGCTATTATACTTTATAAACAAGCTATTATCGATCCATACTGATAGATGAAATTTGGTATGAAGATAGTTAGAGTCCCTGGGTAGGACATAGGATAGTTTTTATCGCGATAATCGACATCCACGCGGGCGGAACCGCGGGCGAAACCTAGTACTTTATAAATGATTAGTATCCAAAAGATTTCATCCCTGACTTACTGATTTATAATAAGCAAAACCCTTAGAGTACTTTCAGAAGTCATAGAAAGCTGAAATTTGGTGTGAAAGCTAGGATTAGCACATAAATCCATACTAATATTTTTTAAATGTGAAAGTAGCTCTGTCTGTCTGTCTGTCTGTCTGTTACGCTTTCATGCTCAAACAGCTAAACAAATTTAGATGAAATTTGATATGGAGATAGTTTGAGTGTCGGGGACAGACATAGGATAGTTTTTATCGCGACAACCGACATCCACACGGGCGGAGCCGCGGGTGAAAGTTAGTAACATAATAATTAAGAAATCTGCAGATTTCCCCCCTATCGTAGTACCTACTACCGTTTTGTTTATTTTTATACTAGCTGACTCGCGCAACTTCGTCTGCGTCAATTATCCCCGTTTTTGCAACAATTTTCATTGATGCTCCGCTCCTATTGGTCTTAGCGTAATGTTATATAGCATATTCCTCGACAAATGAGATATCTAACATTTCAATATTTTTTTAATTCGAACCAGTACTTCCTGAGATTATCACGTTCAAACAAACAAACTAACTCTTCAGCTTTAAAATATTAGCATACATTTTAGCTGTTACACCACAATCGCTAGGGTTTACCTGCAGGAGTTGTAAATCAACGGTAGTTTACCAACCTCTTTAGTATACTACGGTAGCCTACCGGTAGACTAAAGTAACCTATTATTTAATACGTTAGCTTTCGTAGGCTTCAATTAAAAAAATGTTTTCAATACAAAAAATATCTTCTGTTAGAAGTAACCCTATTCATACATACATACATATCAACCCATAAGATGGCCCACTGCTGGGCACGGGTCTCCCCAGTAGAACCTACTAGTATGTAGATCCTGGGGGTAATTGCCATAATCGCCACGCTTGGCGAGCGGGTTGGCGATCGCAGTAAGGCTTTAAGTACGCAGAGGACGCTGCTGCCCGTCCTCCGGTGTGAAATCCCTTAGTCGCCTTGACGACACCCACGGGTAGAGATGGGGTGGTACTATTCTTAAGCCGGCACCACACGGCAAACAACAAACCCTATTCGGAGCCAATAAATAAATAAACTGTGTAAAATAAAATGTAAAACGGCACTGATGCACAAAAGCTTCTTTGGTGTAGCTCCACGAATTTTCAACAAAGTATCCAATGATATTAAAAATATGACTACGCTAAGATTTAAAAGGGCACTAAGAACATTGCTTCTGCAAAAATGCTATTATACAATTGATGAGTTCCTGAATGACAAATTGCTGTTATAATAACTATGACATTTAATTTTATTGTTAATATTTTTTGCTAATTCCTTATTGTGTTTATTTTTTTGATATGACTAAACTGACATTTATAATTTTATTTCATCACTCTAATTCCAATTGTAAAATTGGACATTAAAATACATGAATAAGATTTCATAATATAGTAAAAAAGCTAAAATTAATACCATGTGTCTCTAGTTGAATAAGATTTGCATGCCCATGTGACGGTAGAATATGAAGAACTATGACTATTATAAGAAAAAAGTATGTATTTACTAACACCCATATTTGCAAAGAATAAATGATTTATGATTTAAAAAATACAATCATCATTTACTGGAACAAAACGAGGATCTTCTATTTTGATGTCGAAATCGGGTTCTGCTTCGTAATTAAAAGATTGTGGCATGGAATCAGAGTCTTCGTCACGATCGCTTTCCTCTTATTGGATTTTAGTTGCAGTTAACCGCAAATTCGACTGTAAAGTTACTAATTTACAGACCCTCTCTTGTTCCAAGCGATTACGGGACTTGGTATTAATTCTGCCAAAAGTGCTTTAATATCTTTCACAGGCTGCAGAAGATGCAGGCACACTAAGAATCCTACTTGCGATGGGACGAACAATTTGCTTGTTGGCAAAGGTTTCCCACCATATTCGTGGTCAGTTCTGAATTCAGCCAAATTGGTCAACGCAGAGCCTACGTAAATTTTCAAAAAGACTGCCCAATGCAGTCAGCAGCAAATGCTGCGATACGTAATAAAACCTTGAGATTTTTTTATCTTCGCTTACAGGTTTTCATCTAGATTCGCTTTCTTAATGTTCCGCTTTATTGAAGTTTCTCTTGTTGTTGCTAGCTCTACGATTGCTTCTCTGTTCAGCATATAGGATTTAAGCATTAATACTGCACCACTATAGCTAGTTTTACTTGGTAATTTCAAGGTACATTTAAGGCTACCATATTATTGTCTCTGAGCATTTTAAAAAATTGTATGAACAATGTGGGTGCGTTTGATGTACTTAATAATCTCTGTTACCTGGTTAAGAATTTTAGAAAACAAAGATATTTTGAAAATATCTGAATAAATTAAATTCAAAGAATGTGAATGTTGGTTGTACACCAACGAAATCTATGTGTGAAAAACGTAGTTCTATCAGTTTCCATACAAGTTTCATGTTACTTGCGTTGTCTATGATTACTATTACGAATTTGTGCTCACCTATCTCCAAAATTACTTAAACCATTAGCTAGCTGAGATCCTCGCCTGTTTCTCTACGAGTCTCAGGATATAAAACCGTCATGCAAACCCTAGCGTGTGTGGCCGGCATTAGGTAGGCGAGTAAGTTAAAAAGGAAAAGATAGATAGTGGGCTATGAAAAAATGAACCGCTGATGTTTAAACATCGAAAGCGGCGGTAGCCTGAATAAGGCATCGGTCTCGCAATCGTGAGGTCTCGGGTTATTATCCTATCGACGTGAACCCACTCCTCCTTTGAGCTTAGCTGGAGGGGTTAACAAGATTACTAGTAATGTTGGTCCCGCAGCCATATTGCTAGTTATATTTTAATAAAAATAATAATAATGAGTAATAAAAACTGCGACACCTGTGTAACTTACAAAAAGAAATGATATCCCACCAAAAACATCTTCATGTAAATTGACGACCAAGACGAGTAGGTTCATATTGCTACCACTCTAAAAATGTTATCAGATCTTGTGGAAAGCCAAACTTCTAACTCTACACGCCCTAACCCAGCTATACTCAACCTTATTTTAAAACGGGCCGCAAGTAGATGCTATGCATGGTGTCGCGGGCCGTAAAAGTTGAATGGCACCCGCCCATCCCCTCTATCCCCGCCCCCCAGCTACACACCTACTTACAGTGGTGTTAAGCGAAAAGCTAAATAAAATTCGAAAAAAACCCAAACAAAAATTTAAGTAAGAAGTAAAAAAATGTATCAATTTATTATTTACTCTAATGAAAAACGTTTATAAAATGAGATAGACAACACTTGTCAAGATCTAGCTTAATATGCTAACCTTATTTGATGAACCAGATCAGTCTGTATGTTTGCTTCTGTAGAAATGCACACAAATGTAGCCCTAAATAATGTAAATAGAATTTGATCAGTTCATACAATCAGACAGACATCTGCTGTATATTTAAAAAAAAATGCGAAATTATGTATATTCAAATTACCGTATCAAACCGGGACAAATTAACGTATCAATAATACTACTAATACTGCGCACAGTGTAGTGTATTTACATACTCAGCGCAGTTAACTAATGGGCGCGAAATTCAAAATGATTAAAAACAAATTAAAATCAGGTGGGCCAACCACAAGAGCCTGGCTGGCCACATGCGGCCCGCAGGTCGCAGGTTGAGTTTAGCTGCCCTAATCCGATACCCTTTAATTCTAATCATGACGTATAGCGTTCTGCGTGAATCTTGGTCATATGTTCTCTACAAACCCTACACCGTAGTCAAAATCTGTGGCTTGTTTCGTAAAAGTGACTTGGATTATATTGGCTTGTAAGCAGAAAATACTGATTAAGTAGTGTTAATTTTGTGCCAATAGGGCCTTGAGAAAAGAGTCGTATATTAAGCTCAAGGCACATTTGTCAAAAACAAACATGGTGGCTGAGAGATGTCAAAAACAAGAGGTGTGAATATGGCTCATCGTAAGCAGTTTAAAAAGGTATAACATGATCATGACTGTAATACTAAAAAAGTCACTTAGCAACCATTCCTTTTTAAATTTACAAAACTAGGAAATAGCTAGCTAATAACTAACAATGTGGGTGCGGATCCCACATCTATACTCCATACTAAAATTATGAAGAGGAAAGATTTGATTGTTTGTTTGTTTGTATTGAATAAGCTCTGAAACTACTGGCGGATTTGAAAAATCTTTCATCGTTGTGAAGCTACACTAACCCCGGGTGACATAGGCTATTTTTTATCCCTGCATTCCCACGGGAACGGAAACTACGCGGGTGAAACCGCGAGGCGTCTGCTAGTCTATACTTCTATATCTATATTAATATTATAATTATAAAGAGGAAAGATTTGATTGTTTGTTTGTATTGAATAGGCTCCGAAACTACTAAGCGAATTTAAAAAAATCTTTCATCGTTGTGAAGCTACACTAACCCCGGATGACATAGGCTACTTTTTATTCCTGTATTCCCACGGGAACGGGAACTACGCGGGTGAAACCGCGAGGCGTCTGCTAGTTACTAATAATCTTAAAAACTAAGTTCATCGAGATTCATTAGCATTAATGCTACCCTACATATGTAATATCATGGCGTCGGAGGCATCTCATTACATATGTAGGAGAACTTGTTTGCATCTTTTTTGCGCAGGCGGGTTTTTTTATTTTTTAAATTTATTTTTTTAAATAAATATACTTCTTATTTTATTATATCATGACTATTTAAGTATGCATCTATATAAATACTTAAAGTGCCAAACTGATATGGTCTTCAAGCTTTTGTATACCTTGGCTACCCACATTAACTTCAAAAATTCACACACCGAATCGTTTAGTCTAAATCTGTGCTTTTACCACAAAATATCTCTCACTAAAGGGTTTGACGATAAGCATATTACATATTCAATAATATTTCTGAGAACGTTGAATCAGAATTTGTAAGAATCACAAAGCGGCTTCGACTATAATACCCCACTTCTCTTGCAAACTCGCGGAAGAAAGACGAGAGAGGAACACGGAAGTAGTTGAATTAATGCAGTACCTAGTATTGTGGAGTATGACATTTAAACCTAGTTTGGTACTAGGGTTAGGTATATGTTATATTAAAAAAAACCTTTTACTACTACTACTAAAGACTGTTGTACTGATATTATGTTTTGTTTTTATGTTACCTTATATTTATTTTAGAAGTCGGTTTTTAATGTTTTTGTTAAAAAGTTTTTATTTCACACTTTTTAGTGTATTGGTTTGTAGTTGATTTATGTTTCAATCGCATAATCAAAACTGCTCACTTCTTTTTACAAAATGTTGCGTTTTGCGATACAAGGCCGTTAATTTTTTGAGGAGTTCACCTGATACTAGACCATCAGTTCCATTACATGATTTGACGGAGGCGAAGAATCAGGTATCGAACACGGTACTCAGATAGCAACCCGCAATATTTATTATCATACAGTTCCGCTGGTCATCGGTGGATTCATCATCAGTTCAATGGTGTTTTCTATGAGGAAGTTCCCTTTTTAGGGTTCCGTAGCCAACATGGCAAAAACGGAACCCTAAAAAGGGAAAAAAATAATCATTACTCAGACTGGAACTGGGGTCTTCTGGTTTCTGGACCGCTTGATTTCCCACCTGAGCTATTATAACATTGTAGATGTTGGCGAAATTTACCTTCGTATTCTAATGATAATGTAGCAGTTTTTCATTGCTCTCCCTCCATCTTACGAATTTTCGATCAGGGTAACGTGATATACGAATTTTCGAACAGGGTCACGTGATTTTTACCCATACCAAAAAAAGTGCACAACACCGCTAAATAAGTCTTCACTTCATTCGTTGATTAATAGTAGTTTTGCCTGAAAATTATTGGTTAATAGTGCTTTTGACTGTAAATTTCTGGCCAAAATTCGTTTTGATTGACGCGTCTAGTCAAAACTACTTCTAACACGAAAAATTCGACCACTTTGTCTTTTTTATCAACCGACTTTAAAAATGCGGAATCGAAGATGCAAGATAAAAAAAACATAAAGTCGAATTGAGAACCTCCTCCAGGTTCTTAATTCGACTGTATGTTTTTTTTTGAGCGACTCACGCGCGGTATCTGATGCGACAAAAGTCAGAGTATGAAAATGTATAGTGTTGTTTCCGAGGTCTGCGACAGTCGTGTGCGGCCGACGACTGACGTAGACTGCGCGCCCACTCTGATTATTGTCGTATCAGCCGCACAAGACTGACTTCGGAAGAGTTGAAAAAATAACTTTATTTGAGCAGACTTATAGCATAACAGTCATTGAATTATTTCGCAAAATGATCATCTTATACCTACTATTTAGTTGCTAATGCGGCATTTTTGAGATGTCCTAAATAAGGTACTGAGTTGACATCGAATGTTCTATAGGTTGAAGTTGAAACAACGAATGTTGAAATGCACTTTAGGGGATTGTGGTTCCTTAACTCCATCTTCCTTAAGTAAAAAAAATTGGAGAATTTATAGGAAAAACATAAGTTCTGAATGAATACAGTACAGAAACAATGACAACAATTATTAAAATTGAGTACACAAAAATGGTCAAAATTTCTTCTTCTCTTCACTGAATCTCACACTTTGTAATACCTCTTTTATGTTGTTGAAATCCACGTTCCTTAGGGTGTTCGGATTACAAGCGTAATCGAATGTCAGCGTTACATTTCTCGGTAATGATAAGATTTTCTTCAGTCTAAACCAATCATTGACTGCTAATCACCTTTTGCACCTTATTTATCTCGATCTTAATGTGGTTCCGAATGCATTTTGTCTAATTGTTCTCAATATATCTGTTCATCAATATCTGTTCGATGCAGGTCTCCGTTATGTACTGGTTGTCTTCAACGCAAATGAATTTATCCTTTTCAATCTCTGCACATAAACTAGTTACGGGCATGTATTTCAATCCATTCACCATTATGTAAGGGAGTTTAGGAATAATAGTAAAAGGAGTTCGGAAAATAAGAGTAGGAATTACCTAGGAATAACCATTCGTTTCGTCGCATAATAAGAGCCCTTCTAAAACAAAAAATAACTTACCACTATTAAAATAGGATTTAACAACTATACTACATTCTAATTTATTCTAATTATTTTTATTATTAGATTGAACCTATCTATCTTAAAATAATTTTCTTGTATTATGTGTGTTGGTGGATGAAAAAAGTGTGGTGAGGCAGCCGTGTTTGTCTGTAATTAGAGACAAACAGGGCTGCCTAACACTAGTTCCAACTTGCCAGTAATCTTAGACCAACAATGGGTTGCAATGGGCTATTAAGGCCAGGTATCTCTTTGTTTTCATATAACGATATGCAAATATCATCTCATAATGTGTTAATTTTGAGTTTAGTTTGCACGTAGTTGTGTATTCTCAAACTTGTTACGTTTCGACCCAAAATACCGAGTGTGCAGAAAGTAAGCTTCATACAAACGCTTGAGGCGAACCTGGCTGTTCCCTTTGGAACGTGTCGTTATTTTGTCGTGGTTGTAAAAGCTACGTATATCGTAGCTACTATAAAAGTCCGGCTGTTACAAATGAAAATGCAATTTTTTTAATGAAGTCTCAGCAAAAAATAAAAACAATGTTCTATTCAAAATGGCCACCTTTGGCTTTCATACAGGCCTTTAATCTGTCTGGCCACGAATCACGAAAAAAAAAATGGATTTACGCACTGTTTCCATGGGAAATTTCGCCACTGCTTGCTCCAGAGATTTTTTAAGAGACTCAATGCCGCCGTATTGTTTAGAGCAAGTCTAAAGGGTTGAGGTTTGGGCTAGATGAGGGCCAGTCTTCGGCTCTTATAAAGTCCGGAACGTTGGTTTCAAGCCAGGCTTGGGTAGTTCGTGCCTTGTAACCAGGTGCAGATTCCTGCTGGAAAGTCCACGGTACATTTTTAAAAAGTGTATTGCTAAAAGGTTTCACAACACGATCCAAGACTGTCTCTTGATACACTTTGGCTGAAGTTTTCACTCCTTTTTCACGATAAGACACGCCCCACCAAACCATCACTGACGCAGCATGATGACCACGCTGTACCTTTCCGACTACTTGAGTAGCTTCTTTAGAACTGTGAGCGTACACTTTATCATTTAGCTTATTGTAGTGCTCTTCAATCGTGAATTTTTTTTCATCGGTAAAGAGGATATTTGTGTGCCCTTTACCTGCGTATCGCGACAAAAGGCGTTTTGATCGATCCACTCTGTTTAATTGTAAAGATTGATTTAGGTCATGTCCTGTATATCGACGATAAGCACCGAGCTTCAAGTCTTGTTTTATTTACCAGAAGATTAACAGAAGGTACTGACCTTTGTAGAAGGTACTAACAGCACCCAGCCGCTCCGACCTTTTATGGTCTTCGACAGAGGAAATATTGTTGTATCTGTTGATAGTACGATATACGAACATACGGCTGATACCAAGCTTTTGAAGAGTCTGGAATATGACCGACGGCTCCATACCCACTTTGTGCAAGCCGATTACTGCAATCCTATTTTATTTAACACCCCAATCCAGATTGTAATTTGATAATGAGCACGAATAAAGATGTGAAACGGCGCGAAATCAAAAGAACTTATATTACTGTTACTGTTTACTATAATAAACGCGTTCCAAATTCAAAGTAATTAAAAAGTTGATATAAGAAAAGTCACGTTAAGTTGTAAGTCATGCTAGTCGTTCCCATTGATTTGTGTCGTCACTACAAAAAAAGTCATGGACGACAGTTAATCGTGTCGTATCTATATGTAAACACCTTTAATTAAAATACACCAGTCACGAAGCTTTAAACGACACGACACGATAACCTGTCGTCATGACATAATGGGAACGCGCCCGTCATGACATAGGGTTGCTATTACATAAGCGGGTCTGTAATATTTTTTTGTTAGGTATTGACAATAAATATAGGTAGATACATATTAATATAAGCATATCTATTTGTATAAAAGGAGAGGATGACTGACTGACTGACATATCAACGCAGGGCCTAAACTATGAGGGTTAGAAACTTGAAATTTTTCACAGGAGTTCCTTTTTAACGTAGGGGAGCACTAAGAAAGGATTTTCGAAAATTCACACTAATTTCCGTGCATCGCGACCGATCGCGAGCCGCGCGCGACTTATGACAAGCGTCTGACGCGCGCGACCGATACGACAGTAGTCAGAGTGCGCGCGCAGCCTACGTCAGTCGTCGGCCGCGGGCGTCTGTCGCAGACCTCGGAAACGGCGCCATACATTCTCATACTCTGAGTATTATCGCATCGGACGCGCGCGTCAGACGCTTGTCGTAAGTCGCGCGCGGCTCGCGATCGGCCGCGATGCACGGAAATGAACCTTAAGGGGGTAAAGCTGAAAAAGTTCGGCAGTATTTGCAAACAACGTTCGGCTTTATAAACTAGCGCTGATAAGGTAGTTCATTCGGGTCGACTTATCAATCGATTCGGCAGCAGATGTCCACATCTACTGCCGAATCGAATCATGTGCCTAATGAATATTCGACAAGCTGTCCCGCGCAACTTTGTCTGCGTAAATTTTCCCCGTTTTTGCAACATTTGTCATTGATGCTCCGCTCCTATTGGTCGTAGCGTGACGTTGTATAGCCTATAGCCTTCCTCGATAAATGGCTATTCAACAAAAAAATCCAATTCGGATCAGTAGTTCCTGAGATTACCGCATTCAAACAAAGAAACAAACTCTTGAGCTTTATAATATTAGTATAGATTTTACCACCCAGCCGTGCCTATTAATACTGGCTCGCTTATATTATGTCTAGCAACCCTCAACGAAGCGTTTATGGTTTCGAGTAGAATAAGTATATCTAGGGATACAATCACATGGAGACATCTTACTTAAATGTTGCTAAATTGCGATAAAATATAGAATGTGCTCACAAAATAAAACAAAAGTGATCGAAAGGCTTTGACTACGGATTTAAAAAGAATGGAGAAAAGTGTTCATAGATTAGATTTATTCAGTGAGTTCGGTCGACAGCTTGAATCAGAATGTTTCAGGCAAAGGATTATTATCAGTTCATTTTGTTTTCGACGAATAATGACATAAAGGGTTATCCAAAAGAGCCTTGAAACAACAGGTGTGTTTTTACCCGATTGTAAGAAAGGGTTATGCTTTTCGCGCGTATCTAGTATGTATGTAGAAAAGTAATATTCTTTATTACCTGATATCTCACAATCCACTGAACGGATTTATACAATTAAGACGTCGTAAGATTCGTCTTGACCGCCCAAGTGTTCTTAGATATGTGACGTTTGTAAAAAACAAACATGGAGGCTGTGAGATGTCAAAATAAAGAGGTGTGAAATAAAAAGTTGTTTTGAATAGTGCAATGATGGTATCAAATTTAAGGGCATTTCAAAAAGGTGTAACATGATTATGACTGTAGTACTAAAAAAGTTACTTAGCAACCATTCTTTTTCCAATTTTCAATACTTGGCTAGATAATTTTAGCTGTGATAAAAGTAAGTTGTTCAATCCTACAACTACTCAAAAGTATGTAAAATATAAAAATAAAAAACCCGCCTGCACAAAAAAGATGGACACAAGTCAGAGGCACTTTTAATTTCATCGAGATTCATTAAAGCCTCCGACTGCATGAAATTATATAATTTTAACTATTTAATTTCATTTTTATTATTTTATTATTATTTTTTTTATATAAATCCAATAGGTACCGCTATATCCGCCTATGTATCATTAGTTGTGAAAACGGAGGCAAACTCTGTAAACATTTTCACATTTAACATGTGAAAATAGGTGCAATATCTATTAATATTTTTTAATGTTTATACTATTTATTAAGTTGTATTAACTGACTACAGAAAGTGCCTTATTACTAACTAAATAGGTATTATGTCTAGGCATGCAAAATCTGTACGCGTACTTGCAATGGTAATTGGGTAGTTGACAACACTTGTAAAAGAAAATTATTTTATACAAAACAGGTAATATTAGATCTTAAAATGCTCTGAAAACTAGTGTTACTTTACAATTTAACATGTTTCTGAATTTAAAAGCATGAAAACTAATACTAAAAGTATTGATTTGACTTACGGAACTTATGACGTCATAGGCTTGTCGTTTTGACATTTTATAAAAAGAGATTGATTTGACTTGACAGTCAACATCCCCATATAAAACTGGATTAAATTTAGTAAATCCCCTCCCCGTCATGCGAGCGATTCACACTTGACTAGTGTTGGGTCAAAAACCAAATCTCTCGATGTCACACCAGACGGAGGGAGGGTTCCAGAATTATTTTAAAGACGCTTCCTTATAGCGATAAAAACTATTCTATGTCCTTCCCAGATTTTAAACTACTTCCATACAAAGTTTCATCTAAATCGGTTTAGTGCTTGAAGCGTGAAAAGGTAACAGATAGACAGAGTTACTTTCACATTTATAATATTAGTATGGATTTTCAAACACTAAAATTGCGCGTTAAAGCTCGTTGCTTCAACATAATTGAACTAAATAGCCAAACACGTTATGGTAGAAACTATTTAGGATTATGGGAGATTGGGCTCGTATCAGTATTACAAGTTTCGGGTAGTACGGCAAGCTCGTCGCATGCAAGCATCACTTTATTCTGCATAGTATATTCGCTTCATTATAAATCGTTTAAGTTTTAGTGAACCTGAACATTTTGTCAATGATTTTAATCTCGTATATTTTCTACACAAAATATCGTAGATTGTTATAGGAAACATGGTGGATTGGCATTAAATAAGTTTTGATGAGAATTAGTATTTTTTTGGTGATTGTACTTTTATATAAAATAATTTTGAGTACCTATATGGCATGGACGTCTTGTTTTAGTTAGTACTCGCATAACACAGTAGCTGACGCTCGCAACTTCGTCTGTGTAAGTTTTCCCCGTTTTTGCAACAGTTTTTATTGCTAGTCCCATTGTAGTAGTAGTTTTTACTCAGCTCCTAGTGGTCGTAGCGGGATTTAATATAGCCTTATAGCCTTCCTCGATAAATGGGCTATCCAACATTTTTTTTTTTTTCAATTCGGACCAGTAGGTCCTGAGATCATCGTGTTCAAACAAACAAACAAACTCTTCAGCTTTATAATATTATATTAAATAATAAGTTTATAAATCAATATCAAAGACAATTATCATCATCATCAGCCTATCGCAGTTCACAAATATAGATATTATGGGACATGCAAAATAGAGAAAAGCCCACATTATAATATTTTAAGAATAATATCACTACACACCACTTGTTTAGTGGTACACCCTAATATCTGTTCGATCTAGGTTTTTCGTTGGTTAATTGATTTTGCACAAATAGCTTTTTAATTGAGAGAAAACTCTGAAACGAAGTTGATGCTAATTAATGCAATACACTGGAGCTATTCCTTTTGCAAGAAACCATACAACATTTTGTTAAGTTAAACCTTTTACTTGTACAGTCAGCGACAGAAGTTGATTTACGTTCTTTACGTTCAAATATTAAAATTGAATGCGAAAGAAACAATAAGCGACCAAACACTCCGGCTCCGGGACCCAACCTGAGATAGACCAATTTATCCTTTACAATCCTAGGTTCCCAAGGTGTGGACTTTAACCAGCGCGGGAGTTATATGTCTACCATTTTTTGGGCTAATAAAGGCTATAAAAAATAATTAAATATTAAATTGAAATTTAAAGCAGACTTTTCTTTCGTTTCTATTCTTAACATATATATGATAATTATTTTGTTAGAAGTTAAGTACTACTAATGAATTAATTATTATAAATTGTTGTAAATGAATTATAAATAAGCTCCTACTATGTGATACCCTAAAAGGCTATATCATGTTTTGCTGACTCCCAACCTTTAATAAAAGTACTAAAAATTGTAAATATTTGTTACACCTTCTTACAGGTTTATACAATTTATGAAGAAAAGGAGGTCGATGCTTTGTTCTTTTCTCCGGTTTAACTATATGTCTTCGACTGGATCATGTCAAAGACTTGTCACTAGCCTTTGATTCTTAAGTAAAATAATTAAAATTAATTTGTATTTGAAGATCGAATTTGTATAGCGATTTTTGTAATTGACTGTACTTACCTCACCGGGAAGGTGCTCAAAGAGATAGGAACAGTAAAACAGAAACCCCATACCGACTTTAATTCAATTTACAGGGAAGCACACATTTCTCAATGTACGTTTTGAAGACAGTCATCCCGGTGGAAGCTTTTGTATAAAAATCAACGCTGTTGAACAAGTGTAGCTTTTAAACTGATTGCATGGCATGCATAATTTAAATTGAGCTTTCTTTTCCCACCCTTGTGTGAACAAGAATAGTGTTGTGATTTTTTGTTTAATATTTAAGAAGTTGTGCTTTATATTTAATGAATATTTAGGGAATTTCAGTAAAATGTTATACGTAAGTTTGTTGGTTTTTTAATAAGACTATTCCCATTGCGGCATTGGGACAAGCCCTGTATCGCGAGAGACTTCATTAGAATATACTTAGAACCACAGAACATAGAGCTAGAACAGTTTTAAAACCAACATTTATTACGTGTGGAACCTTCTTATATGGTACTCCTACGGCGCTACTTATAAGGGCCAATTTTCTTCATCTTTTTTAGGGACGGGGTTAGTAACAAGGACGTAAGTTTTTGTAAGACGTAATATCGCCTTGTACAATAAGTATGATACAGAATGAATTAGGCTGATGATGATGTAACACGTGGAACACTCGGAAAGTTCTGAGAAACTAAAAAACTAACTTCTATGGATAAAATATTTTAATTAAATCGTTTCAAAGAACTCTCCACCTGTCTCTATACAAAGTTTCATGCATCTGAACCAACTTTTAAAACTTTTTTTCAGGCCGCCGCAGATACCTCTTCTACGGCCTTAACTAACAAAACAAAACTGTATCTCTTTCAGCAGATTTTTTTTAGGGAATAAAAAGAAGACACACGGTGCCAGATCAGGACTGTAAGGAGGATGCCCTAAGACTCTGACCGATGTGGTGTCCAGGAAGTCCCTCGTTTTGAGCGCTGAGAGCACGGGCACGTTGTCATGGTGAAGCAGTACCCCGTGGAGCCCGATGTTCGGTCGCTTGCTCATTGCAGACAAAACATCTACGTATCTATCTTCTTGGTATCCGTTTTTATAATAAGCTGTTCATATTAGATATATACATCTACCTGTTAATATTCTGAATTTACCATTAATTCATTCAAATCTAAAATTAAGAACGACGATAGATGATTATTTAAACGACAAAAACACATGGTCGTAATGCTTGCACAGGAGTAATGAGTTTCCGTCACATTCCGCCTGCTGATAGGCTAAGTTTTGTGGCCGTCCACTAAAGCTGTCACGGGCAAGATTGTTTATTAGAATCTCATCTATGTTTTGGCGATTGCAGCGACATGTGATACAATTGGAAATTAAAAATTGATTTTTTTTTTAAATGCTCTTGTTTATTACAATGTCATCAATGTGTTCTTGACGTTATCACGCAAAATTATCGTCCATAAACCGACTTTACGGACAACCATTTTTTATTTAGTACTTTTTAGACAACAAGAAAATTTAATAAGAACTATTTATTTCATTAATAACGTTGTTTTTTTAATGAATTTTCACTATAAACTTTTTTAAAACCAAAGTTATTTTTATTTTCGAACTTACATTTTAATGGCCTTTAATTTGATAGCCCACTCGAGAGTATTCGAAATGATTTTTTTCTCAGGCTGCATGTTAAAGCGCATAATACGCGCGCAAAATAAGCAATTAAGATTTTTCAAGAATTTTATGTACCTACCCAATGACACTCGCGTCATGTCGACGACAGTCGTCAATCTAATGACGTATAATTTATTAAAATCGGTTGAGCCATTGAAGTGTTGTGAGCGGACATCTATAGGAGGATAGGAGGAGAGGATAACCTTGGAAGGATATATACATTCACACATAACAACCCGTCATACACGTAACTCTCCTCCGCAGTTGGGTAAAAATAGATACACATTTTGAAGTTGGTGCCTAAAACATAAAAACCACCAACTTCAAAATGAGTATCAATTTTTGACAGCAATCACCTTGTATTTATTTTTGAAGTCGGTTTATTATTTTTACTGTACTGTATTTATGTAAGGTCTTCCGCCTTACATAATTACAGTTTATGAAATTAAAGTACCTTCCTATTACGTTCAAAATGTTGTAATTACGGTATTGGTAATATGCACTGCTTTGAGACTATGTTAATTTTTAGGATTCCATAGCCAAAATGGCGAAACAGAACCCTTATAGTTTCGCCACGTCCGTCATTCCGTCCATCTGTCCGTCCGCAGCTTACCCCAGAAACTGTTAATGCCAGAAGACAGTAATTTTGCATGGACGCACATATTAATTATGCCGACAAAGTGAAAAAATAAAATTTTGTAAAAACATTTTTTAGGCTCCCGTGGTAAAATAGGGAATGGATTTTTTTTTCACCTACTCCATCGTGTGGAATATCATTAGATAGCTTTTCGATTTTGGGATCCGTTTGTGAATTATTAAGCTTTAAAGTGCACATTTTTGATAGAGTCAAGTGTCCCCCTCTGCCAGCTAAATGTAAATAAGGTAAAAAATCACGGTAGTAAGATATATAGTAAAATTAAAAGGAAAACTATCACAGCTATGTAGGCTTTACAATTTAACGAGAAGTAACAACATTTTCATTGAAAAATACATATATAACATTGTTAGCCGCATTATTCGAAAGGGACTACGGAACACGACATGGACTTGCCCGGTTATTCTTTTCAGAGCTATTTTCATTTGGTGATTTTGTAAACAACTGAGTTTCTTTGTACATTTTTAGCTTTTTTTAAAAGATAACTAGCAATTTGGGATAATGGTCCCACATTACTAGCAATCCTGTTAACCCCTCCATGTAAGCTCTATCCCTTGTGTTGGGAGTGGGTTCACGTCGGTAGTATAACGGCCAGGATTCGAACCCACGACCTGACGATTGTTAAACCGATGCCTTAGCCGCTAAGCTACCGGCGCTTTTTACGTCTCGTACTTTTATATGTACTTCTGTAGTTTGACTGCCTTTGTCGCGCATAAAGACTACGTACCCTACGGTTGTTTTGCGCAAGATGTTCCTGTTCCGATTCCCACTCGCGACACCACCCGTAACGCACAGATTGTTGTTCCTAGTCTGAGTATACATCGTGTTTGCCCGCGAAGTCCTCCGCGACTACAAATTACCTAGTGCAGAAATTGTGTTTAAAAAATAATGTTGAGTTAGATAGGTACTAACCAGCGACGTCAGAGATAGTAGCGTTGGGAGCGCACTTTACGAATTCAGGGAAGAAGTTCACCATTATGAGGCCGCCATTTTCTTTCTGCAATAAAGCAACAATATTAGTCGTTTGTGAGTCAGTGTAAGAAAAGACCGTTAGAAAATGTTATGATGTTGATAAAAAAACGAGAGAGTCTGTAGTCGCATATGATGGAACGCACTGACGGCCAACTCAAGTATATAACCTTACCTATTGGTCAAATCTAATCACTTATATAAAAACCGAGAGGAAATATCTTATTTGGTAAATTACGGTGGTAGGTACCTTCTCTTAGAGAGGCCTGTGCCCCAGCAGAGGGAACAATATACCTTTTTTGTTTTTGTGTGGTGTTGAATTAAAGCCGTTAGTTAGTTTTGGTGTCGCTCGCACGTTTACGTTGAGCAAACGGCTCCAAACCTAATTTCTAGAATGCTAACATTAACTAACAAAAGTTAGCGTTCGTCTCGTGAAAGTGGAACACAGAAGTGTTATATAACTCATTGTTATACTTTATACATATTAAAATATGCCATATTAAAAACAGCTCATAGAGCCTCGCGTGGGAGTGTATCCGACTACTACGCAAGAGGTCGATCCCCACCCAGGATAAAACTTTGTGTGATGAGCATGATGGTTTATTCTGTGTCTGGGTGTAATTTATCTATAATTTGTATTTATTTAATTATATACATATAAGTATGTTTATCAGTTGTCTGATTGCCATAGTACACATAGCGTACAGATAGCGTTGTGTGAGTTATCCTAAGATGTTATTAAGATATTATATATCTTTGTCTTTCTGTGAATGAGAACAGACAGAGCTCATCTGCTTTCAGAACAGTAGGCATCTCCTTCTCTACTGTCATGTTAACAAGAGGAGATTACATTGACAGTCAGTTCTATGTATAGCGAGCAATGGCGTAGGGCAAATCGTATGCGACTACAAAAATAATATGTCTGTAATAAACAACACCGACATGTGTCATAAATAGTTGATTAAAATTTTGAACGGCTGAACGGATTTTGAAAGGATTATCGCGATTAAACTAGCTTTCTAATAACCCTCCTTCGCAGTCGGATAAAAAGGACTCGCATCAAAGTCGGTCCATTCGATTGGAAGCTACGATGTACGAGAGACAGACACACACGTTAAACTTATAAGCTCTCTTATTTTGACTGGCCTGTTGGTCTAGTAGTTAGTGACCTTGACTGCTAAGCTGGAGGTGGATGTGGAGCTGATGAATCCGATTGCTTATTTTGTGTCTGGATGTAATTTATCTTGAATATATATGCATTTAAAAATATATAAGTATACTAGCTGACCCGCGCAACTTCGTCTGCGTAAATTTTACCCGTTTTTGCAACATTTATCATTGCTGCTCAGCTCCTATATGTCGTAGCGTGATGTTATATAGCCTATACCCTTTCTCAATAAATCGGCTCTATCCAACAGTAAAATATTTTTTCAGTGCAGCCCAGTAGTTCCTGAGATCATCGCATTCAAACAAACAAACAAACTCTTAGGGATATGAAAAATAGATGTTGTCCGATTCTCAGACCTACCCAATATGCACACAAAATTTCATCAAAATCGGTCAAGCCGTTTCGGAGGAGTATGGCAACGAAAACTGTGACACGAGAATTTTATATATTAGATATACACACAAATATATATAAGGTGTCTGGTTGCCATAGTACAAGCTCTGCTTAGTTTGAGATCAGATGATGTGTGTGAGTTGTCTTAAGATATTTTAATAAATTATACTTTTGCGTTTGGGGATTAAAAAATACATGAGTTATTTTACCAGGGATTGAATAATATCATCCGGGACATTCCTCTTATGATTGCAAAGGCTGTACACAGAGGAGTGACTGAAGATGACAGGGGCTTTTGAGATCCTGATGGCTGCTCTGGTCGTGTTATCTGCGACGTGAGAGAGATCGACCAGCATCCCCAGCCGGTTCATCTCCCGAACGACTTTCTGTGGACAAGAGAAGAAAGGGTTATTTCAATCGTATTCATTAATGCTTATAAATGTAATTGTTCCACAGTCAAACCAATAACACGATTCTGTATTAATGAGTGCATTATAGTATAATAATAATGTACAATTATCAGATTTATAAGTAAAGTACATAGTGCCTATGCCCAAAAATTAATCTTAAAATAATATTTTATTGCCTTTTAAAAACTTAGGAGCGGTTACACGTTCGGTGTAATCGATACGTTTCAAACGTTTTTCCGAGCGGTTCCATGTCCGAGTAAGTGACAATCCACGCCAGACCTTGCTGTCCAAGCCTGCACCGGTTCGTATCGAGCATTTTTCTACAGTCCCCATCAATGACAGTTCTGGCTGATCTGATAGAAAACACGTCGGTGGACCGTAGCATGACTAGAGATATTAATAAAACGCGTTTCAAATAGGCTGAATCTGTAACCATTTGTTATAGGTGCGTTATTCTTTTCACAATATTTATAAGGTACGCATGGAACGCAGCTTAGAAGGATCCCAAATCAAGTATTTAATTATTTTTGTTTTATCGCATTCATTTGCTGGAAAAAGGCTTTCTTTAAAACGTCGGGTCCCATTGCATCGTTTCGTTAAGAGGATTAAGATCCGCAAGTAGATAAAACAATTTGTGAAGTCATGGGAAACGTTTGTTTGTTTGATTAAAGGCGCTAATCTCCGAAGGTACTAGTCCGTTAAAATAATTTTTTTAACATCGTTGCTGGCGAAGCTACGGGCAAAGCCTATTTTATATCTTGAGACAACTCACAAAACGCCATCTTATCCCAAACTAAGCAGAACTTGTACTATGGTAACCAAACAACTGATACAGCATACTTATATATTTCTAAATGCATACATATTACCTATTGATAAATTACACCCAGACACAAAATAAACGATGGTGCTCATGGTAGAGATCAAACCCACGACCTCCGGCTTAGTAGTCAGGGTCACTAACCTCTAGACAACTATCTGTTGGCTACCACAGTTACTAAGATCCAAATTTAATTGTTTGTCATTAGTGACTATCAGCTTTTATAAAATAACGAAGGTCTGCTTGTCGTGGGCACTAGTTCTACTGGTATCCTTCACTAGTACGCTGCTTGCCACATTCTTAGTATAAATTAGGTATTATAAACAGAGGAAACCGTCGCTTGGGCCTTTGTGTCAAGAATGTAGGTACTTAATGCAATAATTAAAACAATTTTGGTTGTAGTTTTATTGTTATACTAGCTGTGCCCGCGACTTCGTTCGCGTGGAAGTTGTAAGGTAGTTTATGTTACAATTTTACTTCTGTACATTGGAAACATGCTCCACAATGCTCTGTGGCAGGTGGCAGGGCCTGACCTATGGCAGGGCAAGCCAAGCAAATGCCTAGTGCACCATAATAAAGGGCGACAAAGTTTATGGCGCCAGACGATTAGAAGATAAATTATAAAAATTACTATGCTTAGCACCTCGACAAAAAAGTATTTTACCAAAATGATTTGCATCACATCAAATATTATTAATATTGAAAAATTCCCCCCCTCCCCCGTCACGCGAGTACTTGGGCGGTTTCGGGCGAAATTTTGTGTTAAGGAGCTTCGATTCTGACTCCGAAAGGTCGAAAATTCCGATTGATTTTAAACCTCCGACTCCAACTTTGCCTCCGACACTTTTAAATCGGACGTTTTAATCGGAGGTACCTAGCCTCTCCTTCAAGTTAATTTATACATAGGTAATAAATGCATGATGGAAAAAACTCTCACAGATTCCCTATGATCGCGGGTTCGAGTCCTGCCCGAGCGATCTTTTCCGAGTCTAAAGTACACCCACTTTGTGTCCGTGTTTGTAAAGTCCCCCGCGAAATAGGGCAGGTGTGAATTATGTTTTTAAAAAATATCCTGTTTTTAAAACATTGCAATCCAGCGGTACTGTGATGCGTGTTCAAACAAACAGACAACATTCAAACGTTTCTGAAAGATATAGGAACTCAGATATCTTTTTTTTGTGTTTAAACTTAATTAAATGTTTTTTTTCACTCTCTATAGAAGATTTAAATATTATTTTATAATGCCTACATTGGTGAATTAAAAAATAGGTGTAATATATAATATCTACTAAGAGTTTCAGTTTTTCTTTTTAAATTAATTTTCCTGATTCTTTTTAATTTGTATTTAAACGCCATCTATTTTCAAAACTGGATAAGTTTCTTTTAATACTTTATGATTTTATATTAAAATATACTTATACTATCATGCATATTAAACATAGGTAAGCAAGGTATTTAACCTTAAATTATTCACGCGATTAAGACCCGTAATATATATATTTTCTTAATGTGTACAAATCGCGAAAGTTTATCAACATTTGTAGGTAAGCAATTCAGACACTCAAAAGAAATCGAATCACAGATGGCGCCACGTGTTTTATTTTGATATAACACGGACTTAATCTTTCATTTTTTTAAAGCAACTAAAATACATAAATTCTAGAAAATATCAAGTAGTTCATTTGTAATGTAATACTGTTTTTCATTTCTACATTCATAACATAATCACGATTCATACAAAACAATGATAAAGGTGCCTATTGAAAGTGATTGATTAATATGAAAATTTGTTAAACAAAGCAAACATGTTGAAGTCGAAAATAAAAGCTTGTTTAATAAGTATACATTTAGAAAAATACTTTAAAAAAGAATAAAAAGAAACACAAAAGAGACTCGCATACTTGAGACTCGATCTTCCAACCTTGTTCGTTGAAGACCGCTACATATGCCAATAGACCACTGCTACCGATACAAAAACGGTTAAAATAGCTGATCTTAAGAAAATGAAAATGTTGTGTTTAGCTCCTTATAGTTTTAGCGTGAAGTCATTGTTTCCATGGGTTACAATTGTAAATAATGTCTCATTGTGGAAAAAATTGTGAAAAACCATAATGGTTCGACAAAACATACGTTGCTGCTCGCTCCCCATAGTCGATAGCGTAATGATTCATAGTGTAAATAATGACCTATAATATTTACAATAAAACTGCAAATTTTCATGAAGATCCGTCAAGTAGTTATTGTTTTATAACGATAAATAGCTACAGACATTATCCGTTATTGCTTAGCTCCTTTGGGTAATAGCGTGATAAATTATAGCCTATATGTTAATCCAGACTTATTAGAATACACCTACAAAATTTCAACCGAATCTGTCTGGTAGTTTTTGCGTGATGCGTGTTCAAACAAACAGACAGACAGACAGACATTTCTAAAAATGTAGGAATGTGTTTAAATACTCTTTTCGAACATTTCCCAATATTTTTTTTCACTATGTTCGGCCATGTGCAGACACGTGAAATTTACAATTTTATTATATGTACTAGCTGTGCCCGCGACTTCGTTCGCGTAAAAGTCGGGTTTAAATTAAGGAAGTTTATGTTACGACATAACTTCTGTGTAAATATGTTGGAAACAGTCCTGTCGGGTAAGCCGCGATATGATTCAGCAGCGGAGAATCATCATAAAGTCATCTGTTGATGAGCTTCAACACCCAAAAGCTTTGTGAAAATAAATAAGTACCAAATACAGACTCTATAGGTATTCGTTTACTTGTGTTTTTCTGTCATTAATGTGTGTTATTTGTGTCTCTTTTCTTTTTGTCTATTGTTATTTTTATTATTTTACTGTTTTATTTATTGCTTTTTTATCTTCTGCATGACTTTTCCTGTTAAATTATAATAATGTCATTTATTATAATTCTATTATTTTATATAGTTAATTTGGTGTGCGGCTTAAGAAGTGGGTTTTCTGTTGTTTTAGTTTAATTCTTTCAACGTTATACCTACTTAATACCTAATAATTTTCAATAGAATTTGTACTAAAATTTTGGTACTTCCCATTTGATCAGATGTTTATCGTAAACTTGTAAAGCCTAAGTACTTAACTGTGATAGTTTTCCTTATAATTTTAGTATTTATACTACTACCGTTAATTTTTTCACATACCCAACATCAACCATTTAGTTAGCAGGGGAACACATGACTCTAACAAAAATGTTCACTATAAAGCCTTATATTACATAAAGGAATCCTTAAATCTAAAAATAGTCTTCACAAACCCTAAACGCTTTTTAAGAGATCAATCTAATGATACCCCACACGATGGGGTAGGTGAGAAAAATATCACATCCCCACTTTACATATAAGAGAGTACCTCTCTTATATGTTACAATGATGCAAGTAAGAAAAAAAGACACGGATTCCCCCTCCCCCAGACTCCGCGTTGACAGACAATGACCCCCTTCATTATCATTGAATTGATGAACACTTGATATCCAACCATAACCCCAAAACATGATCCTCGATGCACCTGTGTGATGCGTTGTCCAACAAACGGACAGACAGTCAAACATTTCTAAAAATGATAGCAATATGTTTCTTTTTAATACTATCTTAAAACTTCTTTTACCAAGTAAAGAACATTATTGAATACAACGCCATCTACTTTCAAAACCAGTGAAGTTTCTTCTAATACTTAAGGTTTTTTTTATTAATTTAAGCAATTTAATTAAATGAATAGGAGAATGTTGCCACTCAGCAAGAAACGAATCCGTCATCGCAAGCACCTATACCCTAATAAATGTTTTCTCAAATAAGGAATTGTTTGACGGTGACCAATTTGATTTCATAGATGGCGCTACATGTTTTTTTTACGTGTGTAATGTCTTCTTTTTTGAGCACGAACACATCAATTCTGGAAAATATCGAATACTTGTTAAATTGTAATGTAATATTGTATTTCATTTCTACTACGATTAATTTATTACTCTCAGCAGTGCATGCAATACTTATAAATATCTTACATACGTGCATATTTCACGTGATTTTTGATATAAAAAAATATTAACCAAAGCAAATAAGTTACCTATGGTCAAAAAAATAACTATAACATTGAGAAAAATATTAAAAAAGGACAAACACAATTTAAAAAAAATACAAAAAGAACATAATCTGATATCAGATTCGAGCCTGAGACTTCGTCGTCAAAGACCGCTAGCATAGCTTCGAGGCTATACTGTTCGCTACATACCACGTCAAAATAACTGTTCTTATGAAACTTAAAAATGTTGTGTATAGCTCCTTATAGTTTTAGCGTGAAGTTATGTATTCCATGGGTTACAATTAAAAATAATGTCTAATTGTGGAAACAATTGTGATAAACCATTATGGTGCGACAAAAAATACGTTCCTACTCGTTCCCCATAGACGTTAGCGTAATGATTCATAGTGTAAATAATGTCCTAGATATTTACTATAAAACTGTAAATTTTCATAAAGATCCGTCAAGTAGTTACTGTTTTATAACGAAAAATAGCTACAGACATTATCCCTTACTGCTTAGCTCCTATGGGAAAAAGCGTGATAATTTATAGCCTTAATGTAAATCCGCATCTATAAGATTGCACGTGCAAAATTTCAACCGAATCTGTCCGGTCGTTTTTGCGTGATGCGAGTTCAAACAAACGGACAGACAGACAGACATTTCTAAAAATGCAGCGAAGTGTTTAAATACTCTTTTCGAACATTTCCTAATATTTTTTTTCACTAAGTTCGGCCATGAACAGACACGTGAAATTTACAATTTTATTATATGTATAGATATAGATAGATAGCATGATTCAGTATTCACGCGCGATGGCTTATTATTAGCGTATTTCATGTATAACTTTGGTGTTTCTATACCGATTTCTATGATTTTTTTTGATGGAATAGTTAATATGTTAACTTTTTTAATTAGGGATAACTGAGAGTGTTATAAACGTAAGAGTAGACAAATTTAATCAGAAAGCTTCGAACTGCTAAGCTATGAGGAGTTATACATGATATTGTGAGTCAACTATAAAAGATAGACATATGCTGTCGTGGGATATTTTTTAAATAATTTTAAGAAGAACATTTCCGTCATACATAATTTCTGTGTAGCTTTAACCATTACGGTTGCACACGCGACGGAAGCTTAAAAAATGGAGTAACTTCTCCGTTTTCCCAACATTTTCCTTCACTGCTCTGCTCCTATTGATTGTAGCGTGATGAAAAGTATACTATAACCAACTCAGGAGTATGAAAAATAATTGTACCAAGTTTCGTTAAAATCCGTCGAGTAGTTTTTGTTTCTTTAACGGTTATACAGACAGACAGACAGACAGACAGACAAAAATTTTACTGATTGCATTTTTGGCATCAGTATCGATCCCTATTCACCACCTGATAGTTATTTTGGAAATATATATAATGTACAGAATTGACCTCTCTACAGATTTATTATAAGTATAGATAGATAAGTCAATTACGTTGTATGTTTAAGGTAAGAATGCTATTTAGAACCTGGGTCAAACAAAAACAGTAACTCACGTATTTTAAACACCAAGATGTGTGTACTACCATACTTTCTATGCCATCTTATCGGCGTCATAAAAGATGGTTCCATCAGTTACATCAATCCCGTACTTATGTGTGTTCACGATTTTCTAAAAAGCGACTCTTCCGATTTGAAACTTCTGGAATGTAGGTAGGTATCAAAACAGTGTCCTAAATTAAAATACACCAGAGCTTTAGCCTATAAATGTTGCTTTTATTTTTTACTTTAAATTTGTATCCGTAAATTCGTAATAGCCTCAACATGCGAAAACTTTTTAAATGATTTTCAGATATTAACAAAGTTGTATTTAACGTTTGTGAAGCGTTTGTTTTCCTAAAAATGAAAAAAAATAGTATAAATTATAAGAGTTCCTAGGTTAGTAAAATTTCCAATAAATTGTAACACCAACCAAACCTACCTAGTACCTACTTCAGAAAGTAAAGTAAGCTTTGTGTAATGTTACTGTACCTGTGTAGAATTGTCGCAACCGATATATCTACACCCGAAATTATAAATGTGAAAGGGGCACTGTCTATGTGCTAGTTTTTACCGCTTAAATCGATGAACTGATTTAGATGAAATTTGGTTTGAGTATGAATGAGATAGTTGGAGTCTCGGGAAAGGATATAGGATACTTAGTTTTTATCGCGATGACCAACATCCACGCGGGCGTAGTTCGGGAGGAAGCTTTAATAATTTGCTGCAATTGTCTTTTTAAAAAGGTTCTGATTCAACCCTCGTAAATATAAAAAGATAAAAAAAAAGTTCGTGCCTTAAAATATTTTAAGCGATTAAGTCCCGATAATATTTATATTTAAGCATTCGTTACAAGTATTTTGGCCAATATTTAAGCACATAGAGTTTTTACCTTTGTTGTAAGTAGATGCTCCTACTATAATGTACCCATTAAGGCTGATTTTTCTTTATCTCATGTTTCAACTTTTTTATAATACAATTTGCATCAGTCCTTTAACATGGTGTATAGTATATTAGTCGCAGCACCTTACCCCCATATCAAGTTTATAAACATTCAAACATTGTAAAATTGGCAATTTGAAAAGAGTGGCCGCGAGTTTTTATTGCCAGGTTCTTTTCTCCGACTTTACCTATTGTTTGCGAACTTGGCATTACATGTACATGTAGAATCCCGACGTATCACAAGAGTTGTTTTGCATCCTAAGTGAATAAAGAATTTTGAATTTTTTGAATTTGAGTTTTATTCTAATATGTGTAAACATCACTTCAGTTTAAAAACAAACTTTCAAACTCGTACAAACTTCTTTCGTCTTTTCCCTATTGGTTTGTACGAGTGCAAAACATAGTCCCTCGTGGCTCATGACCTATTACGAATGTTACAAGTCTAGTGTCCTAATTTAGGTCACACTAACGCTAGCTGTGCTACACGTTGTGCATATAATTGGGCATCGTTGTGCATACCACTGGTCCGAATTATTGTTGGATAGCCCATTTATCGAGGAAGACTATAGGCTATATCACGCTATGACAAATAGGAGCGGAGCAGCAATTAAAAATGTTGCAAAAACGGGGAAAATTTACGCTGCGGTATTTATTTAAGTTGCGCGGGTCAGTAAAACAATTACTTAAACACTATAAGTAATTGTTTAAAAAAACATTTAATATTATTATTTGATTTTGTGCACAGTAGCGCTGCTTCTCTGTGTCCTCAATTTGCATTTATAAATTGATTTGATTAATTTTGTTACATTAACAATGTTTACCTGTCAATAATTGTTACTCAAGACTTCTAGTATTATTGTACCCTCTTAACTATATTGGGTACCTAAATAATTGTTAGTGAGCCAATAAAATGATGTGGTAATAGTTCGTTCAAATATATTTGGTATCGCTTGGAGTTTACATTAATTCTACTATCAAGCTCCTGTTGACTTTTATCCATTTTCAAATGTGTGGTGAAATTTCAGCAGGGTCAATGTGATCGCTTCACTTTAGTAGGCGTTCGTTCATTTTGAAACAGCCAAACTGTCAACTGACGCTTTGTTTCTGTATCGTATTGATAAATCCAGGATTCGTCATCTGTCACAATGTCGTGAACGCGCCGAGACGAGCCTGCTCCAATTTTTTTAATCATATCCTCACGAGCCTCTTTCTGAGCTTCGGTGAGGTTGAGCGGTACCCAGCGCGAAACTATCCTCCTCGCGCGAAGGTGCTCGTGTACAATCTTGTGAGCGCTTCCCGAACCAATCTGCAGTATATACTGAATCTCTGCGTATGCAATTCGCCTGGTTTCTTGAAGCATTTTTTTTACTGCCTGCACACTTTCTTCCGTGACAGGCGTCGTAGGACGACCACTTCTTTGTTCATCCCCTAAAGTAAGGCGACCGCGCTTGAACTCGCTATAGTAGATGGTTGCTTTTTAAGGTCCTTCATCCATAAAAGCCATTCGACTCATCAGGTTTTAGGCCAAATTTAAAATCATGGCACGAAAATGTTCTCGATGCAGATCCATTTTTTAATTAGCTTTCGAAAAAATGTGGAGGGAAATTAACAATTCAAATATTTTTATTTTTAAATAACCAAATTTTAATTACTAGTGGCCAGTGCCTTATACATGAAAACGTTTTTTTACAAAACTTTCTAAATGCTTTCAAAATGTTTGGCATTCCTCGAGCATCGTTTACGGACAAGAATCTTAGATCATTCAAACTTCGTTGTTAATGTGTTGTATGATTACCTTCTGCAGGTGTTCCCAGTATTTTGTGCAGATACGATAGGTAGGCACACAAATACATTATGTTAAGCTTATAACGCCTCTCATTCTGCGTCGAGGGTTAAAAAGCAAACGAAACCGTACAAATGTGCGGTTTGACTCGTTTTCGACCTATTTTTTTTAAATTCGACATGCCAGTTGAATAATCAAAGGTTTCATGTACCACAATAAAATTGTATCATCTGATTTCTCTAAACGTCAAAATTGTGCGTACATTTAAATGTGTTCGAAAGGCCTCGTAGCTCGTACCAACAACCGCAGATTTCGCATTAGTGGGAGGAATTTCCTAACTCTGGTAACCCTAACTGAAACCAATGTTGTTTTTTTAAATTATGGTTGGTATGTTTTGCGTTGTCGTACTTATTACCTTTTCAATAATATTTGTTTTGGGCATACCACTTCTTAATCACCCTTTTTTCTTTATATTAAACTAGCTGTTGTTTTTACCATACTATGTCCGACCCTAGGATCTATCTCTTTGCTAAATTATATTTTGAAAAAGTCCGTACGATGACGAGGTGGACGGTGGATGATTGCTTAAAAAAAAATTGCCATTTTTTCTAAATGGGAATAGAATCGGATCATGATACCTAACAACACATTAATACATCAAACAGGGTTGTAGTCTCAATGTAGTGATAGCGGCAATGTCTTGTTAAGTTGTTGTTCTACCTTGTCAAGCTTTCGTTCTGTACAATCGGTGTTTTATGCCTGGGAGCAAAGCTACTATTAACATGATTAATTCGTACTTCTAATGAATCATTTTAATAAGATTAACTTTATATTGAATTTCCTTCTGCTCAAATTACTGCCGCCTATTTTATATAAGAGAGTAAGCCTTTCATACAAGCGCCCGTTATATTGGAGGCATAATGGTGATATTAAAATATTATTCGTGGATATGAATATATGGACCGATTTGAATTCACCACGCACGGTATGTAAGTAGCAATATTGAGGTTCAGTATTTGAGTTTCACTTTTGGTGTAATAACAGCTGTGATATTATTAGTACGCGCTTGCAGGGACGGTTTTAGGGTTCGGTAGCGAAAATTGCAAAAATGGAACCCTTATAGTTTCATCATGTCCGTCGTCTGTTTGACTGTCCGTAATCCGTATGTCATAGGCATTTTATTCAAAAAATACAAAGGACTACATTTCCCGGCACCAACTTCAAAATGTTAAATTATTTTTTGTTGTTGTACTTATATTATTTTTTGCTTTTTAGTTACCTTATATTTATTTTGAAGTCGGTTTTTTATTCAAATCGATTTTTTTCATATGCAGCATATGAACATGGCATACATATGAGAATGGTCCGACATGCTCTTCTGCTCCGGTTTTATTTTTATTTAAGTTCAAGGGATTGTGATTATGTCATCGACTATGTCTAGATTTATGTTATAATACCAGATGTTATCTGCTCTTGCCCTCGCTTCTTACAATAACTGATTGATTTTCTAACTAATTTTATCCCTCAGGGTTTGATTTTCCAAAACGTTTAGAAATATTTTTTTAGATTCTAATTACTGGCTTTGCCCACGTTACTATATCTTCGCTTGCATGATGTCGGTTATTAATAAATAAATAAAGACTATCGTATGTCCTTCTCCGGGACTCAAACTATCTCTAACTTAAATTTAGCGGTTTAAGCATAAAAACGTAACAGACAGCTAGACTTTCTCATTACTACTTTCACATTTATATGACGGCTGTTGCCCGCGGCACCGCGGCTCCGTAGCACCGCTCGCGTGGATGACTTTACCCCGTTAAGGGTTGATTTTCACTTTCAATCAAAATGCTGAAACCCGTGTACCTACCTGTATTTATTTACAACCAGAAAGCCAAATACAAATACGACATTTTGCAGGCCTAGCTTTAAAACTGATGGAGTTTCAATTAAGCTTCAAACCCGTTTTTTACACCCTTTATTTATTTTCAAAAAACGCTGAAATTGATTTACATTAAACTACGCTTTTTGATTGAAATAACGGAGCACGTGGCTCCGATATTTCAATCAAAACGCCAAATACAAGAGAGACGTAACTTTAAAACTGATAGAATTTTATATATTTCAAATTCAAAATTCTTTATTCACTTATGATGGAAAACAATACTTGTGATACGTCGGGATTCTACATGTACATGATTTTTGATTTGATTTGATTTTTTTATTGCTTGAAACATGGTACTACACATAATTAAGATATTAGCCAGATAGTGGTCTCACATATTTCGCCAGTAATATTTCCGACATGCAATATTTCTTATTCTTAATCTAAACAATAAACAACATTAATTTAATTATAATACATATTTATTGTTGTTATCATTTAAAATATTCGTCATTATTAATGTCATAAAATAAATATTCATTGAGATTATAAAAACATTTGTCAATAAGCCACTTAAATAACGTTTTGTTAAATTGTCTTGAAAGTAACTCTCTTTATGCTTGAGGTAGTTTATTATAAATATTTATTATCATATAATAACAATTTTTCTGGCTGAGTCCAGTTGAAAAGCGTGGCACTATTAATTGTGCAGGATCCCTATTTCTTAATACAGAGCTTGACTTATCATAGAATTTCTCAAAGTATGAACCGTGTTCTCTTATAAAACACCCTGCCTGATATACATATAGACTAGTAATTGTCAATACTTTAAACTTGGTGACCTGGGTGAACACCACATACAGCCCTTACAGATTTCTTTTGGACTGTAAATGCTCTATATATTATGTCAGTGGAATTACCCCACAGTAATAATCCATATCTTAAGACCGGATCGACATAACCATAGTATGCAGTTAGTGCTGTAGTGTGTCCCGAAGTACGCCTAAGTGTATAAAGAGCAAACACAAAACCATTCAATTTCTTACCCATTTTGTCTATACGTTGTTTCCAACTACAGTGTTTGTCAATAGTAGTACCTAAAAACCTGATATCGTCAATTTTTTCTATTATTTCATTTTCACAAGTCAAGCTTTAATTGAGATTAGAATTATTATATTTGTAGAATGTAATATATTTAGTCTTAGATATATTTACATCTATCTAGCATTAAGATTATTATTATGTCAACCAAGATACAACGTTAGATATTCCTGTGTTTGGTAAATTTTCATACACATTACTTTTCGTCTTATTTTCAATAACAATAGATACATTATTAGCAAAAAAAACCGCATTTATGTTTGGTAATGCCAAGCTCACAAACAATATGTAAAGCCGGAGAAAAATCAATAAGAATCTGGCAATAAAAACTCGTGGCTACTCTTTTCAAATTGCCAATTTTACAATGCTTGAATATATAAAAACTTGATATGGGGGTAAGATGCTGCGACTAATATACAATACACCATGTTAAAGAACTGATGCAAATTGTATTATCAAAAAGTTAAAACATGAGATAAACTAAAATCAGCCTTACCCACGTACATTGTGTAGTAGTACAACAAAGTGACAACAAAATTCACCCAAACATAATAATAAGCCTACTTACCTGTGATAATTTTTCTTTTAATTTCACTATATATACTACTACCGTTACATTTTTTCACATACCCAACATCAACCATTTAGCTGGCAAGTGTCCCCCACACTTGACATTAACAAAAATTTGCATTTTAAACCTTAATGTTTTACAAACGGATCCCTAAATCTAAAAATCGTCTTCGTTTAGATTCTTTGTTGAAACGTAACAATTCCGACCCATTTCTTAAATGGTTCATGGGTCACTTACGATAAGAATGTCCGAAAAAGATCGTGGTGGGCTTTGCCACGGTCTGTGGGGCTTGTCCATGCATCGGCATGGACAAGCCCCACAGACCGTGGCAAAGCCCGGCTTGACTGACGTTTGTACGGTGGGATTGGAAAGGAATCGTCCACTATGAGCTTTTCCCGCCAGGTAAAATGCATCCTCTACATAGCCCTGATCTTGCTCCATCAGATTTCCTCCTGATTAAGTCACTTGAGAACTCTTTAGGAAGCATAAAGTAGACCTCAAAAGTGCTATGTATAAATTGCCTGTCAGATTTTTTTTAATCGAAAATCTCATTTTTTTTCAGCAATGGGATCATGGCACTACCCTTAAGATGGCAATATAATATGTATGTGCCGTTTTGACAAGTCATCGATCAACGGCACATACATATTATAAATATATAAAAAAATATACCTAAAATTTGTTTGATAAATACGAAAATATTTTTGCCCCGACCTTATATTAATCTATCAACTAAATGGAAAACGCGTAAGGATTTTATTCGACATGTTTAGGTTTTTTGTTGAAAATTGCAGCTTCGATGTTTATCAATAAATTAAATATATTTTTACATAGGCGGATCCAAGAGGGAGGGGGGAGGGGGCATGGGACATGTACCTCCCCAGACGGTTGTTTTGTGTACTGAATTTCTTATATTGTATAAAATTTCTTTGCCCCTTGTTTTATTCGTTTGCCTCTTGTGCCTCCTCGCAGAATGATATTTTTTGGGTCGTGCGTGCAACTCACACTTGGCCGATGTCAGGTGAAACGGTATTTGGCACTGTCATTTGACGCTCGTGCCCCAAGAAAAAAATCGTAGATCTGCCCATGTATTTTTATCATATATTTTGGGTCAATTTTGCGCCCCTACACATTACGCCCACTTAAAGCGGGCCTGGATGTGATAATATCAGTTTTACGGATATACGAAATTACTGATACTGTTGTGGTACCCAATAAGACGGTCTATTTCTTAGAGCTACCACCTAAGATGAGTAGGTGGATGAAACTGTTTTTCCATTGTTTTTGCCACATATACAGCAACAATTCTCGATTATAACAAACGGTGTAACAACCGGTTTATGTTGACAAAAATATGTCTAGATTTAAAATTCGGTTTGACCATTCCTTTGGTTACAATATAATAACTTATAAAATAAATGAGACGCTTAAGTCACGATTGTTTAATTTCTCTAAAGTTCTTGCGGATATTCTTTTTTCCCCGTTTTTGCAACACTTTTCATTGCAGCTCTGCTCCTATTGGTTGTAGCGTGATGGTATAAAGTCTATAGCCATCCTCAACATAAGGGCTATCCGATAGTAACATATCTTTTTCAATTCGGACAAGTACTTTCTGATATTATCGCGTTTAAACAAACAAACTCTTCAGCTTTTTAATATTAGTATAGATTAAAAAGGAAAATTAAACAACGAAAGTAGCCACAGGATTGTATGTGGCTTGTTTGAATGTTGTCATTTTGTTTAAAAGCTTCAAATTAAATATGTTGATTATGAAAGTTCGCCTGGAGTCAACTGTGCACTTAACATTATTATAAAATTTTCTCTATTTGAATTTTTAAATAAAAGCGTGTTGCCTCCATTAAAGTTATTATCTAGATGGTCACCTCTCACCATCGGTTGGATATTTAACGTTAAATAATTACTTTTTTATTCATAACTAGCTGTCGCGCGCAACTTCGTCTGCGTAAATTTTCCCCGTTTATTTCCACCAACATTTCTCATTGCTGCTACTCTCCTATTGGTCGTAGCGTAGTGTTATACCTATAGCCTTCCTCGATAAATGGGTTATCCAACAGTAAAATAGTTTTCTATTTCAATTCGGATCAGTAGTCCCTAAGATTACCGCGTTCAAACAAACAAACTCTTCAGCTTTTTAATATCACACTAATATTATAAAGGCGAAAGTTTGTGAGTGTGAGTGTGCATGTTTGTTACTTCTTCACGTCTAAACGGCTGGGGCGATTTTAATAAAATTTGGTACTTAGGAGTTAGCTGACACCCAGCGTTTGGTAAGCTACATCAAGTCTTCTCATCGTCGATCCCACAATGTCTAAAGGCTAAAGTCTTTAATCAGTGCGTCCTAACCGTCATGACATACGGAGCCGAAACGTGGACACTGACGGTACGGCTGGTCCACAAGTTCAAAGTCGCTCAGCGGGCTATGGAAAGGGCTATGCTCGGAGTTTCTCTTAGGGACAAAATCAGAAATGAGGTGATCCGGCAGAGAACCAAAGTTATCGACATAGCCCACCGGATTAGCAAGTTGAAGTGGCAGTGGGCTGGCCATATTAGCTGAAGAACCGACAACCGTTGGGGTAAACGAGTTCTTGAGTGGAGACCGCGGCTTGGCAAACGTAGTGTAGGACGCCCTCAGGCCAGGTGGAGTGATGATATACGCAAAACGGCTGGCAGGAGCTGGATGCGAGAAGCCGAAGATAGAACAAAGTGGCGTGCAATTGGAGAGGCCTATGTCCAGCAGTGGACTGCGATAGGCTGATGATGATGATGATGATGATGACACCCTGGATTAAAACATACGCTAATAAACCGCGGGTAACACCGTGGGGCACAGCTAGTAAATATATGTATGTTAATAACAGAAAGAAATAAATTTATCTATTTCTTTCTTTCTTTCTAACAGCAATTTAATTACCAAATGCTTTGTCTGTGCTTTTCATTCAATTTTCCAAATAGAATAAGAAGACAAAGCATTCGCTTGTTACTCGACTGCGCAAGAAGGAAGGTTATATTTTTCTACTGTATGTTTGTATGTATTTTTACGTATATTCTATGGCACGCATACTCAACCTTATTTATTTATGGGCCGCAAATAAGTTGAATTACACCCCGCCTTCATCCCCCAACTACTCAACTGGTATTCAGCAAAATCAAATTCACATGGAGTGGCATGGAATATGGAAAATATTCTAAATTAATTGATTCAATCAGACATTTACTAAAAAAATATACTTATTCCCTATACAAGGTGTTCAAAAATGAAAATTTAATGTGCTTGATATCATTAGTTTGGGGGCTAAAATGCCACAAATGCGAACATATCATAAAAATTGAATATGAACGACTGACTGCCTCTGTGGCGCGGTGGGAGTGTATCCGACTGCTACGCCAGAGGTCGTGGGTTCGATCCCCAACCAGGATAAAACTTTGTGTGATGAGCACGACGGCTTATTCAGTTGTCTGGTTTCCATAGTACAAGCTCTGCTTAGTTTGGGATCAGATAGCGTTGTGTGAGTTGTCCCAAGATATTATAAAATATCATATTTATATAAACCTTTTTATTGGCATCGTGACATTAAAAAGTCCAATTGAACTTGTTTAACATTATTGTTAACTACGTTGAGTTAATCGAAGTAAAGTGCTAACGACCGACGCAAAGGGATTATAACCAAAGTACTTGATATGTAGTATTAATCCTTTTGGGTTTGGTTTGAGTTTATCTTATTCGGCAACACCTACTACAAATTAGTGGTACCAAACTAAATGGTTGGTTTAGGGTGAGGTCCGCTCAATTTGACATGGATGTAAACGTGTGAAATATATCGCTACTAGCGGACGCCTCGCGGTTACACCCGCGATGTTCCCGTTCCCGTGGGGATACAGGGATAAAAAATAAGCTATGTCACCCGGGGTTAGTGTAGCTTCACAACGATGAAAGATTTTTTTAAAACCGTCCTGTAGTTTCTGAGCCTGTTCAATACAAACAAACTAAACAACTAAACTCTTTATAATAGTAGTATAGAAGTATAGATATAGATTAGTATAGATATAGATTAATTTAGTAAAGCCGACAGGTTTGTGAATTTGCAAGCGCTAATCCCCAAAGATATTGGGCTGATTTTAATAATATTTGGTAAACAGGTAGCTTGAGGCTTGAGGAAGGTTATAAGTCATCGCCATCCAACAAAATTAATACAATTTAAAAAAACAAGTTTAAAAAAATGACCGCTCTTGTTAATTCCGACTCAGACCACTTTGAATTACTTTATTTGTAAGACGTTCTGAGGTTCCGCGTTTGTGAGCGATGTTTATGAGAGCGTGGGTCGAGCGCGCATTCTATGAAAGTTACTTTCTGTAGACTCAGTATTTCAGGCAGTCTTGTAGACTGGGCCAGTGTACAAGATGGCCTGAAATACTGAGTGTACGGCGGCAATACAAGAAAATTGTTAAATTCAGTCTTTAGTACTTCAGTAGAATCGTATCTCACAACCACCAAGACCAGTGTAATACGATGATCAACGAACGCTGTTCTTCAACTTCGCTCGACTTAATATATCTTCAACTCCTACTTAATACAACAAAAGATATTGAAATTCAACTACTAAATTCTAATTGGGCCAGTTGAGTTGAAATTTAAATACCTTGAAACTGAAATTAATTAGTTTCTCCCAGTGGCGTAGCGTGGGTATTTGCCGCTCGGCGCCGGCTGAAATTCGCCGCCCCCTCTCCCTTATTTTTATTATTTGTTTAAACTTTAAATCAAATATTTTATTATTTAATGAACCCAATGTACATCGGACAACTTATTGAAAGTCAAAATAGTGCTTCGGAAGGAACATACATCTATGGCAATCAACAAAAAGTTTATCTTTTAAAATGTCAGAATGTTTACAAGGCACAACTTTATTATCATAACACTAGGTATTATATAATTATACACATTGAAATTCATAATTTATTAATTTATTTTATAACACTAAAGAAACAAAAACAAATGTTGCGGCGTAAGTTTATGACATTCAAACAAATTAGGCTGAGTACTTCTTAACCATAATGTATTAATATATATGGCAAGAAGAGTACTCAGCCTATTATTTTGTTTCAATTACCACAAGTTCTCATGACATCTACCCTCATGAACGCGATAATAGGTATTGTTACGTATACAAGATTTTATCGAATAGCACTTTGTTTTTAATATATGTGAATGTTACATAAGCCTAGTTCATTTATAAAGCGTTATTATTATAAGTCTACAGTTTCTTTTTAAGTTTTTCATGCTAGTCTTGTCTTAATAGTCGGGTCTGCTACATATAAACTTTAAAAAAGGCTACATATAATTTTATTATAAACTTTAAAAATGTTCATTCCTTTAAAAATTAAATTTCCTGCATATATGCATTGTCTTTATCAACAAAACTAGAGCCAGTTCAACAAAACTATTATTATTTTCGTATTACCTAAGGTTGACTAAGAAAATCCCATACTGCAGAATCAGTGTTCCCCAGTATAACAACAAGGATTAATTTATTTATTTTCCAATTGAATGGATCTTAAATTATACACATAACTTAGCAAAATTTACAGATAATGCAAATAAAGTTTAACTAGAGTAAAGAGCTTAACCTAATAAAATTAAAAGAAATATTAGGTTATACTCTGACCCTATCACCAAAATCAGCATAAGATACCTTTGACAGTTCTCACAATTATAATGACTGCCATGCCAATGAGGAAAGCTATAGTTTATATAGCCTATAGCTTTCCTCGATAAATGGGCTATCCAACACTTAAATTATTTTTACATTTAAAAGATGATTTATGAGATTATCGCGTTCAAACAAAGAAACAAACAAACTCTTAAGCTTTATAATATTAGTATAGATAAAATAAAATCCTGGCGCTTGCAGCCGCCCCCGTTCGCTCCCATTCGCTGCCTCCTTTCGTATGCCGCCCGGGGCCATGCCCTCCGCAGTCCCTGTCAAGCTACCTACGCTAATGGTTTCTCCTGTTTCAAACGAAAGCTATTTGAAGATAATTAGAATGCAATCGTTGGTTATTCAACATACTTTATTGCCTTAGGCATTGTTTTGTGATTTTGCATTTGATATTGTTAGGTTTACGCTTAATAACTTACTTCTAAATATCAAGAAGACTAAAAGTGTAAAATTTGCACTTCCTAACGTGGAGAATCTTGAACCAAACATTGCATTGAATCAGGAAATCTTGGAATCTGCTACCGACACTGTATTTTTAGGGTTCACGCTAGATGATAAGTTGCAATGGGGTGCAAATATATCTCGTCTCGCTGATAAACTCAGCTCGGCTGCTTACGCTGTTAGGAAGGTACGTGAACTAACAGACGTTGATACAGCCAGACTTGTTTATTTTAGCTATTTTCATAGCGTTATGTCATATGGGATATTACTTTGGGGCAGAGTCGCTGATATCGAAAGTATTTTTATACTACAGAAAAGAGCAGTTCGTGCAATATATCAGCTTGGAGCTAGGGTTTCACTAAGGGAACAATTTAAGGAAGTAGGTATACTGACAGTTACCTCGCAATATATATATATATACCAATATATTACATGTGCGACAAAATATCCAACAGTTTAGTAAAAATAGTGATGTTCACTCCATCAATACTAGAAATAGGTATAAATTGTGTGTTTCTTACCATCGTCTTCTAAAGGTTCATAGTTCATTTATGGGTCTTGGTATCCGTTTTTACAATAATTTACCATTTAATTCAATCAAATCTAAAATTAAGAACGATGATGAGATGATTATTTAAACGACAAAAACGCATGGTCGTAATGCTCATACAGGAGCTATGAATTTTATTTTATATAGATAATATTAATTATTTTTGAGTTTTCATTTTTTATCTTGGTTTTCTTTATTCTTCTTTTTTTTAATTGTATAAACTGGTTACTAGAATGATGTAAAATTCATGGTCGTATTTGTAAAAATTCAGAATAATGTAGGTATTTGTGTTAAATATTAAAATGTTGTTTGCAATGTATATTCACAGAGTACCTAGATAATTGAAATTGTTAGTAACGGTAACTAGCGATCGTACTTCATTAAATTATTGAAGGTTATTTTCGATTATGTGAGATGTAATGTCAGGGATCGTCATGCTCACTAAAATGTGCTTTTGGTGGCGGTGTGGGTCGAGTCGTCTTCCTTCCCTCCAATATGGCGAAGGGGATGATGGCTGATCCATGCGTCAAACTCGTGAACGGGTGCTACTTGGGGTGACATTTTATAGGTTTATTATTTTTTAATTAGTGGTTCATAAATAGTAGTAGTTTTTCTTATAATAATCGAATCGCATGTCGCCTTTTCCCTCTTCGGTATTTTTGTAAATTGATGCTTCCATTCACACCGTAGGAGGCTAATTCATTTAAAACTTGATTATACCAGTTTACGTACTATGGTTATTGCTTGCGTGAGTTTCATGGTGTAATGGTTGCAGCACCTTACTGGCTTTACTTATATACAAATACTAGCTGACCCGCGCAACTTCGTCTGCGTAAATTTTCCCCGTTTTTGCAACTTATCTTATTGCTGCACCGCTCCTTATTTCTCCACTTTTTAATGGATTTTATTATACATATAAACCTTCCTCTTCAATCACTCTATCAATTAAAAAAAACGTGTGAAAAAAAGTGGACAGAGAAGGCGACTTTGATTTATACTATGTAGTGATATGGTAAAAAATGGCATTTAAAATAGTGGCCATGAGTTTTTATTGCCAAGTTCTTAAAATAAATAGGATTTACCTTTTCACAAGAAAGGATTCGACTCCGCGAGCAAAACGGACACCATACTAAGTCCACCATCACCCAGAAATAACTCTTTTCCGACTATTTTATGAGTTTTACTTAACTTTTTAGTAAGATATCGACGACAACCGACCCGGGGGTCAAGACATATGTAATCACACTAATATTATAAAGGCGAAAGTTTGTGAGTATGTGAGTGTGTATGTTTGTTACTTCTTCACGTCTAAACGGCTGGAGCGATTTTAATAAACTTTGGTATGTAGTTAGCTGACACCCTGGATTAACACATTAGCTAATAAACTGCGGATAACACCGCGAGGCACAGCTAGTTATTTATAGACCTTACCGCCCGCGGCAAAGAAAAGTTGTATGCATTTGACATTCAATTGCGAAAAGTTTTCTCTCACATCTATCAACTTAATGGTCAAATCCATACTTTTTTTCTATACCGCAGGCGTTAACGTTTTTAGAAGATTACATTTGTCTAGACCCCCCGACCGTGTAGATCAAACGTGGGACCGATGGCTTAGCGAGCTCTTCATCGCATTGAGGGATATGATATTTTTGGAAAACAGTCACCCTTCTAGGTTCTGACAATGGTAGGAAATGTTGTGAATCTGCACGGTTGCCACTGATTCACAGTATTGTTATCGAAGAAATATGTTTTTTATTATTTGTTTATTTACTAGCATGAAATATGTCGTTCCATGTTAAATTAGGTCTGTACGGAATCTGTTACTCTTAGAGTATAAGCTCCAGTTAAGAAATTATCTACCGTTCTCTACTACAATTTATACGCAATTTAATGGACCACCTTTTCAGAAAGCTTTTTATCCAGCAGAAGAAACAAATTCGTGTACAAAACTACTACCATGTCTAAACCCATTAGCTTTCCCAACGTTCCCATACTTATTACTAGACCAGCCCCTTTTAACAGACAAAACATCTTCACCAAATATACAATTCGACGTAAACACATACATAATAGAAACAATTCGCTAAGCCATATGAGCTAAACAATAGGGTTGAATTTTGCTTACCTCTCCGAATTCGGTCAGTCCATTGGCGGCCGGTGGATCGTTCGATGAGTCGGCCCTGAAAGAAGTAATAAATGACGCACAAAGAAAAATAAAAGAAAATATTCATGCGTTCGCTATTGTTAGTTCGCAGTGCTTTGGCAGCCGAGAGGCATTAGTGAAACTACGCTCTTGGCAATATCTGTATTTGTTTTTGTTACATATAGAGTAGGTAATAGCGTTGGTATAAAGATTTTTTGCACTATGGACCAATGTGAGCCAATGTCATAAAAGCGGATTATGTTATAAGACTCAAAATGCTTAGTAGCTTATAAGCTCATAGCAAATAAGTATTTCGCTACACTTTTTTGTTAAAACAAGGAATAAGAATTCCGTAATATTATTATATGACTAAATTTTGAGTAACAGTGGCCCATCGTACAAAAATAGGTATAAATCGTATCAAAATATTGTCATTTAACAAAATGTCGTACGAGGAAAGTAGCATACCTATTGATTGTTTTTGGCCATTTTGTAAATGTGTGTAGTATTGTGATAGTGTTGTGTTTAACTCTCTAAGGGTTCATAGAAGTCCAGCTTTCTAGAAGTGCTATTAACATCTAACTTTCCTTCATTATGGTTGCTGAAATAATGGTAAAGCCCCGCATATTATTGAGTCAGAATGACCCAAAACCCGTCTTAAAATTATTTGCATTAAATCTCTTTCTCATATGAAATACATGGTACCTATATTAACAAATACAGTTGCACAGTAACAGCAATCTTGTTTACGATATACCATCAAGGGTCTTAGAGACGGACCAAAACACGACAAATTTTCCGGTACTTAAACGGGATTAATCACTCGTTCGCAGTTTCCAATTAACAGAACATTGAATAAAATTTTGATTACATTGCGGACTAAAACCAGTGGTGATTGCGGCTCGATAAATACAAGCGTACGATGCACGTGAATTGGATACTAACACTTGGAAATGATGAAAGAGTTGCTGTTGTCGATTGGAAAGCGGAGGGGGGGGGGGGGAGTTTGAGAGTGTTTTGTGTTAATATTTTATTGGTTTTCCGGATATGAGAGAAGCTTATATCGTTCTTTAGTAAGATTGGGTTTGTCAAAATACGAATAACTAACGAATTGTATACGTATACAAAAATGTCCAAAAAAAATGAGTGAATGTATTAAGGCAAGTACAGCTCCAATATATTGTGGGGAACAACCCCCACAATATATTGTAGCTGTACTTGCCTTAATACATTCACTCATTTTTCGACATTATCACGTGTTAAACATGGAGCTGGGGAATTTATGACAGCTCACTTTGTTGTCTTATTTGAGAGTTTGCATTTTATTAGTCTTTATCTACAAGGTCTAAGAGCTGATCAAATCTGTACAGATAACGGAGTGTTTCTTAGATATATCTAGCTTCAAAACTGAGGCCTTTAGCTTGAAACCTTTAGGGAAAATATTTCCAAAAATCTTTTTTTTAGTAAATGCCTATAACAAAAAAAGCCTATAATTATAAAAATATTATTGTAGCTTCAGCGCTTTAAGCTCTGCGTTGATGAATGCATTAATTTATCGAAAAACTAAGTACCTAATCAAAAATATATTCAAAACTATAACTTTATTACTATATATTTATAATACAAACGAATTGATTTAAAAATACCTAAGCATACATATAGGTATATTGAAAAAGTCCGTTGTATTGTAGAAAAAATCAAATATATCTATATATTTGTAAAAAATTCAGGCTGTGTTGATTTGAAATAAAGCTATATTTAATAGCAACATTTGTTCGCCACTCGTAAATTCTCGCCTTAACGTAAACGATAGCAAATTACACTTCAGCATGTCTGTTCTAAAATCTCGCTTACATTACGAATTCTAAAGTTCACGTTTGGAAGATAAGAGAATGATGAATGAAGCATAGCACCGTACCTATATCGTTCATTCGCGAATGATTGATCTGCCTTGTTTGCTAGTATCACTCATTGTGTTCCTGTTAAAGCACATTTGTTTTGCGACGTATAATTCGTTTTGTCACAGTATCGATTAAGTACCTTCATATTTTTGGCATAAAGGAGATATTCCGTGTGGTTATGCCCGAATGTATGTCGGTTTATGTCTAAGAAAATATCAACCGACACGAGTAATTGCTTAACAAGTGTAATTACAAAAATACTTATATTCATAAGAATATTATTGGGACTTAATCGCGTGAAATATTTAAAGGTACGAACGTTTTATTTACCCGACGTGTCGATCGTATTGCACTGATCGTGGTTACGGGTCGACTGATGACAGCTTAGCGATGTCTCAGAAGTAGTCGTAACCAACGGTTTCCAAGGAGCAGGAAACGTGCCAGCCCTTATGCCATTTATTAAAGGAGTGACGGACAAAATTGGAACAGTATTAAAACATTACTCCATTAAGACTGTATATTGTCCGCACTCCAAGTTCTCGAAGCTTTTGCGAAAGGCAAAAGATGTTAATCCTCTGCAAACACTTGACGTATGCAAGGTGGTTTACAGTTGCGATTGTTTTTATATCGGATAGACCAAAAGGACAATCGCAGATAGAGTTCAGGAACATATCGTGGCTATAAAAAACCGTCAAGTGTACAAGTCTGCTATTACCAAGAGTAAATATTATCAAAATTATCAAGACCAGGCGAGTGTAGTTAAAAAACCCCGCGCCTCACGGAGACATCGAACTAAGCTAAAGCTAAGCTGCCATCAGTCGACCCGTGACCACGATCGGTTCAATTCCATCGAAACGTCGGGTAAATACAAGTTTCGTAGCTTTAAATATTTCACGCGATTTAGTCCCGATATATATTCTAAAATGTTTGCAATGAATGCTTGAATTCGAAACTGTAGCTGTCTGTTTGTCACATTTTACAATTATATGGCCGAGCGAATCTTAAAGAAATTTGGCAAGGAGTAGTTGGTATCCCTGGGAAGGACATAGCATATTTTTTATCACGTTAACTGGCATACATTCTGGTTAAACCGTAAGCAACAACTAGTCTATATCTATACTTCTATACTAATTTATAAAGAGAAAGATTTGATTATTTGTTTGTATTGAATAGGCTCTAAACTACTGGATGGATTTGAAAAATTCTTTCATTGTTGTGAAGCTACACTAACCACGGTTGACATAGGCTATTTTTTATCCATGTATTCCTACGGGAATAGGAACTACGCGGGTGAAATCGCAAGGCGTCCGCTAGTATAACATAAAGATGACGCCCAATGCTAGAAGATACGGAATACAGAAAAGATCTCATAATCTATACTATAACATTATGTTATAAATGCGAAAGTAACTCGGTATGTCTGTTACTTTTTCATGCATAAGCAGCTGAACTAATTTATATGAATACAATAATTGCATTTTTCAAAAATGCAATTATTGTACATATTTGTAAAGTCTTTGGCAAGAAATGCCTATAAAAATTACTTCAATATTCGGCCTGCGTCATCATAATTTGTTAAAATGCTCTCTGTAACGAAGCAATAACAAAAGCCGTGATAGTTCTTTAACTTCCGACTAGATGGCGCTACGGGGGCCTAACCCGTAAAAGCATTAAGAGATAGAAGAATTTGATATCTAGTAACATAGTCCAGATAGGTGGTTCGCTTCTGGCCCCGGTTTGGCTACGGAAGTCTCGGGTTCGATTCCTGAGTCTGGATTCAAATTTTTCTATCTTTCAAAAATGCAATTATTGTATTTGTAAAGTCTTTGGCAAGAAATGCCTATAAAAATTACTTCAATAATTTATATGAAATTTGGTATGGAGATAGTTTGAGACTCGGGAAAGGATATAGTTTTATGGCGATAAACGACATCCATGTGGGCGGAGCCGCGGGCGATATCTAGTTAAGCTATAAAATATAGAGAGCAGCTATTTTCATTTATTGTGAAATTGCCAATTTCACAATAAATGAAAATAGCTGCTCTCTCTTTTTCTACTTTTGTAATTCACAGTCTGCATACAAGTTGAACAGTATTCACGAAAAAAAGGTTTTCAAGGCAACGTTGAAAAGAATTATTATATTGCGCATTGCTTTTATCCCACTTGAATGCGCAATTGAGCTCAATTCAATATGCAGTAGCGTTTCACAAGTATCGATAGGTGATGTATCGATGAACAATGAACATTATATGGCATGAGTTACACTTGCCTTTCTGCAAATTCTGATAACCTAACCTATTTGAATTTGACCGTACCATCGTAGAATATCAAAAGTACAGAAGGCAACCTTTAAACGTACGCAATCTTTACACGAGCGACGTACACATAGGCATCATTCACAGACATGACCACATCGTTTTGTGTGTGTGCATTAATAGCATTTTGTTTATAACACGTTGTCTAAACAACATATCGATACCACCAGTTCGCTTTTGACCACGGCCGGTCCAACCTGGGTCCTTATTCACTATGCTTTTTTTCGATTTCGCGGCAAGCCCGCGCGTTTCCGAATGATGTCCGCGCGCATGCGGGATACATTTCTAAGCGCACCTTTCTATATACCATTATGTCAAGATTTTGACAGTTAAAAACGCAGGCATGACGCGAAAACAAAAAAAAAGATAGTGAATAACGACCCTGGTCGAAACGTCGAGCAATTTAAAGGTAAATAATGCGCGTTAATTCCCGTATAATAAATAGTTTTAATCATGCAACGCGAAAGTTTAAATGTTAGTATAACATATCGATAGTTACGCAGCACTATCAGGCAGCCAATGTTCAACATAGTTAGTATTGGTTCGAACTTACGAACGTTTCAAATATTTTGATTGAAACTACGGATTAACTATTCATAACAATAATTATGTTGGGTTCCACAGAGAGTACCCATGGTATAACATTAGTCAAATGTTTGCTTCGGATTATGCTGTATTTTCCAAAACTATGTTGTTGTATTTAAGCAACTCGAAATTATTGTGTTGGGGCAGACTAATTGCAATTTAGCAGAATAGTAACCCTCATATTCGCTATACGTTAATAGCAGTATTTTAATTAGTGAATGTTTTGTTTACTATTTTATTTTAAAAACTTAATGTGCAAGCAGAAGTTTTACTAAAACTTCGGTATATCCGAGTACGACAAACAACCCATTAATACTATTTTTGGCGTAGTATGATGATTTCCTGGTGTTTATAGCCCAAACGATCATTTTATAACGTAATTTGTATGTGAAAAATTGTAGCTCGTGTCACTCAAACCGCAATTACAAATTGATTGACACCTCATACATCAAACGGATGAGTAGATTAGGCGCAAAGGTGAAACAGACATACCCATTCCTTCTTGAATTCGTCGTGGGTGGGTAAAACGAGTCTATAATTTGATTTAACAGTCAAGTTAATTCTTCGTTAAAATCAAGTCACTCTAAATAAGCAACGTTACCACTAAAGGTTCATTTCCGTGCATCGCAGCTGATCGCGAGCCGCGAGCGGCTTACGACAAGCGTCTGACGCGCGCGGCCGATGCGACAATATTCACAGTGCGCGCGCAGCTTACGACAGTCGTCGGCCGCGCGCGTCTATCGCTTACCTAGGAAACGGCACCATAAATTCTTATACTCTGACTATTGTCGCATCGGCCGCGCGCGTCAGTCGTTCGTCGTAAGCCGCGCGCGGCTCGCGATCAGCCGCGATGCTCAGAAATGAACCTTAACAGTCCATAGATAGGTGACCGTTTTGATGTCGCGCCCCTTTGTGACACGTCTTGCATCCAATCTCTCTACCGTAGTGTCGGATTTTCATTGCATCGGGCTATGAGAGTGAGTGCACTTGAATAATATCTCCCAAGTACTAAGTTAGGGCGTGTAGAGTTAGCAGTTTGACTTTCCCTAAGATCTGATAACTTTGAGTAGCAAAATTTACCTACTCGTCTTGGCTTCAATTTATATGAATATGTTGGGATATTATTTCTTTTTGTAAGTTACACATTTGTCGTAGGTTTTTTACTAGCTGTCCCGCGCAACTTAGTCTGCGTAAATTTTCCCCGTTATTGCAACATTTTTCATTCCTGCGTGCGTGATGGTATAAATACGATAAATGGGCTATCCAACAGTGAAAGAATTTTTCAATTCGGACCTCCTGGTTCCTGAGATTACCGCGTTCAAACAAACAAACCAACTCTTCAGCTTTATAATATTAGTATAGATTATGATTATTTTAGGTTGTTATTTTTCCCACATTTGCAGTTATTTTTTTCATAGCGCACTCACTATCTTTGTCTTTTAGACCCCCCCAGACTACAAACTTTTCGTCTGTTGATAGTTTGATCGGGCTGATAATCAGTATGAACATGTATGAAAGTGCGCACATTACACTGATTTGATATCGGCCGGTATTTGGTATAAAGCCCAACCCGATCAAACTATCGGGGAATAAAAAGTATGTGGTCTGCGAGGCCTCTAACTTACACGTCTATCTAACACTCAAAAATGTATAAATAAAAAGCCGGGCAAGAGTATATCGAAGCATGCTCAGTGTATTACAGTGTAATTGCAGCAGCAGAAGAGCGTATGTTCATGGCACTTACGACCCTTTGTTGAGAAACACAGTTTTTCAGCAAAGACAATGACGGTATATCCGATCATGTCCAAAATAATTTTAGTTAAAAGTATTTATTAAGCGCTACCTTTCCGATTTTTTTCATATTGTTTGGTCACACGGTTCTAAAGTTTAAGAGGGGGTGCGGGGGTCATAATTTATGCAACTTTCGGAGCGATTATTTCCAAAAATATTCAATCAATCTAAAAGAGTTTGTTAAAAATCTTATAATGTTTTAAAAGCCCTGTCGAATGAATACACGTTGATGTTTGCTAAAAAAAATTTGTTCGGTTACATGTATGGATTGCCCTGCCCCCCTAAAAATATTTTTTTTTATTTTTTAGCTATCAAACTAAATAGCGGCTACTATAAGATACCTTTACATTAAATTTTATCAATATTTATTAGGTAGTCTTTGAGTAAAATCCAGACAGACATACAGATGGACGTGACGAAACTATAGGGTCCCGTAAGTGCCATTTTGGCTACGGAACTCTAAAAACGTAGGGCTTTCAGCAAGATAAAGCAAACAAGAATAAAAAAAACAAAGCTTGTTTAATGTCTACGTACTGTATAGAACTTGCAAGGTGTGGAAGATGTGCAAATCGTATAGATGCAATGTGCCCATACCCGAGGGCAGAGAGAGGCATTAATGCAGGCGCTGAAGATCAATATTTATGATAGTAGGAATTGTGTAAACCATTCTGTCACTACCAGCATCGGAGCTAACAAAATATTCATGTCGGATGATCACGGCGCGGCGCCTCGCTATGACTTTGCCACTGTTGGAGACTAAAATGTAAATGTCCACAACGAGCTTGACATATTAATATCCCAATAAGAATTAAAACCACAAATTAAGGAGAATTATTACTGCGGTCTAAATAGTAAAAGATTACACGCCGTGTGTCACAAACGCTATTGGTCATTATACGTAGTTGGAAAATTACGCAGTCACAGTCGCAGTAGGTCATTAACCCAATTCGTCATAAATTCGTTATGTCGTTATCTCAACTCATTATAAATGCGTTATGTCACTAACTCAGTTCGTCATAAACGCGTTGTGTCACTCAGTTCATCATAAATGCGTTGTGTCACTAACTTAGTTCGTCATAAACGAGTTGTATCACTCAGTTCATAAATTTTTCCCGTTTTTGCTACATTTTTCATTGCCGCGCCGCTCCTTTTAGTTGTAGCGTGATGTTATATGGCTTACAGCCTTCCTCGATAAATGGGCTATCTAACAGTAGAATCTAGAATTTTAAATGAGATTTTTTCTATTCCGACCAGTAGTTTCCTGAGATTATCGCGTTAAAACAAGCAAACAAAATACTTTGCTACTAATGAAACCTGTTGTCTTCGTTCTTAAACTGTGGATTCGATTTTGACGAGCGCTCATAAACGTAAAAAGGTACCCAGCAATATTATTTATTTTAAAGACGTTTTCTTAAAATGAAACCTAGCTAGATCGATCATCGTCCCCGAAACCCCTTGCATACTTAATTTCATGAAAATGTTCGTCACCTTAAAGTCCTTTTTGCTTGAAGGCTTGAACCGCATCAAGGAACTTTTTTGATTACTGTTTATAGATTTAGTTTGATTACTGTCTTCAAGCAAAATTGGACTTTAAGATGACGAACATTTTCATTCTGCGACTGTACTGTTTCAGCATGAGCTCCGTGTTACTAAAAGCGCCATAGAATAAAGAGGTCAAGTAAAACGGAATTCCGCTGGGGTAAAGCTGCCGGGATTATTTAGTTACGAATAAAAAAGTGACTTGATGTCACTCGACATACAACCAATTTGGAAGATTGGCACACGACAAGGAATAAACGTGATAAAACTACAACAAAGTAAAATCGAATCAAAAGGTGCAAACGAGATTCACGCTTGTAAAGAGTTCAGAGTTGTTACAATGAAGCAATTTATGTTACAATGTTGGGTGAAACGTAACATAGCGACGTGCTATTAGTTGAATTTGAAAATAGTAGGTGTTCGAAAATGTATTTGGTTTCTCTTTAAAAATGTTAATTTTTAGGGTTTCGTACCCACAGGGTAAAAACGGGACCATATTAGTAAGACTCCACTGTCCGTTTGTGTATCATCAGGCTGTATCTCATGAACCGTTTTTTTTTTATAGCTAAGAGGAAGTTGAAATCACAGTTAATGTATTTTTGTTGCCGCTCTTACAACAAATACTAAAAACAGAATAAAATTAATATTTATGTGCAGCTCCCATACAACAAACGTTATTATTGGGTGATGGGTTATGATTTTAGCGCGTATCTTGTATGTAAAATTATTTATTACCTCATATCTTTCAAACTTCTAGTCGTATTTAAACAATTAAGACGTCGTTCGATTTGTTTTATCTAGTCAAGTGTTCCTAAACATGTGATGTTTGAAAAAACATATTGGGGGCTGTGAGATGTCAAAAACAAGAGGTGTGAAAAAAAGTTTTTTCGAATTCCGCAATATGGGTCTCAAATTAAAGGGCTCATCTAAGCATTTCAAAAAGGTATAACATGGTTTTGCCTATAATACTAATTAAGTCAATAAGCAACCATTCTTTTTTCAATTTTTATTATATTGGCAATAGCTGTGGGCTGTGATAAAAGTTTGTTGGTACATCCTAAAACCACTGAAAAGTATTAATCTTGTTTGCATCTTTTTTGCGCAGGCGGCTAGTTATTATTTTTATATTGTTCGATATCTTAATATAGTGTTTAATGTTGTATAGATAATACGTACGGAACCCTCCGTGGGCGAATCTGACTCGTACTTGGCCGGTTTTAACTCCTTTTGTAAAATTGTATTAGCTATAAAAATATACCATACGAATTTAAAAAAAGTTTTAATACCACTTAAGTGACTTTATTATAGTTACATAGGTGGTATTAAAACTAGTGATAGACGGTATTATTGCAGGCTGCGATCTTGTCCAGACAACCTTGGGATATACTTTAAGAGGCGTCTAAGCGGGCCATTTTACGGCAATTTGTGGCGGCACTATTGGCAACTAATTGCTCGGGCAATAATGGCAATATGTGATATGATCCAGTCTCTTAAATGGGCTACACAACCCGGCAACAATAAAATAGAGAGCGACTGAAACAACAACAAAATTGGCTGGGCAACATTGCGGAAAATCGATCGCTCAGCGATCGTCCGGCAACCGTTAAATCAATATTGGAGAGTACTGCCCATGTTGCCGGCCACAGCATTGCCGCCACAAATTGCTGTAAAAAGTGGCCCGTTTCGGCGCCCCTTTACTGATAAGAGAATGGGCAATTAAAATTTGTGATAGAACAAAGGCGAAATTATATCTGAAGAAATTTGTAAGCGTCTACAATATTATAAAAACAGATTAAATTTAAATAATTCTTTAAGATTTTACAAATGGTGATTGAATCGGGTCTAAGGCAAGGAATATAATTGATTAATTTACATAATTATTTGACTCATAAATACTTTGACTTTTCGTTTACAAATGTAGGAAAACAAGCCAACGGAATTCGAGTACTTTTAAATAATTAATGTGGAATATTTTTCCAAACGCCAAGCAATTTGTGTAATATGAATAGCGTAATTTAGTTGAAATCTGTTCAAAAAAAGTAATTCATACTGTGATAGATATTTAACTGTTTGTGAAAATAAGTCAAATGAAACTCAGTGACAAAATCCAAAATGATAACATTTTGACACAATTTGTGTTTATACGTTTTTTTCTAATTTTTAAGCTATTGCATAGCTTCTATCGCGGGCTTTGAGCGCGGCGACCGAATCAAGAAATTCCGTAACAAAAATTCCGTAACGAAAATAAAACCTAACACATCCCCACTCCGCCTACCATGTAGCTCGGCCGAGCGTTCGCTTAACGTATATGTATGTGGTACGACTGTACAAAGCTCGCACCAATCGAGACGAGCTGCTACGAAATGTGATGAAAAAAAATGTGTGGCACTTGGGGACTGCCGCGGTAAAGCTATTGTATAGCATTTTTTATCAACTTATGCAATTATAATTATTTATTTATTTTCATTTATGCAGATTTTTTTTTCTTTTCATTAGATTGTTTGTAAATGTATATCTTGAGGTAGAATTAGATGTGCAGACTATATCTTTTCATCTCTTGTTAGTTATGTCAGCATTAAGGGTGAGCAGCTTATGTTGTTTTAAAAGGACAGGAGTGGCTGGCGAACAGGCAGTACCTTACAGCATTTATAGAGAAGGTAAGTGGGAAATAGGAAAGGACAGAAGGTGGCTAAAAAAAAATAATAACGGTTGATAGTGTTCCACCCCATGAAGTGATGCAATATTGAATGACGGACTGTCACAGAGCCTGATATATTTGTAAGATCAGTTTTGAGGCCAGGGTGGTACGAAGTTTTTTAAAAACAAACATTAGTTTTCTGACTCTAGTCACTAAATTTTCAATGTGATACTTAAATGAAAGTGTATCATCGATAATAATACCGAGATATTTTATGTTGCTAGTGTTGTGAATAATAGGACAGTTACATGTGTTCTCTAAGGGGTTGTTGCAATAGTGTGCAAATAAATCTGTGTCAGCGTCGTTGTGGTATGAAAATAGGCGCATAGAAAAGTGGATATATTTTGTTTTATCAGCGTTTAATGTTAGTAAATTATGATAAAGCCAATTATTTATAATATTAAAACCTTGCTGTGCGTTTTTAAACAAGTCTGTCTTGGTTTTAACTGTGAATATAATAGCTGTGTCATCAGCATATGCTATTATCTTGCTATGGCCTATATTTAGGTTGCAAAGGTTATTTTTGTAAATAAAAAATAACGTAGGGCCCAAAATACTGCCCTGAGGTACAATAATTAAAATTGGTAACTACATGATCACATTAAAATTTAGGTGTTATAAAGTTTATCGAGTCAATTAGTATGTAAATAAACTAGAATTTTCTGTTTTTATGTGATATCAATAACACCTTTTCCTATTTTCATAATTACCCAGTTAGGCACTGGGTAATTACGAAAATCTGGGTGGGGTTCTTCGTTTTATAATTTACTAGCTTTCGTCCGTGGCTCCGCCCGTGTGAATAACGGTTACCGCAAAAAAAAAATCTATGTTATTCCCCGGGACCCAACCTATGGTCATACCAAATTTTATTTAAAACGGTTCAGCGGTTTAACCGTAAAGGCGTTACAAACAAACAAACTCAATTTCGCATTTATAATATTAGTTAGGACAAGATTTTTATACCTTGAGTTACATTATTGTAATTTTCGTAGGGATCTCTATTTTTTTTAACAATAAAATAAAGCCTATGTTACTCCCCAATAATACAGCTTTCTAATTGTGAAAGATTTTTTAAAATCAGTCCAGTAGTTTTGGAGCCCATTTAATGCAAACAAACAATCAAATCCTCTTTATAATATTAGTATAGATGAAACAACACTCGTAGGTCTATACTGAAATTGCCGCCGTAACCGAAATCTACTAGCAGAACCTTCCGTCTAGTTGTAGGTACACACTAACTAGATGTATATAAGCTATAACTTGATAGCATTACATAAGCGTCAGTTCACACTGATGCTTGATGAAATCAGTTCACTTTGGTTTGTACTATGTACAATGTTGAATTGGTATCATAGAATAGCGACAGTACTTCTTCTATCTGTCTCAAGTGAAGTACCTACGTATAAAGCTTGCCTTTTGTATTATTTATATTCACTGGTTCTAAGTACAAAGTTGCAAGTTACTACGTAAAGTTGTAACCCTATGTTCTCCACCGCCACCATTTCCGCGTGCCTATTCACTGAACTACTCGTATGTATATTTTAGTGTTGTAAATAAATTGTAAAATTCATTACTTTCTTAAAACATGTAGTTGACGTGTCATATAGCGTCGCGTTTCGATGTGATCCGACCTTGACCTACGTGCAGTGCACCCCATCTATTCACGTCCTTCGAGCGCAGATTAATCGCCCAATCTACGCGTACTATAGAATATATGTATAACTCAGTAGCTATCTAAACATTTCCTGTAGACATGCAGACAGACATCACAAAATACTCAAATTACAGAAGGAGATTCATACAACGCACGCAATAACAACATTGACATGGTTCAGGAACACAGAATCGGGCACGCCCTCCTAAACAGAGTAGTCATGGGTGGTCTATAATGGGCATGATAACTGTCAAGTCAAGTCAGTATCTTTTCATAAAATGTCAAAACGACACGTTCTTTAGAAATTTGTATGGAATACTGAGGCGTGACTCATTAAATTAAGTACTAGCTGTCCCGCGCAACTTCGTCTGCGTAAACTTTCCCCGTTTTTGCAACATTTCTTATTGCTGCTTTGCTCCTATTGGTCGTTGCGATATGTTATAAAGCCTATAGCCTTCCTCGATAAATAAGCTATCCAACAGTGAAAGAATTTTTCAATTCGGACTAGTAATTCCTGAGACTTCCTGACTCTTCAGCTTTATAATATTAATATAGATTGGTTTTGATTATTATAAATAATAATCTTACAGACGTTACATTGTAAAATAACACATTGATACAGATCTCGTTATGACGTACTATTGCCTGATTACTGACAATTAATTTATTTTCATTGTAATCATCATCCTAATACCGTGTTCGTGAACGATGTATATGTATGCGTTGGTCAAGCGAGATACGTATGAACGTTACCTTCTATACTCCTGGTATCACGTACAGACATCCAGTACATACACTTACACAGTGTTGTGTATGAGGCAAGTACAGTGATAGTTAGGTAGATGTTATTGTTATCCGACTACGTTATTGGCCATTGGTCGTAATTGTAACTGTATTCGGTCGAGGTGCTAGGCTTGTATCGGTGTAACGAGGGTGATAGGCTTTGTGATCATTGAATAGTTAATAATAAACAGGGCTTTAGTACAAACTCTAATTGGATCTTCATTAACGCAATGTGGCATATAATCTAGCGCTCCGTGTGCGTATTTTGAATTAAAATAAGATAGCTAATGTCTATAATTGACAAAGGTTTCAATGTAACGGTGACAACTCTTTAGACATCAGAATTAATTACTTTAAACCGGGCGTCTTAAGTCGTGACAACTACAACTGTGATTACATACATATTTGAGTTTATTGCTATGTCACTCTACATTGAAGTAAGGCAAATGATATCTCATAGTCATTTAGGTTAAAGAGTGTGCCAAAGAAACAGACGTAGCTAGGTATATGCTGAAATACATACGTTCACAAAACAATTTCCTTCGGCTAAAAACGAACTTTGAACAAATATGGTTTACAATATTCCACATATTCAGCTTCAACCCCATGTCGTCAACAGTTGAGCTATCGCCGGTTCATTTATTCCCCTGTTTTCGCTTTGAACAGACACAATACATTTCTTGACAGAGTTTCATTTTATTCGCAGCTCGCAAATGAGTTGCCATTTTATTCATACTGGGGGTATGTCCGTATAAATATATTTGACATACATAAAATCAGGTTTTTTGTGCTATGGGGGTTGCTTGCTAAGTGAATGTTATGCGGATCGATTCATGTTTTTGGGAGACGCTGTACCTTTTGTCACAGCACAGTGAATTTAATTCTCACATTTAAGGCCGGATTTCATTACAAGTTTGGCCTAATGGGACTAAATTGCAATATTGGAAGTAAAGTTAATTATGATTCTAATACGTTAGCGTGCTTTGCTCTATGTGGTGCCATGAAATAGTAGTTTTTGTTTGTTCGGCACCAACTTCAAAACATTTAATGTTTTTTTGTTATGCTATATTATTATTTGGCTTTTTAGTTGTATTTATTTTTTAAGTCGGTAATTTTTTTTGTAATAAAGTTTTTTTTTATTTCTAACTTTTTAGTAGCTTGGTTTTTAATTCACTTAAGTTAGAATAGGCTTATGTCAACTGCTTGAATGCTTTATAAAAATATTGCTTTTCCCGATGCAAGGCCGTTAATTGTTAACAAGTAACATGATAGTTCACCACCAGCTCTATTACATTGTGTAATAGTAGTATAACGAGAATAAAGTGCTCTTCAGTACCACATTAAAGTAATTGAATCGCAAACCGTGAAATATTGAATAATTCCGCTCATCATTTGTGGTCTTCATCAACAGTTCCACTTCAACAATTAGTGCTTCGTGAGAGTAAAAGTAGTAATCATTATGAAGTATACCTAAATCACTGTAGGTGAACACTATAGGTGTATACAATGGAACCAATTGTATAGACCTATAGTGTTCACCTTATATATTACCTTAGAGTATATTTAACGTACATTCCAAAAAAAATCAGATCGTCAATTGTAAGCCTCCTTTTTTGAAGTCAGTTGAAAAGCAAGTATTTTTCCTTTGAACAAGATTTTCATTCTCGAAAGCGATGGGTACTAGTAGTTGTTGTTGTTTGTCATCTATACTAATATTATAAAGCTGAAGAGTTGGTTTGAACGCGGTAATCTCAGGAACTCCTGATTCGAATTGAAAAATTATTTCACTGTTGGATAGCCCATTTATCGAGGAAGGCTATAGGCTATAACATCACGCTGCGACCAATAGGAGCAGAGCAGCAATAAGAAATGTTGCAAAAACGGGAAAAATTTACGCAGACAAAGTTGCGCGGGATAGCTAGTTATCTATTTATATAGAAAACAATGTTTGTCTGTATGTCCTATAAGCGTTCCGAAACCATTGATCAGATTGCGATGAAACTTTAGCAGAATGCTGGCTTTAAAAGCCACAGCGAAGCGTGGCCGAGTTCAGCTAGTTTAGTTATAAAGAAAACTAGCGGCCCGCTCCGGCTTCGCACGGACTTTTCTCAATTTTATATAAACGCAGTTTTCGTATGGATCTCTAATTTTTTGAGAGCTTATCTTTACTCTACCAGATAATCCAGCTTTTTATAAGTGAAAGATTTTCTTAAATCGGTTCAGTAACTTTTGAGTTTATTCGTTGCATACAGAAATACAAATGTTTCCTCTTTGTAATATTAGTATAGATTGTTATATTTCTCGCTAGTGAGCCCCGAGTTATAAAGTGCTATAGGGCGAAGCTCGGCCTTCTACGCGTTATATTAAGGCACGCGCCACCGGACCCGGCCCGAACCGCTGCAGCCGCTATGCCTGCATTTTACTCGTAAGTCTGTAATATCTTCGAAAATATTCATTTAAATTACTTGCTGTAAAAAGCCATATTGATCTATATTAAATGCATAATGTATTTAAGGTACTCATTTGGATAAGGATAAATGCTGTATTGCTTAAAATTGCTTCGTAATAAAGCCATTATTTCTCGTAAAAAGTAAAAGATAAAAAATGGGTATTATTATAATGGGTATGGGAAACAGACATATACCCACCACCGCTGACTTTTTTGTAGACCCCATTTAAGGTGTACAATGTCATGTGTAAATGTCCCACACGATGGGATAGGTGAGAAAAAAAATCACATCCCCTCTTTTCATATAAAGGAGGTACCCTAAAAAATATGTTTTTTAAGATTTTATTCTTTCACTTTATCGGCGTAAGTAATATGTGTATCCATGCAAAATTACAGTCTTCTAGCACTAACAGTCTCTGAGCAAAGCTGCGGACGGACGGACGGATGGACATAGCGAAACTATAAGGGTTCCGTTTTGCCGTTTTTGACTACTGAACTCTAAAAAAATATATTCAAGCCTAACCTAGCTTAGATCAGGAACTAGAATTTTTTGAAGTGATAACTGCTTTATCGGCGTTGTGCACTTTTTTGGTATGGATATAAAATGTTAAACACGCATCAGGATCACATGACCCTGTTCGAAAATTCGTAGATCACGTGACCCTGATCAAAAAATCGTAAGACGGAGGGAGAACAATGAAAAACTGCTACAGTATTTAAATTTCGCAACCATCTACATTATTGTTTTTAAACTTTCGCGTTTTTTATACATATTAGATATATTTCGGGACTTAATCGCGTGAATTATTTAAAGGTACGAACCTTTTATTTACCCGACGTTTCGATCGAATTGCACCGATCGTGGTCACGGGTCGACTCTAACATTGTTATAATAGCTCGGTCCAGAAACCAGAAGACCCCAGTGCGAGTCCCAGTAACGATATTTAGCCGCATAAGTTTTATACTGATAAAAAAAAAACCCTTACCATTCTAAAATATTCAAAAATGCACAACGTTAATGTTCAAGTTTTCACTTCTGCCGGCACTCCCGCAATTTCAACCAGTTTTTATTAAATCTTGTTTTAGTTCTCCTGTAAAGTGTCGATTTTTAACTTGTATCATTTTTATCAGGAGGCACAGAATTGTTTAAATGGGTCCAGCCATTGTTAAGTTTTAGCGAGACTAACAAACGTCAATTCATTTTTATATATTAAAAAGGACTTCGGAGAACAAAATTTACGATACCACGATAAGACTGTTTCTATGCCACAAATTGCGTTTTGGCGAAACACATAAATTGCTCTTATATGATTTAGGGGAAGGTATTACGTGTATAATAAAGTAGTTACTGTTTCCATTAAGAACTAAAGATGGCACAAATATCTATACTAATAATATAATACTTTACATTAATATGTGTATGGGTGGATGTTTGTTATTCAATCAAAATGAACGGCTGAACGGATCTGGATGAAATTTGGCACATAAATAGATTATAGTCTGGAATTGCTTAAAAGCTCTTTATCTCGAAAAAAATGTTTCCGTAGGATTCATTTGCTTTTCTAAATTTTCAGGCTAAGTCGTGGGCTATGCTAATATTTAGTATCCCTACTTAATTTATAAATGTGAATGTAAGTTTGTTTGTTACGCTCTCACGCGAAAACTACTCTACCGATCATTCGTGACATTTTATAACAGTATTTTAATTTCCGAATGTTTTATCTTCTTGAGTTCTATCTGCCAAGGTCAGCCGCCCCGTTGTACAACAGAAACGGGGGATAAAGACGAAGACCAGCGAGAGCGTGCCCAAAGCCCCTTCCAAAGGGCAAATGGATGTAGAGGGCTTTTTAAAGGTTGAAAGGAAGCAGAAGAGGCCCTCCAGACGAAACCAATGTGGTACCGGCGTGACGGGACCTAAAATGCTGCTGCTTACGGCAATAGCAACGACGCAGTTATATGTGTCTCGTCTGCATCACACCACAAAGGCAGAGGAACTTGCGGAATACCTCCGGATCAAGACGAAGTGGACCTTGAGGGTGGAGAAGTTGGAGTCGCGCCATGACGTCAACTTCAAATCATTCATGGTGCGAGTTCCCAGTGAACATCTGTCCATCTTTATGAAGGAGGACTTCTGGCCGAAAGGTGTCGCGTACCGACGTTTTCGTGGAAGGTTACGTGACACCACGCAGCGAAACACGACGCCGCTGTCTCAATCCCAGTGTCGTGTATAATTTTAATTATGTATTAGTTTATTGTTATTATGTTACGTATTTGTGTAATTGTAGTTTAAATTATGTATTAGTTTATTAAGTTTTTTTTTTTTATGTACCTATGTATTTGTATGATATGGGCCTTAGTAGCCTGAAATAAATGGTTATTATTTAAAAAAAAAAAAAAAAAAAAAATGCCAAAACATTCAATATTTACCCCTGTACACTTACGCTAACTTGTTTACTTTGACTGTTTCTATATGTTCTTTAGGTTTTAAATGCTGATCTCTCTTCTAAAAAAAAAAACAAATGTTTACTTTCTACACATAACGGCTAAAATTCCCGGCTCGGGTAAATTACTTTTTAAAAATCTTTGAACTCAGGTAATTTTATATCGTTGAGTAAAATTTGCTAACTCAAACATTTGAGGTACTAACTTTCACTTTCAACTTCAGAGGCCATTGGTTTTGATCCAACCTGTATTGAAGTAGGCGCGGATCCAGAACTTTGTTCAGAGTGACTCAATCGGTCAAGTGTGAGTCGTTCGCATGACGGGTGCCCCCCCATTTGTGGTGATGGTGGGTGCATTTGATTCACCGAAGAAGGGGAGGGGGGGGCAATTGCCTGTCAAAACACACCGGTACAGACTCAAAATTATAAGGGTTTGCCATTTGCTCCGTTTTTGCCATTTTGGCTACGGAACCCGGACACCATTAGGTATAATCTCCATAATTTACGTTATTGACAGAGCATTAGCAAATCCATCATTTGGAGCCATGATTGTAGAGCAAGATAATGTGTGCGAATGAAAAATCCTAACAAGTAAGATGTAAGTTACGTAGTTACTTAACTTCAAAACGACTGAATCGATTTCAATCCAAAAAGTTAAGAACTGATCTGATTAAATGAACTGTCCAAAAAAATACCGCATCAGAATGAGGTCTTTCGTTTGGGAGCCACGATGGCACAGACACACACACGAGACATTTGTAACACTTCTCTATTTGCGTTAAAAAAGCCTTGCAGCTTTTATTTATTTCATGCAAAATATACATGGGGACTGTTCGACCGACTCCCCGTCATTTCAGCTGTGAGATTCCAGTGGTTAAGCGTCATTGTGGTGTACTGTTTACAGATGGGTAGCCACAAAGCGCAAACAAAGCGGGCACCCTGAGGGAAGTATTTGAAATGTAAACTTACACATACAATTCATTTCCACGCGTTTTGGTACAACATTAAACTGACTTGCATATTTTAGACTTTTTCATTATGAAATGTATACAGTGATATTTAATTTCTCCTTTGTATTCAACTTTGTTTGAATTTAATTAATGTTAATTATGATATGAGTACGTTGATATGTTTATTTTTCTTAGTATGCGTATTTATTTTACCTCAGCATAAACAGGGCTGTAGTAAAACATTTCAAGCTTTTTTATAATTCATCGCACTCGGTGGCACGGTGGGAGCGTGTCCGACTGCTATGCAAGAGGTCGTGGGTTCGATTCCCACAGGGGTCACCACTTTGTATGATCCACAATTTGTTCTTGGGCTAAGACGACTCCCGCAAGGCGTCTTAAAAAAAAGAAAAAAAAAAGCTTCGCTCGCGTAAGGGCGGTTTCAGCCTAGCCCCTTTTTCTGCGCATATACGATCGTCTCGGCATACGAGCATACACGCGCGGCTCATTACGCGCTTCATAAAGCTAAACTCGCATACACAGGCATATTTCGGCGTGTTCGCTCGAACTAGTAGTGGTGACTTAGTATCAACACGCTTAAATGAGTTTATAAGCGAGTCAACGCTCGTACTAGTTGCGCGTGTGGCAAAAGAAGCGCGAAAACTAGCTTATACGCGCGTATAAAACTCTAATATGAAACCGTCATTAAGTTTGTTCGCCCCTTGAGAGCTTGAGTTTTCTGAAATATTTTCTCGTCCCTGGACTACATCACAAAAGAAACCTCTCTACAAATATATAGACCTCAAGGTCCAAGGGTTGAGCTGGACGTTGATAAGTAAATGAATCAAAGTATATACATAAATAAAAATAGCCATGCCCCTCTTATATTGAAATGACGTATGAGCACATTTTATTCCAAAAAAATCACAACTAACGTCCATTTGATTCCAGAAAAATCACAACAAAAGTTTCAAAAAGTAAAGTGGAAAATGTTTCCGTTCGGTCCACTTCTGTCCTCGCGATACTTTGAACTTTTAGCTGCCCATATCGGCTGTCACGAGTGTCATACACTTGGATATCCGATACGAACTGTCTGCATTCGTACGCTTCTCCAATGTTGGCGATGAACTCTGCGCTTGGCGTGGTTCTGATTTGAAAATATCCAATTCGAATCATATCGATTTTAATTTCTTCTGTTTTCGACTCACTGAGTTTTTGACTGTACTGTCACTGTTTTCTATTGTATGGTTTCTGTTTTCGATACTAATCGATAACATTTCTTTCTGTTTTTATTTGTCTCTGATTTTAATCTTTTTTGTTTCCAGTTTCCCTTTTTGAAATGAAGATAGCGTATAGCGGTCCATTGGGAGGTCCATAGAGACACGAGTTAAAAACGTAGAGATTCTTTTGAAAATGCGGTGACATTTACAAGGGATAGAGGCCCCCAAACACAGAAGGGACGGAAACAGGGGACTGAAACAGTTGACACAGATACGTAATACTACCAGGGGGCAATGACAAGGGACTACCCCTGGCTAGACTTTTAGTTATAATGGACTGTTCGCAGTTAAATAGGTACAATATTTTTGTGTCTTAATGCTTATTGCGGGCCGATATGCAGGTTAAAATCCTACCCATTATACTACCGACGTGAACCTACTCCTAATACAAGCCTTTGAGCTTAGCTGGAGGGGTTAACAAGATTGCTAGTAATGTGGGACTCAATCTCACATTGCTAGTTATCTTTAAAAAAATAAATGTAAAATATTATTGAACAGTCGTAATCAAAAGCTCTAACCTAAAGTATTCGGGTAAAACTCATCTAAATCATTCGTTACTTTAAGACATGTCTATTATGTACATGTCTTTAATTCTTTTCATGACGTACAAGCGTTCTGCGTGAATCCTAGTCTTAAGTTATCTACAAACCCTACACCGTAATCTAAATCTGCGGCTTGGTTGTTCCGTTTCTCAAGGCCCTATTGGCATTAAATTAACACTACTCATTACTTAGTCAATATTATCTGTTTATAATAATAATATTTATTTACAATCCAATTTTTAATGAAAGCCCATCTTGCAATTATTTATAAAATTTTTACCTACTAATTCATTACAACTACAATAAATGACAAATTAAATGACTGTAAATAAATTGTTCGATTATAGACATTATTTTAATTGTAAAGATAAAATTATAAAATAACAAAATAAAAAATCACAAGAAAAACAGCATACATTAAAATGACGACTGCAATTAAATTACTTCGCGTTTAGGCTCAGATGGACGTCAATCCAATGTTTTAATATTGGATTAGGCAGGTTCTCGCTGACCGTGCTCAGCAGACTATTGTTCGAATTGCACAGTTTAGCCCAAAATGAAGCAATGCGAGCTCTGAGGACTGCAATAAAGTTGGGCATTCTCGCCGCTGCGAACATATTCGACACGCTGCGTCTTTAATGTTTCACGAGAATGCGTTAAGCGTCATTGTACTGTACCCTCATAGCACTTATGGTCGATTTTTTTTAATACAAAGTTGTTTCACTTGTTCTACTGACCTTTTTAAACTCTAGCAATTAAATGACAACTTATCTGTGTGTGATTTGGAATTATCTATAGTTTATTCTAAATTTAAATAACAGTATTGTTACCTACATATGGGGATCGTTCGCGAAAACGATTCTGAAAATAATTCCCGACGGCTAAGGAATTCAGCGTTAAGGAATGTACCAATTTTACGTTTAGGTATAAGTATTTTGAACGATCGAAAGTTGGTATTCTGCCTTTGTGTAAGAGTTTGCACATCAATACAATCCTCGCCCATTGAACGGATGTGCTCCTTAATATCTTCTGTTGTAATAGACGTTTTCAATCGCGATAAATAAATCGCACACTGCATCTCAGCTGCTAACGAATGTCGTTTATTTCTCTAATTGTTTCTTTTTCATATAATTCCAATTCCTTTTTTGATACCATCGTACTCTGCATAAGCTGACCTTCATTTTTGATCGCGAGTATATCTTTTAAGAGTCGGGTCACGTCCACATAGTCGAAAGACACGGGTGGGAGACGATTCAAATTTTTCGCTAAAAATGTTGGTTGCAACGACGGATCGGTTTCTTTCAATGCTTTGATGGCATCTTTCACATTTTTCTTATTTTTGTTCTCACCTTTACGTTGCACACACTTGATTGACAAGGAATTGTATAGTTCACTTTTTCCTTGTACAATCTCAATCTCTGTAAAGTTAAATCAAATATGAACTAAACTCACTTCGTCAATAACATCTATTTTGTTTTGCACGAACGTTAAAAACTCACAAATTATTATTGATTCAGATATCATTTTCGAAGCGCGCAAAGGATAGCGCGCGTTCGTCCCGAGTGCGTGCGACGACTTTATAAGGCAAACAGAGTGTCCACGTCAGTCTTACGAAACAGTCAAGCCACGGATTTTGACTACGGTGTAGGATTCGTAGAGAACTTAAGACTAGGATTCACGCAGAACGCTATACGTCATGATAAGAATTAAAGAGTATTCGGTTAGGGCGTGTAGAGTTAGGAGTTTGGCTTTCCATAAGATCTGATAACTTTTTGACAGTGGTAGCAATTTGAACCTACTCGACTTGGCGCCAATTTACATGAAGATGTTTTTGGTGGGATGTAGTTTTTTTTTTTTAATTACACACTTGTTGCAGTTTTATTTTTACCCATTATGTTTCTATTTTTTTTTTCTTAGGTTAGGTTGTTGTTTCTTGCACATCAGCAGTTCATTTTTTTAAAGTCCACTATCTATTTTGCCTTTGAATTTACACGACTACCTAATGCCCGCTACACACGCTAAGGGTTTGTAAGACGGTTATAACCTTACAAGCATAACCGAGTTATAATGTACAGATAAATGTACAGTTTTATACCACACATGCTAGGGTTTGCATACAGGCAAAGCTTGTAAGCTAAAATGTATACTAATATTATAAAGCTGTAGAGTTAGTTTGTTTGTTTGATCGTGATAATCTCCGGAACTACTGGTTCGAATTGAAAAAATATTTTAGTGTTAGATAGCCCATTTATCGACAAAGGCTATAAGCTATATCACATCACGCTGTGACCAATAGGAGTGAAGTTGCAAATATAATTTACGAAAACAGACGAAGTTGCGTGAGACGGCTAGTATGAAAATATAACAAAACGGTAGTAGGTACTATCAGCAAGACAACGCGAACAAGACTAGAGATATAGAGCTTGTTTCATATCTATTCACGTACTGCGTTACGTATTATAAACAAGTTATCTAGATACGTACTTACCTATTTGAAGTACAAAAAAATATTATATGAACTTTGATTATTTAATGTCTAGATGGAGCATTCTCTCAATAAGCCTATAAAAAAATAAAGCATTCCCTCTTTGACGTTTGACACTCGTTGATGAGAACAACTATGGCTAAAACGTCGGATGACGGCTTTTTACCTGTCAAAAAGTACGTCCACTTGACACTTTACCGTACTTTTTGACAGCTCTTTGCTTCAATTTTAGATGCCAGATTAGGAATCTAGACATTATATAATCAAAGCCTGTGAAGCAGTTTTAACGATTTATAATTGTTGTGAAAATTGGTCGTTACCAATCTTTGAATGCCCTGAACCTAAAGATCATAGTTCATACATACTTTAAAAAGCTCTGTAAAGAATATCGTTTTTGAAAATAGCATCTTTATCGAAAAATATGTATGTTTAATTCAATTCATTTTTTTTATAAATGGCATGCAGAAAAAATATATTATTCTATGGTTATTCTTTAAAAATATTATATCTGACAACTAAATGTCATTTTCATTGACTAAAACAAAGAGAATATAAAACTTTGGACTAAGATGTATAGACTTCTTTTCATGACCAAGAAGTTCGTCAAAATAGAGGTTAAATCAAGAAATGCATTTCGTTACTAATATATTTTTGATTTCAATATTCTGATAAAATAATAAACTAACATAAAGATATTATGAATTAAAATAATACAGTAAACACATTCTTGTAATAATCAAACGTTAACGTTATTGAATCGTTCCTAGAATTGAAGAGTCTTAAACTATCTTGTAAATACCATAAAAAAAAACAGTGCCTTTGAGAATAATTGTGTTTTCAGTACAAATTCATAATTAATTAATACAGCTGTTGTATAATCGCCACTTTTCTGTTAGAGGCTCAAGGTCCTTTCCATACAAACTGTTCATGTACAGATTTCCTAATTATTATGTTATTTGTGTGCTAATCCTAGCTTTCACACCAATTTATGACTTCTGGAAGTACCCTAACGGTTTTGCTTATTATCAATCAGTGAGTCAGGGACAAAATGTTGGTATTTTGGATATTAATCTTTTTAAAGTATAATAGCTACACCTTTGAAACTTGGCATGTTTAATAAGTACTGTATTGACATCGTATCTTGAGAATTGAACTTTTTAGTCCAGACAAGTTCTATAGGAGTACGAAAATACGACGAAATGCTACGAGAAAAGGTAGATTTCATATTTTTCTCATAAATCTATTTAAGTACCATATTAGCAGAACTTTATTATTAAAAAAAATATATATAAACATTTTGTTTATGCGACTATAAATTAAATTCCAGGAACGGAGAGTTAGTCTCTCAATGCGAAAATGATTAAACCTACGTATAAACTTTGTTTTTAATTTCCCATAAGCTCTTTGCTGGAAACTCACTCTATGAAAAAGGTTTCATTGACATTTGCATTTATTTTTACGAGCACAAACCAGTGACTTTATGAGGATGAACATCAAAGCGTTTGATGAGTAAAACGTTTGTCGATGTTATTTTTTGTTCGGAAAATATAGTAAATCAAAATGAGTAATTGTTAGGCTCTATAAAGTTTGGTGTCTACTAATTTAAGTCTCATCAAAGTTAAATTATAACGGAGCTTACTTAGCGCAAACAATCATGCTAAAAAAATAATAATTACTTTTTTTTTTTTCAAATTTAACTTGTTGTTAAAAGTAATTAATTGTTTACAAAGCTTTAAATGTGAACTATAGACACTGGAAGATTTCCGATAAAAAAAAAACTTGAGAGGTGTCGAGGGACATCCGAATGGAATGAAGTTCTTATCCTAATTTTTTTTTATAATCTTCTCATCACCACACTGTTCAATGCGAAATAGAAAGACGAAACAAAAATAACTTACAAAAGACGATTGTATACTGAAGGCTCGAACCCACAACTACACAATTGTCACCAATACTGTGTACCGAATTTATGCCTCTAGACCAAATCTACAGATGACTTCTTCGTCAAATTAGATGTTCATATCTTACGCGCACGCCGCACGGCTTGTGTGTGTCAAAAAGTGTCGTTACAACTTTTCGTGAGAATTTTTTCCGTCTAGCCCCCATTCACAACGCGCGTTAAGGAACTTCTTTCCAAAATATCGGAAATTTTGGTATAGTTCCCGTAGGAATTAAGTTGGTAGCACAACATTTTTTGCATATGTGCTCTAAGGTGTTTAAATGACTTACCAATAATGCAACTTCCCACCACTTTATGCATTTTTAGAGTCTTTCTTGTAAGATTTGATTGCCTATCACTACATAGGATAAATAATTTAATGATTTCAATACATAATATTTCAGTACTCAATAAAAAATGTCGTAGCGTATATGCCTTTTGTTAAGCTACTCGATATTCGTGCATGAAGCCTCTGAAAAATTAAACAAAAAGTATTTGAATGGGGATCACAGTCGATTAACTTTGACAATATGTGGCCGGTATATTGAGTACGACATACGACAACAATATATGGCATCGATCTGTGAAGTGAAATCAGTTTCTATTTTTTTTTTTTACCTTATAATAATAATAATCTTTATTTCATATTCAGAAGGTTACATAATTAGTGTGAGTGAGATCTTCTTTTAAGTATGCAAGTTTCTATTATTGACATGATTGTCAAAATTACAACTTTTCTGATATCCACGTATATAAAATTCAAAGTCGTGGCTGACTGACAGACTCACTGATGGATCAACGCACAGCATAAACCGCTAATTGTAGAGACGTAAAATTTTGAAGACGTATTCCTTAAATATTGTATTTATGATAAGAAGGTATTTTTGGAAATTCATTCCCTAAGGGGGTAAAATAGTGATTGTAAGTTTGTATGAAACTCCGTCAGATTTATAGATAGATTTGTAAAATTTCGTATTTGTTTTAAAATAAACAAAAACGTGTTTTAGCGTTTCTTAAACAATCAACCCCTCAAGGGGTTAAATAGGGGTGGCATGTTTGTTTGAAACTTCATCAGTTTTTTAAAAGTAAGATCTTTGAAATTTCGTATTTCAAATATTTAAAATCGTATTTTGGTTTAAAATAAAGTAACACGTGTTTCAGCGTTTTTGGAAAATCACCAAGTTGAAAGTTTGTATGTAATTTCATCAGAATCGTATATATCATTAAAGTTAAATGTAAAAAAGTTTGGCTTTGTAAATGAGGAAACACGCCTTTCAGCGTTCGAAAGCCAAAATCAATCTTTAACAGGGTAAAATTATCCACCCTGGTAAAGTCACATGCGGTTGCTAGCAATGTATATTTATAAAAAACCGGGCAAGAGCATGTCGGACCATGCTCAGTGTAGAGTTCCATAGCCTCGAATAATTGCATCAGCAGAAGAGCATATGTTCATAGCACTTACGCCCTTGTGTTGAGAAACGCAGTTTTTCGGCAATAATTTAATGACGGTATCTGTCATATACCAATCATGTCCTGAATAATTTTAGTTTGACGTATTCCTTAAATATTGTAGGTATCCGATAAGAAGGTATTTTTGGAAATTCATTCCTTAAGGGGGTAAAATAGTGATTGTAAGTTTGTATGAAACTCCGTCAGATTTAGAGATTATTTTTTTAAATTTCGTATTTGTTTTAAAATAAACAAAAACGTGTTTTAGCGTTTCTTAAACAATCAACCCCTCAAGGGGTTAAATAGGGGTGGCAAGTTTGTATGAAACTTCATCAGTTTTAAAGTAAGATCTTTGAAATTTCGTATTTCAAATATTAAAAATCGTATTTTGGTTTAAAATAAAGTAACACGTGTTTCAGCGTTTTCGGAAAATCACCAAGTTGAAAGTTTGTATGTAATTTCATCAGAATCGTATATATCATTAAAGTTAAATGTAGAAAAAATTGGCTTTGTAGATAATGAAACACGTCTTTCAGCGTTCGAAAGCCAAAACCAATCTTTAACGGGGTAAAATTATCCACCCAGGTGAAGCCACAAGCGGTTGCTAGCAATGTATATTTATAAAAAACCGGGCAAGAGCATGTCGGACCATGCTCAGTGTAGAGTTCCATAGCCTCGAATAATTGCATCAACAGAAGAGCATATGTTCATAGCACTTACGCCCTTGTGTTGAGAAACGCAGTTTTTCGGCAATAACTCAATGACGGTATCTATCATATACCGATCATGTCCTGAATAATTTTAGTTTGAAGTTACATAGCGCTACATTTGTGATTTTTCTCATATTTTTTGGTCACACGGTTCAAAAGTTAAGAGGGGGGGGGGGGGGGGAGAGGCCACAATATATTTATGCAACTTAAGGAGCGATTATTTACAAAAATATTCACTTATTTAAATAGTTTATTAGAAACCTCAAAATGGTTTTTAAAGGAGCTGCCGAATGATGTGCCACAAGTAGATGTTTGCTGAAAAAAATAATCAGCTTTTGTAAAAATATTTTGTGAACGGAGTGCCCCCCCAAACAAATTTTTTTTTTATTATTTAGCTATCAAAACAAAGTAGCGGCTACTACAAGACACCTTTTCACTGAATTTCATCAGTATGCATTGTGTAAAACGCCTGTGACAAACGGACGGACAAACAGACAGGCAGATGGATATGACGAAACCATAAGGGTTCCGTTTTTGCCATGTTGGATACGGAACCCTAAAAATGAACGGCCAAATCTGTTGCTAAGCGCAAAACTTAGGAACGGTGGAACCAAGTCGTCAATTTTTCGTTGAAGTCCGAGGATTTAAGGGAAATAATATCGGGAAAAACGCAAAAAGTCCATATTTCAAACCACGGCCGCGCAAAACCGCTTGGAAGCTAATACAAACTAATTATATAAAAATCATTCTGTCTGTCATTACACATTACATTTTCACACTCAAACCACTGAACAGATTATAATTGACTGACTAACTGACTGGCTTACTAATGGATCAACGCACAGCTAAGCCGCTGATCGTAAAGTCGTCAAATTTCGTGGATGTATTCCTTATATAATGTAGGCATCCAATAAGAAGGGATTTTTGGAAATTCATGCTGTAAAGGAGTAAAATTGTGGTTATATGGAACTCCGCCAGTTATGTTTGTAAAATTTAGTTTTTAGCTTTTTGGTTTAAAATAATGAAACGCTGGTCTCAGCGTTTTAGAAAAAATCAACCCCTAAGGTGGTCAAATCAAGCTCTTTCACGTTCTACCATAACAATGGTGCGTGGATATGTCAAACTGTTTTTTTTTTTATAAAATACTGTTGTTAATATTGCATTAAAATTGTATGTTATTTAATGACAAAAAAGACATATAAAAATAAAATAAATTTGTCAAATATTCAATGTAAATTATTAACATAGTTGTTTAGAAAATTGTAAACAGCATTTGTGATTGCTGCATTAGTGCATTCACGTCGGTAGTATAATGGCTAAGATTCGAACTCGCGACTTCACGATTGCGAGACCGATGCCTTAGCCATTAAGCTACCGCCGCTTCAAAATTAAGACCCGTATATATATATTTTCATAATGTTGCAGTATCCATTAAAAATATTATATAAATGACAGGTCTCAACCCTGTGTTGTGAGCTGTCTAGCTGCTAGCGAACTTCTAAAGTTTTGGTCTTGACAGACCTTATGTGTACGGCATTTTTTTGTGATTATATATTATATTCCACATCAACATGTTTCCTGCAGATTGTTTCAAGCATAAAGAGCTGTCTGACAATAAGCTGTTCACAGTCGTGGTATAATTGGGCAGTCGAGTATCTAAGAGGCTTAAATGGACTGCTCTTTGTACTCGCTCTAGGGGCAGAAAGTACGATTTTGCTGCTCCACCCCAGGCAATACAACATGTTAAAATAGATTGACGTAATGCATCATAAAATGGTGTCAAAATCAGCCAAGTAGCGTGTTTTTTTTAGAATGCATATCATCGTGAGGACGCGATCAGTAATATTAGTTACCTACCTAGTATTTCCATGAAATAAGATTATCAATAAATACTCCTAGACACTTTGTGTGGGCAGACTTAAGTATAGCTGGGCAGTTGCAGGTATTAGTGGATGTATATGTCGAACAGGTTTACGTTCTTATATTTAATGTTTTCAATGACGGTTGGGTTATGGTTGTCTTTGAGAACGTGATATAAGTAGTTTCGTTGAGGTTTAGTATAAGTATGAGAAAGAAAGAAAGAAAGAAAGAAAGAAAGCAAGAAAGAAAGAAAGAAAGAATTTATTTCGACATAAATACAATTTTACACACATAAAATAACAACACATTACCAATATCAAAAAAAAAAGAAAATAAGTAGATTGTTTGACAGCCACAGCATTACAACAAATTAATACTTCTGGCCAGTTTTTGCCACGAAAAAGTATTGCTGTATCGTCTGCGTAGGTAAAGATAGAAGAACAGGGAAGAGATAGGGTGCAAAAGGTGTTAATGTAGTGTAGAAAAAGGGTTGGGCCAAGGATCGATCCTTGTGGGACACTTAAAAGAAGGGGTGCGCTGCCACTAACTAACACCTTTTTTACATACTGTGTCCTATCAAAAAGATAATCTTTAAAAACTTGAAGTTCATATCCGCGGACACCCATTCTCTCAATCTTTAGGAAGAGATGTGGAGAACATAGACAGTGTCAAATGCTTTGATTTTATCAAGGTTGTGTACTATTGCATCAACCAGAGAAAATAAATTAATGTTAATATTAATGTAATAGAAAAATACATATCTTGTGTAAAAGAAAAATGGAAAGTCAGATTACCAAACATTAAGAAATACAGAAGATTCACAATAATGTGTTCCAACATACATTCAGTATCTGTATGAAGGCCCAGGGAACTTAACACTACGGGGTAAGATCCAATCAAATAAAAACTCAAAAAGGACTTAACACTACTGGGAAATAATCTCTCATTTTCTATGGTAAGATTCAATCAAATGGAAACTCAACAGGTATAAATGTTGATAAACTTTTGCTTGTTGATAACTTCGCGATTTGTACACATTATGAAAAATATATATATTAAAGGTCTTAATCGCGTAAATAATTTAAGGTAAAATACATTTTTTTATTGCCCGACGTTTCGACCATATTGTTACGGCCGTGGTCACGGGTAGACTGGTTCAGCTCAGTATACACCGCTGAAAAACCATTACACGCCAGTGTGCAGATGTTCTTAGTGTTGTGTGTCGAAGCACCGCCAGTTCCGTAATAGTGAGTGCGGGTAGACTGGTTCAGCTCAGTATACACCGCCGAAAAACCATTACACGCCAGTGTGCAGATGTCCTTAGTGTTGTGTGTCGAAGCACCGCCAGTTCCGTAATAGTGAGTGATAAAAATCAAGCGAGGATAGTTCCAGAAACCCGCGCTTCACGGAGGTGACGCTGAGATGAACCAGTCTACTCGTGACCACGGCCGTTGCAATACGGTTGAAACGTCGGGCAATAAACAAGATATTTTACCTTAAATTATTCGCGCGATTAAGATCCGTAAAATATATATGCTTCAATAGGTACGCTTTACGTTTAAATTAAATTATACCATAGCGGACACAATTCGGTCGGAAGAAGAAATTTCTCTCGATAGTAAAAAAATACATCCTACTAGGCGGTATCCAATGAATATCACCTCACAATACATAACTAAAGAGAGCGCGAAACTGATTATGCGCCAAGTTGAACTAGAGCTTACAAATATCTGTCGCTTCGTTGGGTTGGGAAGCGATTTTCAAATACCCCGCATTCCTAAGGGACGCCTACTTTTTTCCGGGATTAAAGTATGCTGTGTTATTTTTGGTTCAACATTCTACCGAATATTGAAATCGGTTAAATGGATTCAGCTTTGTTTGAAAGGCCTGTCTTCATCAAATTGTTAACTGGTTTTTGTTGAAAACATTTTAACAACGGCAATTGCAGAACACATACTGCAATCGAACACCAATAACTGGATTGAGTTTCATCGTCCACAAACCCTCTCCACAGACCGCCATTTTTATTCAAGAATTGTGCGTGAAGCGATTGAAATTAAAAAACATACAACTTTCAATCGGAAAGAGGGCTTCAAACTATTCGTGACGTGGAATCTCTCTCGTATTAGTTCGCAGTCGGTTAACATGGATACAATCAGTGTAGTGTGCAGTGGCCCTAACTTTTCGAGACACAAAAAAGTGAGGGTAGATGAAGATTCATCGGCCTTACGAAGTCTTAACATCGCTGCGACAGTCCGCTTGCGACCACGGCCGGTGCAACCTGGTCGAAACGTCAAGCAATTTTAAGGTAAACAATGCGTGTTACCGTATATATATATATTTTTCCCTTGTTATTTCTATCTGTCTCCTTTGAATCCTGGTCAATGAAAAGTATGTGTTGCGATATTATTGACATGCGCGAATTAGGACCTGTGTCCTAACTCTCTTTACTTATATCCCGTATAATAAATAGTTATAATCATATAACGCGAAAGTTTAAATGTTAGTATTTTAACAACGATTAAAATCGGCTACACGTTTGTTCTGTTTTCTACTGAACGTTGGCATAAAAATGATGAGTGCACTAAAAGAAGTGCTCATTGTTAAAGTCCAGTGGGCAGGCAAAAGCTTAGATAACCAGAGACAGAATAAGTGCAGGATCGACGGTTTTACTTAAGCGTGGGGAGATGTGACGTTAAAAAAAATATCCACATACGACATACGTACATTGTGTGGTACGTACAGTAATCATGTATTAGTTCATATTTGAGTATAAAGTTGCATGAGTTGAAATGCCTTTGGATGCGTCCGTAATCGTGATTAAAATAAATAAGATTTTAATTGTGCTCACATTTTGCTTGTACCTAGAAAAATGTATTTGTAGATTATCTATAGGCTACTTTGTCTCACGACAACTGAGTCACATATGTGGACAGAGCCACGAGGGACAACAAGACTATTGTATGAGCATCATAATTTCAACTACACTTAGTTGAAATTATGATGCTCATAGAAACTCATAACAAAAACTGATCAAACTCGCTGAAGAAATATTATTTCGTTATACTTGATACCATCATTCATTACATATTAAATAGAAGAGCATAACCAATTACACTATTTAACTACTTAAAAATAAAACTATTCACGCCATGTTCTCGCAATACCTTAAATATTCTGACAATATCGTCTTCCATTCATCCGAAAACAAATCTGGATTTGAGTCCAAGAGAGCGTTAAGCTCTTTGAGCGAGCGAGGTAACGGGGAGTAACGAGTGCTACGGTACGATGGAACTGCCAGCAATCTGTGACTCCTACCACTTTTTGGGAACATACAGCCGACAGGTTTCATCGTGCAGATTCCTTGGTAACAAATAGGATATGCTCATGGAATGTGAGCTTTCGATCAAATGTGACACACAAGTCTTTCATAAGATCAACCAACCTTGCAATCACAATATTATTTAGTCTGTATGTATAGTTTGTTGGGTGCCGCATTCGACCAAATATATCTTTACAAAATTTAGTTTATAAAAGCATTTTCGTATCTTTTATAAAATATAGCGGTTTGAGGCAACCTTTTGAGAAAAAAATATATTTACTTTTTGTTAACTTTAATAGAATTTGTTTCAGAATCCTCGCTTTTAATTGCGAGTCTTCCTTTTGTTGAGTAATTTGAATTTTTGGCAATTTCCTTTTTTGGCCGTGTTGTATAAAAATACGTACTTACCTAGGAAAGCTGTGATACTGGCTATAGACTGTTAGGTATAAAACTCATAAAAATTGTTTATTTACGCGTATTACGTTACTTCATTACATTTGTAGATTAATAACTATTAACCCATTGGTACATTGGTTACAAACAAATTAATGATACAACATGTATCTATCCTATTTCCACCCGTATTTTCGTGCATTAGTCTCACAAAACCTCGAAAATGGCACGACTGATTTGCACAATTTTTGTTTTGTTCGCCTTAACACCAACTGCTGAAAAATGGAAAAATCAAAACGATCATTTGGAAATTTCTGCTTGAGATTACATTCAATTTAAGGAAAAACAAAATGTATCTAATTTTTCACAATATATAATGATGTTCATCATACAAAGGTTTATCCTATATGAAAATCGAAGCCATGCGTACCACCTTTGGCGTAGCACCTTTGGCGTAGCACCATTGGCGTAACACCAATGGCGTAGCACCTTTGGCGTAGCATATTCACTACTGGACCCACAATAAAAATTCCTGAATTCCATTCCAGTACCAGAAGAGAAAATTTGAACCCAAAAGAAATCCCCAGATTTCTTGCTCAAATACACTACATTTTATAAGCCCAACCCTTAACCCAAGACGAATAGCGAGACCACAGCATTTAAGTGGGGAGAGGCGGCATCGTTTGTACTATGCCATGTATTTACATGTGTCGTGTTCCCACTAAGGTAAGGTTTCATTAAAGCAAGCGACTACTAAGTTTAACATTTCTATACGGTAAAAATGTAATCTTTCTATATGTGTGTATCTATCTGTGTTTGTCTGTAAGATCATAATGCCTAAATGGAGATAGTTTAAATTTGAGAGGTAATTAAATAGGAATGGTTCTCAGCTTTTGTTTGATGAAAATTTGTTTAGCTATTTGGAAGATAATAAACATTTTGTTTCATATATTTATATCAATTTTATTTAGGACCTCATCATCATCATCATCAGCCTATCGCAGTCCACTGCTGGACATAGGCCTCTCCAATTTCACGCCATTTTGTTCTATCCATTTAGAACCTATTGTCAAACATTTTACACGTCCAGCCTGTGGGTAAAGCATACGAGAAGGTCACTGAACACTCTGCGTATGCGGTACAATAATGGGTTTAGTATGCTGATGGGGCTGCCCCGTTTCTGTAGCGCATCAGGATTGTTTGCAGAGGCTAGGACGTATTGTTTCTATACTATAATAATAAAGTAGCCTCCCTGATGTGTCATGTACAGAACAGGACCAACACTGTCTTTAATCACATTACATGCAAGCCAGATTGCCCGATAGTGCGGCACTGGAATGCAATACAATGTTTGGGGTCAGAGTTTGATTTATAATATAGGTCTTTGAACTACATCGAAATACAGTAGCTACTTAAGCTTTTCTTTATTTACACAGTATATTACTTACACTTAACCGGTACCGGCCGTAAGCCGTTACTAATTAAGCTGCCGAGACGTGTTCGCCAAAGTAACCCTATGGTCGCGGTTTCAAGTCCCGCTTGAGACGAATTTTTCCTCCATACATTTAATATACACAGTAAGCACATTCCAATACACACTATAAAGACAATATTATGTTCTTTACATAACCACTACCAGAGATTTGGTTTCATTTTCGTCATTGGTACACCCTTGTGAATACCATAAGTAGGGTTAATTATCTAGGTGTTCCACACAACAAACAAATCGCTCCATCCGTCACCAAGCCATATACCCAAAGAACTGGCATTTGTTGTATGTAACAAATGCTCACGTCTGCTGAGAAACACGCTAAATGTCTCTGTATCAAGATTTGTAATGGTGTGTGTATAACTGGGTCATGTCAGGTTTCCACGACACATAAGTCACGTTAATTCTCGTTATTGCCCATGGTAACTTGTAAGTTAGGCTATATGACTATCAGGCACGGATCTAGAGTGGAAGGCGGGGCAAACTGAGGCCTTGGACGGCAATTTTATAGGGCGCCAAAATCATAACATAGTATGATTAAAAATAAAAACTTGGTTCACAAAGCGCCTAGCATACGGCGGATGCCTGGTTGGCTCGCCGTCGACTTGTAAGAAAGAAGGCCACACAGGCCTACACCACAAGTAAACTTGTGGACTCGAGATACCGACTTGAGATTCGTCATGTAAACAACTGAATTTTACTGAAAATTGCATTATTAAAAAAATAATTTCGAGCATATTAAATAACTTATTTCATTAATTTCTCTATTATATTAAAAAAATAAATTTCGAAATTTTACACACAATTATAGATTAGTAAGAGCACTATAATGTAGTCCTGCCTACATTATGTGACTATAGTTGACAGCTGAGATTGTAGTGACAATGAGGTTACGTATTTTCAACTCCCGACGCAAAAGGAGGTGTGATAATTACTTTACTGTGTTTCCGTGTGTCTATCTGTAGCATTGTTGCGCCTAAATGAATGGACATATTTACACTTATTCTTTATTACGGTATTTTCTCCACTTTGATTTTAGTTTATTTGGATAGTGTTTGGTTTGTCACACGTTTCATAGCTTTTCAACCGACTTCAAAAAGGAGAAGGTTCTCAATTCGACTGTATTTTTTTATGTTATCCGATTACTCGCAGGCGGTTGGAACGATTTAAAAAAAAAATTGGGTTTAAAGGGTATACTTCGAGATTGATCCCATTCTGATTAAAGTTTGGATCTGATGATGAGATCTTAGAGAAATCAAGGAAACTCTACAAATATTAAAGGCACACGTATAGTCATTTATGTATGTTTTGTGGTAATTCGTGCATTTACTCTTAAAAAAAAAACAATGAGTGAAATGGAACTGATGATGAAGAAAATAAAATAATTAGTGCCTAAAACATAAAAGTACATTTGCTACCAATTTAAAAATTATTGTCGGTTTTTATTATTGTGTAAAAAAGTTTTTATTATTGTTCATAGTTAATTATAGGAATGAGAAGTAGTGGTTGTTTACCTTTTTTCAGGGTTTCAGCTATTAACATCGGGTAATCAACCTTTGGTATGATTAGTTGATTCCTGGAGACAATTCACAGCATATCGGTCCGACTGCCTCGAAGGCGTCTGCTACGACAATTTATATTGTGATCTATAAATATATTTTTAAATTTGGGTGTACTTTGTGTTCGTTAATAGTACCTATGTTAGTTAAGTCGCCCGACTCCTAAATATATATTCTATACGTATATTAAAAAGCTAAAGAGTTTGTTTGTTTTGGCCATATTAGATGTACGTATGGAGATAGCTTGAAGGTTGATGAATTTTATAGGCCTATATATTTTTTGCAGTCCGTTCCACGGACGCCAACTACGGACAAAATAAAAGCTAGTTTTAAAAATAAAATGAAATGAAAATTGTTTACTACCACTGCAGTGACCTTAAATTGACATTTGTTGTTCTCTTCACGTAAAGAATACTTGTTTCAAGAAGTCACGTACAAATCTTAGCTAAATACACTTATATAACTTTGTCGTAACTTAATTAACTCAGCTTAAGAGTATAATAGTTAACTTTATATAATAACAAGCTTTCTTAGTTTGACGTCATCGTTTTGTGTGAACTCAAGTAGATACTTGTTTTTGGGGTTCCGTAGTCTATAAGGAACCTGTACAGTTTTGCTATGTTCGTTCGCAGCTTAGCTCATAATACCTACCAGAAATCTGTAATTTGGTATAAATGTAGATCGCGATATAATGTAACATTTTATGTGTTGATGTATGTGTAAATAATAAAGAACATCGTGATTGATATATCAACAGATAGTTAAAACCACTGGATGGATTGGAAATTTGGCCCACTGAAAATTCAACCCTCAAAGGGGTGAAACGAATATTCGAGATTACGAAGTGAAATCGCAGAGGAAAGCTAGTGAGCTAGTAAGATGGATTGGAAATTTGGCCCCCTGAAAATTCAACCCCCAAAGGGGTGAAACGAATATTCGAGATTACGAAGCGAAACCGCAGAAGAAAGCTAGTGAGCTAATAAGATGTATTGGAAATTTGGCCCACTGAAAATTCAACCCCCAAAGGGGTGAAACGAATATTCAAGATTACGATGCGAACTTGCAGAGGAAAGCTAGTGAGCTAGTAAGATGGATTGGAAATTTGGCCCACTGAAAATTTAACGTCCAAAGGAGTGAAACGAATATTCGAGGTTACAAAGCGAAACCGCAGAGGACAGCTAGTGAGCTAGTAAGATAGTAGGTACTATACACCTCAAAACCTTATGTAGCATTAAACTTAATTTTCCTACAATATAAGTAGGATTTTCCTGATACACTACGACAATAATAAACTTAGGAAAAACAAAATTTTGAAAAGCCCACGCATGACACGATTGGCATAAACGTTATAATATACTCGTATATTAAAACAGTCGTGTCGGATTTCAGTCCCATCGAACTATGAAAGTAAGGGAACAGAACATGTATGAGCAAGCGCCTGTGCACTTTAATATTGTCTGTGCAGTTGGTTAGTCTCCGATGACATTAGCCGAAACCGATTCCGAGTCCTTCATCACCACTCCTTAATTCTACTCTACAGTTTTTTCGACGCGACTCAATCAAAAAATTGAGTTAGGTGTGCCTGTATAAGTTTACATTTACCCAAATGTCATCTACGGCGCGGTTAAATACCAAAAGTTTGTAAATGGGACAAGTTAACTTTGGGCCACGTTCACTTGAATGGCTAACAACTCGTATATCTGAGATCTAACCACATAAGCCACAACTGTTAGCTTGCCCGCTGCTAGTGGCGGATCTAGAGTAATATCGTAACGGGGCAAAAACTTAATAAAGGCTTCACCTTCGAAGAACACTTTCTCTTCTTTATAATTCTAGGTATTTGTATAAAAAGAAACAGAAACTTGGTGTTACTGCTGTTAGGTTTCAGTAGCGCAAATAAAGACTGCTACTGACGCGACACGTGGTTGGTGATTGTGTCTAATTGCGGCAACTGGACACAGGTGTTTTTACCATTAACTATTTTCACTAAATAGGTTTAACCCCTCTCAGCTGATAATGGAAATACGATACGATCTGGTGGTGTTGGTTAAGTGAACTAACCTGTCCCCACTGTTTACCTGGACTAGGCCTTTACTTCCCAAAATTAGTCTTGGCTACTCACAGAGCAATTTTAGAATTCTAACAATTTGTTGTTTTTTTATTAAACCTGGCAATTTTAGGATTCCGCTACGCTTATGGTAATGCTCTCTATCTTCGTACAAACCGACTGCTGTTCCTACTATCTGTGTAGGGAAGGGCCATGCAGAAATTTAGCGCAGATTTAACGTAATTAACAATAGCCCTTAAAGTTTATAGTAGTTCCTCGTTTTGGTAGAATCAATAGGAGGCTATTTTCTACTAGTTATATTTTATATTATTATTTCTTTTACATTAGGCTGTAATAAAATACAGTGTTGTCTCCTTTTTGCGATAAATAGAGGGAAACCACAAACAGATAGTAAGTAGGTACTATTATTACCCTGCTTTCACAGAGCAAATTTTCTAGGTAGGATTTCAATCAATAGTTCCTTGGCAAAGATCTCAGATATAACATTTCAAACTTCTAGATATACCTTGCGGTTTTGGTCAACCTAATTAATTTTCAATAGCATATTGAACGTTGGTTATTTTGTATTGCAATGGTTACGAGCAGTACATTTTTTTGACAAAAATCGCATCCAAATTAGTCAAACATAAAGACAGAAAATCGAAAAGCACTTTTTTTACAGTAAAGAAGAAATCACAGTATCTCTACATGTTATTAAAATCTCTCTGCGTGTAAACGCCAAGTGTCAATATAATTTCAAACCAGATTAAACAATTTTTCTGCTGAGGACGAGGCCAAAAAACACAGAGAATACAGAACGAAAACTTTATACGAACGCGCTCCCATCGTAAACACTGCGTACTTAGGCTTGATGACAAAGCATAAAATGCTGATGGTTGATTATAAAGACAACGATTTAAAATTTTGCTAAGCTTGCGCTAAGATCGTCAGCGGTCTTAGCGTATTTGCCTTTCAACGGTCAGCGCATGCTTTGAAAATGTACCCAACCTAAACTTGAGCTAAGCCTAAGCAAATTTTAGAGATATTATTACGAACGAACGAGCTCGAGTGATCGAGAAGCTCGTAGAATACGCGCGAGTACGTCAATTAACAAAATCAACATCTACAATTGTGTGCGTAAAACGCGCGTGCCTACGCACCGCAAAATGTAAACAAGTTGTTCGTGTGCGTGACGTTCCCGATTCTGGCTACTAGTCTGTGGTCAACTTTTGGAGATCCTGGATTTTTTATATAAAAAGGCGGTCCCTCAATGCGAGTCACTTTAGTTTTAAATACGATCTCAAAGAGTTAAGTTCCAGTCGATAGTTTGTGACTACTGTACAGTGTTTTGTACAGTGATTTAGGGTATTATTAGTGTTGATCAGTGGACATTGTAGTGTTCTTTGTGGAATAGTGATAATAAATACGTCATTTGGTATTTTAAAATCGAACCTACCAAACTAACACGTAACAATATTCTTCATAATGTTTCGACAGTATACATTGAAGGGGCATTATCTTGATGGGGCCCAGATGCGGCCACTTCAACTACATTGTCCGAGGCAGGCGTCAAATCCTCCTGTGTGCAGTATTATAAATGTCAGCCATGACATCACTCACGGACCCAGAATCTCGGACAACTTTTTGCCAAAGTCGTTATTTTGTGTCTAAGTAGTGGTGTAGTGTGCGGGAAATAAGTTTCAAGTTTTCCTTCTGAACTTTAGGTATTTTGTGATGAAGCTTTTTTATATTTTTTCAATCGGCGTGGCGTGCGAGTACCGTCAGTAAGCGCCAAACAAATTACTCGGCTGATAACTTCGACGGAGTACATAATGATGTTTGAGCTTCAAACGTAAAAATACATTAATTTTCTTCTTTAAAACTTTATGGAATTTGCTCTTGTAAATAAAATGCGAATTTCACAGAATATCGCGCGTGGGGTAAGTTATCCGAATGGTAAGTATTTTTGAGGAGAAAAAAACATTTAAATATGAAAAATATATAATTAATTCTACTGGGTAATAAGTATATAGACCCGCGATTTTGTCTAAGTCCACATAGAAAAATCGCGGGGTCTGGTCACTAATGAACGAGCTCTAAGCGAGAATTAAACGAGCTTAATTGAAAATATGTTGAGACCCATACCGAAAACTTTCGATTTCGACATCAAAAGTGGCTTAAGTCACACCACATAAAACTAACTGAAATGAATGGAAACAATTTGTGTGTGTGTGTTTATGAACCAAAATTTTTTGTAAAATTTCAGACTCTAATTCATTTGAAAACTGCGCGATATTAATTTTGAAATGCGATTATTAGTTCACTGTATTTTCAGAGTTTCACGTGAATACAACCAGGTGTTTTGATCTCGTACGTATTTCAAACAGGCAAAACTAATATTAGTGTATGTCGTAACTCGGAGCTACGGAATTTAATATATTTAGTGTCATACCGAGCTTCCAACTTAAGCGGCGGTTTTACCTTCACTACATGGCCGAGATTTATTGCATTATACCACAATACACCGAGAGTACAGAAGTAGTGCCGGATCTACGATTTAAAAAAAAAAACTTGAGAGGTGTCAAGGGACACCCCGATGGAACGAAGGTACTTTCGATTAATAAGTGAAAAAGTGTCTTTACAACTTTTCGTATCATTTTTTTCCGTCTAAACCCCTTTCACAACGCGCGATAAGGAACTTCGTTCCAATTGCAAAAGAAAAAAACAGGACCCTTAGGAAAACTCATGTTTCTGTCTGTCCGAATCTACTAGACTGATAAGTACAAATTCGGTACACATATGTATTTCTATGACCCAAACACGGACACATAAAGTAAATAGAGGAATTTTGAAGTTGAGAGTCATTTTTGAGGGGCAAACTAGGATATAAAAAAAAAGTTTTGAAAACGTCATCGTGATTAATATTACAGGCGTACCCAGGATAATTTTTCTGAAAGGGTTTTCGTAATTTCGGGGAACGGGTTAGGTGGTACAATTAACCGGCCCAACGTGTACTAATACAAATCCCCTTCTGACGTACTCAGGGGGAGAGGGGTTTGTACATTCAATATCAAATCTTCTTCATACCACAAAATACAGAAGGAACCTAACTTTCATAATATCCCACGCTCTAGCAACACACACATACACATTCTTCATGGACGCCAGTTCAGATCATATCGGATCAATTTGTTAGAAAGAGATACAGTAATTCCGCGTCCGTGAGCTATGTCTTTGTGTGCTTGACATACCTATGTATTTAATTGTATTAATTCATTGTATTTCACTCTAGCAACACTAGTTCTCGAAAACAGAATCTTTGAACACTTTCGGAACAAAGCGGTGTGAAGTTATCCGTGTGCGATGTCTCTGTGCGCGTTATTCGCGCGCGTTTTTACGAAGCTTACCTTCTGTACTCTCAGTGTTTTGTGGCTATAACGTGACACATGCTCGACCTAATTTATAGTGAAACACGAAGTTACGTTACAACTTTCTCTTGTATTTGTGCATTTCTTTGTAAGCCCCTTTCCGGCAGGACTACCTGCACTAGTACGAGAATAACGGTATCCTAACCAGTTTTTGGTACGGCGGCCGATCTCATCTGAAACTAGCCACACAAGTATATGAGCAGACTTAAGTGCATTCTCTATTACCTCACTCTGAAACTCCAATATGGCGAAAGTAACGACGTAATTAATTATTTTGTACTAATTATGTTATTCGCTAGGTTTTTAATATTATGTATTGAATCATTAAAATAAATACTCGCTAATTAAGACGTCATAATAGATATTAAATTTTATACAAATCTCTACAGAGAAACGACGAAACAATACCTATAGATACCTACTTATCATCAGTCTAGTCAGTGGATTATAAGGACTGATTGCGTTGCATGCGACTACATATATCTTTTTGAATTTCTGAGAGGGTCAGCAACTCCTACATGCCCTCTCCTTGCTCTCTCTTTGGCGTCGCTTTTGACTGTATCTAGTTAGGTACCTACGAGTATACCTCGTATTACAGTAGCGTTTGACATTCAAGATTAGTATATAACTTAATTAACCTTAAACTAGTGTACATGAGTCTACATATTACGCTATGGAACTGTGTGAACTGTGCCACCGTTTGTATAAATTAACATAGGTAGATACTTGAAAATTATTTGCATTGGAAGTCGTACCATATGACTTGACTTTATCTTTTGCACCGCGCTGTGTGAACTACTTATTAAGAAAGCTAATACTTATGAGTATTATAAAAAAACAAGGGGAGGGAGTGAGAGTGGGACTTGCGCACTGAGGGTTCGGTACTAATTTTTAACTATGTGAACAGTTCGATCATAACGAGGAATCTATCTAGATCTACGGCACTTTATCAATCAAATTGCAAAAGGTGACTCATAAACCGTGGTAATGTGCGAAATTTGCTAGTAGTTAAAAAAACTTAGTTGCTACTAAATTGCTCTATTGAGTAGCAAATACCAATCATTTAAAAAAAAATAGAGAGAGAGAGAGAAAAACATGCGCACGCTTCACGGCTTACAATAGCGTACTACAGCAAAAAGTGTCGTTACAACTTTTCGTATGATTTTTTGCGTCTAGCCCCCTTTCACAACGCGCGATAAGGAACTTCGTTCCAATAAGTCACATTGTAGTGAAATAAAATTCTAAAAATCATACAAAAGTCGATCAAACAAAAATCAAGTTATTTTAAATTCTAAAAATTAAACCGTCAACAAGGGATTGTTTTTAGAATTAAAAAAAAAACTTGTATTCCAGTTAGATCTCACTCCTGTTATTAGCGATACCTTGGCATATTATCATTTTTTTTAACAGGATTTCTGAAGGAACCAGGCTATAAAATCAATCAAAAAATAATTTATTCACTTAGGAACCAAAATACTACGCTTGTGAAAAGTGATGATTCTATATTTAAATGTAATGCCACACATATTACAGGACTGATGACTTGATATTCATTATATTAACCACGGGCGTACTCAAGCGGGCGATTTGCATTATTACCTTAGCAGTCAGGGTCATTAACCACTAGACCAACAGGTCAGTCGATTTATTTTCACACTATTCTACTTTTCAGACTTTAATTGTAGGCTCAGTTTATTATTTTGCTAGACAAATGTCAGACTTCTAATAAGTTTTCCTGTAATCTATAGATTAAGAACTGTCTTTTGTATTTTTTCCAAAATAATAGGCTCAGTTACTTTGGAGATAAGGTGGAGGGGAGTAGTGGTCAGTTTTCATGTTTTTTACTAAATACCTTTTAAACTATACCTATATATATATATTTTAAATTTAGACCTTTTCGTGTTACCAATAGATCAAATGACGATGTAGTTAGCGAAACTTTTTTTTTTTAATTTCGTTCCCAATCAAGCAGCAGTCTGAGTTTTACATAGGGGTCAATTTTGAACATTCATTTCCCAAAAATGACCCCAAGTTTAAAACTCAGACTTGATTTAGGTTTGCCTGTAACCTAAAGGTTAAGATCTATCTTTCGTAGTTTGTCCAAAATATTAGGCTCAGAAATCAGGCTTCAGATATAAGGGTGATGATCTATTTTCATGGTTTTTCCTAACTTTAAAAATATCGATATCAAAAATTTTAGAGTACTTAAATATATTTGACATCCAACACATCCACATACAACGAGCCCTTTCGACGATATAGTTTGTGAAACTTTTTTTTAGTGTGCCCCCAAAAATGGCTCTCAAGTTCAAATCTTCTATGAGGCCAACGAACCGGGGGTAGGTTGTGCCGATCCAAAAACCGAGCGAAGAAAAGAGATAGCAATGGGTGTGAAATGCGTTTCGAAACGTCATACTATCGCGCTGTTGCATCAAACATTTCAGTGACGTGACGGCACTTCGCGTCGGTATGTGAGAGTGGTAATCGATTCATATAATATATCAACTCATATGATATCCTATTGATGGGTACGGGTTTCCCCAGTAAAATCTACTTATTGTAGATCCTGGGGGCAATGTCATAATCGCCACGCTTCGCGATCGTGTTGGCGATGGCAGCAAGGCTTTAAAGTACGCTGAGGACGCTGCTGCCCGTCCTTAAGTGTGAAAATCCCTTAGTCGGCTTGACGACACCCACGGGAAGAGATGGGGTGGTACTATTCTTAATAATAATAGGTAATCGATAAGTGGTGTAATATATACATCACGTGTGTAAACTTTTTCGTCACTTTTTGGTCTATTTCAATCAAGTTTCTAGCAATGTGTTAATCTAATATATAAAATTCTCATGTCACAGTTTTCGTTGCCATACTCCTCCGAAACGGCTTGACCGATTTTGATGAAATTTTGTGTGCATATTGGGTAGGTCTGAGAATCGGACAACATCTATTTTTCATCTCCCTAAGAGTTTGTTTGTTTGTTTGAACGCGATAATCTCAGGAACTACTGGGCCGCATTGAAAATATATTTTATTGTTGGATAGCCCATTTATCGAGGAAGGCTATAGGTTATAACATCACGCTACGACCAATAGGAGCGGAGCAGCAATGAAAAATGTTGTAAAAAAAAAAAGGGAAAATTTACGCAGACGAAGTTGCGCGGGTCAGGTAGTAATATATAATAATATTATAAAGATTTGTATTTTTGTATGTAACGAATAAACTCAAAAAGTACTGGACCGATTTTAATAATTCTTTTTTTGTTGGATAGCCCATTTATCGAGGAAGGCTATAGGCTATATAACAACAACAGCGACGAGAAATGTTGCAAAAACGGGGAAAATAACGCATACGAAGTTGCGCGGGACAGCTAGTAATTTATAAAAATCATATATATTTTTAAATTATTCTAATTATATTATGTCACTTTTATAAATTTTTCAGATTTTATAAAACAACGTAATTTTCAGAATTTAGCAAATTAAATCATTTATGTATACGTACAATTCGGATTGTTTTATCTTTATTGTTGCTCGGACCCGTCGAAAGATAAAAAAATAAAAATCCTTTTTATTATCTGACGCAATCACTAGTTATGGCCTTGTATTACAATGAATACTTGCAAACAGCCCGGTGTAGCATAAATTACTATAAGGCGGAAACGACACAGCTAAGGTCCGGCCCAGCCCCAATACCACCGAACTGACAATCATCCTTCAATCGGCCTCAACACGGGCGGACTCACAGACATACGCTTGTATACAATGTAAATAAAAGAACATTCGAGGAAAATTTGAATAACAGATATTTTGCTTGTTAGAAAGATTTAGCAAGAAACATAAATTATTTTTCATTAGTTAAACTTCCAAGTTGTATTGAATACAGCATTGAAACTCTTGGACCTTGTCGAACAATATTAAAGGCGAATATTTATTACTTTTCAACTTCCGCAGGCAAAAGTTGAACCAATAAAATATTTATGAATATCGTTGATTTATAACGCAATCCAAGTTTCGAATTTCCACACACTTACAGTTTTCTAATTCTTTTACAAGTAACTTTATGTTAATAAATCAAAGATAAAACGAGAACGTTGAACGTTCTTTGTTAAGCGCTGGCACTACAAGTACTGTAATCTATGTATTTAATCTATAAAATGTAACGTATCGTTTAGACAAAGCGATATGATTAAAATTTTCCTGTAGGCATTGGCCAGTGTGAATTCCGGTGTATGTGTGTATTCAACGTGTAAATTAATCCCTTTCCAAACCGAAACGGGCTGGTAGGTAAAAAATAATCCCTTATAACGAGTTTTTATTGATTAATATTCAACTAACGATTTTATTACTCAATTTTGTCGAAATGTGTAATTTTACAATAATTGTGCATGTTTTCCCATATGACTTCTGTCAAGAAAAAAAGTAAAGTAATTTTTTCGTCATTAAATTTATAATATGACGTAAATCGAATGGGAACATGCAGCCTAACAACACATCAACGGTTCAGACAGGGATTAAATATTCATGTTGTGTATGACATGTTAATAAAAAATATTTATACAAAATGTTATAGAAAGGTGTGGTCAAATTCAGGGGTAATAAACATCATATTGAGAGATTATACCTCAAAAATCGAATCCTGTTCTGAAATTTCGTCATATTTTTAATGACTCGTCTATTTTCAATTAAAAAGTTATAAAAATGCAATCTGATTTGGCATAAAGGGAGGTTAAATTCTTATGCTATCCATTGTTCGCTGCTAAATTTTGAGAATAAAAGATGTATCTTTGCCATGTTAATGATATACCGTATTTCTGCTAGTTAACTTCCTCTGCTGAAATTGGACCGCACCTTTCTGTCACACGTTGTATATAAAATGCTGATACTTATATTATTAAATTGTTGGCACAGTTCAATATTCAGCAATACGCAGACATTTATATATCTCACGTTTCAATAAATTTATTATTTAAACCAAAACACGAGCGAACAAAATACTAGCGAATAGCTCTAAATATGTAATATTCAATAGAATTTATTTACGATATTTCAATTGCAGATGCTGTAGAGGTGAAACTAGTTTTACAGTTTACCAATTATTGATACTTTAAAGTTACAAGGTACTAAATGTAAGATTTTCATCACGAAACATCGAAAGTACAAAAGCTCCATACAACGGCACCCGAGCAACGCACTCATATGACATAGATTTTCTGACCACCTCGGATCAATCTTGTGTCTTTGTTCTGAAGATGTGCATTGTTCGACCGAAGTAGCTAAAGATGAAGCTGAGCTGCTGTACCCTCGGTGTTTAGGGATTTAGTTATGAACAGGGTTCAAAAATGATTACTGCTAACTGACTACGGTTTATAAAAGAGGTGAAGTGCATGATTTTAGGGTCGACACGACAAATTGAATAACAATATTCTGAGACAATTTACACACGGTATGTGCAGGAATTTCATTGAAGTAACTCGATCAATATGAATTGTAGAAACAGTCCCATTTCCACTTTAATATTGTTATAATTTCTTCGCGATATCAGTCAAATTGGCTTAAGCATAACATTTATAAGCTGACCAACACTTCACACTAATCCACGTGTTTCCAGTTATACTGAAGCACAAAGTTGCTAGGTATATGTATAAGTAAACCCTGATTTTAGGGACCCGACGTTAGAAAATACGGACTGGTACAGAAAGTTTGACAGTGTTAGATCAGAATATCTGGTACTTAAAAGTTAAATGCTAGTCTGCACAAGTGAGGTTATATAGATAGATCTATATACCTACCTAATTTTGTACTATGCAGTACTGTGTTTATGAAGATATACTAGGGAAAAATAGCAGACATCTTCATCTAAATGGGTAAGTATATTAAAATTCAACAGATTTGTTGCATCTTGGATCTTGGGCTAGACTTTGATAAAATTTCCAGATCCGAGTAGATGGAGAGTCTAAAGGGCACACTCTGTGAATCACCTGTTTGATGTAATTTTACTATTTCAGCCAGCACACCAGCACTGGCTTTTTTATTTGATCACGATTTTTTTATGATTCATTACATATACTAGTATCTAGTGACCGTAGCATAGTGTGAAGTGTTGGTGCGTCTTCAATTCCCACTTACCATGGCGTGCTGCAAGTATGAGTGAGGGTCATGTATCTGACGCCGAGCTGGTAGTAGCTGCGCAGAACTCCTAGAGAATTGGCTATGGAGTGTCCACCTTCGATGCCGATGAGGGAAGCGATCTTGCGAGGACGAGCGCTGTGAGCTTCCAGAATATCTGTATGGAAAAGGATAAGTATGTCAGAATGATATAAATTAAAAATTAAAATACTTCGGAAATTTAGACCTAATAGAGATCTTTTACTTGTTGGGTAATGGACAACGTAGTTTGATGTAATTACATAACCTAAATGAAATACCAATCTGTACCGTTCGAGTCACATCACAAATGAAAATAAAAGACACAAATCTTGCGACCCGTCCAGTTGCTTACTGGATAAAAGTTGAGGTTAAGCCAATGCCATGCATGTTAGTCGCCCTAGTGCCCACTTCGTATTGGATTTCAAGATATTGGTGGCTTTACTTGCCTTCCAAGAACGGATAAAGCTCAATTTTGCATTGCCAAGTATTCAAATCAAAACCTGGTGATAATTGGCGATGTTTATCAATCCGAGAAATGAGAAGAATGCAATCATCCTTAGCCGCGACTAGTTATGAGAGACTCGCTAAGTGTCGAGTTTGATATCAGTTAGATTTAGCAGTCTGGAATTATTGAATGGTTTTAAGTTTTATTCCACTTTAACATTATTATCTTAACAAATACTGTATCAAATGTATGATTTTTTTTTAATTTAGCATAAAATAATGGTCAGACCATAGACGACTTTTGTTAGGTAGATTTTCCAAGCTAACAAAAGTAAAATACTTGAAATGTTTATGTGAATTCATGTGGTGCAAGTTCAAACAGCAGTAAACATTGTTAATTAGCTGATGTATGCACAAAGGCCTCACTTACAGTATAAGTTTCCTTATTTTACTTCAAAAGATAAACCATTGTTATAAAACGGAAGCGAATATACCTCATAAAAACTCAAATAGTGCTAGAATGTAAAATGTGAAACGCTGCAAAGAACGACTATTTTTTTTGATATTTTACTTACTAATAGGGTCATACAAATTTTATAACGGGCATTTTTTTGCGTGTCGGGCGTCATTTTGATCAAACCTTTGCATCAAAATGTGTAAAAGAAACGTACAACACACATATTGGCCTTCATGGCTATTAGCTGGTAGTTTTATGGCTATTAGCTAGTAGTTTTATAGCTATTAGTTGGTAGTTTTATAGCTATTAGTTGGTAGTTTTATACCTATTAGTTAGTAGTTTATAGTTATTAGTTGGCAGTTTTATACCTATTAGTTGGTAGTTTTATGTCTATCAGTTGGTAGTTTTATGGCTATTAGCTGGTAGTTTTATGGCTATTAGCTGGTAGTTTTATGGCTATTAGCTGGTAGTTTTATGGCTATTAGCTGGAAGTTTTATGACTATTAGCTGGTTCTTTAATGACTATTAGCCGGTACTTTTATAAAAAACATGTCACCATTTTATTTTAAATTTCGGGGGATGTTTAAAAGATGCTGAACTAATTAAGAAAATAGTCCTCTGATCTCTATTGTCTACTGAAGAGAGGGATCAAGACAATGACTTGCAATATTCTGAGAATATATGTTAAAATTATTTCTCGAAAGTTTTGGGTGATCCAATGTTAAACTTCAGTGGGATTGCCGAGGTAACAGTATCCCCGTTCTGCTGCATCATTGCCAACCGAGCTATGGAATCTCAATTTCACGATATTAAATCCATTATTGATAAAAATATTAAAAATATAGAAATACAAAAATTAGTTGATGAAATGCTCAAAATCACAAATAACAATATGAACTAAATTAATTGGATTTTACAAACTTCAGTATAAATCTAATCAGTCTTCTAATCAATGTTTAATTGTTTTCATTTTATTGAGTGGTACAATTCAATAAATTTAAAACATTTCACAGACCAATAACAAACAAGGCAATGGAAATGTACACAGAAACGGAATTGCCATCAGCTTTGTGCCACTATTCGATTGAGTTGGGCCGTAAATAACATACTACTTCAATTACAGCGAATGGATTAAAAACACGAAAAAAGGGAAAGACCAAAACTATTTTGTCTCAATGTGTTTTTTTAGTGTATCGCAGTTTCACCGCTGCAGAAAAACTAATGGGTTGAAACTTTGTGTGGGGAAAGTGCCTAAGATTTAATGTTTCTGAACTTTCTGAAAATGTACGCTGGCTACCGGCACCGGCAACAACAAGACTTCCATTTGATTTTGACATTTGGACCGTAAATTGTGAAAATAGAATGGAAGTGTATGGTTGTGTAACAAGGATAAAAGATAACAACAACGACAAAGAAACAATAGTTTTAAAAACAGTTTATAGGATAGTATTTTTTTTTCACAATCATAATGGCCTCTGGTCTAAAAATTCGTTGTAGGATATGATGTTGCAAATCGTTCACTTAAATTTCACTCTAAAGCTCTTTAGATAAGAATTTTGGAAAATTTGAAATGTATGGAAATAAAATCATGTGGGTTTATTTACTAGTAAATGCGTTTGTGCAAAAGTAGTCGCATTTTACAGTTTCCTAGCTATTAAAGTTTGTTGACAACTTCGCATCAAACAATCTCTTTGTAGTAAGTATTTTTCGTAAATTGAATCTCAAAATTAACCTGTTTATTACTATTCCAAATACGCGTATGATTAAAAGTGAATAAGCTAATAAAATTCCTCCGGTTGAACGGTTTTTATTCAGACAATGGACTCGAAAAATACATTCCTCATAATATAGGCATTATGTCTAAACCTGGTATACATTTTATATTTTGGACAGACGAGCAGTGGCGCTGTCATTGACAAGGGAGAGATAATGATGAACGCACTTTAATTGTCTCGGCATTTGAAATTACTGTCACTTTGTACGGGGTAGTCAGACCTGCATACTCGTACTATAGAGGTTAATGATGTATGTGCTACCGAGCGTAGTGTATAAAGTTTGCTTTCTGGGTCCTTATTTATTATGTTTTTTTTCCATTTCGCGGCAAGCCCGCGCGAATTGACGCATGCTCGGTGCGCTCCAAGATGTCCGCGCGCATGGTTTGATGCATTTCTAAGCGTAGCTTTCTTTAATTAAACCATTATGTCAACATTTTGACAGTTAAAAGGGCGGGCTTGATGAAAAAACAAAAAAAAAATAAGGATGCTGTACTCTCAGTTCTACCTAAGAATTAATACCTCTTTAAAGATAATACGTAGGTATAAGGACAAACAGATTGGCTAACTTTAGTTCATAGTTTTATTAGTTCGGGACCCGAACTAAAGCAAAATTGGCTTCAGTAAATAAAAAAGTTAGTTGATTAAGTACTCAAGTAAAGTACTGGACGCTGGGCTTAATAACCGACAGGAAAAAAAAGTAAGAAAGATTTTTCTAAAGACCAACACCAGAAGTTGGTTTACTCGAATGCAAGAGTAAACTTCACGCTTGCGTCTTAACGGCAATAGCAAATTAACTAATGTGGGAAGGATAAGTTTAATGCATGAAAGGAAACGTAAGTGTGTAGGAAGAGAACGAAGACAACTTTTTTAAAACATTTTTTTAAATATAAAAGTTGTTTTGGTTTCGGTGTTTATTTTTAAAGAATCCCACATTTTTTTATAATAAAAAGATAACTGTAAACTGTGTAAGCTATGTTAATTAATCTAGATTAATGGAATTGGCATTAATGTATTGTTCAAAAGTTTCATCTTAACTTAATCTAGATTAATTAATTATTTTTTGCTGAAACTTTACAGACGACTGTGATTTGAACCAAAATGTCCCATTTATGTTGTTAAGAAATAAATATGCTTTAAAAATTAAAGCTGAGATCAAAAGAGCGGGTATAGGTTTAGTTTAAGCTTAGGCTCAGCTTAAGGTAAAATTTGGAATAAAAAATTTGTTACTTCTTCACGTCTAAACGGCTGGAGCGATTTTAATAAAACTTGGTATGGAGTTAGCTGACACCCTGGATTAACACATAGGCTAATAAACAGCAGATAACACCGCGGGGCACAGCTAGTTAGTCATAATTCGTATACAGGCTTAGCATAATCTTAAGTAAGTATGTATATAAAGCATACCGAGCTAGTCTAAGCTAGGTAAAATGAGTAAAGCTATATTTTTAGCCATATACATAGAGCCTGTGTCATAACCTTACAAAGTTGACCATTCTCTAGAAAGCGACAACACCACTGTACGGCCAACACCTGTCTCTTTTCTGTAGGTTTGCAAAATTTATGTCAAAAATATTGTCAACTACTGGCCGCACAAGTGCTTAGTCTCTTTCACTGTATTTACTTTTATACCTGAAAAGGAAAGCGCAGTCCAACACACAACTCGAGCTCGCTGAATAAAAGGTTATACTACAAAGTATACTTGACAAAGCAAAATACAGGGTACAAGTAACGCAAAAATAATTTTTCAGCCATTTTTTCAGACATGAGTGTAAATTTTAAAGCTAAGGTGAAAATAAGTAGGAAAAAGGTTTTCATAAACGAATGGCTTTTTCTTTTGAAGTTCATTTTTTTAGTACCGGAACAAAATGGAAAAGGTGAAAAAAATACATAGTGTAAGTTTATCCAGTTACGTTGGAAGCAGATAGAGTGGATATCCTATCCTATAGACTACGAATGAAGATAGGTTTTTAGGGTTCCGTAGCCAAAATGGCAAAATAGAACAGTCTGTCTGTCCGTCCGCATCTTAGCTCAGAGACTGTTAGTACTAGAAGGCTATAATTTTGCATAGATACACATTATTAAGTAAATATTTTTAAGGGTATCTCCCTGTGTAAAGTGGAGATGTGTTTTTTTTTCTTACCTACCCCATCGTATCATTAATTGGTCTTTTAAAAATGTTTTATTGATTCATTAGCAGAATTTTGTATAATATTAAAATACATATTGTTTTAACAATTATCTCCTGTCCAGAGTTCGGATAGGCTAGTAATCTGTAATACACAGTATCATACCAGTCTCTCATTCAGACTAAATTAGCTCTAAGATATAATTAATTGTTCTGACTGACTGGCTCTGTGATTCATTAACTTAAAGCCAAAATCGCTGGGGTTACAATCCTGAAATTTGGGCAGTCGACGTCTTTTATGTTGTAAGCATCTACTTAGAAATAGAGGTTGCAAGTTAGTATGAAACTGCGTCAGTTTTAAAGTACATGGAATCTGAGGCATTAAATATTAATAATAATAATAACTTAATAATAACTTGGGACAACTCACACAACGCTATCTGATCCCAAACTAAGCAGAGCTTGTACTATGGCAAACAGACAACTGATAAATATACTTATATATTTCTAAATACATACATATTATAGATAAATAACACCCAGACACAGAATAAACCGTCGTGCTCATCACACATAGTTTTATACTGAGTGGGGATCGAACCCACGACCACTTCCGTACACTCCCACCGCGCCACAGAGGCAGTCAAAAAATAAATATGTTTTTAAATATTTGTTTAGGTATTAGATGTTTACAATCTATCAATGTAGCGTTAATAGGCAATCAGTTGTTGTTCCGCGGATATACACCGTCTTCAGTCGCCAAACCAATTTGTAACTTTAAAACTAACTTCGGTATAGAACCGGATTTGGTTTACCCAGTTTGTGTAATTTATGCTTTGTTCTGCTTTTTGTTTATAATAGATACCATGAAACAAGTAGGTACCTACCATGTTATTTGTTAAGGAGTATTAGAATATCAATATTATTCTCATATTTTTTTACAAAAGGAGATATGTTATAAATTTAACGTGTGTGTCTATGTGACTGTGTGTATCTGAGTATCTGGCTGTGGCACTCAAATGAATGAATTGGAATGTTTTTTTTTAATAGAATATTTTTTTAATCGGTAGAATGGTTTTGCATAAAGAACCAATACTTTTATCTAAATGTGAAAGCTCATAATTAGGAATATTAGAAAATTATTAGCATTGTAACTGACGATTAAATGAAGCAAATGAGCAATATAGTGGAGATCACGACTCGGTAAACGTAAAGTAAACCGACCTACTGCTGCATTGGTTAGTGATCTAAAGAAGATATATATGTAAGGGCTCGTTGCAGAACCGGAGCCATGGCGTAAATTTGGAGAGACCTCTATCCAGCAGTGGAACAATAGCGGCTGATGATGATGAATGAATGATGAAAATGATGAAATAGGTAATATATTAGTAAATTTCCCACGATAGATATAGAGCTTGAGCCGTAGAGGCAGGGTTTTACAAAAAATAAAATAGATAATAATAGTACCTATGATTTATTTTGGGCGTAGTTTACTAATCATGATATATTTTCGTGACATGCCCGGCTAGTTATGGGGTTGACGCCGCGGGCAACGTTTTATTACATCCCATGGGGGCTATGAAAGTTGTTTCACACAGAATTAGGACGACAGGCCGTTTACCTGAATACTAATAACAGCATCACGTCATTCATGATAATATGACTTATTGATAACAGAATTTAAGCACTAAAGTGATGTTTGTGTGAACATTATTGGTATAATACGTGACAAGCACTATATGGCAATTTTGGAATCAATTTTAGTACACAAATGTATGCAAAAACGTAAGCAAGATTGAAATTAAAAATGTATGTAAATGACGGAAACTAGTAAAGATTAAGATGTGCTGCGCGTGTGTAGGACGTGTATCGTTTTAATCTCACATTATAATTGTCATGTTGTAGACTACAGATGTATTTGTTAGGGTTAATTTAAATAACCAAATTTTTCGTAATATACCTACAAAGATAATAACTACCTGAAGGCTACTCAAAAATGAATAGGTACCCTGTATACCAATTGATTTTTTCTTCAGTTGATTTTAAATAGTCGAATAGTCTACAAACGTCAATAGGTAAACCTACGTGCAGTCAAGAGTTGTTTAGATTGTACACATACTGTTGTTACTCACATACATATTTTGATGATTATTATATTATGAATATGATTGATATAATAATAAATTTTATCATTTATAACAATGTAAACAAAGTTAGGAACTAATTATCCAAATTAGCAACATTTTAAAATTATTTTAACATTTAAAATCCATAAAAACAAATATTTTAGTTGTCCATACTACTTATTATTACAATTTGGATCATTATCTTCCTGAAGGTAACAAATTTCCGATGTTAGGAAATGTAATTCGAAAGTTTGATCTCATCATTGACACCACCGACACGCCCCGCAAGCCTGCGCCCGTGCCTGCAGCGATGCCAAGTTCGGCTGATCTTGGCATCCCCGTTGTACAACAGAAACGGGAGATGAAGATGAAGACCAGCGAGACCATACGCACGGCCCCTGCTAAAGGGCAAAAGGATGTAGAGGGAGGAGAGAGGGTATGCAATGTAATGAGATTGGTTATTACAGATTTAAAAAAGAAGTCTGAAATGTAGTATTACAAATATTACTTTTTATTATTAGAAATTAGGTCATGTTATCACGTAACTACTAACTGTTCAAAATGACCGAATAATGACAGATCTAAATAGTAATCGAGTAAGCTAACATAAATAATAATAATAATATAATAATATCTTGAGACAACTCACACATCGCTATTTGATCCCAAACTAAGCAGAGCTTGTATTATGGAAACCAGACAACTGATAAACATACTTATATATTTCTATATACATACATATTATAGATAAATTACACCCAGACACAGAATAAACCATCGTGCTCATCACACAAAGTTTTATCCTGGGTGGGGATCGAACCCACGACCTCTTGCGGAGCAGTCGGATACACTCCCACCGCGCCACAGAGGCAGTAATGATAAGTAATTAGTTAAATTGAAAGTGAATGATTAAATCTTGTAGGGATATGTTGATATGGGTAGTCAATGCACCTTATTACGTTATAGGGAGACAGAGAAGTTACAGCGCGTGGTACGTAGAAATAATATTATTTTACCATTAAGAAAAAGGGTCAGTTAACTGATAGTTACATTGTTGAAGATAATGTGTTAATAGGTTATACTTTCACTGGGGTTCTTGGTATAATAGGTAGGAGCAAAAGTATTTTCGTTTTTTGAATGATGTTAGTAATCAAACTTCTTTAGTTGTACTGGATGTAATTGGGTGGTTTTAACACCATTTAATGCAATAAATAAAATAAAAAATAGGTCCAGCCATTTTTCAATTGTTTTTCGTGCAAGCAAAAGGGCGTATGTGACGAAGAAATTCGGTACATTTTAAAGTTTTATTACAAAAATGGTGAAAATGCGACGAACGCCGCGGTTGGACCTAATGCGGTATCAATACGTGTAGCATAAATTTGATCTGAAATTTTAGTGTGAAGGATGAGGCTCGCTCTGGACGCTGGCACAGATTTTATCCGTGACAGGCACGGTTAAAATCAGTGCCATCTTTGAAAAAATGGAGCAAGATATATTATAGATATCAGTAGTTACGATATTGCTGAAGAACTGGATGTTGATGAAGAACTGATGATCAAAACAGTTTTACATGAATTACAAAAGTCTGGGTACAAGAAAAAACTTGATATGTGCGTACCACATGATCTCACTGAGAGAAATTTAATGCAACGTGTTTCCATTTGCGATTATTTGTTGAAACGTAACAATTCCGACCCATTTCTTAAATGTCCGAAAAAGACCGTGGCAAAGCCCGGCCTGACTCGGAACAAAGTGATGCTGTGTGTATGGTGGGATTGGAATGGTATGGTCCACTATGATTTTGCCGCCGGGTAAAACTATCGATTCCGACCCTTACTGTCAGCAACTCATGAGGTTAAAAGAAGCCATTGAGAAAAACCGGCTGGAGTTGGTGAACAGAAAGGGCGTGGTGTTCCATCATGACAACGCCACTCAGCAAAATTTGAGAGAGCTTGGCTGGGATGTGATGATGCATCTACCGTATAGCCCTGATTTTGCTCCATCAGATTTCCACCTGTTCGGTCACTTCAAAACTCTTTAGGAAGCATAAAGTTAACCTCAAAGAATACTACAGCAATGAGATCATGGCACTACCCACAAAATGGCAACAAGTCATCGATAAAAACCGCACATACATATTATAAATAAATAAAAAAATCTTTGTATGAAAAATACCAAAATATATTTGCCGCGACCTTTTAATTAAATGCACTGTTTTCCGGACGAACTTATCAACGAAACTGCGGTTTACCCTTGTTAATGATATATTGATATAATATGTGTAATAAAAGTGAATAGTGACATTGACTGCTCTGGCATCATGTATATTAATGGTTCGTGAAGGGGATGCTCTGAGATGGAGTATTACTTGATGCCCGGCGAGTGTAATTTAATAAATGGGACCGGCGCATTGTTAATTCAAAATTTTTCATACCATGTGCAGTGTTCGGAACAGGGATTGCTGATGATACTTACTTTATGTACGGATTCATTTCTGAACATTAACATTTTAGATATTAGTGATTCATACATATGTTCTCGTACTTAGGTAAATCCTTAAAATATGTCAGAAATTTGTCTACTACTTGGGTAAGTGTCTCCATTGAAAAATACGTTACCAAAATTTAACAAGTGTCCCTCACGAAATATAATGAATTTAGGTCGCACTAACGTAGAAAGGGTGGAGGGCTGACTAATTGACACAAAACCCGTAACTTATCGACCCTTACTCGCATTATATACTGCCAAATTAGATACCTACTAATTTACGTACGAACGCAACGGAGCAGAGTTTTGCATGCAACGGGGCCTAGACTAATGAGATTCGTAGTATATCACATCCGCAAAACGACGCCTGATGAACAAAAGTTTCATACATTTGATGTAGAAATCGCTGCTGTAATAGCGTAGTTGAACAGACTCCGCGTTTATTGAAAGAGTGGCATGGACGGTAGTGCTTTACAAACCACTATGACTAGAAGAGATCTAATTCCAAGAGAAGGCCAATGGTGCGTACAGCTTCAAGAGTTCAACTGTGAGGTGCATTAAATAGCAGGTGCAAAATGTAGCAAGTCGATGCGCTCAGTCATGCTCCTGTGGATGAGTAGATACTTCAGACACGACACACGTTATTGACGTTGGACCTAATTCGTTCTTTCTTGATTTCGATGGTTTTCTAACCGATGTCGGTTACAGCGGCTTATCAGAGACTAGCCAATTACGCAGGAGATATTGTAGTGCATGAGTGTATGCGCAGACACAAAGGCACTCGAAGATAGCTCATATGTATCGTTTAGTGATTAAAGATGCTTTTACAAAGCTATTAGTGTAAACCCGTTCGTGACACAAAGACCACTACTGCCATTCGCGTGTTTAAAGACATCTTTAGTTGCAGCACTCACTCGGTAGATAACGGACAGAGGTAAGTTTCACGAGTTCCGAATTGAAAACTAAACTTATACTGAACGATGTGGCAAATCCACGGGCGAACTGACAACTCAAATGATTCAATCGAACAATTCTGGACGCTCTTAGCCTAGGATGAGACATTATACAATACCTGGGAGGGTATTTGGGTACTTAAACGAAATTCAATTACTATAAATACGTATTTTAATAAGCCTACCTCTCGTAAAAGTTGTTAGATTATAAAGTGACGTAATTGATATGACAGTAGGACGAATTAGCAGTAATGAGTTGGCAAACATTAGAAATGAATCTATGCGCAAAATTAAAACGGAATCTAATCTGATTTTATTTTAAAGGAAATCAAAACCAAAATATAAAATTTGTTAGGCTGGAGAGAACATTAAAATTTTCGATTATATGTAGAAAATCTAAGCTTTTATTTCAATTTGCCGTTCATATAATTGTTAAACTACTACCAAACGACAGATACTTAGTGGAAGATGTTATAGTCGAGTAAGTGTTAAGATCAGAGTGGTCACGAGTGTCTATGTATACATGTTTGTGTAGGTGATACAGTTCGCGTCAGACTATGTTGTTGAAGGATGAGAGCGTCAGTGCTATGTGCACGGATGACGTAGATCGCGACAGACCAAGCTAGTATAGGTTGCGAGCTCCAGGATTTTAGCATACATGACACAAATTGCAACTGACTGGGTTGTGAGCGCCAGTGCCTAATTGACACAGATGAAGCAGATAGTGACAGACCAAACCGATATGGATTGCGAGTGTAAGTGCTTTGGGTTCAGACAACGTAGACAAATTAAGATCATTTAAATTTTAATGTTATTTTTATTTATGGTAATAAATACTTAATATCTAAATGTAATTAAGTGTGTACTTATGTGTATTAAGTTAAGTGTTTAATTTTGGTATGTGATTACAAATTGTTTTGTTTCAGTTAGTAAATGATTTGAATTTGAATTGAATTCAGACTGTGGCGCCATTTGTTATGAGCGTTCAGATGACGCAGATCATGACAGACTCTGGTGCCATGGGTTAAAATTGTCGAAGTTTTAATTTGCTGTTGCTTTCTGATGTTGTGTTCTTTTATTATCCTTTATACTTCCTCACCATTTAGTGGATTACCATAAAACAGTGTATGATTGTGATCTAAATTTTATAAGAATGAAAATGATGTAAATGATATCATTTAGGTGTGAGGACACACCTTAATGAAGAGACCGAGCTATTAGACTCAATAATTCATTCTATTTCTATTAGAATTTAACAATCATAATATAAAAACGTTTTTGAGATTTGATATAGACGGTTGACATTTAAAATGTAAATGTCGGTAGTGACATCACATGACGTTGACATTTGTCATGCAGATGTCACTACAGCATGTAAAGGGGATAAAAAGATGGCTGTCACATTGTAATCGCCTGTTGAATAGTGCGGACGTATGTAATAGTTCGAATAAATCCGTTTATTACTTTATAAACTTACGCATTTTTATTGAAGTCCGAGGTGAAATTCTCTTTAAATACAATAATTCTCGTTGAAAAACCGGCGTTACCCTTTGCACTTGAAAACACTCGGCGGTAGTACGGCGCACTCATTCAAATTATTTTAATTTACGTTTCTAAGGACCTTGAAAGCTTGCACTCTGTATAAATAGTTTTAAAAACACTGCATAAAATACGCTAGTGTAGTGTTTCAGCAATTATAGTTTAGTTCCAGTTGTATGAGCTCTTATAAACATTCTGTACATATTTTAAAGTTGTGCTTCTATTCAGCAGCTTAAGGATTAACCTGGATTAATATCATTTTTACGGATAGTTCTCATATTTTTAACGCAATGTGGCATAAAAACCTACGCTCCATGTGCGTATTTTAAATATAAAATACGTTGCTAATTTCTTTTCAATTTATTCTTGTCTACGATTTCTATGTAGTGTAGTAAGATTCTTACTAACGATTCTTGTAATATTTGTGCCACTTGTTATAATAAAACGGGCTTTGTCGTGTGTACAACAAAGCCCGTTTTATTATAACAAGTGGTTAGTAGTTACGTAGGTTAAGGGTATTTCGTAAAATTCTCTCTCAATTTACATGTGTTATACAGTGCCCCTACGACTCTAGGCCTAGGCTAGGTCTAAACCCTAGACCCATTGACTTAGTTCGTGGATTAGCCTGTTTCTTTTAGGAGGCGCTCTGCAAATGGATCGCTAGCTTTCTGGACAATCGGAGCAATTAATGCTGGCGTTCCACAAGGCTCGGTGCTCTCTACAACACTGTTCATTCTCCGTGCATATCATTGATATGCTGTCCATAGAGAACATACATTGCTATGCAGATGACAGCACGGGTGATGCGCGATATACCAGCCAACAGAACGTCCCTCGGAGTGTTGTTCAGGAGAGACGGTTGCAACTTGTGTCAAAGGTCGAGGACTCTCTGGGGCTGGTCTCCGAATGGAGTGAGAGGAACCTGGTTTAATTCAGCCCCACAGAGACACAAGTATGCGCGTTCACTGCGAAGAAAGTTCCACAGTTCCAACGAGTTACACTCCGAGTCTCCGATAGTATTGAGATCTTCGGCGTCGAAATCTCTAGCAAAGTCCAGTTTGGGAGTCATTTGGAAGGTAAATCCAAATTGGCAAGCAAAAAGGTGGGTGTCCTCAACATTATGAAGCGTTATTTCTCGCCGGCACAGCGACTTGTAAATAAAGCGCAGGTCCGACCGCACGTGGAGTACTTTTCTTATCTATGGGCGGGTGCCCCTAAATTACTTTCTCGATCCATTTGACTCCCTCTAAAGGCGAGCTGTTCGGATCGTTGATGACCCCAATCTCACGGACAGACTGGAGTCTTTACAGCAGAGGCGTGACTTTGGTGCACTTTGCCTACTGTACCGTCTGTTCAACGGGGAGTGCTCTGAGGAACTGTTTGACATGGTGCCACCGCCACCTTTCTACCACCGCACCACTCGACATCGTAGTAGGGTTCATCCATTCCACCTGGAAAGAATGTGGTCCTGTACGGATCGATTCCAGTGTTCTTTTCTTCCACGTACGTGTAGACTCTGGAATGAACTACCTGCTGCGGTGTTTCCCGAGCGCTACGATATGTTTTTCTTCAAACAAGATTTAAAAACAGTTTTCACTTCACGGTAGGCAGCGGCTTAGGTGTGTCCCTCACATTCATGTAGTCCATGAGCGGCGGTTACCGCTTACCATTAGGTGAGCCGCTGCTTCGTCTGCCAACCATAGGCAATAAAAAAATATATATTTATACATATATATACTCTCAGTACAATTGAAACGTATTAACTTCAGTTGTTAATGTTTTAATTCATAATAAACGACTATTTTCAAAATATAATTATTTAAAAAAAAAACTATAATACATAATGTTTTAGGGAAGATGGGACGAGGGAATTTGACAAAAATAAAACGCTACTTTATAATGCTTGGGTGAATTTTGTTGTCACCGTGTTGTCACTTTGTTTTATTTGTCACATTGATTATTTTTAATTGTCACAATTAATATTTTATATTTAATCATTCGTTACAAGTACTTTGGCCAATATTTAGGCACATATAGTTTTTACCTTTGTTGTAAGTAGATGCTCCTACTATGTTGTATGTGTTCCAACTTTTTAATAATATTATTTGCCTCAGTCTTTTAATATGGTGTAGAGTATATTAGTGGCAGCACCTTACTCCCCATATCAAGTTTTAAAACATATAAACATTTTAAAATTGGCAATTTGAAAAGAGTGGCCGCGAGTTTTTATTGTCAGGTTCTTTTCTCCAGCTTTACCTATTGTATGCGTATTTTACATGTAGGTACATGTAAAATCCCGACGTATCACAAGTGTTGTTTTGCATCCTAAATGAATAAAGAATTTTGAATTTTAAATTTCTGCTTGTATAACTATGCCATAATGATGTAATTGAAATTGGTATTAAAAGACGTCCAACTATTTTCCAGTCCGACTTATACAATAAGTGCTTTCTATCATATATAATATGGTATTTTCACAGTCAACTAAAGACGGTATACAAAAAGTAAAATTTGAGTTGGAAACGTGGGGGAAAATAGTAGATCTTTGCACATTACTCAAACTGCACACTAACGAGCCTGGAGCAGCAGCTGTTGACTGCATCTTTTCTCCTGCACATTGCACCGAACCACAAACAAGTTGGTATAAACCAATTTGTTTGTGGGTCGGTGCAATGTCACAATATCAATGGCAAGGCTCGCCAGACGTCATCCTTGTGTTCGTTTCATACGTCGCACACGTCCGTGGTGATGTGAGAACCATTGACCCAGTCAAGAGTTGTCGCATTAACAATACTATCTTCTATTTATTGGAATAATAACAGACCCGTGCAACATCGTCTGCGTAAATTAGTCCCGTTTTTGTAACATTTTTCAGTAAAGTCTTCTTGGATAAATAGGCTTTAAAAGACCAAAATATTTTTTAAATTCCATTTAGAAATTCCTGAGATTAGCGCGTTCAACCAATCAAACAAACTCTTCAGATTTATAATGAGTAAACGAAACCGCTTTAGTAGTCACCATGTTCTCCCTAGTTCATTGTATTGTTGTAGTCGACTGCAGCTGCGTCTGGCTGCCTGTGTTTTCCTGCGGATTCCCCAAAATCACACCAGATAGTAGAAAGTTGTAATGCTTACCGGTGACAGAAGTGGCGAATTGAAGATATTGCGGGTATTTGTCGACAAGGCGTTTGATGACGTCAATTTGCTCCAGTGTCAGTTGTACGGCATCTTTGTTTTGTGTTGCACAAGGGACGAAAGCAGACCAAAACTGAGGACAAATGAAAAAAAATGAGTATACTACGAGTATAGGTACATATATACACTTAACTATAGGTAGGTACTGTGGTGGAAGACACGAATATAGTGTGAATTATTTGGATTATCGTTCTTTTAATGTGGATTTTTTTTATTTATGATTAAAAGAAAAAGGAAGAAAAACAATTGCCTGAAGTTTTCCGTTAGCCTGAGTCGAAAAGTCGTATTTGTATGATTGAAAAAATCCTTTTTTAAGTAAGTAAACTGTGTTAAATGATTTAAGTGATTTGCTCTGAGTATTGTTAATGTGTAACGTCAAGAATATTAGATTCTATACGGAGAAATCTTGAGTTTGATTCTCACATCCTGTTCTACGATACTTTGGGTACATTTCTGGTACCTCTCAGCTCTCCTGGGAGCTCACCGTCACTGTACAATACCATTTTATAAAAGAGCAATGGTAAATTAAGGGTCCCTTACACGGAACAGGGTTTAGCTCTATAAAAAAAGTATAGAACTCTTGAATATTATATTAAAGAGTTTTTCTAGTCGATGAAAAAATAAATTTATGGATATGTCATAATATAAACCTGTAAAAAAATCTTAAAGTTACGGAAAAATACATAAAACGAGGATTATTCGATCTACAAACGAATATTTGATTTTATTTTTTCTGCACTCCTGAGCACTGTGAAGTAATGGTTGTATGCTGTGTGTGTAATACCTCCTTAAGAGGACCCTGCGCCATACCTATGACAATACGAAAATTCTCGTTTTTGCATTTTTTTTTAATATTAATACATATCCTTAATTTTTTGTTTTTCATACATAACTCTTTGGCAAATTTTGTGTCCTAACATTTAAGTTTTCTATATAAATTTTTGACCTGTTTCACGTAATCTTCCCAAAAACAAGTCCAGAAAGTTTATAAAAATGTCTAGTAAGTACTAACTTTAGTATTTATGCGAACGATATGTACGTCGCCACTGGGACCAACATTTTCAAAGTTATTTTTGGTTGATCGTCCCAAGTATTACAACTGTATCTCTTGTTTCTAATGAAATATTAGTGAATCGCTATTACCATAAAGTTTCGAGGTATTCTATTGTTTATCTGAAGGCAGACAATCAGGGCCAAATTATTCAAACTCTGTATACATCAATAATAGTTTCAAAATTGAATTGTAATAATTGAACATTCAAAGTAGGTACAATAATAATAATATCTTAACCAATTTTGGTTACGGTGGAAAATTTCAGAACAGTGATTAATATTATTGTGTGAACGTAAGTAACTCTACTTTCTCATGGCCGTACCCGGGGAGGGGGATTTGGAGGTTGAAACCCCCCGAAGTTGCAAAAGGTTATATATATATAGACAGTATATATTTGGCCAGTAGTATTTAGTCAATTGTAACAAGCCCCACCAAAATTACTGCATCGCTCCCGTCACACAAGGTAGGTAAGTATTTAGACAGTATTCTGACCGCTTTAAAAAGTTCCCGGCTTGGCACGCCTAACTCCCTATATTTCGGATATTTGACGGAAATTCGACTTGTGAAAGATTAGCCGTCCGGTCCTGTTAGGTACAGACCGGACGGCTAATCTAACGTAAATAACGTACTCTAAGTACCAAGAGTACCTACAGAAGGTAAGATTCATAGAAAGCGCGCACACAGACATGTAGGTAATCTCGGAACAACCTTCTGTACCAGGGGCGTAGCTACCGCCATATCAGCCATACAGATTATAAGAGGCTTCCAGTCTACAGAGGTTACAAATGTACGTAGCATTTGCACCCCCTTATGCAAGCGACACACACTGATGAGTTAATAGCAAAATTTGTGCGAGCGAATCACATGGCAAATAGGCCCCCTAAACTATTTTTTATAACGGCCTGCTCTCTACAAATTTTGTGATTAGGGGTAGGACCGAAAGACTTAACGTGTTCCTCTTAATTATGAAGGAATGAGAGATCCTTATAAATCGGTCATCCATGATGAAACTGGCAGTAGAAAAGAAAGAAGTATGTGACTAGGTTTAAAATCTATAGAGCTTGCTTAAGCTTAGCATGCTGGCTGTTGATTTTATTAACATTATCATTTAGCGCAAGCTTAGGCTTATTTCAGCGATCATCATTAATGTTATAATAAGTTTTGTTAAATTTTACCAAATCTGAACTTGAGCCCAATCACCTCAGATCTGAGCGGATCAGGAGTTCAGCAAAGTTCACCAAAGTTGATAAATAGGCCAAAAGATTAGTGACCGTTTTTGGGAAGTGACACATTAATGCGCCAATGTCTATCCGATAATTCAATAGAAATTATTACAGAGTTAGAAGAGAATGCCCTTGTTTGCGGACACTATATTTGTAATTGGTCTCCGCTATTTGTAAATTGGTTATATAATAAGATATACCTATTATATCCAACTACTTCATACGGAAACCTCATACAATATCTCATATGCTGTTTCAATATTTAAAATGTTCGAAGGTTATCTTGGAATAGTCATTGATGCCGGATCAAAAGCTGGTTTCGCTGGAGAAGATTCCCCTCGAGTTATGTTTCCTACGACTGCGGGCAGGTAACGTACCTATTCATTATTTACAGGGCTGACTCGTCCAAAGGGTGACCGGATCGGGTGCTTCAGGTAGCATAGATCACGGGGCGCCTCCGGCTAAGGAACCTATGACCAAACTCGCCATTTGGCCACCGGTTCCTTTGCCCTTTAAATTGATATATTTCGCCAACCATCGCGCGAGTACTTCAGCAGTATCGGGTGAAATGATTTGCACTCTTCATACGTTTGACTCACACTTGACCAATATTAGGGCGCAAACGTTTGATCTCACTCTAACTTAAATCTGGTTTGAGCCGGCACTGATGTTTACACTAGCTGATTACAAAGAAAAAGAAACTTAAGTTCAAAACCGCATAAACAAACATCCAAGCGTCCATCCGTATTATTTTATAAACTCCTGAATCAATTTAGAAGAAATTTGATATAGAGCAAACTTGCTTAGAAAGTGATTTAGAACATTTTTATCTCTATTGGCATAGTGGAGTCACAGGCTCTCACCTTAATTTATTATTAAATTTATAGATTTAACTGCAAAAACCTCATAAGAGTAAGTAATGCTCAGTTACCAATAAAAATTTCTGAACTATCATTTCATCAATCTTAATCTACGTTATAACTAAAAGGTTAGTTAGAAGTTCAAACATTTCAGCGGTTCCAGTGTGAAAGCAACTCGTACCTTGTATTTTTACAGATGGCTTTGCGAAAATACCTTCGACCGACTTTGTTAACCGCAACTTTGTTGAAATAACTTGTGAGGTTTAGAAATTACTGGTTTGTGATGTTTGTTTTTAACGTCCAACGTCAAAGGAAGGGTGTTATAGGTTAAACTATTGAAAAGTGGTTATAGGATACCGAAACACAAATTTGAAATTATACTGTTTATCTGTTGCGTTTTCACACTTACACCACTAGGTTCAGCTGTATTTAGATGAAATTTGGTATGGAGATAGTTTGAGTCCCGAGAGATCGGAGTATCAGAAGTCCTTAACTTCTGATAGTTTTTTTTACATCCGCGAGGAATCGTCTACTATAAGCTTTTACCGCCGTGTAAAACTGTCGATTCTGACCTCTACTGTCAGCAACTGATTAGGATAAAAGACGCCATTGAGAAATACCGCCCGGAGCTGGTGAACAGAAAGGGTGTGGTGTTTTATCATGACAAGATCATCGGTTCGCCAGATCGCACTCATCTATAGGCACTTAACAAAAATTAAGAGAGCTTGCCTGGAATGTGTTAATGCATCCTCCATATAGAAGTGTTCTTGCTCCATCAGATTTCCACATGTCTCCAAAGTTAACCTCAAAAGAATACGGTGAAGCTAAGTGTACGGTGTGAACTACCTGTCAAATATTATTGATTCAAATATCTCATAATTTTTACAACAAAGGAATCAAGCCTTGTTGACTTGTTGCCATCTTGTGGGTAGTCCCAAGCAACAAGTCATCGATCAAAGCGGCACATACTTAATATAAATAAATAAAAAATAGACCATTTTTTTTTCTTTGTATGAAAAACACGAAAATACTTTTAGCCCGACCTTATATATTATGAAACAGAAACCAAACATGCTTAATTAAATCAGTTACTACAGTTTCAAGTAGATAAGTATTTACAAGAACATGAATACATGTTTTCCTTGTTACTGAGAAGGTACCGCGAATATGTAAGAGAATGAAATTACTTGGAATTACGTTGGTTCGTACTTTTCTACAATGTTTTTCTATTAAGCAACGAACAGGTACTTGTTTTTATATTTTAATGAGGATAACAGGAGATGTAAGCTTTGTTATACCGGTTTCTTGTTAAATATGTTTTATGTTTTTTGGAATCTATACTAATATTATAAAGCTGAAGAGTTTGTTTGTTTAAACTCGGTATCCTCAGGAACTACTGGGAAAATTTACGCAGACGAAGTTGCGCGTTCAAAAGTTCAATATATTTATAATACTAGCTAAACCCAGCCACACTTTGCTGTGGTTTTTTGGACGGGAACTCTCGCGGGCGTTACCAGAATTTCATCAAAATCTGTTCGTTAATCCATCGGAATGCTAAGACGGCATAGAGGACAAACATAACAACATTGATCTTTATTTATAAAGAATAACATGTTGATAAATAAACGCGACGTCGTTTATTTATTTAATACGACAGTATAAAGGGCCGATCTCCTTTGTTTTAGCGATCAAATATACCTATTTCATTTAACCACAAATACCATATTATTTCTTTTCAGTACCATCCAACTAGAAAATCCGTCCATTTTGTGAGTCCATACATACAGGTATTTTAATGAACGTAATGGTTAAATGGAACTAAGCGAAATCCGTTGCATTAATTAATTATGAATATGTACTATTATATATTTTGAAACTTCAATACTACAAACTATTTTTAAGAAAAATAATCTGATTTGAAAAAAAAATGGTAAAAAATAATGGGAAATGGGTGTAATATAAATAAAGTATAATATTGTTACGAATGACCTCGAATGTTCGAGAAGCTCATAGATATAGCGAGAGCACGCTCGCGAACTCTAAAAATTAGCATGCGGTTGTTTACCATAAACAACAGATGTATGTGTGCGTGAGACGCGCGTGCCTACGCATCGCAAAATGTAAACAACTTGTTTGTGTGCGTGATGATCCTGAATCTGGTCACTAGTCTGTGGACGACTTTTCTGGATCGTGAAATTTTTGTATAAAAAGGCGGCTCCTCAACGCGAGTCAGTTCAGTTTTTGAAATACGATCTCCAGCGACTGCATCGAGGCGATAGTATTAGTGTTAATTAGTGAACATTATAATAGTGATCTGTATAAAATAGTGATATAATAAAGACGTCATTGCGTAATTTGGAATTTTATTGGATCTAACCACCCCGGCACGTAACAATTGGTGACAGAAGTGAGATGCCAGTCACACCGTGCGACGACGACGTAAGATGGACTTGGCAGCGGCTTTGGACGCGGCACGCGAAACAGCCCTTACAACGGAAGTACACGTCAGTGCGACACCAGCCATTGTACCCGAGAAACACAGCGCGCCCCCGGCATCTACGACGGAGGGACATCTCAGCTCGTCACCAGCATCTGCGACGGAGCGACAGCTCTGCGCGCCACCGGTGTCTGCGACAGAGGGACAGCTTAGCACGCCACCAGCAACTGCTACGGGCTTACACACCCATGCATCTCCAGTGATAACACTTCCTGGATTTGATATTTTAATGCTCCTGGCAGCCATAGAGGGTGTTAATAGCCAAATCGAGGGTGTGAAGAATGAAATGAAAAATATGTTTTTATTTGTATGCCGAAAGGTAGAGTCTACAAGGATTCATGAACTAACTGTTGTTACATCTTATTGTTACCTACATTCTGTCCAAATAAAATATTTTGAATGAAATGAAAAATGAAGTGAGGAACGTTAAAAAGGGCGTGAAGAGCCCATGTCACGCCATAGAAGAGAGTCTGCGCGCTGTCATAGGCGTTTTAAAGCCACCATCGTGAACGTTCAGGATGACATGGAATTTATGAAGACCCGAACATCGAAGCATGAAAAAATTCTAAAGAACCATAAGAGGATGCTACAGAAACCAAAGCCCTTGGTTCAATGGCTACACAACCTATGGCCATAGCTGTACCGAAATTTAAAGTACTCAGTTTCGACGGCACTACCTCATGGACAGCATTCCGGCATCTATTCGAAGTGATTTTCAACGTAATGGATGATGATTGTTCTCGAAACGCTACCTGCCGACCACCGAACTCTGGAATCGCTTTTAAGGCATTGTAAGCTCGCTACGTTGCCAAACATCTGGAGCACGTATACAGAGCAAAGCTACAGGAGCGGATCCAGAAGTCGAACGAAGGAGTGCAGCAATGGGCTACAGAGATTATAGTGCAAGCGTTCTTCGATGCCATGCGGGACTGCAAAGTAAGAGCGGCAGTCCGATTGGGACACCACAACAAATTGTATGCCACTCTAGAAGTAGGAAGTAGAAGACTTTGTTCAATTTAAGGGGTGACTATTTTTACTTAGCACCTACGTCTAGTAATCGCTCCTGTCTACTCTATTTGCAGTCATATTCGAATTTTATCTCATAAGATTATGAATATGAATAAATGATGGTTCATAAATATTAATATACTAGCTGTCCCGCGCAACTTCGTATGCGTAATTTTTCTACGTTTTTGCAACATTTCACGTCGCTACTCCGCTCCTATTAGTCATAGCGCGATGTTATATAGCCTATAGCCTTCCTCGATAAATGGGCTATCCAACAAAAAAAGATTTTTTTAAATCCGACCCGTAGTTCCTGAGATTAGCGCGTTTAAACAAACAAACAAACAAACAAACAAACAAAGCAAACAAACAAACTCTTCCGCTTTATAATATTGGTATAGATTAAGTAGTTTTTTTTACAATAATCGAATCGCATCTAGAATCGCTATAAATTCCTTTAGGGTAGTTAGAGTTCCTTGGTTTTTAAGGTACGGTTACTGTCTAGTAGTTAATCTTTGTAATCGATAGCTCATATCTGTAATGTGTGTAAACAAACTATTCTTAGTTTCTTTTCACACAACACATACATATAATATTTTTCAATCAATTGAAATCTTTTTAATCACTCAAAATAAAGTAAATTTTAAAGAGTATTGAACTGTTTTGTTTTCTACATTTCTCTTGGTCTCTTGACGGTATAATACTAGATTAGTGTTATACCTAAGCCCGCGACTTTGTTCGAGTGGAAATTTCGAAAAAAAATCTCTAATAATAAAAGTAAGTTTTTTATATACGAGTATAATCCCATGTCATGGTGTTTGTGGTCGAACTTCTCCGAAACTGCTAGAGCGATTTAAATGATTTTTGTTTGTTATGTATGAGAATAAGTGGTAAAGTATTTTTTTTTAAATTACTGTTGATTATCCGTTCCTGGAAAAATCGGTGGTGACCTACGGAAGAACAGACAGACAGACAGACGGACAATAGAGTGTTCTTTTTTTAAAAGGGTTCTTTTTTTACCCTTAAAACAACGTGAGGATAAAGAAAATAGCCTTGGCGCCAACGTTGGCACGAGTGTTATTCTAGATCGACACGTTGGACGAGTGGCGTTGAGACCGACGTTAGAGACGACGAGAACGCTATTAGTACTCAGATAGACCTACTGATCTCTATACTATTAGTACGTATGCTGGACTGGCTACTCCTTACAAAGTGACAGCAATTTCAAATGCCAAATACAATGATTCACACAGGACGGTATTTTTTTTTATTTTGTCACTTATGACAAAAGGCCGCTCCTGTTATGCTTGTTGCGTGACTTGTTGCACAACCAAAGACTTTAATTTAATTTTGTCAACTTATCGTCCGTAATGTCAAAATCTAATAGAAGTTTTATGTCGTCAGCGATAGCCTGTCCAGTGTACTCGTAGTATAGACAAAGTCTGTGAGTATAGAGGTCAGTGCATACTTAAGCTCAGCCTTCGTCAAATACCTCACTGAGATTTATAGGTTAATTTCTTTCAAAATGTCCTAGTAGGTAACTTATAATAACAATGTCGTCCACAATTTCGGGCGTCTTACAACTTTCTTTATAAGTTTTTATGGCTTCATTTTAGGTTATAAATGAATTAACTGTGAAGGTGAAACTGTTTATTAAACATGAAGTTTTAACTATACTTGGGACTTTTGTTATTGGCAATAAAAGCTTTTGTAAAACCAGTTTTCTTGTTCAGTTAGTTATTACTTCGTTATTCATTTTATGTATTTTTTTTTAAGTAGTTTGATTAAAAAACTTTTTTACAAAAAAAAAACGACTTCAAATATAAATATAAGGTAATTAAAAAGCGAAAAATAATATAGGTTAATATTTTGAAGTTGGTGCCAGGAAACGTAGTTATATGTTTTAGCCACCAACTTCAAAATGTTTCATTAAAGTTTCTCTCTTTTATGTATTGATATCTCACTTTTATGTATTGGTTTCTAATTGATTTATCTATGTTACAATAGCATAATCCAAACTGCTCATTTCTGTTTACAAAATATTGAGTTTTGCGATACAAAGCCGTTGATTACTTATCATACGGTTCTATTACATGATTTGATGGAAGCGAAGTATCAGGTATCGCACACGGTATTCAGGTCGCAACCCACAATATTTATTATTGAATAGTTCTGCTGATCATTTGTGGTCTTCATCATCAGTTCCATTTTAATCAATGGTGCTTTTTAAGTGTAAATGCACGAATTACATAAAAATATACCCAAATTACTATTGGTGTGCCTTTAACATTTGAAGAGTTCACTCAATTTTTCCAAGACTTCATTATCGAATCCTTAGTACCTTTTCAAACACAAAATAGTATGTTTTCAACAAGGTCTATCTGTTTGCGAGTAATCAAGAAACAAACATTTAAAAAAATACAGCTGAATTGAGGACCTCATCCTTTTTGAAGTCGGTTGAAAAATAAGTATGAATAGGGGAACACGAAAATTGACGTTCAAATTGTATCGAAATAAAACTCCTCAATCAATCATTCATTCATTCATTCATTCACCGTCACCCAGCCCAAGCTTTGTTACAGAAAACTGTTTTTTGCTGCAGGGCTTTTCTTTTTGTTTTGTAAAACAGAAAATGGCAACGTAGGCGGAGTCACGGAGTGGCCAAAGCTCGTCTTAATAAAGCGTAAGGTCACTCGCTCATCCACTCACTGAGTCATCGCGAATTTTCGAAAACTACTTGGCCTTATAGTATGAAATTCGTAAAATAAGTAGTTTTTATGAAAGACGTGAGGCTTCAGCTACGCGATAAGGATATAAAGAAAAATAAGATAAACCCCCTTTTATACTTTTGAAAAGAGATGGTTTAAGTTTGAATGGTGATGTTGTAATCATGCGGTGGAGCCTCGGAGTACTACAAGTTTTGCTCAAAGCCCTTTGAAACATTTTTATATAAAGGATCACAGCGACAGATCCGGAAAATGACTTTTATTTGGACCTGCTACTGGTATGCAGATAAATTTAATAAATTACCTGCAATGTTATGAGCTCAGAACACACATATAGCGTTATGAGTATCGTCCTATTCATAATAATAATAAAAAATCTTTATTTACTTATGAAACAAAATACTACACTTGTGAAAAGTCGATTCTACATGTAAATGCCTGTTCGCAAACAATTGGTAGAGCCGGAGAAAAGAACAAAGTAATAAAACTCAAAGGCATTATTTTTAAATTTGTGTGTATGTGTATGTTGTTTCTTTATTTATTAACTGTATATGTAGGTAAGGTGCTGCCAACATTATATTAATCCCAGCAGTGATGTTTGTTAATGTTTGTTTGGAGTCGAAACTCGTATGATGTTAATGTTTGTGTAGTCTCGTATGATGTGTACTCATTTAGTAAACGAACGGAAGATAATTTATTTGCTACTACTGATAATATGTTAATTGACTTGAATTATAATTTAATGCTAACTATGCTATTGTGACGTATTGTGGCGAATGCTTGCGCCACAACACGTCGCAATAGCAATAGATGTAGAAAAACAGCGTAGCTCGTTACGCTGTACATTGTTCTACAACTACTGCTCGTACTTTGACAGATCGTTACAGATTCGTACCTTGCTCAGTGTATGTAAGTGCATCAGCAGAAAGCGTATGTTAATGACTTTGCACCGTTTTGTTGAGAAACGCAGTTTTTCGGCAATAACTCAGAGACGGATCATATCCGAAATAATTAAAAAATATGATTTTTTGCATATTTTTTGGTCACACGGTTCAAAAGAAAAGTGGGGGGTGGGCAATTTATGCAACTTTCGAAGTGATTATTTCCAGAAACATTCACGAAAAAGTTTATTGGAAACCTTCAAATTTTTTTGAAAGACCTGTTGAATGATGTGCCATGCGTTTATGTTTGCTGAAAATAAATTTCAGCTTCTGTTACATGGATGGAGTACCCCCAAAAATATTTATTTTGATTATTTAGCTAGGTGTCTTGCAGTAGCAAACTAAGTAGCGGCTAGTGCAAGACACCTTTTCACCAAATTTTATCACTATTCATTGAGTAGTCTTTAAGTAAAATGCCTGTGACATACGGACGGACAGAAAGACAGACATGTCGAAATTATAAGGGGTTCCATTTTTACTACGGAACCCTAAAAATATTAATAACGATCATCACGAATCACATACCATATACAAACTGCGGCTCCTCAGGGGTTGAAATACCAAAATACCTTTCTTAGCCTAAGTTTACATTATAAAATGAACCTGTATGTTCCTAACGCAGGCTTTTACACTTATTAATTGCAATGAGCATATTATTTAACAAGAGTAATTTATAAAATGCAACAAAGTAGGTACCTATCTATATTGTGATATCTTGATTTTTGTTGCTTGTATAAACAAAGCCTTTAATAAAATATCAAAATGGCCTCTCCCTAACTTATATCGAAAGGACGAAAATGCGAAGAGAAATCGAATTATCCTCACAATCCATTGCTGAAGCAATTACTTGTGGAATAATTTAATTTGTTCACGTCGACAACAATAAAATTATTTGCTCAGAGGCTAATTGATTTTCTTGCTGTAACGTATGAATTTTAATTTTAGAAAGCAAAGATTAGATTACATTTTGTACAATATAACGTTTTCCTCTCATTACTAAATTCCAAACTAATATTATAAATGGGAAAGCAGCTTTGTCTGTGTACTACGTATTGTGACTTAAACAGCTGAAACAATTTGGTGTAATTGGGTATGGAGATAGTTTGAGCCCCGAGAATGATCATAGGATAGTTTGAGGAGTAGGAGGCGGGCGATACCGCGAGGGAAAGCTAGTAGGTTATTTATGAGACAGAAGAAGCTGGGGTCGTCCAACGTTTCCGTATCGCAGTCTCTCCGGTCTCCACTCTGATTAAAGTTGTAACTAAACATAGTGTTAAAATCTCTTCTGCTGATATCGTTTCTGCTAAAGCTGACATTGAACTAAATCATTGTCATTGCGCATTTACACTCTCGCGCGAGCTTCCAGACGAACCGTGAGACGAGCCGCGAGTCGCAAATGTAAACTTGTACTCGTGGCTCGTTTCGCGACTCGTCTCGTATCTCGCCGAGCTCGCTTCGGAAGCGATATTTTGGGCACGAGTCAAAGGGATTCGCGAGGGATGCGAGCGCGGTGTTCACACTCGCGTTGGCGTTTCAATAAATTAGACCGTGCCGGTTGTTTGTATCGTGCATTACGTTATCGGTTTTGTAAATTCGCACTAAACTTAAGAGTCGATGCTGTTAATAATATATTGATATTAGCCATCATTGAAACATCTGCCATCGTTGAAAGGTCAGTTGAGCCGCGAGCCGCGAATGTAAATGCAGCGTTAAGAAGCATTTCGGTGCACCATTGTAATTGAACTTGGAAGCTACTGTTGTCGTTGGAAGACCGAAGAATCTTCAAGAACGCTCAGGAAAGTATCCTTACGATGTATATATCGGTGAAGAGGCTGTTTCGCAAGTGAACTATGGCCTCTATTTGCCAATCGTCGCTGGGAAGATTATGCATTAAGATAGCATGGAAAAGATCTGACATCATATATTCTATAAAGAGTAACAGGTGGCTCCTGAAGAAAGGGCAGTGATAGTAACCACTGATCCCAGGACAACAATCGTGTGTTTAATGAGGTTAACCAACATAAACACTGTCAGGTCTGTTTGAGAGAGAAAATAATAATAATATCATTCTTGGTAGATTTCGGCCACGGCAACCTGGTCAACTCCGTTCTAATCGTCATTGCAATGAATAGAAATGCGTAATCAATATAGCTGCACGTTGCGAACAGGGAGCACATCATTGCAATAATGACAGCTGATAGCCCTGGATAAAAGTTTGAACTAATTTTAAACTGCTTTCGATACAAGTTCTTTTTCTAACTATTTTGAAACTCTCTTTTAGCAATTTAATGGTTTCGTATCTGATTTATGCAGCCAAAAGTGCTTCTCATTTGATCTTCATCTGAGCTGCTGAGCCAGTGCAATAGATTGCACATGAAGTACTTGCACTTACGTTGTCCATGTTATCTAAAGACTATATTACTGTAGCACCCCACACCCTACCCAAATTCGGCTTTTCCTATAATAAATCACGCTGTAACCTCGCCTAGTGACATACAGCCCAATATAGTTCAAAGAGAATATTAACAACATTTATAATTTATGAAATAAGCGCTGAAGGCGAATGTCCAATTAAAATTGGTTGTTATATTCTACTGTTTTTGGTTCCAACTGTTGTCCGTGATAGATTTCACACTGACTTAACCCGACTCGTTCTCTCAACATAATGTTCAAATATAAATGTGTTTATGAAACGGTAAATAAAATCTGAACTGTGAGAAATAAAAGAACTTTATAAGAACTTATGAAGATTGGAGTGTTTATTAAAATAAAAATTAAACAATCACCTGCTTGAAACAATTCTTGAAACTTCTTTATTTATTTGTGCGAAGAAGAAGCGAAAATGGTTGTTAACTAACCTAAAATCGCTATTTATCCTAAACGGTAAATTTAAGAGAATAATGATTCAAGAAACTTCAGCATGATTTAAAAATACCCACACAATGATAGCGACATTGACGTATTTTGTGAGCACGTATGGCGCAGTCCTGCTGCGCCATAACCTCACAAAATTGACCACCTCTAGAAAGAGACAACGCTACTTTGTGAACAATACCTGTCAAAAGCCGCACGAGATTTGTTGTCTCTTTCACGCTTTGCAGTCAATTTTTACTTTTTAATTGAAAAGGATGACGCAGTCCTAGTATTTACGTCAATGGGTACCCACATGCCACAGTTTGTTGACTTTTTTTTTTGTGGCTATCGCTATTTTGGATTTTGATTGCTGTAATGTCTTGAGTGACACTCACAAGATTAATTCGAAATTGGAATTCGAATCGATTGACCTACGCGTTTAGTCTATATACTGGCACAAAGGAACACACATACATACATACCTACCTACATAGACTGATAAACACATTACCCTCCTTTGCGTCGCGCAGTCGGGAAAAAATCGAGAGTCACTAAAGGGGCAATCTAAATTAAAACCAGCTTCAGGCATAAATCAAGCAAATTCTGAACTACTTAGCTTTATTGTCGAAATTATTAAATAATTATGTTTTTTGTTGTTGTTGTTTTATCATCACTCTGTATGACGAAATTAATGATTTTAGGGTTCCGTAGCCAAAATGACAAAAACGGAACCCTTATAGTTTCGTCATGTCCGTCTGTCTGTCTGTCTGTCTGTATGTATGTCACAGGCATTTTAGTCAGTGACTACTAAATTTAAGTAAGCTAAATAATAATAAATATTTTTGGGGGCACTCCACACTCCTTTTTTCAGCAAACCTCAACGTGTGGCACATCATTTGACAGGTATTTTAAAAACATTTCAAGGTTTCTAATAAACATTTTGATTGAGTGAATAGTTTTAGAAATAATAGCTCCGAGATTTGCATAAATCGTGTCCCCCCGCCTTAACTTTTGAACCGTGTGACTAAAAAATATGAAAAAAATCACAAAGATAGCGCTTAATAAATACTTTAAAATAAAATTATTTTGGACATGATCTAATATACCGTCATCGAGTTATGGCTGAAAAACTGCGTTTCTCAACAAAAGGGCGTTAGTGCCATGAACATACGCTCTTACTTACTGATGCAGTTGTTCAAGGCTGCGGAACCCTACACTGAGCATGGTCCGGCATGCTCTTGCCCGGTTTTTTCTTTCTTTCTTTCAATGTCGTTAAGCACAGTTCGTGTTCATCGTTAAACCCAGCGTCGCATTGGCGTCTGTTATAAAAACACCACAGTAACATTGCTTGACCGAAATACTTATATTTACATATCATTAGACGCGACGCCGTATAATGACCTTGTTTTAAATAAAATAACACGGAGAAGGAGACTTTCTTTTATGTTTTGTTCCCTTAATATAACGTCGCGGCGCGTCATTAATTTAATGTTCATTTTTTTAATGTTACGGCAGTAACTAGTTAGGCTGTGTCAATGTAATCAATAGAATCTGGAACCTACAGTTTGTTAAATACCTACTTGCTTTTAAACTTTTAACGGTGAACAATACCACCATCATTATCGCGGCATCAGCTATTTTATTGGTGTTTATAAGAAAAAAACGTAAACGCACAGACGCTGTTTCATAGCGTGTGCGCGAACGGTGCGCGTCTCGGGAGCTGCGCATTCGCCAGATCTGTACACACCCTAAGGCACCTGTCCCACCAACGACGATGAACGAGAAGCAAGTAGCGATGTATCGCTCAAAAAACGTACATACAACAGATGTATTTTGTAGAACCCGTCCGTGTAATTATAAGAGATGCAGTATAGAGCGAGTACTCGCCGGCTGTGTGAACATCAGGGATCAACTACTAATATCTGTATCTCTTTTGTTTACACGGGATCTTCATAAGTATACGTGTCTTGAGCGATAAAATCGCTACTCGCTATTCTATTTCTCGCCGTTGGTCGGACAGGTGCCTAAGAGACCCTTTCTTATTGGGGTGTCATCCATCACAGAGGACCAGGTTACCGTTAAAAATGATTCCGTCACTAATGAAGTCTTCTAAAAGTTTATTCGAAAGAGTAACTGTCTTAATAATATGATAATGATGGTCAGATATCTTATGTCAATATTCCATAATATCCTTAAGGATTAACTTCCTGAAGGAAAAATCTTCGAAATTTTATGCGAAGAATAAGCAATTACGGCGCTTTTAGAGGCATAACTTCGAAGATAAAAATGTCAAATGCAGAGATCTTGCTATAGTAAAACTGGACTGGTAGCATCTAAATGATAATGAGACCAATCGTCGTATTTAAGAGGCAGTCATTGTGTAACGTTGCGTTCCAGGTTTGTTTTTATTGACACCACAACCTGCTACTAAATGGATTACGCCATCTAGCGGAAATCCTTTAAACATAGTAGTATTGTATCTTGTCAAATAAACTGTAAAATATTAATTTTGGAACAATAATGAGTTAATCGATGTATATCTTTAATCTACAACATATATATCTATTATTTTTATTTTGTTTTTTGACATTTCTATTTTTATTGTTTTTGACATGAATTTTATGTAATTATTCTTTATTAATTAGGTCAAAGAGAGGTAATTGTCGTTGGTGGTCTACGATATCATTTTAGCGATGGACGTTTCCAAGATATAATAATAATAATAATAAACCCCTCGGGGCTAGTCGTTGTCTCCCTATATGGGACTAACGCAGCACTCTGAGGACATAGTAGCAGCTCTTGAAATCCTTATGACACCAATAAAAAATGTCTCATGATAGTAAATTAAGAGTACACAAACCGTAGGGCAGCTTTGTGGCGAGCAGAATGTGCGTGGCGACAATACGGTCCCGATGCCTCAGAGAGTCGGTCAGGGCCTCGTCTCCCGCTTGCCTTTACTGGCCGGCGGGAGTGGAATACCAAGAGCGCCCGCGGGACTCTCAACTCTGTCTTGTCTTAACCGGCCGGCCAGAGAGAGGTCGTTAGAGCTTATATGCTCGGGGGTGGAAGTGTCATTTTCAAGGGCATTACTACGGGGAAACCCGCTCACGGGCCTTCTTCGTGATGGTGAAACCGGCGCCGCACCGCTCGACACCCCAAGCTGCTCACAGACATGTTGCTCCCTGTCGCCTGTTTGGCTCGTGTGGCGGCCAGAAGGGGGTCCATCTAGTGAGTGGCGAGTCACCGCCTGCCCATTTGTCCGTGTGTTTTTACCATGTGTTTGCAGGGCAGGCGCCATAATCCTTCAATAGTACCAGTTAACCATTCCATTAACACATCATCTCCATAACCCAGTTTCTTGGTTGCCACTTTTTGACAATAGTTTTTACACTAACCGGGGATTGTCGTTGGGTTCATTTCTATAGTGTATACCTACAGCGATAATCGCCGGTTTGTGTCACATAGCCTTTAGATTAAAGTGTCTAACGGGCCTCTACGTGTTGGCTTCGGCTCCATGCACACCTCCCAAATGACCGGGACTCCATAGTCCCGTCATATGGAAACGGCATACAAATAATAATAATATATTGGGACAATTCACACAACGTTATCTGATCCCAAACTAAGCAAAGCTTGTATTATAGAAACCAGACAACTGTCAGACAAAATATATATAAATACAATATAAGTTTACTATGTAAAATGAAGGATTCTTTTATACATTTTATGTGATGTTAAAATAATATATAATCATGTTCTACTCGTGAGGTGATTTGTAGAAAATGGAATTGTGATATTTCGGAAATAGTTATTTCCAAAACCATTGATATTTCTTTTATTTATCGATTCCTGCGTGTGTCGATTTATTCATTCGTTACTACCGTAGTTATCATGATATTCATTTTATGAAGTCTTTGGTTATTGATATCGCTGAAAGCACAAGCGATGAAGCTTAGAGCAGATTAAGACACTGGTAACCTTCAGAAATGCTGCCATCGCTCAAGCAAGCAGTAAGTAAGCTTACGAGGTAATACATTCCATTTTTAGTTAACCGTCAGCGATAGTGGAACTTCAGAATTCGTTTTTATATGTCGCAATACTGAGCTATATAGCAGAAATTAAATAGTAATATATCTACCAGACGAACCATTTAGTATCACGACGTATTGTATCCGATTGAGATTGGTGCCCTTTTTTTTAAGAAATTATGTGTTAGGTACACAAGCTCTAATACTAAGTAAGACTATAACTAAGAATAAGTGCCCTTTCTTGTAACATAAACAACTAATACCAATCAAAAGGAATTGTTTTATTTACTGACACTCCGTGTCAATGACAAGGTTCATTTTAAGCCGGTAGCACATAATTAAAAATTTAATCTTTTAGGAAAAAATGTTTTTTGTTGATTATCATACCCCGCTCTTGTTAAATTTTAGGTTATATATTATTTTCCATTGACTGCCTCTGTGGCGCGGTGGGAGTATGTCCGACTGCTACGCAAGAGGTCGTGGGTTCGATTCCCACACTGGACACCACTTTGTGTGATCCACAAATTGTTGTTCCGAGTCTGGGAGTATTGTGTCCGTGACTTGTATTGTAAAGTCCCCAACGACACAGGGCTTGTACCCTACTGCGGGCGTCGTCTTTTTATAAAGAAAAAAAACATTTTTTACAAATATTACGAACACTTGTAGGGAGAAAGAGATGGTGCACTCAGGCTTGTGCACTACAAGATCGCTATGCAGGAGCACGAGATGGTCTTTGACGGACTTTGATTAATAAAAGTTCCAGCGGTTCATAACTGAAATGACGCCATAAACGCAATACCCACGTCTAGTGCCGACGGCGACGTGCACGCCCGTCGATCGCCAATATAGGTTCACCTAACTCACGAATTATCCTTTATCGATCCTTTAAGGATTCCCCAGATACTGTATGACACTAGCTTTTGCGTGTGGCTTCGCTGACAGTATGATAGGTGTAGAACCAATAGATTTCTCATTCTTCGATATATCCCTTTGTTAAGCCTCTACTAAGATCGAACCAAAGACTTTCATAACAATGGAAAAATATTTAATAAAGACGTTCAAAGCTCTACTAAGAGAGAAAAGTCAATTGTCTATTATCTTCTTTCATATAAATATATAAATATATATATATATATATAACACTTTGTGCTGACCGCACAGCCTAAACCGCTTGTAGAGCCGTGAAATTTGAGGACATATTTCTTACCTAATGTAGGCATCCGATAAGAAGGGATTTTGGATAATTCTTCCTTAAAATAGTGGTAATAAGTCTGTCAGTTTAGTTAGTTTTGTAATATTTTGTATTTGGATTTTTGGTTTATAATAATAAAAAAACGGATTTCAGCGTTTTTGGAAAATCAACCCCTAAGAGGGTACCATGGGGGTTGCAAGTTTTTGAAAATACTAGGGGTCTTAATTGCGTGAATAATTTAAGGTAAAATACCTTGTTAGTTTCCAGATGTTTAATATTTATATTTTCATAAAGTGTACAAAATATCGCGAAAGTTTATCAACATTTATTGCAAGTTTTTATCAAACTTCGTCAGCTTTAAAGTTATATCTTTGAAATGTTTTCTTAGGCTTTCTGGTTTAAAATAAAGCAACATGTGTTTCAGCATTTTCAATCCTAAGGGGGTAAAATAGGGGTGGCAAGTTTGTATAAAACTTTGGCGGTTTTAAAGTTAGATTAGAAAATTTAAATCAACCCTTAAGGGGGTAAAAAAGTCCACGCTCACGAAGCCGCGACCGATAGGCAGCAATTTATATTTATAAAAAAAATTACCACCAAATCTGTTGCTAAGCGCAAAACTTAAGAAGGGCTGAACCGATTCGTCCATTTTTCGTGGAAGTCCGAGGTTTAATTGAAAAAAATTCGGGAAAAACGCAAAGCCTTATATTTCAAACTCAAACTTAATGGGGGCAAAGCCGCGAGAAAATGCTTAACAAAAGTAATATTTAAAAATGTAATTACGTGCATCTACAGTTGTCGTTTTCATGCTTAAACCTCTGAACCGATTGAAATGAAATTTCCTATGAACTAATATTAATTTACTGAAGTAAATCCAGTTTATGAAGCGAGATTGATCTATTACGCGTATAAGTGTCATATTTGCATGGAATTTACACTGCTTGGAACACGGTTACATCCGCGCGCATGCCGAGTCGTCGGTCGCATGCGCGCGGATGTCGGGGCAGCGGGACGGCTACTCGCGCATGCTCGCGCACGTGAACGACGGCGTTCGACTACTGTTGCATCCATGTGTTGTATCTATAGTCGCTGAGAATATGTTAACGGATACGTGAGTAAGCGTGAGCATACGCCCGAGTTATAGCAGATTGTGGCCGTTCGAGCGGACGCGGTCGGCTTCTCGCGCGTGATTTGTAAAAACGAATTTGGATTTTGTTAGTGACAAAGATCCTGGTTTAATCAAAATGGTTTTGCAACCATTTTGAAGGTAACAAGCGTTTTACCTCACAAGTTACAGAATTTAATTGTGCGTAGCAGCAATGAAACTATTATAGTAGAAAGATGGTAAAATATTATATTCATTTAAAGTTGGAATTCCTTTTGTTCATTTAAATATCAATTTAGTATTAACTCGATGCGTTTCCAGTAGGAATTAATAGTACTTGGCGAAGTGTTATTATTATTTAATTAGTATTTTAAGTTGTTTTCAAATTTTATTAATGTACTAGCTGTCCCGCGCAACTTGGTCTACGTAAATCTTCCCCGTTTTTGCAACATTTCTCACTGCTGCTCCGCTTCTATTGGTAATAGCGTGATGTTATATAGCCTAAAGTCTTCCTTGATAAATGGGCTATCCAACAGTGAAATATTTTTTCAATTTGGCTCAGCAGTTTCTGAGATTACCGCATTCAAACAAACAAACAAACTCTTCAGCTTTATAATATTAAGTATAGATTTATATATTGCAAGCACGTTTACAGACACCTCGATAGTTTCGCCTCGAGTATCGATGTAACAAATGCAGAAGCCATTCAGCGTGGAAGGGAATGAGGCCTAAGGCACCTTTAATCGATCCTTACTTCTATTTACTGTGGATCACGGTCGCCAACAAAAACAAAATATCTGTTCCCATCGATTCGATAGTTCAAAGTAGTACTCACCACCCGGTACAGTTTTGATGGTTAAGTGGCTTCTTCCACTTGGCCAGTTCGTCAGTAGCAATGCAACATTTAGGCAACCGGTCTTGAGTATTCCTAAGCTTGTTAAGAGAGTCCTTTTCCCTACGTTCAATGTTCAGTATCTATCTAATCCGTCATTATATCATTCAAACTACCGTTTCACTGCCGTACAACGATAACTTTGATAAGCATAGCTGTTAAATTCAATCGTGTTCTAGTACATAATTGGCTGTATTGTGAGCTAGCCGGTTCGTTACCCGGCTGAATAATTCATGTCACAAACGTAACCTATCAGCTTCAGTCTTGTCTAGGTAGATAGTTGATGGTAATCTAGGTTTCTGATTTATGGTCTAGAAGTTTCTAGTTAGTCTGAGAAATAATTGTGTGGGTTTTTATCAAGTTTTTATTGTACTCGCTTTGTTGATATCATTGAACTAACCTAAACAGTCACCGCGGTTTAGCGTGTTAAGTTTGATTTGTTACAGGCTATATACAATTTTTATGTATACGATATAACTTAAAACAAAGTTTCACTGATGTAATTTTTGCATTGTGTGAAGGAGAGATGTAAGAAACATCCATCCATAAACACAAACTTTTGCGTTCGCTGTTTCTACCAAGTTTAGACAAGTTTACGTTAAGACAACAGATAATGGCCTTGTATTAGTCCTTGCAACTAAGGTCAGAAACGGTCGTTGCCAGTGCATACACACATAGCATCATAGTAACAATCATATAGGTAGGTATAGATACCAATTCGTTCACGTACTCTCTGAAACTGCTCAACCGGTTTCAATAAAATGGGGTCAAGTTTTGTATATAAATTTGTGGACTTTTCATCACAATCATCTTCAACCATGGGGGCCAAAATTTCGAAAATTGGCTTGTCGCCCTGTCGTGGTATGTAAAAAAGAACATTTTATTATATTGAAACTGTTGACATAAACTGTAGTAATAAATCATACTGAGCTACTAAATGCCCCCCATCTTTCTCTACCCTGTGAACACATTACCATACACGTAATAATTCTATTCCCGCAGATATATTGTTTAGCAATAAATCAGTACACTAAACCCATGGGTGGCATAGGGATATTCAATCTTATTTATATTCCATTGAACATGGGGGTACAGTTCGCTGAAGTTGTCTTATGGTGTATCTACACTAGTAACTTTTTGCAGAGCTGTGTCCTTATTCACGATCTTTATTCCGTGTCCGTGGCAAGCCCGTGCGAACTGGCACATGTGCGTTGTGCTCAAAAATGTCCGCCGCGTATGCGCGTTGGTGTACTTCTAAGCGCAGCTCTTCATAGTAAATGATTATGACAAGATTTTGACAACGGACACGGAAAAACAAGCAGATGAGAAGGAACTATAATAATAATCTCCTATCCAATATCGGTTACGGCAGCCTATCTCATCAGAGACTAGTCAACTGTAACACGTGTAACAAGTGTATGGTCAGTCACAAGTGCACTCTTTATTCCCGCACTCTCATAGCCCGATGGGACGGAAATCCAACAAAATCAGATAGAGATTGGGCGCAGGACCGACGGTTAATGTGCTCTCAGGGGAAGTATGGTTGTGACAAAATTCGAAAACGGCCACCCATCTGTGGACCAGCAGTAGTAACGTTGCCTAATCTCGCAGATATCTCGATCTGCGCAGTTGCCACTGGGGTGGGACCCTTCAACTACAAGGTGAAAATGAAAGTGCAAAGACAGCAGTAAAGTGTGTGTGCTCAAATGCAAAGGTCGTACAAAGTCGTATACATAACTTTATTTAATCTAAATCTAAGTACTACACTTTTTGAAACATGTTTTATAAACGAGTGATAATCTTATATATATAAAACAAAGTCGTGTTAGTTACACTACTTATAACTCAAGAACGGCTGGACCAATTTGGATGATTTTTGTGTTTTTAGATTTGTCTTCATCCGGAATAGGATATAAGGCATTAAAACATTGGAAAATTGACAAAAAAATAAAATAAAAGAAAATAATATTCCCATACAACATTTTCATGGGTTTCGTACCTGTCAACCATATTATTATAATGTTTATTCCGTCGATATGGTAAACTCTCCCCTCAAATTAAAGAACATATTAAAATAAAGGTTTTGAATCGACAAGATATGTCCAAAATATTTGGATAATCGCATATTTTACATTTTAAAAATATAGAATAGTGTCAGTAATAAAAAGGGATTGACATATTTATTGGTTGTCAAATTTTTTGGTGATGTTCAATTACAAAAAAAAACTTTTGTATAGGATAACACTCAGATTAGTTTAAATTATTTTTTGAATTGATTAGTTGGGACGGTTTTTATGATTCTCGTGAGGCATAGATTGGTGGGATACTTTTACAAACAACGGTCACTCATGTACCTATTGAACGTTGCCAATGAGTCACAAGCCACGAATTCCTTCGATATCTATGCTAATATTAAATAGCTGAAGAGTTTGTTTGTTTGGTTAAACGCAATGCCCTCTGGAACTACTGGTTCAAATTGAAAGATTATTTGTAATTTGATTTGATTATTAGTACTGGATAGCTCATTTATTAATATTGGGGAAAAGTGGCGCATACGAAGTTGTGCGGGTCAGCTAGTAATTTGATAAAATTACGTATGTAATCAAATTTGATCAAACAAATTACTTTAGTGTGGATGCATGGATTGTAAAGCCGGGTGTTCACTACTCCTCCAAGCGAATATTTCGGTCTGAGGAAATATTATACAATTCTGCAGACGTACGTACTCAACAGAAGTATTACTGGATTAAGTGTTGCTTTTGCTCACTCAGTACTGTTCAGAGTGTTCAGAACATAAAATGGAAACGCTACGAGAACGAGCGAAATTGATTAAGGGGAGATAATTCTAACGAATACTAATGTTGTGCATTTTAATACCCTATATAATATAAAACCCTATATAATTGAATTTTCCTTTGGATTGCTTGAAGTTATGACCATGGGTAATAATGATAATTTGTGAATAATGTAATGTGTGTTGACTTGGCCAATCAGTTTTGACGAATGTACTGGAGGTCCATTCAACTGATTGGCCAAGTCAACAATAACGACTCAAATCAGATTCTCTCGTAAATAGCCGGATTACAGTGCTTCCTAGTTCTTTAAGTTAGTATCGTTAACATAAACAGTAATTTCACCCCCTGTTCCTGCTCAGGGAATGGAAGACGTAGAAGAAATTCATTCCATCATAAAACACGAAATCGCCAGGGAATACGTCGAGAATTTTCTTCTTTTTGCAAAATTGAATTTACCATTTAATTTTACATATTACAGTGTTTAGTTTCATACAATTATTAGGCTGTCTGCTGGACAGTATGCTTACATCTAAATAAATAAAAAATCGGTTGGCTACATAGCAACTTCGATGGCAAGTACGAAATAGCCGTCTAAGAATGATGGGTCTTTCTTTGTTACGTTTAATGTACAGTTTAATCTATGTCAAGCTCGAAGCTACTCCATAATGTTGTGATCGTTGATATGAGCTTTGATAACGCATTGTGGTCTTTCCATTTTTAATGTGCTGATTAATCAAACAAAGTAACTTTCCGTGTCTGTTTGTATATGCGCTAACTCCTTCCAAATCATGCAACGGATTTTGATGTAATATCACCATCAGTTAGATATCTTTCCTGGATGGAATATATGTGTGAAAATAAATTAAAAGAAAGTATAAAAATATATATTACATAAGTAATAACTCCCATTCTTGGCTTCTTTACATTACACTAAATAACTACGTTAAATAATTTAAAAAAAAATTGTCCCTTCACCACCAACCACCTGCTTTTGTCACACAATCATTTTCCACACATCTAAGTGTAGGTACTCCAGTAAAATAGTCTGTAGGTGGTTAGGGTCTTAACTCCAAAAAGGTGGTAGGTAATTAAGGTTTAGTTTATTAAATATTTTCCAAAACTGATGTAACAAAGTTATTTAGTGTTATGTAAAGAAACCACGAGCGGGAGATTATTAGTATATTACAAATCATCTTTTATAGTAAAGTATAAAAAGTATTTAAATATAGTAAAGTAAAAACTGATAAGCAATAATGTACATTTTTTCAATCTGCATTTCAATTAAGACAAAAGCGTTACGAAACGCCGTATATTCGTAGACCAACGTGACTTGATCCTCCTTTTAATAAAATACCCTGAGCACACTGTTGAGCCCAGAACGCGTTTACGAATTTATAAAAAAAAGAAAACCCTTTGCTACTCAAATTCAATTACTGTGATATGAACCCTCCATTCAATTTTGAGCCCTACGCCGAAGGTTGATTGTCACTTTTTGAATAGAAGAGACAAGTATAGAAGAATATGATTTGTTTTGTAACCATTGTTTGGTTATTTCCTCAGTGAAAGTATTTTTTGATGCGCAAAGAGAAGCGGATTTGCTGGAAATACTTCAGTTTTCATATATCAAAAGATATCAATCAGGGAAGGATTTACGACGGTATATTTTATAGCCCGCTCTAGTGCTATGACAATATTTTTTGGAGTGTTGCAAGCGAAAGAAGGTTGTGTACTGCATCATCCTTTCGAGGTCATTTGGTAGTTTTATGGTGCTGATAGCGGGTTTGAGAAAATGGGTTACGGCAGGACAACTTAGTAATTTTTGGTTTTAAATTCGTAAGCAAAAATTAAAGATTATAATGTATCTGATAGGAGTTAGTATGCACTATAAATAAAAAAATGTGACGAATTGAGAATTTCTTCCTTTTTTTGAGGTCGGTTGAAAATGGTGCGGACGCTGAGCGTGTGTAGTAGGGATATTGTCTTCCCGAAACATCTCATACCCAGGACTACAGGAATGTCGTAGGACAGTCTGACAAAGTCAAAGTTAAAAGTGCTTTATTCACTTAGGTTACAAAATGCACAGCTTATAAACGTCAGACAAAATATGGAATAGGATGATTCTGAATTCATTTAATGGCAATTTCGCAATAGTAAAGCCGTGAGAAAAGAACTTGGCAATAAAAAACTCATGGGCACTTTTTTTTAAATGCCAAAATTTACGTTATGGCAGTAAGGTGCTGCAACCATTATACCATGAAAATCACGCAAGCAGAATCATAGTACGTAAAGTAGGTATAATCAAGTTTTGAATGAATTAGCCTCGTATGGTCTAGATGAAAACATCAACCTACAAAAGCTACAGAAGAGGGTAAAACAACATGCGATTCGATTATTGTAAAAAATAATATTTAATGTACAATTATGTATAAACCATAAATAAAAAAAGGAAATTGAAAAAATAAAAAGCCCACCTGCACAAAAAAGATGGAAACAAGATCTCCTACATAATTATATAAGTCGGAGGCATTAATGAATCTCGATAAACTTAGTAAAGTGCCTCAGACTGCAGGAAATTATATAATTTTGTAGTGAATCTTGTTTCCATCTTTTTTGTGCAGGCGGGTTTTTTTAAAATTTCATACTTTATGTAACAACGAATTTTTATCACAGCTATTGTCATGTCTTTTTAAAATTAAAAAAAGAATGGTTGCTGACTAACTTTTTTAGTATTATTAATCATGTTATACCTTTTTAAAATGCTTAAGATGAGCCCTTTAATTTGATACCAGTATTGCAATATTCGAAACAACTTTTATTTCACACTTGTTTTTTTTTTCATACGTCACCTAACTAAGAACACTTGGGCGGTCAAGGCCGTCTTAATTGTATAAATCCGTTCAGTGGTTTGTGAAATATGAGATACTAAAGAATATTACATCAGATAGCGTTGTGTGAATTGTCCTGAGATATTTTATTATTATTATACTTTCAATGATATAAAATTTATACAGAAATGAAAGGTACGTTAGTCTGTGTCTGTATTATGATCACAAAGGCAAAAAGCTCCACAACAGCAAAAACATAAACGAAAATTATATCTCAAAGCATTTTTAATGCGGCAGCTTTGATCTTACGTGACAGAAATAATAATTTAAATTTAAAACAAGCCAGAATACCTCAAATGTAAAGCCGCAACGTTTGTCGACAAAAAGACTTTCGTGCAATAGGCTTTTTTAACAAGAGGAAACATATTAAGCTTTGGTTTGTAATTAAAATTTGCGGGTTAACACGGACGGGTAGACCTGACCAATGACCACGGATTTAGTGCGGTAAACTTCATCTTGTTATGAGATTTGAGGGTTGGGTCTATAATATAATTAAGTTTATTAGTACTGACATTTTTTTTCTAACCCTTTACAGGCCCTTATACGTGAAACTTGATCGATACTTGTATACCTAAATCCCTTAGGCGGTAATCAACATAAACGTGAAAGAATGCCAAATTCGTTAATGGTTTCGCTAATTAAAGAAGTGAGATCTAACTGGAAAACAAGTTCTTTCGAAGGCTCTAAATTATTGCTCCTGTTATTTACAACGTTCATAAATTGCTTGTAATTAAATAAAATGATTAGATAGGATTAGACTATAATTAGTTAGATGCGGGGTAGAAGCATGCAACGTCGATAGGTAGAGATGCAACGTCGGTGCGTATGAGATGCAACGACGATAGGTAGAGATATAGCTTTGTCGATAAGTGGAAATGCAGAGTCGGTGCATAAAAGATGCAACGGCGATAAGTAGAGATCATGCGTCGATAGTCAATACTATTGCTACTATTGCTATGTTGTCATATAAAAGAACAACAGGATGATATTTATTAAGTTTTACCCGAAGTCGCCACGCCTAGAAGCTTTACGTAATCATTTTAGCAATAGTATGGATACTATCAATAATATCATTACTATCAATAGTTAGACGATACTAGAAAGTATTATATAGAAACTAGGTGTTGCCTGCAAAATTTTGAAGAGCTTCAGGTGGAAATTTTGAAAAACATGTTATGTACTGGCTGTACCCGCGACTTCGCCTCCATGAAGTTGCAATGCTCCTAGCCGTTTTATTTGGAGATGAACAATCAGTCCGCTTGTGACCATGGCCGGTGCAACCTGGTCGAAACGTCAAGCAATTTTAAGGTAAACAATGCGCGTTAATTCCCGTATAATAAATAGTTATAACAATCAGACAAACAGACAGGACAACAGACCGGCATTTTTTTAATATATAATTATTTTTTTTATTAAAAACTGTTATTTTGACATTACAAAGAGACACTTCAATTTTAATTATTTGTTTAGAAAATATAATCTATCTGCTATTGCAGTCTATTATCTATCTTTGTGCCATATTTTATCCAGATCTTTTCAGCTATTTTTGTGCGATTGAATAACAAACATTCATCCATATCATCCATTCATACATCTTAATAATAATATATTAGAATAAATATATTAGTATACACGAGTAATGTTGTCTACTTATATAAAAAACAGAGATTATAAAAATAAAAAATAAAACCGCCTGATAAAAAAAAGATGGAAACGAGATAACCTTAGACCATGCAGTCGGAGGCATTTTAGTAAGTTCATTGGGATTCATGAATGACTCCGACGGCATGATTTAAGCTTAACTTGTTTCCGTCTTTTTTTCACCTGGCGGGTTTTTCGATTTTTGAAATTTATTTTTTACTTAATACTTTTTATTGCTAGTTGTAAGAAGTAATAACTCTACCGAAAATTTAGAGAAAATGGTTGGTAACAAACTTCAAATCGAAATATATACTAAACGGTAATTTTAAGTGAAAATTGATTAAAAAAACTTTATCATGATTTTAAAATACCTACACAATAATACCCCACATAACATAGTTTGTTGACTTTATTTTTTTTCTTTTTAACAATATGGCGTCTGGCTGTCGCCATTTTGATTGCTGTTAAATATCTAGTAACATTCGCAATATTAATACGAATCGGCCCACTTGTTTGGTATATATAGTGCCACTAAGGAACACACATACATACATAAACATTACTCTCCTTTGCATCACGCAGTCGGGTAATAATCGAAATATTTACTCCTTTATTATGTTGCCAGCTCATGTGAAACGATTAATTAAAATATACGTTATTCGTAGAATATGGGAATGTTAAAACATTTTTCAGATAATAATAATTTAAAAAAGTACGTTGAATGTTGGAGAAATGTAAATATGGGCCAACCAAACTCTCGTATGATTATCTGATTAAATATACGGTTCTGTAGTAATATTTACCAACGAATTTTCCCGTCTAGTGCTAAATTATTTGCCCACGAATATGCCCGTCTAGTATCATAATATATTTTACAATAATTTAGTACGTTACGTTCCTACCTTAGCTTTGAACTATCTCTACTTTCAACTATTAAGTAGGGTAAAAGCCGTATAGGTTTAGCTCATTTCAAAAAAGCTCTACAGTTAAAAAATATGAACACAATAAGAATAATGCCTGTGTGGCGCGGTGGGAGTGTGTCCGACTGCTACGCAAGAGGTAATAATATGTATGTATTTAGAAATATATAAGTATATTTATCAGTTGTCTGGTTGCCATAGTACAAGCTCTGCTTAGTTTGGAATCAGATGACGTTGTGTGAGTTGTCCCAAGATATTATATTAATAATACTGTCTGTATATCAAAACATTGGTCTATCATCTTTAATATCAGCCATTTGCATCATGCCATTAGTGTAAATATAATTAATATTAGTTTTGAGTAAAGTCTGATAACTTATTATCGTAGTCTAAGCACGAATGATTGTTGTCGGAGTACCAGTTATTTGTCGAAAAAGGATTTCCTAACCTATACCTAGTCCGGCCATAAGTTCTGTTACAAATGAAAATGCATTTTTTTAATGAAGTAATGTAATATTACTAAAACTTTTATGTACATATTTATTAAATTCTCGGCAAAAAATAAAACAGATATTCTTTTATCTGTCTGGCCACGAATCTATGGATTTATGCACTTTAAATTTCGCCACTGCTTGCTCCAGAGATATTTTAAGATTTAAACGACATGGAGGACATGGCTTGCATAAGAGGACATGGCTTGCATAAGAGGACATGGCTTGCATAAGAGGACATGGCTTGCTCTAAACGGCACGTCAACATTTAATATGTTGCCGTGTCGTTTAGAGCAAGCCATGTCCTCTAAAACTGATCATAATTTGTAGTCTAAAGGGTTGAGGTCTGGGCGTAGATGAGAGCCAGTCTGAAGCTCTTATAAAGTCTAGAACGTTGGTTTCAAGCCAGGCTTGGCTAGTTCGTGCCTTGTGACCAGGTGGAGAGTCCTGCTGGAAAGTCGACGGTACAATTTTAAAAAGTGTTTAGCATTTTAAAAAATAAAGAGGATTCACAACACGATCCAAGACTGTCTCTTGATACACTTTGGCTGAAGTTTTCACTCCTTTTTTACAAAAATGTTGCTTTGTGACGCCTTGATAAGACACGCCCCACCAAACCATCACTGACGCAGCATGATGACCACGCTGTTATTTAGAACTGTGAGCGTACACTTTATAATTTTGCTTATTGTAGTGCTCTTCGATCGTGATTTTTTTTTCATCAGTAAATAAGATATTTTCTGTGCCCTTCACCTGCGTGTCGCGACATAAGGCGTTTTGATCGATCCACTCTCTTTAATAATTGTAAAGATTGATTTACGGCATGTCCTGTATATCGACGATAGACACCGAGCTTCAGGTCTTGTTTTATAATACGCGACAGAGTCCTAGCGGGAATCTTCATTTCTCGCGATAAAGATTTTTGCTTCCTAATGGGATTTCGACAAATTCTGGCTTTAACAGCATTATCAGCCTTTGTAGTTCCAACAGCACGCGGCCACCCCGATCTTTTGTGCTCTTCGACAGAGGAAGTGTTGTTGTGTCTGTTGATAGTACGATATACGAACATACGGCTGATACCAAGCTTTAGAAGTGTCTGGAGTATGACCGACGGCTCCATACCTACTTTGTAAAAGGTGATCACTACAATCCTATTCTCTTTAACAACCCAATCCTTATTGTAATTTGATAATGAACACGAAAAAATATGTGAAATGGCGCGACATCGAAAAAACTTTTAAAAATAATAAACGCGATCCAAATTCAAAGTAATTAAAAAGTTGAAAAAAGGAAAAGTTTTTATGTAACAGTATGTATGGCCAGACTACTACATATATATGAACAAAATATAGCCGATAAAATACCTTCAGTGTCTCTCTCAATCTTCGAAATCAAACTGGTGAGATATACCCCCAAATCTTATATGAAACTTAGCTGTGAAAAAATATCTCTATTGCATAAAGAAAATTCAATTGCATTTAAAACAAAGTACACATATTTATACTGCGTTTTAAGCATTCAAGAATCAGTCTATGCAAAGCGAAGAATGTGTGGAGTTTCATGAAGCTCACATCTTAAAATAAACCGGATGAAAATACTTGTGTTTTCTTCGCCTTTATAAAACTGAACTACCGTAAATGTCCCAGTGTCGGCAAAATTCTTTCGTTCACTTTACTTTTATTTCTTATAATAAACTTAAAGTAGTATCAGCTATAATACTATCAGTTTAGGCGTACTGTACTCATGACATTCTACTTTCTACTACTCCAAATTGACTGTGGCTTCAGGAAACTGGGTCTTCCGAGCCATAAAAATAGCGATTCTATGTAAACTTTGAGTTTTATGTTTAGAATTAACACCATCTCTCTGGTTTAATTCAAAACATACGAGTAAAACTCTATTTAACAAGCCTAACTATTGCGAACAACGTGAAACATAGTAATTCCTTAAAATCCAAAATAAACATAATTGTACTATATAGCTACACTTCTATACATATAATAAAATTGTAAATTTCACGTGTCTGTGCACATGACCGACCATAGTAAAAAAAACATACTGCTACATTTTTAGAAATGGCTGTCTGTCTGTTTGTTTGAACACGCATCACGCCAAAACTACCAAATGAATTCTGTTGAAATTTGCATAAATTATCACGCTTTTTCCCATACCATAGTAGATAAAAATATTCAGGGCTTATCTGGCAAGATTCAGGAAATTGAATTATTTTTAAAGACCCACCATGTTCTGTGTTGTGTCAACAGTTATAACATTATATGGTGACAGCTTCTCAGCTGCCAAGAGATATATAATTCATTTATCAGAGTCTATGATATTCATTAATGAAAAAGTAGGTTGTAAATTTATTATACGTGGTCAACCTTACTCACAGACAGGATTTGATTTACACAACAAGCACATACAGAGCTTATACTTGTTACTTTACAACGCAACATATAAGTATGTTAAGTTTATACTATTTTTCGACACGAATAAATTAATTCATAACTTTATTTTAACATAAAATACTATGTATTTGTCTACTATATTTAAGCGACAGGTTGCTTTTTAAAGACCCACCATGTTGATATTTTTTGTGTCACAGAACACTGGTTAAAAAATCATGAACTGATTTTTAATAATGAACATTAAAGCATGGTACGCTGTTCTTAATGAAGAAGGCTATACATGGTCGCTCTATGATTTTTGTTTCTAATAGTGTGAATAGTAAAGAACGTAAAGATATTGTAGCTCGTTCTGTTGAGCGTACTGTAGAACTCTCTTGTGTAGAATTAAAGGAGCATATTGTTGTTTGTGTCTACCGTACATCACAGAGTGATTTTAATTTATTCGAGACTATAATGGAATGAACCACAGAGCATTGCGGAGCATGTTTCCAATATGTTTTACATAAAAGTTATATTGTAACATAAACTACCTTAATATAAACCCGACTTCCACGCGAACGAAGTCGCAGGTACAGCTAGTAAATAATAAATTAGGACGAGGGGCAACTCTATTGTGCTCCGAAACTAATCATCTCTCTCAAGCAGTGGAACGTGTAAAAACCAGTAAAACGGGTATAAAGTTGATGGGAACGAATCTCTGTAAAGGTAAAGTGCAAAAAAAACACATGACACTACCAGATATTAACTAATGCATTGACTAAAATGGATCAACTCAAAAATAAGAGTTGATTCATTTGTAATTCAGCCATTGTCAAATTATTTCTTCTGTAATTTTAAAGCCCGAAACGCACTCGCGACTAGTTGGCGAGCGGTGTGCTTCAGGCGGCTCACCGTGAGTCCATTTTTATATGAAACGCATGATCCCAGCGCACTAACATTGGCAAGCCGTCCAGCCTGCGGCCACAGGTGCTTTGTCACGCTAAAATAAATGGTGTCCGGCTTTTTTAGACTGACATATGGATATCAGACGGACTTTAGACAATAAATTAGGTCCTTATGTGGAGAGTGAGGAGACAGGCAATAATAATTTCTGACTCCGGTAAACCCATAATCAAATATTTTTTAATTAATAAATTAGGTACTACATTGACCACCATGTACCTACTGGTAATAATAACGGTATATGGCAGAGATACCTAAATTAAATTACTTACTTTGTATCCGTAATTACGCAATTCAAGCCATGAATGTTCCTAATGAGACTGGAAGTCAGTCAATATCACACTAATATTATAAAGGCGAAAGTTTGTGAGTATGTGAGTGTGTATGTTTGTTACTTCTTCACGTCTAAATGGCTGGAGCGATTTTAATAAAATTTGGTATGGAGTTAGCTGACACCCTGGATTAACACATAGGCTAATAAACCGCAGGTAACACCGCGGGGCACAGCTAGTAAGTTATAAAGTTAAATAACAGATTTTAGTGCCGTGTTTACTGCATCAATGGTATATTCTTGATACTAACCCGAGTAAACTGAAATACGTTTCGATTTAGACAATACCTTTTATTGCTGTACCTATGAAATAGTCACAAAAAAAAAATATATTTATGAAAAAAATATGTAGGTACCTACTTGCATTTTCCACCAATGGAAGTGCAATATTAAATGGCATGCTACTACTGTTCTAAGAAAACGTTTTAAGTTCAAATGACGACATGCGTTTTGTTCGCTTATCCATAGTGTAGCACCTGCTTGAGGCGCCGCAGGCTACAAACTTTTCAATAGGCCGAAAGTTTGATCGGGTTGGGCTTTAAACTAAAGTAGCTTAAGCCCGCGGCTTTGCTCACGTGGATGCCAGATTGTTACCAAAATATTTTAACGGCAAGTTTCATACTAACTTTGCACTCCCGTTTTACCCCCTTTTGGGTTGAATTTTCAAAAATCCTTTCTTAGTGCTCCCCTGCGTTATAAAAGGAACTCCTGTGCAAAATTTCATGTTTCTAACCCTTATATAGGCTCTACGTTGATATGTCAGTCAGTCAGTTTCTCCTTTCATATATGTATATATAGGTACATGCCAGCAAAAACCAAATCGGTGTAATGTGCGGACTTCCAAACATCCACATACTGATTAAAACCATCGGCCAACGAAAAGCTTGTAGTCTGCGGGGAGTCTAAATTTGACCACACCTTTCTGTTACACGTTGTACAGTCGCCGTTTTTTTGGCTCCACGCAACATGATAAGAACTCTCAAGGAGTTTTACGAGTTCCAAGTTCCCTTTTATCGTCCGAGCCCTAAGGGGTCAAATGACCCGCAATTTTTCACCGCCATATTATTATGATGCTATTTACCCCACTACAAATTGTCTGAGGGCACTAGAGTAATATTAATGAAGAGAAGGGGTCAAATTGAAAATGTAAAGATTTAAGTTCGATTGGGGTTGAGATTGAGGTTCGAGGACAAACCGCTGGTGAAATGTTTATGAGTTGTCTGTTTTTATGAGAGTCTAAAAGTGGACACAGGGTCCTTATTCTCTATGTTTATTTCGTTGTCGTGAAATGGACGTGCGAACTGGCGCATGCGCGGTGCGCTAAAGATGTCCACCGCGCATGCGTGATGATGCATTTCTAAGCGCAGATAGAGATCTGCGCTTAGAAATGCATCATCGCGCATCAAATATGTCCACCGCGCATGCCTGGTAGAGACCGGGCATGCGCGGTGGACATATTTGATCGCCTTTTCACGACAACGAAATAAAGATAGTGAATAAGGACCCTGGTCAGAATACCGGGTACCTATTGCCTTATACTATTTACTCGTATGTTTACTTCTAAACAGTATTGATTTGAGAGCTAGATATCCCCGACACTGAAACTAAAAGTTAAATGATTTCAAAACGGCTGAACGGATTTTCATAAAACAAAGCCAACCTAGTTCTGCCTGGCTTTCTAAAATAGCTGCGTCAAAATCCGTCTATCCGATGGCACAGACAGACTCACGGATATAAGTTAAAACACCGCTGATTGTGCGCCAGACATTTAAAAGGATTCAGACAACTCGAGTTCTAAGGGGATCAGCCGCGGGCTAAAGTTAGTCGTGAATGAAGCCACAAATTATTAAGACCACGAGGAAATACTTATAGCCAATTCAGTATTTTTTAAGGAAAACAATGATGACTTCATAATTGTAGTTTGTCAAATAATTTACCTTTAGTTTTATACCCATATTGACCCAACCTGAATTACTAAAATAGGTTCAGTATAACTTTTATAACGTCTGACGGCCGCCATATTGCTTGTTAGGGTTCCGTAGCCAAAATGGCAAAAACGGAACCCTTATCGTTTTGTCATGTCCGTCTGTCTGTCTGTCCATATGTCACAGGCATTTTACTCAATGAATTTTAATGAAAGTAGCCGCTACTTAGTTTAATAGCTAAAAAATAATAATAAATATTTTTAGAGGGGTGCACTCCATACTTATTCGACAGGTCTTTCAAAAACATTTTTAGGTTTGTAATAAACTTTTTAGATTGAGTGAATATTTTTGGTAACAATCGCTCAGAAAATTGCATAAACTGTGTCCCCCCTTAACTTTTGAACCATGAGACTAAAAAACATAAAAAATAATAGTCACAAAGGTAGCGCTTAATAAGTACTTTAAATTAAAATTAATTTGGACATGATCGGATATACCGTCATTGAGTTATTGCTGAAAAACTACGTTTCTCAGCATATGTGCCATCAACATACGCTCTTCTGCTGATGCAATTATTCAAGTTTGCAGAACCCTACACTGAGCATGGTGCGACATGCTCTTGCCCGTATATCTATTCTAACCATAGCCTAACATCAAAATCTATTGAGGCGTCTAGAAGTTATGGTGGACTAGCTGTGCCCCGCGGTGATACCCGCGGTTTATTAGCCTAAGTGTTAATCCAGGGTGTCAGCTAACTCCATACCAAATTTTATTAAAATCGCTCCAGCCGATTAGACGTAAAGAAGCACACAAACATACACACTCACATACTCACAAATTGTCGCCTTTATAATATTAGTGTGATGAAAATCACAGTTATACTTGTAGGTACATGGACCCTGAAAACTTTACACTCTTTTTTTGGGTAGTCACGTAAAATCACAGTCCATCTATCTTAGAATACGTTGGCAATCTTTTATCTGACTATTAAAAGCTGTAATGCCCATACTGAAACTTCAGACTACTATGCAATTTATGATCTTGGCTACTCTTGGCACGGCGTTTGTTCGCACATAGTGAGTTATACCTAGTTGGCAAACTAGAAGATTGGTATAATGGGTAGTGCCATAGATATTGCAATAAGTTTTGATGCATAACAGTACAGAGAATAGTCTTAAGTTGAGTCTATTAAGTAAGTCTTGCAGAGAACATCATTAAAATGCCAAGTCTTTCATTTTATCGGTTATCGCCATTACACAAACTATACAACGTTATTTTTGGTATAGTGCAAACCTGAAAGTAGTTTGCTAAGAATCAGTAACACAATACGATGGTGTAGTTTTTGAACCATGTTATATTTTTCAATTAATTAATTCATTAATCATTCTAACAGTCAAAATCCTGTTCTAAATGTGATGTGAAATGTCATCACTTATTTTCGAATAATAACCATAGATTACGTACTACGGGATGCAATAAGCACGAGAGCGCGGAAAAAACAAGACAACGAATGAATTGAATGGCTTAAATGATTCAATGGCTTGTAATTCTGCAAGATTTCAATATTTTAATTTCATTTTTTGTATACAATTTCTTGAAAGAAAAATCTATACCTAGTCTGGCCATAAATACTGTTACAATTAAAAATAAGAAAGATATTACATTTGAATTTGGAATCTGTCATTTTTATACGATTGTTCATTGTATTTTCTAATTTTGGCGCCAATACATTGTACAATATTTTGCTATATTAAAATGGAGTGGGGTGATAAAGAAAACCGAATCGCTGTGATTGCATTACACAAAGTTGGTATGGAGCCGAATGTAATTTTTAAAACTCTCCATACGCTTGGTATTAGTCAAATGTTTGTGTACCGGGCTATTAATAGGTACAATGAGACCTTCTCTGTTTGTGACAGAAAAAGATCTGGCCGTCCACGTAGTGTTCGTACGAAAATGGTGGTCAAAGCAGTAAGGGAAAGAATTCGAAGAAATCCTGTCCGAAAGCAAAAGATTTTATCTCGGGAGATGAAGATAGCACCCAGAACCATGTCACGCATTTTAAAAGATGACTTAGGACTTGCAGCCTATAAGAGACGCACTGGTCATTTTTTAACTGATAATTTAAAAAGAATAGGGTGGTAAAATCGAAGCAACTACTGAAGCGGTACGCAAAGGGAGGTCACAGAAAAAATTTGTTTACGGATGAGAAAATCTTTACAGTTGAGCAACATTTTAACAAACAAAATGACCGTATTTATGCTCAAAGCTCTAAGGAAGCTTCCCAATTAGTCGACAGAGTGCAACGTGGGCATTATCCGACTTCAGTGATGGTTTGGTGGGGTGTTAGCTATGAAGGAGTGACTGAGCCATATTTTTGTGAAAAAGGTATCAAAACATCGGCACAAGTGTATCAAGATACCATTCTTGAGAAGGTAGTTAAACCCCTTAACAACACCATGTTCAATAACCAAGTATGGTCCTTCCAACAAGACTCAGCGCCGGGTCATAAAGCTCGGTCCACGCAGTCTTGGTTGGAAGTGAACGTTTCGGACTTCATCAGAGCTGAAGACTGGCCGTCGTCTAGTCCCGATCTTAATCCGCTGGATTATGATTTATGGTCAGTTTTAAAGAGTATGGCTTGCTCTAAACGCCATGATAATTTGGAGTCCCTAAAACAATCCATACGATTGGCAGTGAAGAATTTTCCCATGGAAAGAGTGCGTGCTTCTATTGATAACTGGCCTCAACGTTTAAAGGACTGTGTTGCAGCCAATGGAGACCACTTCGAATAAGCTTTTTATATTTTGAATTGTTTTTTATTTATGTATTAAACTAACACACTGTAAAAGTAATAAATATTATTTGCAATAAAAAAAAATGTTTTTTCTTCGTAACAATATTTATGGCTAGACTAGGTATATACAAGGTTATTTTTGGTATAGTGTTTGCACTATACCAAAAACAGCAAAATATCGACTATCATTCCAAACTAGGCAGAGCCTTTACGATGGCAACCACACACCTATCAGGTGTGTGGTTGCCATCGTAAAGGCTCTGCCTGAACATGCACATACATTTTTGAATCCCTACTTAATAATAGAGTTACATTACACCCAGGCACAGAATAAACAATCGTGCTCATCCAACAAAGACCTGGGTGAGTATCGAACCCACGATTTCTGGTCAGGGTCAGTGAGGCTCCATAGATGTTGGTCAGTTATCGATAACCCTAGGAAGTATTATTTATAAGTCGTATTATTCTTTTTTTCAATTTGTTAACAAAAACAGTGTTGAAATACATCATATTAATTAACATAATTGCTTAACCTCGCAGTAACCTCAATCTGCTCGGTCGCCACTAAGTCAGAGACTCTCGGTTAGAGAGGTTTTATATGATGCTGATCACACTTCATTATTTGTGTAAACTTGCGTTCATTTTTTTTTTAAATACATCTCGCTAAGCAGCCCAATATATGTTTGCACGCTTATGAGGGACCTTACCTTGGTTACCTTAATATTAAGCGCGGCTACACTCAAGTTTTTGCGAATGTAAATAAGATTTCAAAACCACCCTATTTTTCTATTTGCTACTTCAAAAGTAAAATCTGTCAGATTTTTAAAAGAAAAAGGATTTTTTAGACCCAATAATAGAGAATAATAGAAGCTATAGCTAAAATAATAGCACTAATAGCGCGCCCTATAAACCTAACACTTCGCAAGCTATAGGTAGGTTCGTGTAGTCCTCTCGCACCTGTTGACATGAAATATTGCATGAAACGAACATCGTTTACCGATAGAAAGGTGTTTGATTGTTGGCTACTACATACAATAGGCTATTACTACAATAGTTTGGTTCGATCCGGGAGACCGCCTGTGGTAGTCGTAGGGTTACCGATGATTTATTATTACCCCGTATTATGGATCAAGAAAAATATTCAAGAATTTGGTAACTTCGCTCTAAAGCAAGCAAGAAACACATACTCACCTACATACTTAAATACTTTTTTAATTCGCGACGAATAAGGGGCATGTTTTAAGTCGCCGTTATCCTTAATCAGACCGTATGGGGGACCGTAGCGTCTAAATTGAATTAAGTTAATAGAAAACGGCTTAATCTAGATATTTGTTACTTTTATTTCATGAAAATCCTTCAGCCATTTTGAAGATAATCCGATTTGTATCTCACAGGTTTTTATGTCGAAAATATTTAACGTGCGTCATTATTATGTTTTTTTACCCGACTGCGCAAGAAGGAGGATAGTGTTTTTCGAGTATAGGTATATATATTTCTTTGGCACGCTCGCTCTATAGGCTAGATGGCTTGATGAATTTTAACTTGAGAGGGAATTTTGGCGCTAAAATATTACAGTTATTAATTTCAAGCAGTCGGGTTTTTTTGTTTTGTAATAATTCAGGTTGTTAAACTTGTGTGTTTTAGTGTCTGTCTGTAGGTGGTTATAATGGGGATGTTGACTGTCAAGTCAAATCAGTGTCCTTTTTGCCAAACTACTTGGCAATATATGATTAGGTATAAATGAGACAAAAGATGTAGTATAGTCTGGTTATAATTATCTAAAGGTGCATCTTATATACTAACGACTTCGTGTTGATAACAGATAGTGGAAACATTTAATAGATACTGAACGTGCGATAAGGAACATAAGATTGTGATGTAGATTGTAGATACAGCACAAAGATATTGTACTGTAACAGTACACCCCCCTTTAAAAAAAAAAAAATATGGTAATAGTGTTTACAATATAAATTTGACCTAGACCTTACTAGTTATTTGCTGATGTATATAAATAATAATGCTATTGTACGCGGTGGAATTTGATGACGCCTGTTGTGGTGTGATTTGCTGACGTCTGTAATTTTGACTTAGCTGTTGCACGAGTGTTTATTATTTTTTTCCGTTAAACTCTTCATTCTTCTGTCCAGTGTTTTCATTATGCCGTAAATTAGGATCACGCCGATTGTTAAAATAATCTGTCCCATTGCAACATTTCTTGTCCACCGTAAGTCCTCCTGGATCAGGTTACGGAGTTGGTCCGCTTCGTTTTGATTGAGGCAATTGTCCGTATTGTATGTTATCTGGTCCTTAGAACTTTGATTTCCCATTTTAGATGTCTTGTTGTTACGAGTAGTTGTGAATTAATGGTATATGTTAAGATCTATGTTAATATATATACGAATAGCTTGCTTATATCAGCGATTTTTTATAGACGTACTACTGGCTTTACTTTACGTCCCGATCGTGTAGTGTACGTGTGTGAATGCCTGTCGCAATCCTTTGAATCTGGCACGTAGTTTGATTCGTCATTGATCATGAAAGCTGGTTTCAATCTATCAATTGATATCACTGTCTCTTTATCCCTAATTCTAATGCAAAATGTTTTATCTGTTTTACTAATTACTGGGTAGGGTCCTTCATACGGCGGTGTCAGGGCTTTCTTAATTCTATCACACCGAACAAATACGTGTGAGCATTCTTTGAGTTCGGGATGCACAAATATAGCTTGATTGTGTTTTTTTCTTTTCGGAATTGATGTCATTTGTGTGATGTCCTTTTGAATTTGTTTTACAAACTCTTCGTACGTTGATAACTGTGCTGCTGATGACTCAAAAAATCCTCCAGGGAGTCGTATTGGCGTTCCATATGTCATCTCTGCTGAACTATAACCTGTGTCTTCTCGCAAGCTACTCCGCAACCCGAGTAAAACTGTTGGAATTTCTTTTAACCAATTTTCGTTGGATTCTCTTGTCATTAACGCCGCCTTTAAAGTTCTATGAAATCTCTCTATCATTCCATTGGATTGTGGATGATAAGGTGTTGTCCTAATTTTATGTATTCCCAAAAATTGTGAGAGTGACTCAAATATTCTTGATTCAAACTGTCGGCCTTGATCCGTAGTAATGCGCAATGGACATCCAAAACGAGTAATCCATCCCTCGAAAAGTGTCTTGGCTACTGTTTCTGCAGTTATATCTTCTACCGGAAATATTTCGGGCCATGACGTACAACGATCTATGATTGTGATTAAATATCTCTTCCCTTGTGAAATCGGAAGTGGTCCGACGATGTCAATATGTAAATGTTCAAAACGTTGCGCTGTCATAAATGTACCAGGAGGTGATATCGTATGTCGTTGTATTTTTGATTTTTGGCAGGCTATACATGATCTACACCAGTTATTGATATCTTTGTTCATATACGGCCATAAATACCTTTGGGTTATCATTTTTCTCGTAGTTCTTTTTCCTGGATGGCTCATACCATGAATGGTATCGAAAATTTGTTTGCGAAAATGCTTTGGTAAGTAGGGGCGGCTTTTTCCAGTAGAGGTGTCGCAGGTGATGTTTATTGTGGAACCCGGAAGCGTAATGTTTTTGAATTTTAATCTTTTATTGTCATGTAATTTACTTAGTTCATTATCTGTTGATTGACATTTTTCCAATTCAGCGTAATCGATAGGTGATGGCACGTATATTTCCTCTATTCGAGATAAGGCATCGGCGGTAATATTGTCACGTCCGCTTATGTGTTGAATGTTGGTACTGTATTGTGAAATGAAATCTAACTGCCGGACCCGTCGCGGTGTATCGTTTGATGATGGTTTTTGGGAGAATGCGTATGTCAAAGGTCGGTGATCCGTAAATATTGTAAATTCTCTTCCCTCGATTAATCTGTGAAAATGTTTGACGGCCATGTATATTCCTAACAGCTCTCTGTCAAACGTAGAATATTTTTGTTGAGTTTCGCTCAATTTTTGTGAAAAAAATCCTAATGGTTCCCAATTGCGTCCGGATTTTTGTTGTAAAACTCCACCAACGCAAGTAGCACTAGCGTCGGTCATGAGCGCTAGTGATGCGTTGCGGGAAGGATGCGCTGTTAACACTGCGTTTTTCATGCTTTCCTTGCATTTTTCGTAAGCTTTGTCTGCTTCCGTTGTCCAAGGAACAGGTGAATTATCGTTCTTTTTTGAACCATGTAGATATTCGTTTAAAATTCTTTGATTTTCCGCTGCGCATGGAATATTACTTCTGTAGAAATTGACCATGCCCAAAAATCTTCTTAATTCTTGAATTGTTTTCGGTTTGGGAAATTCCATGATTGCTTTGTAATTTTCTTCGGTAGGGAGTATTCCTTGGCTCGTTATATGATAACCTAAGAAATCTATTTCCCTTCTGAGAAATTCGCATTTTTCGAGATTAATGGTTATTCCATTCTCGTGTAAACGTTTGAAAACCGTTTCTAAATGCTGATAATGCAAATCTTCGTTGTCCGATGCAATGAGACAGTCGTCTACAAATATAAATACGTAGTTTAAATCTCTAAATAAGGAATCCATGAATCGTTGAAATGTTTGTGCCGCATTGCGTAATCCGAAAGGCATTCTTAAGTACTCAAAAAGTCCAAAAGGTGTGATGATGGCTGTTTTTTCTATATCTTTAACAGGAATACAATGGTATGCTTTACGTATATCTATCTTGCTTAGTATCTTCTTATTTTCTAATATGTATGTAAAGTCAGTTAATCTTGGTAGTGGGTATTTGTCCGGTACTGTCGTGCTATTGAGCATTCGATAGTCTCCGCATGGTCTCCATTCGCCATTTTTCTTTTTTACCATATGTAATGGGCTTGCCCATGGGCTATCTGACGGTCGGCAAATTCCGAGTTCTATCATATTTTGAAATTCCTTTTTGGCTATGTCGTATTTTTCTGGAGGTAATGGTCTTGCCCGAGCTGCGACGGGTGGTCCTGTAGTGATAATGTGATGTTCAATCTTATGTTTGGGCGCATTGCGGAGAGAGGACCCTTTCGTGATGTCTTCGTATTTGTTTAAAAGTTGCGTAATACGTGGATTCGTTCCCACTGCGATATTACGAATTGTTTGTTGTGTCGCTTTTTCCGAAGTTACATGCGTTGTCAGCTCTGTAACTTTGTCGATAAGTTTGCGACCTGCTATGTCGACTAATAGTTTATAGTGCTCTAGAAAATCTGCTCCAATTATTGGTTGTGTAACATCGGCGATTACAAAATTCCATTTATAACATCGTTGTAGTCCTAAATTCAAGGTAAGCGTCTTCTCGCCGTAAGTCCTAATTTTAGTCCCATTTGCAGCGTATAGTGTGTATTGTTCATTTTGTAAAACTGAATGTCTCTGTTGCTTGCTAATGACTGAAATATTTGCGCCCGTGTCAATCAAAAACTTCGTACCACTTTTTCGGTCGGTAATGGTGAGGCGATTGGATGGGTGGATTGCACAGAGTTTCGCCGTTGTCTGTGCTCTTATTCGTTTCCCTGGTTCCGTACGTAAGTCATTGGTTTCCAACTGCATGGTTTAATGCAGTTCTTTGCATATTTTCCGAATCTTTCGTGGTAGTAACAAAATCGATTTGCTCCTCTATAGTTTGTTCTCGGCCTCATAATCGGGAATTGTTGACGTTTCTTGAAATGATTGTGCGTGTTGGGTCGATAGCCATATTGACCTTGCTGAATTGCGTCAATATCTATCTGTAATTTTGCTAGCTGGGCTAAAATGCATGCTGTATTGTTGTCGTTTGAAGTGTCGTTGCTAACAGCTGATATTTCGGTTACTTTTGAATTCATTATTATTTTGTCTGCAATTTGGCTCAGTTTGTCAATTTCCATGTCTTCCGTAACTGCTAGAACCGTAGTAACTGATGTTGGTAAAAGCCTGAACCATAGTAGTTTAATTGTTTCGTCACTGATTTTTCCTCTCCCGAGGACTCGCATTTGACGTAATAACTGCGAAGGTTTTTGATCACCGAGTTCTGTCTCTGATATTAATTTTTGAAACTGTCGCTGTTCTGTTTCTTCGTAACAATCAATTAAACGTTCCTTGATGTTTTTGTATTTATCTGTAGTCGGTGGTGAAGTGATTAGGTCACTAACCTGTAGTATTTCTTCCTTGGATAACTTTGCTATTACTGTACAGTATTTGTATTCGTCTCCTTGCTTCTGTGGTGCTAATATGGCTTCTAGTTGCGTGAACCATAATCTTGGTTGGTCTTTCCAAAATTCCGGAATGCGGGATAAAACCGAGGTGCCAGCAGCTACTTCAAGTGTTCCTTGCTGATTTATGTTCGCCTTGCACGGTGATTGTGCCATGTTTCTTGCTGCGTATTCGTTCGTCGGGGTCACCAATTTGCCAAACTACTTGGCAATATATGATTAGGTATAAATGAGACAAAAGATGTAGTATAGTCTGGTTATAATTATCTAAAGGTGCATCTTATATACTAACGACTTCGTGTTGATAACAGATAGTGGAAACATTTAATAGATACTGAACGTGCGATAAGGAACATAAGATTGTGATGTAGATTGTAGATACAGCACAAAGATATTGTACTGTAACATCCTTTTATGAAATGTCAAAACGACAAGCTCTATAGAAATGTGTTTTGAATAACAACCTACGACGTCAAAAGTTCCTATCGTCAAATCATTACTTTTAGTATTCGTTTTCATGCTTTTAAATTCAAAAACATGATAAATTGTAAAAGAACAGTTATTTTGAGAGCATTTTAAGATCTACTTTTACATGATTAGTATAAAATAATTTACTTTTGTTGTAGGCAACTACCTAATTATGCTCTTTGGTCTGTAGCGTCATAGTGCTCAAACATTTAATTGAATGAAATATAAAAAAAAACTGCAAACGCCACGGGAAACAAACGCAATTTCCACATTAGTGAGGATTATATGGAGGGTAAAAATATCCTCTTTTACATTTTTGCACCCAAAGTCGCAGACGGGGGTTGATTTGAATTTATGCTAGCAATAAATATTTTTGCTGCCTACAAAAGAGTTATTGGGTACAATTTATTACTGTACACTTTTGACGGTTTATTTTTTGTTAGTGTTTACATAGATTTCAGTAATCTGTTTACATATGCTAATATTTCTTCGTTTAGTTGTTTGGTATGGGCATACAGGTAGCTTAAAGCCTCGGGAAGGATAAAAAAACACGCGGGCGGAGCCGAGCAAAACAAAAAAAATTGCATTCTAAATTGAAAAATATAGATTTTTGAAGTACCCAGTATTTATATTCGGCAATTACATTTCAAAGGCCTAATAGAATCTAGTCAAATAACATCTTGTAGGTACCAAATCAACGTTTTGCGCTATCCTTAAATCCGATTCGTACCGGTATTACACATAGCTCTTTTTTCACTGCAGGTTGAAATTGTAGCAATGATAATATACGGACCAATCGCAGCGGGAAAACGTCATCATATATCATGTAGTAAAATATTTGAGGGGACAGAATGCGCTTCGATATTTCTCCAATAACTGAGGAATTTATCACTTTTCCAGTTTTCGAGTTCAAGTATGCAATAGAAAGGACTAGAAAGATGTATGACTATACGCAAAATAATTTTAAAATTCCAAATTACAAGTTTCGAAGACTGTCAATATTATACCTACACTACGTACAAAGTCATTATGAATAAAATAGAATGATTTTTATACAACGCGATTTTATTACGCATATATTAACAATAATATTTCATTCATCACACGGAAAGCACCAGACAGGGAGATTTGGAAGCATATCGGGGAGACCTTTGACTAGAACAGGTTATTTATTTTTCATTACACTCTGGTTCGCGAAGTCCTGCGCTGCATTGATGTGTTTCGTAACCTTTTATTTCACATTTACGTCAGTAATTTTCACTTTCAAGCGCTTAATTTACCCTTTGATGAAATACTTTTACACTATCAAATATGTATTATAAATAGACCAATCTTTAATATTGACAGTATAAGTACCACATTTACAAATACTGCTTTGTTTCTTTTGTAGAAATCAATTTCCAATACCCCGTTTTAAGGACAGTACGTGTGTAGCTATTTTCAAAGAGCTGATTCTTTCATTAAATCTCTTTAAACATACTCTAAAAAACCGGCCAAAAGCGAGTGGGAATCGCGCACTGAGGGTTCCACCCAAACTTATAGGTGTGTAAATAGTTAGGGAATTTTTATAAACACACCGCACTGTGTTGACTAGGTAGCAAAGTGGTGAAGCTAAGCCGTGATAGTTACACCATTTTTATTAAGCAAAACGGGTGAGCTGATTTTCTAATTCTTTGAGTACCCAGACACAGAATAAACAACCGTGATCATAACTTATATTTATGCTTGATGAGGAATCGAACCCACGAAAGGAAAAGGAGCCGGACGGCTAAGCTGTCTAGCTTAACCGTCAGGCTCCTTTTTCATAATTAGTAAATAAATTAGCAGACATTTAAAGAGCATTTTAAAAACTAGCGAAGAATGTTTTGTTTTTTTTCTATTCTGTTTTGAAAATGGAATGAAAAACCAAGACAAAACATTCGTTAGTTAAAATGCTCTTAATACGTCTGCAAATGTATTTAATTATGTAGTAACCCTAGTGCATAACTTTATACTGTGTACTTTTTTATAAAATCAACCTGCAATATGAATTGTCTCTGTACTACAGATATAAATACATACCTATAAGTTAATTATATAACCTAGCTAGGAATAAAACATTTTACTCAACATGTTAATGTAGTCTTTGTATGTACACCCTCCCCCCTAATCATTATAAACAAATAAATTATCAGACGTTTTAAGAGCATTTAAAGTTAAAGTATCAAGCTTCTATTCAAAATGGAATGTAATAAAATGTTCTTAAAACGTCTGCTAATTTATTTGTTTACTATTATTATGGGAGTTAAATTGTAATTATGATTGCAATCAAATTGTTCTACAATAGACCAATACCCAACAGGTTAGGCAATGTAGGGAGAGAGGCCATGACGGGGACGCGAGGCACGACGGGGCCACCCATACGAAAAACTATACGCTCTAGATGTGTTTTGTGTTGGCTAATAGGTGGCAATTTTGTATTTCTCTTTAGTCTGGCAGTGACCGGCGACCAGATTGCGCGCGTTTGATTTTTAAAACAAAAAACTATTTTCAACGTAATTTTATGTAATTTTGAGTTATTACGAATACGCATTTAAAAAGGAACGTGTTTATGTTGATACTATCATATATTTATTTTGTTTTTATAGATAAATTACTTATTGATATGTTCTAAACCAAATTACTCTAACCGTCACTCATTTTATTCGGTTTTTTATTTTCAATAATGTGAGAATTGGGGCATAACGGGGACATGGCTACGGGGTACGATGGGGTACCCCGTTATGCCCCGCAACCGTTGTCCCTATTATGCCCCTGTTTTGTAAATTAACTGAAGGATCATTCTTGTTCATAAGATTTTACAATGATTTTTGTGTTAAATAAAATAAATTTTATAAAAAAAGACTATCAGTGAAGTGACGCGTTCGAAATGTGGTGAATCGAACTAACGAATCTATTTTAGCCAAACTTATGTAACCTATGAGGCTCAGCACCATTTGCCTGCATAGGAGTCTCAAGTTATTTGACCACATTACCAGATAGAAAGGTGACAAGTGGCAATCTAGAAAAGCATGTGGTAACGGGCGAGGTAAGCGGAAAGAGGCCCAGAGGCAGGATTCGAATGTGCCTTTATAAACGCTGGAAAAAATTGCTCTGCCTTATACACCTCAGTCTGCAATGCCATCTGAGCTGCCGAGGACAGATGGGGTTGACAAGAAACTGTCAAGTGAGGGTACTTGACAGTTTCTCGTCAGCCTTAAGCAGCATTGAGAATAAACTACGTGGGGAGGAGCATATGAAATTATTGATTTTTCCGACTAGAGATAAGAAGTAAAAATTCTCTTATTTATTTAAAAAACCAATAGTTACGTCACACTACTTCAAATATATTGAAACGGGGAAAAATCTTTAGTCGCAACTGGTTTCGAAGTTTCGAAAATCCAGGCGGCTAAGCTAATAAAATAAAAACGAAGTTCCGATTGAAAATAAAATAAATGAAATGGTAAAATCCGGAGCTAGCAATATCAATTCAATCAATTCGTGTACGTACTCGTCGTATATTGCTTACAAATCAGAAGTTTTGAGCTTAGATATTGTTAGATAACAGAGACATCGAAGTCACTAAGATTACCTAGTGTGTTTTTCTTTTTTGCTCTCGTATTCTGTGACAACATCGGTTAGTAGGATTATCTCCTACTATCCGATGTTGGCACAGAATACGGTTATGATCAATCTCCTCAGAGACTAGCCTACGCAATAGATATCATAGTTTCTATGCGTGTGCGCAGACACAAGTGCACTTTCTATTCCTTTACTCTCATAGCCTGATGGGACAGAAATTAGACACGACCGGAGAGAGATTGGACGCATGTGGATCCTGCTGCATAATGTACTTGCGAGGCACGGATGAGTGCATCATTTTTCGAAAACGGTCGCCTATCTATGGACGTACAGTGATAATGTTGGTTAACCTTGCAGATATCTCGATCTGGTCGGACGCTACTGTGTCAAGGACCCCTTATGACTATATCTATACTATCTAAGAAGGTGCAACTTACCTGGGCTCCTACCATTCCCTGCTTCAGTCTGGGAAGATCAGTGTGTGAGTACTTTGAGATAGACCACGGTTCGACCACAGTCAAGTCCGTGTCTAGCTCAAACTCGTTGATCTGGTTACGGAGGAATTTCCTGATGTTCCACGGAAGGTCATTGTGCCTGAAAAGAAATAAGGGATTTGTTAAATTCTTTGGGGTCGTTAGTACATCGTACGCTTAACTGGCTACCCCGTACAAAGTGACAGCAATTTCAAATGCCAAATGACCGTCCTGTGAAGTTTTTTACCACCTATAACAAATGGCCGTTTTATATTACAAATGACCCTTTATATTATAGGTACACCGACAAAATGGTAAAATAAAATCTTGAAAGTAAAAAAATGTGGAGCGTGTGTGCGGATGTGTGTTACTTAACAACCTTACTGGTAGGGACCAGTAAGGTTGTTAAGTAATTTTTTTGCCTAACTACCCCATCGTCGTGTGACTCTCTTTTTTTTAAAAAAAAGAGAGAAAAAGACTTCGCGTATCTGACTACGCATACAACCACTTTCTTGTAGGACCGACTTTATCGGACTGTTTCAACACCTATCTGTTTCTTACGCCTAAACGGGTGAATGGGTCTAGATGCATTTGTTTAGTAGAAAGCCAGTTCTCAGCGTGTGCCTTTATGGGGTAAAAGTTCGTTCATGCTTTTTAATGATAAATCAATCTCGCTGAGAAGAACCGAGGGAGTTGAGAATGGAACACCCATATCCATCTCATTAACTTGTCGTAACACTCTGGCAATCAACGAAAATAGATTCAAGAGCCATTGAAAAAAAAATGGAACTGTCCCAGAGTGTTCATCTCATGGCTTTTAAATGTTTAACAATTTTTTAGTGTTTAAGCTACTTTCTTTTCATTTTCTATATCACCAACATTCACTGAATCTCATCAACAAACATTTGGTCTCTTAGATACAAACATAAAATTAAATCCTGATCCTTTACATAGCGACAAAGAAACTGTTATTATTTTCCAAACCTATTATATTTTTAAGTTACCTCTAAATATTTTTTTTTCCAAATTAAGCTATCACTTACGTAGCGATATTGGCGACTATTGCTTGGCTAGGTGTCCTAACTTTTGATGTTTCTTACTTATATAAATAGAATCTGTTATTTAAGTAATTACTTCTACTTAAGTAACTGCTATTACTCGTTTAGAAATACAGATGTAAGTAGACACCGTGATACCTAGACAGTTGAAATTTTCACAAATGATGTATTTCTGTTACCCACTATAACAACAAATACTAAGAACAGAATAAAATAAAAATTTAGGTTGGGTTCCCATACAACAAACGTGATTTTTTTTGCTCGATATTATAATAGTGTCTGATGTTGTGTAGTGTGTCCGACTCGCACTTGGCCAGTTTTTCAAATTGTTAATACTTCCGAAGTAATATTCTTAAAGGCGAAAATTTATTCCTATTATTTTATTCATGTGGCTATAATGGTTTGAATTAAACACCTCTCTATTATTGTACAAAAGATTTATTGCTCGGTACTCAAGTGAATTAAGTCTAGTAGAATTTAAATCAGAGAGGTGCATTAAGTGCACCCATTGCTATATTTTACTAAGACGATATATTTCAGTTGAATTAACTTTGCCCCGTTTATAGACTTTAGGCGACGCATTGGAGCTGGTTGTTAGTTTCCGTGTATATCCCATACCCAATCACTCCCTCCTTCTTCCACGAGGAGGGGTAAGCTCATTTCCAGAAAAGCCCACCATACAACTATATCGCAAAAGGCAAAAAGAATTGAACAACCCTGAAAATGACAGTGACAATGCTGGACTCTTCAGCCTTGATAACGAACCCCGCGCGCATAAGGTGTCCTGGCACAAAACACCACACTAAGCTTCTCGGCACCGCAACCCGAACCAAGCGGCCAGGGAGCGGCAAAGATGGTGCGCCCGGACAACACGACTTCACCTAACATGCTAAAGGGGGATGCAAAATGCAAGAACTCAGTCCGCTCAATCAAACAGAGAACCTATGAACGAACCACAAAGGACATTCCTGCACGACTCGGCGTAGCGATCGGCCTCTTTGCCACCATCCCAAAACATGACCACTGATGAGGCCGAATACATTAGGCTCAGCCATGAAGACCTCGTCATGGATGCTGACCCCTCCAATTCACTCCCAGCCTTCCGCGGATACCTACGGGTAGCGTCAGAAAGATAGTGCCCTGACCTGGCTGACCCTGAACGCGCCAAAAATCAAACAGCCTGTGGCGGTACCCACATATAATAATATAAATAAACTGCAAACAGCTCGCGTCAAAACTCTGAATCGCGATACAGAAGTTTTCACAGCTGCTAACTATATAAACAAGTTCCCAACGTTAATCGTCAGGCCGCGGCCCGCCAGGCATGATCACCTCGCCTGGTCGGAGGATCCTCCTTTTGTGTTGGAGGGACTTAACACCTTGCCCTCCACAAGCCTAACACTATCAGTCTGACGTGCCGACCCGAGTCCGAGCAGAAGAAGCAACGGGTGATTTTTTTTCTACAGCACTACAGCAACTACAAACCAAAGGGAAACCGAAAGTAATGGTGTTCTAAGGACCCTCCGCCACTGTCGAGCAGCGTTCTTTGTACCCAGGTACAAAGGAGAAGTAGCGCTGCTTCATAGCGTTCTGAAACGTCAGAAGACTTGGTACAAGCTATGGAGGTGATCGCTGTAAAGGGCGACATCAGTTGGTGGTAAAAACCTTGGGACTTATTTGGTTATCCCACCTAACGAAGTCGAAAAGGCCGAAATTGTGACGAGAGCGACCTCTTGGATATACGTGCGTTTTTGGCCAAAAACCCAACCCTCAGACACCCAGACTGTGAACCCAAATACCGCACCAATACAAACGACACCGACAGAACACGAACTGACGATGACACAACTTGAGGAGGAGATGGCCAGAGCATGCATTACAGGGTAGATAGAGACGACCGGCATGGGTTGCCGGGAAAAAATTGTGATGGATCAATCTCCTCTGTATCTCCACCCCACTACCGTCGTCGCTCACGTCCAGTCCCCTCAACATTATTCAGACTAACCTCCAGCATAACCAGACTGCTACGGCTTGCTTACGCAAAGCGCTGGAGATAAAATCACGAACTATCGCACTCATCCAAGAGCCAGGATCAGAAATAACAGAATATGCGGCCTCGGCAGTGGAGGTGAGCTAATCCTCGACACAGGGCACGGACAAACCACGAAGCTGTGCTTATATACCCAAAGATAGAGGTATCTACCACACCACTCACACAATTCTGTTCCAGAAACCAAACAGCTGTCACGCGTCGTCGTCAGTCTTAAGCCTGACGACGACGCGTGACAGCTGTTTGGCACCCGACGTCATCTTTGCCTCGTTACACATGTCAGGCGAGGATGAACACTGCCTATCAAAAGAGATGATTGACTTGGTGAGGTACTGTGAAGACGCTAACCTAGACCCAGTCATCTGCACAGACTCGACCGCCCATCACCCGCTTTGGGGTTGGAACAAACCCAACGCTAGAGGTGAGGTAATATGCTCGTATCTCTTCTTCACAAACCTTAACATTGTAAATCGTGGCTCGGAATCCTTTTGGGTCACGGCTCGTGGTCAAACAATAATTGACTTAATGCTAGCCTCGGAAAGCGCGACAAACTTCATTTCTAACTGGCACGTATCCAACGAGATGATCATAGATGAATTCTATTTTCACTAATAGCTAACCCGAACCAAGGCGAAACCCACGCCGAGGCCTCATCGAGGACATGAGCAGCATATTAGTGCTCATATAAGTGAGCACTTATATATTGCCTCATATAAATGAGCTAATATACAAACCAAATGACCAGGACTGGTCAAGAGCCCCGTACAAGAGTACCGTTTAAACTCAACACAATTAAAACTTACAAACCCTACAAATATGCAAGCCTAAATGGAATCTTCGCAGTCCACTACACAAACAATAACACGCCACAGGAAAATCTACAGAATCCGCAATCTACAGGGTCATTTCCAAGATTGAATGTGCAGTAAACTACAAATGCTCCTTATTAGCGACATAGAAATTTATTGATATAGAAGGCGCTTTTGACAATTTTTTTTTTCAAAGCAGCAACGCTGCCCTCGAGGAACATGGTGTGGACACGACTCTGCGAGGATGATCACAAACATGCTCTGACTGAGAGCCGTACACGGTGCCCGACACCTCAAGAACCACTGTGACGAAAGGATGCCTTCAAGGAAGCGTTCTCTCACCACTCCTATGGAATCTCGTGGTAGACAGCCTTATCAGGCTATTTCACGGTCGGCTATGCTGATGATATAACTATAATAATAAATGTCACACATCAAAACACACTATGCAACCTTAAGCGTCAAACTTTGAAGATAGTATAGGACTGGTGCAAAGAATATAAATTAGCAGTGAACCCTACCAAAACCAAACTCGTCCTTTTCACTTGGAAAATAAAGATAGCAACCCTAAAATTGCCACACTTCTTTGGGATGACCCTAAACCTATCCAATGAATCTAAATACAGGGCATCTATTTGGACAAACAGCTGAACTGGGCAAAACACACTGATTACATCACCACAAAAGCCAGCATAGTTCTTTGGCAGTGCAAAAGACTGCTCGAAAGAAATTGGGGAGTAAGCCCCAATCACTTACTGGCTATACACTATAGTCATCCGACCAATCATCACATATGGCTCTTTAGTTTGGAGCCCAAGAAAAATCTGAAACTATTAAGATTTGCCTAATTTTAGATTTGCGTAGTAATTAATTACTAGCAGCATGAGAACATCATCCACTGCTGCTCTACAGCTATGCTGGGATTACCATCTCTACACCTCGTCATGAGAGAAGAGGCGACCCTAGCGACTTTTAGGCTTGAAAGATTCTAAAAACAAACAAACACGCATATAAGATGATTTAATCAAACAACAGCCCATGATGGCATCACCCAGCGGCAGAACCCTTAAAACACATTGTTTTCAAAAACAATACAAAATAGAGCTCATAGCGGAGTTGAATGACTACTTCGGTCCAGAAAAGCTAAGAGATATAGAGTGTAGTCCTACACTTATGAATCAAAAACCGACTTCGGAACTGGAGTCGGGATCTTTTTAGATGATCTAAACATCACAATACCCAATACATCCTATAAATGCTCAACACGGTCTATCAGGCGGAATATGTAGGCATCATCCCAGCCGCACACGCCATAGAGATCATAGACGTCACGGATACCCATATTCGTACTCTCCGACAGCGCCTCAGCTCTTCAATCCTTAAAAAAAACCAGATCACGTCAAGACTAATACTAGAATGCCATAATACCTTAGAACGCAGTACGGTAGTAAATCGATTACAATGATACTACAATAAATATACGACACCGTGATACTACAATGAATTAAGGGACACAGTAGATCAATTGGAAACGATGCAGCTGATGAACTCGCCCGAAAGGGGTTCTAACATGAAAGCCATCGGACCCGAACTCATTGTACTCATTCTTTTCAATCAGCTAAAGAGCTGGTTAAAGGATCACATACAAACATAAGCAGAGAAATGGTGGCCCTCGACACTAGGGTGCAGGCTGGATACGAAACTGACCAAGCGCCTCTTGCGCCCGGACAGAGACAACCTGCGACTGATGTCGGGGACCATCACCGGACACTGCTCACTGAATAAACACTTTTACACCTTAGGTATCACTGACAGTCCTCTGTGCAAAGCTTGCATGAAGGCGAAGGAAACGATAGCACATACTCCTCGAGTGCACCGAGTCACCGAGATCCGCAAGGAAATACTTGGTACACCAAGATCTCTTGCGAATATCCTAAGAAAACCGAGAACACTGATCTGCTTCTGGAAGGAGGTGGGCTGGCTGGAATAACGGCCGCCATGGCACACGTACAATGGTCCACTAAAGGACTAAGTGCGGAAACCAAAACCCCTAACATAGAACATAGGCGGTTGTTGGATCGTAGTAATATTTACAAAATTTGTCGTTCCATTCCCTTACGTATAGAAGAAGATATAGAAGTGGAGAAGAGGACATATTCTGTGCAAATCTAACCAAAAGAAATGCGAAATAGTTATACATTTTAAACTCCAAATTGACCAGCGGGAACCAAGCAGGCAAACGACAATATGTCTTCCAGTTAGACACAGTGACACAGACTAAGTCCACAACTCTGCTCCGCTGCCTACTCCGTACCTACTCCACAATTTTTTAGATAATTGAGATTATCGTTTAACGTCCTGTGACAAATAAAGGAAATAGTATAAACATCAAAACACTTCGTACATTTTACAAGCAATTTTATTGTTCAGTAAAGAAATAAAAGTTATCGTTATTGATAACAAAGGAAATAATAAAACTGATTCAATATTGCGAAACGTTGTTGTGAAATGTACTTACAATAAAAAGTTTATGAGTAATAAAAACAAATTGTTAAAAGATTAACGGAAATCCTGAAAGCTGTTCACGATACAGTTTTATATCGGTTGCGACTACATTGCGACAAGGAAATAGTTATTTATATTTTAAAAACGACACAACCAAGCTCGTTAGGGTTTTAAGATAGTCTTTCTTTAATCACATGTAAAACAAAAATTACTCTTGTAAATCACAAGAAAAGCTTTTGTTTCCTATTGATACATTTATTATATTGATACATGACGATAATTCAATGTTTTAAATTTTTCCTTCAATCAATCAGTCTGTATCGGTCCACTGCTGGACATAGGCCTCTCCTAACTTACGCTACAACATCCGGCCCGTTATCGTATTGCTGTAAAACGTTTGAGTTTAAAAATGATAGGTACTTTTCTTTTGAAAGAGTGTTCTTTTGAGGTTAACTTTATGCTTCCTAAAGAGTTCTAAAGTGACCGAAACAGGTAAAAATCTGATGGATCAAGATCAGGGCTATACGGAGGATGCATCAACACATCCCAACCAAGCTCTCTCAATTTTTGCTAAGTGGCTATAGATGAGTGCGGTCTGGCGTTGACATGATGGAACACCACGCCCTTCCTGCTCACCAGTTCCGGCAGGTTTTTTCAATGGCTTCTTTTAACCTCATCAGTTGCTGATAGTAGAGGTCAGAATCGATAGTTTTACCCGGCGGCAAAAGCTCATAATGGATGATTCCTTTTCAATCTCACCATATACACAGAATCCTTTGTGCCAAGTCAGGCCGGGCTTTGCCACGGTCTGTGGGGCTTGTCCATGCTTCGACCATAATCTTTTTCGGACATTCTTATCGTAAGTGACTCATTTTTTATCACCCGTAATTAACTATTCAAGAAATGGGTCAGAATTGTTACGTTTTAACAAAGAATCGCAAATGGAAACACGTTGCATTAAGTTTAACGTTGCTTAAAGTGAAATCATGTAGTACCCAAATATCAAGTTTTTTCTTGTGCCCAGACTTTTGTAAATGACGTAAAACTGTTTTGTGATCAACATCCAGTTCTTCAGCAATATCGTAACTACTAATATGTCGATCTTGCTCCACTTTTTCAAAGATGGCACTAATTTTATCCGTTATAAGGCGTCTAGAGCTACTACCTTCTATCCTTCACACTAAAATTTCCAGACTTGAAACGCTTGAATCACATTTGTGCTACTCGTATTGATATCGCATTAGGTCCGTAAACCGCACAAATTTTATTCGCGGCGTTCGTCGCATTTTGCTTTATTTTTGCTTGCTTGAAAAACAATTGGAAAATGGCGGGAACTACTTTTTATTTATTAATTGCATCTTAAGAGTATCTACATTAAATGATATTAAAATCAGCCAGTTACATTCAGTACAACCAGAGAAGTTTGATTACTAACAATACATTCAAAATACGAAAATACTTCTGCCCCTACGCATAAAACTCTACTTTCAAAACTGTATAACCATGGTATACGTGGAACAGCGTGGCTTTAATGTTAAAACTGACAAATTGCATTAAAAAACCCAGATCAATATTCGGTTAAAACAATTACGGGATCCCCTAAGGAAGTTTGATAGCTTCTCTCTTATTTCTAATATACATCGATGATCTCCCAGATGCCTTAAGCCATGAATGTGTACTTTTCACGGACGATAAAAAGCCAACATGAAATAAAGCTAAAAAAAGACATACATGACGCCCTAGGAATAACACATGTGAAGAAGAACATGGCTTGAAAATAATAAGCTAAAAAAAAAGAAACAAACTACGCAAACAACGAACCTACTACAATAATGAGTCTTTACTAAATATTTGACAAACACTGCAACTGGAAGCCATATAAAAAATCACCACACAATCACACACAAAATTGACAAATTCGTCTATGTTCTAAAAAGAATGAATGAGACTGCTGTAATTGTATATCACACTAAACTTTGATGTCCTCCTTATTTCTTTATGGAATTGTTGTATGGGGTAATTCTGTGGATACATCACACTATTTCGAGCGCAAAAAAGGTGCTTTAGAGCAATTTGTGGAGTAAAGTACCTTGATAGCTGTCATATACTACAAACTACTATTACCCTGCCTATATATATTCAAAGTTTATAATTTCGTCTAAAAACACCGTGACCTGTTAAGCAAACTTGGACAAACACAAGGCAGTAGAACTAGGTACAAAGATAGATTGCAGCTGCCTTCAATAAGTTCTTTTTATTCAAATTCTCCAGGATCCGATCATCATATGGGGAAGTAAACTCTCTCACACCCAAAAATATTTTTTCAAATCGATACAGCCGTCTCTCGTAATCGGTGGACAAACATAAAGGTAAAAAAAACATACAGACAACATAGATGCTCCCCCTTTTTGAAGTCAGTTAAAAAAGGTAAAAACTAACAACTATATAATAAAGCTTCGAATTTTCAAAAGAAATGTATATAATACTTTACTTTCATTAAGGCTGGACTGGGATCGGACTTCTCGTTAGCCTAACATCATAAAATTGCAAGGGAATTCAAAAGAATATAGGATGCCTTCGTTAACCTCGTTGAACTACTTGTTTCGTATCAAGTGTCCGTAATTTAAAAATCCTTCACAGACTTTGTTTATATCACATTTGTGAACGATGCGACGCTACATTTTTATATAATATTATTTTTAATAATATTACATTGAAGTTTCAGTACAAAGTGTTCAGATATAGTTTAATATCTCTGAAAAGCAAGCTCGCGAGCATGTAAGCCCTCCATTATATAGTGGTGGGATCATAATATGCTCACGTTCAAAGTTAAATTCAATAGGGACGAACACGAGCGCTAGCATGTGAATGCTTTGCTCGGCTATTTGTGAACGACTTGTTTGTACCGGTGCGGTGACCAGTGTCGGGCCGTCTGTCGAGTTGCTTGCTGGGTTGCGTGCCACGCGTCTAACAGCACTAAAAACTGTGATCTTAATATGGACGACATAAAGACTGACCGCCGCATTCCGTTTTATGTTTAAATTATTCCTTTAGTAAAGATTTTGTATATATATTAAAACTAGCTGTCGCCCGCGGCTTCGCCTGCGTAGTTGATTTTGCTCTGTAAGGTGTTGATTTATCGCTTTCCATCAAAACGCTGAAACACGTGTTATTTACAGCTACAAAGCCAAATACAGAAAGTTTACAGATCTAACTTCAAAATAACGGAGTTCCATACAAACTTCCGGCTCCTATTTTACCCTCTTAGGGGTTGATTTTCCAAAAGCGCTGAATTATGTGTTCCATAATTTAAACGAAAAAGCCAAATACGAAATTTCATAGATCTAACTTCAATATTATTCAACGGAGTTTCATAAAAACTTGCAAGCCCTATTTTATTCCCTTAGGGGTTGATCTACCCAAAGCCCTAAAAGATGTTTTCTTTTAAATTTCACAGATCTAACTTTAAAAGTGACGAAGTTTCACACTATCTTGCGACGGAGTTTCACACAAACTTGTAAACCCTATTTTACCCCCTTAGGTATTGATCATACAAAAACGCTGAAATACGTGTTTCTTTATTTTAAACGAAAAAACTAAATACGAAATTTCACAGAACTGACTTACTTCTTAGAAACTTCGGAGTTTCATACAAACTATAAATATTAATCGCTTGTATATATAGTTAAGCATTAAATAACTCTGCTCGCGGCTGACAAATTACTGAATTACAATAAAAAAGGCTTCATCACAAAGTGAACGTCGAGGCAATAGAGATACAGGAAAAATTTAAATGGTTGAAGCCGATCGAGTATGTTTATTTAAAAAGTCATATAACACATGTAGCGAAAGTGTTATTGGACATATTCTTAGGTTTATATCTGTTTAGCAATTTACATAGTTACGTCATACGAATAACCATGTTGTTTTCACCTACTCACACGCGTTCTCAGTTTGGAAAATTGGGTTTTCCTCTACCAACTTTACATTTGGTAAGATCCTAAGTATAAGTAGATTTTGCTAAAGCCTTAATCATTAAGACAAATAGAAGACACAACTCCGGAACAAACATATCCGTTATATGTATAATCCGTCCGTAAACAATACCTTTGGTCCAGACCTCGGATATCAAATAGGGATCTTTCGTTAACATCGTTTTATTATTGTGTAAACACAGTTTTGGTTTATATCAATTTGATATGTTTTTCCGATATGTATTTTATGAGTAAAATCTGGGTACAGCCAAAAAAAAAATAGTTTTTTTGATGCACATGTGTTTATTTAATCATTTATTCATCCTTAACATATTTTATATTAACAGGTCCAACCTAATACGATAGTTGTTGAATTTCTTAAAAAAAACTATAAATCCTTCCATAAAACACAGATGGTGGAGAGGGTGAATTGGTTATGGTGGTGGTGATGGTGATAGTGGTGGTGGTAGTGATGGTGGTGGTGGTGGTGGTAGTGGTGACGGTGGTGGTGGTGGTGGTGTCGGTGGTGGCAACCACCACCACCACCACCACCACCACCACAATCACAATCACCACAACCACCACCACCACATCACCATCGTCACCATCACAAATAAAACCTAAAACCAACAACACTCAACAATTTTTTTTTTTGCATCACACACAAGTTCTGGTGTAGACCAGAGTTGACAGTCCTAGCGTGACCGCCGAGTGTAGGTTTAAAAATCGTGCTACATACATGAGTCTGACTTCTGTACTCTCCTCATTTTGTGCATAAACCTTGAAGCATGATTTCTTAGAGCATAAGACAAATAAATAACACTCTAAAAGAATGTCTTTAAAATGCAAGTTTGTTATTATAAGTATTGAGGCCTATTTCCCTTCCGTCCTTTACATTATTGGTGGCCAAAGTTCGTTAGGATAACGAGCTATTATGATTTGATTTGATGACCCCTAATAACACCACCGGGATTAGTTAACGCCGGAAAGGATTTTTCGAAATGGCTCACATACACAACATTCCGCTCATTTGGCAAACTTTCGCATTCCTACTAACACATTTCGTACGTAATTATACCTATATGTATTCCCCTAATGTGGTCTGCGGAAAACTTTCCACATACATAATATAAACGTCGTTGATGAGCTTTCAACCTAAACATAAACTTTCATGGCAAATCCAGATGTGCCTGACATCCAAATGTCCTCTTATGACGAAATCTTGTCATTTTAACATTATTATTTAATATTATACTGATCCTAGTGCTCTAGGAATAAGTCCAATATCGTCAAACAGATTTAGGTTGGTCGGAGCTAGAAAAACATGTTCAAGTTGGTATTACGTCAGAACATATGAAAGTAGGTATCAATGTTCTGTGGTTATTACAAAGTGAGGTAACAATCTAGGCTGTTTGTGTATATTCAGGTGGACACCTGTAATCCTACCCTGCGTGCCCTGACGTCAAGAGGTACGGTGGCGATAAGAACACAAGAGGACTTCGCTACTTCCCTCCAGATCGAGCAAAATACTCATGTCACTGATAGTTTCCTACTTTAGCATAGTGTTTACGATCTCTTAAGGCCGGCTTCTGCAACTTATCTACCATTAATTGTCTGTTAAAATAGTTAGTAGCTAAACTGAATATCGAAACGAACAAATGACAAGTTATTGACACCGACTGTAAGATAATTTGCTGTATATTACTAGCAGTAGTTGTCAGCTAAACCAAATTATAACCATTGTATAATCAATCAAAAGGCTTTACAAAATTAATATGCTACGTGCAGATACCTGCAGTCATGTTGGTACTGATAAAATCAATGCATCTGACATGTTTAATCAAATAGAACGTAAGAAACGAGACCCGTGCCAATTAAAGACGTTTAAAAATTATTTCAAATATGTATCGATTAGAAATTAGAATGAATTGATGTTACGTCATACGGCAGCTCTTCGTGTTGACTGATCAAAATAACAGTTACGAAAGTTTACTTCATAGGTACACTCAAATATTCACAAGTAAGAAACTTATGCTCCCGTTCTGAGCAGAGCGCCTTCGCAAAGTTTATTACTAGGCTAGGATACTCTCGGTAAATAGTTGGTGACTTTTATTGGCCATCTGATATCCTTAGAGCTGAGTCTACCACAATGTTTTAAGCAGTATTATTTTAATATAGCTGAAATATTGAAAGTCAAAATGAAGTTATCTATATCTATACTAATATTATAAAGAGGAAAGATTTTATTGTTTGTTTGTATTGAATAGGCTTCGAAACTACTGGAAGGATTTTAAAAATTCTTCAGTATATAGTAAAAATTCATCATTGTGAAGCTACACTAACCCCGGGTGACATAGGCTATTTTTTATCCCTGTATTCCCACGGGAACGGGAATTACGCGGGTGAAATCGCGAGGCGTCCGCTAGTAAATAATAAAACCGGGCAAGTGCATGTCGGACCACGCACAATATAGGGTTCCGTAGTGGCTTAGGAAGGTAGTTAGTGGGAGGTTAGTATATGTACGTAAACAAGAAGTGTACTAAAATGGCAAGTATTTATAATATTAACGAGTGCACGAAATGTGTAACCAAGCTAAAATAAAACGAAACTAGCTACTAAAAGTCAAAAATTAGCTGTGATAATTTTTATTTTTATTTCACTATATATACTACTACCGTGAATTTATTCACATAAGCTGGCAGGGGGCGGGGTGGCACTTGACTCTAACAAAAAATTGCACTTTAAAGCTTAATGTTTTACAAACGGATCCCTAAATCTAAAAATCCTCTTCCCAACTCCGATACCACGATGGGGGAGAAAAAAAATCACAACCCCACTTTACATAAAGGTACCCTAAAAAATATTTTTTTATGATTTTATTCTTTCACTTTGTCGGCATTAGTAATATGTGTATCCATGCAAAATGACAGCCTTCTAGCACTAAGAGTCTATGAGCAAAAATGCGTACGGACGGACATGGCGAATCATAAATATCAAAGGTCCCTATGAAAAGCAAAATTAAAAAAAAAATGTCATAAAGCTCATTTGCCTATCCCATTTTACCATCTAAATGGTTTTTAGCTGTTAATTCACAGTTTACATTTACCAAACAGATAGTAAGTATGACATAGGCCTCCGATAAAACGGATTTTTGTAAATTCAACCCCTAAATGGAAGAGACAGGTGTTCCGAAATTTATTGGAAATCAAACCTTTTGCGGCCGAAGTTACGGAAATCGGAGTAATAAACAAAAGTCTCATTTAATCATGTTATTTAAATAGGTTTGTAATAAAACTCCTGAATCTGTGACCTGTACTTTTAAATGAACGGTGACTCCTGTGTTCTGCAGAATGCACTTATCTTTAAATCTAATATCTACTGCTAGCGAAATGGATACCACACGGAATCTGTGAAACTCGCAACAACTTTCATAGAAGTGCTTCCATCAAGAACGAGTTATGAGTTCCGTTCCAAGTTAAATGGGCTTTAGTCTACTCATAAAGGTAGCTCGGCTTTGGATTTTTATATTGTACTTGGAATTTGTTTTAGAGTTTTTATTATATAACTGTTTTTCTGTTTAGCCCGCGCTCCCGACTTTTAGTAAGACCACTCGTCGAACCGCTTCCAGAGCGTTTTGTCTTGGTTTGTTTTGATTTGATTTTGTTGGGCCAACTTTAAGTAACATCTGCGTCGGTATAGGTACTGGGTACTATTAAAATATAAAAGAAACTCTCAAATGTAATGATTTGAACAATTCACACAAATCATAAAAAAAATACTTTCATCGTTGTGAAGCTACACTAACCTCGGGTGACATAGGCTATTTATTATCCCTGTGTTCCCACGGGAACGGGAATTACGCGGATGAAACCGCGAGGCGTCCGCTAGTAAATAATAAAACCGCGCAAGTGCATGTCGGGCCACGTCCAATATAGGGTTCCGTAGTCCCCCCCCCCCATGACTACTACTACTACCTGATAACTACTTGATGATATTCAGTTCGAAATTTTATGACCCCTTTGTTTGAAAGTAATACCACTGGAATTCCGACAGAAAAGGTCGAAATTTCAATTGCATTTTGAAATCAAGATCATAATTATAAATGTGATGCACAGTTTGGCATTAGTAGATTGCATTGCGAGATTGTCTAAATACTTATAACTCTATAAATGTAACTTACCCATCAGTGAGGGGCACTTCTTCTAAGATCTGCTTTGCGATCTCAAGCCGCTCGCGGTCATAAGATGCCGCGGCGACCACAGCGGTGATAGCCAACAGTACACATGCGATCCAACGACGCTCATACGGGTTCACCATTCTGGCTGTAAAAGAGAAAAAAACATGACATTAAAATATAGTTCGATTGTAAGCTTAACCACCAATCACACGTCTCATAGATCCCAAAAATAATTGAGTACGTACTGTGATGTGTATTGCAGAGGTCTTATGCAAAGACATCATTAACGTAGTGTGATAGAGCCTTTATGCACAAAACTCGTTGGATATGAGAAGGAAATAATAGCCAGACTGTGAGTTTCTCAGCCGACCGATCTGGGTCCTAATTCACGTTTTTTTTTTCGTTTTCGCGGCAAGACCGTGTGAACTGTCAAAATGTTCTCATAAAGGTAAATAGAGAATTGTGATTAGGAATGCATCAACGCGGATGCGCGGCGGTCATCTTTTAGCATATCGCGCATGCTCCAGTTTGCACGAGCATGTCACGATAATGGAAAAAAGAATGTGAATAAGGACCCTGTTCGTTTATGATCTTCAATGTTATTTAATTAATAAGAGTTTGTAGTAGTATATTATGTTGTGCATGTAAAACTTATATTTCAGCAATAAATATTGTGGTCATATTAAGAAAATATCTATATTTTTTTTTATTTGGACGCCCAATAATAGGAACAGCCGCGGTACCAGCTCGTTGAAGAGTTGAGTCAATGTGACGGTACGTTTAGTCCGCGATAGGTCTAGATGGCAAGTTTTGAAGTGAAAACTTCTTTAGCGGCGTGGTGCACTTTTTTTGGAATGGGCTATAAATGTTAAACTCGCGTCAGGATCACGTGACCCTGTTCGAAAATTATGTAAGATGGAGGAGAGCAATGAAAAACTGCTACAATATCATTAGAATACGAAGGTAAATTTTGCCACCATCTACAATGTTATTAAAACTCAACAATTTTTGATTTGTGATTTTTTATTTCATATTATTTTTATTAATATGTGAGTAAGATCGAAAAGTATTTTTGAAATTTCATCAGTAAGTATGTCATTTTTTTTTCGTACAGTAAGTTAGTGCAATAGATGAATATTGTATTTAACCCCATAAGTTACAGTTCTTTGATATTGATAAAAAAAATATATATTCCCTAACCATTCCAAAGTATTCAAAAATGCACAAAGTTAATGTTCAAGTTGAAGTTTTCACTTTTGCCGGCACTCCCGAAGTGCAATCCGTTTTTTAACTGGTCCAGACTAAGATGGCACAGGCGCTTCACAGGTGAAGGTTCCGTTTTGGTGTTGCCCCTTTAACCTTATATTCCAGCTGAGCTGTCGCGGACTATAACTGACTAAAATGACGTCATACATACTAAATGAAAAGAAACTTTATTAGTTCACGATTCAGCGCGTCAAAAAATTAATATAACCAAAGTAGCACTGACACATTAGCCTTATGTAAGAAGAAGCATTCTAAAAGAAAGTGCCACTTTGGTTCATTCAAACCACAGAATAAATAACACCAGCCAACCATCTACATACAAAATACACTTCACAAATTCTGGCACTTTAATCCGAATTCCCACGTCCTTAATTCCCCGTCATAACTAACACAATCTAGTAGAAAACATCAAAACACTCCACAGGTACCGCGCATCTACATGTCAAAAACATTCAACAAAGACGGATATATGTATACAAAGAGGTCGGAAAGAGATGGAGTGACAGAAACCAGGTAATCCCAGCTCCTGTGGAATACATATTAAAGGTCCTAACAAGGGGGCTTTAAAAGTAATTAAATTGTTGGAAAAGATTATCTTTTTGCGAGAAATTGGTATCTCTCGTTGGATTAAGAGATGATCTAGTGCCCGTGTTTTACGTGAATGTTCAGAAAGAGTTTTTTAAAGTTGTTTTGTAATTTAACTTTACTTGGATGTACGGGTAAAAACGTAGGAGACGGCTTATCTTTCGTAGAAAGTTTGTGCTGATAAATAAAGTTTTCTTTTGATAGTCGTACGCTCGCAAAATTACGGGACACAGTAAATTTTAGTCTCGACTGGCTGATAGGAGTGAATAAGCGTGCCTGTAGGTACTGTCGAATTTTTGTAGGACTTCTAATAATCAATTTTGTTTGTTTTGATTTTATCGGACTGTCTTTTTTTTTCTGGCTTAACAAAGAAAATAAGTACATCAATTTATGTATTTGATATAGTCCACCCCATTTCAGTGCACTTTTCAGATCTCTTATTAAGCATTTCTATCCCCCTGTAAAATACTCAAAAGTTTAGTTCTCTAAATTGGCGTAAGCCGCACGGGTCACTTTATTATCCAAAGAAAATCTTCTCCCCTTAAGTCTGCTTTAAATTTAGAAACCAATAATAGTGACTAGGGGCCAGCTTGGAACTACAAGGTAGCCACATTTTGCAACAGCAGCCTTGGCAATTGAAGCAGTGTGAACGGGAGCATTGTCGTGAAGAAGCCGAACACCTTTGCTAAGTTTTTCTCACCGCTTCTGCTTGATCGCCCTCTCGTAACTGCTCAATAAGGGTGGCACAGTAATTGCCTTTTACCGTGGTATTCTTTTATGTCAATCATTAGTATTTCGTGACAATCCCAGAATACCGAAGCCATTATCTTTTTGATGGCTTGCGTTGTCTTGGCCTTCCTAGGCGGCTTTTCACCCGGACGAACGTCACTCTATCGATTTCCTTTTAGAGAGATGATCATAGTACAAAACCATGATTTCGTCCAACGCTATACTAAATACTCGCTCCGCTTACGCTTCTATAACTTCTTCAGAACATTATTTTTGATCCCTTCGCTTGATCACAGAACGATATTCCAACTTAAACGTTTCGAAAACTTTCAGATTTCCTATTATTCTAAACGCCGTCGAAACAAAACTATAACAAACATAAGCCTAAAAACTATGCATGAATAGGGATGGTATCTTAAAAAAAAATGTTTTTAAGATTTTAGTCTTTCACCTTGTCGGTGTAAGTAATATGTATACACATATTACTTACGCTGACAAGGTGAAAGACATGCAAAATTCCAAGTTCCTAGCACTAACAATCTCTGAGCAAAAGTGCGGACGGACGGATGGACATGGCGAAACTATAAGGGTTCCGTTTTGCTATTTTGGCCACGGTACCCTAAAAAGCAGAATAAATGACAATCACAATAAAAAAAAATTAAACAGCCAAATTTTCCAACCAGAAACTTTTGGACCGCACTGGTTTATATAAGGTTGGTTTATATAAGTATTTTTTATACAAAAAAAAACAGGTATAATTTTTATTTATTTACAATATGTATGTGCCGTTTTGATCGATGACTTGTTGCCATCTTGTGGGTAGTGCCATGATCCCATTGCTGTAAAACTGTAAAACTATGACTATGACTATAAAACATTGAGATTTTTGATCTAACAAATCTGACAGGTAGTTTTCACAGTGGTCTTTTACGAACTTTATGCTTCCTAAAGACTTCTGAACTCACCGAAATAAGTGGAAATCAGATGGAGCAAGATCAGGGCTATACGGAGGATGCATCAACACATCCCAGCCAAGCTCTCTTAATCTTTCTGAGTGGATATAGATGAGTGCGGTCTGGCATTGTCACGGTGGAACACCACGCCCTTCCGAACAGGAAGCACCAGCACCAGCTCCGGCCGGTTTTTCTCAATAACTTCATTAAGCCTCATCAGTTGCTGATAGTAGAGGACAGAATCGATAGTTTCACCCAGCGGCAAAAGCTCATAGTGGACGATTCCTTTCCAATTATAAATCTTGGGACAACTCACACAACGCTATCTGATACCAAACCAAGCAGAGCTTGTACTATCGAAACCAGAAAACTGATAAACATACTTATATATTTCTAAATACATACATATTAAGGATAAATAACACCCAGACACAGAATAAACCATCGTGCTCATCACACAAAGTTTTATCCTGGGTGGAGGTCGAATCCACAACCTCTTACTTAGCAGTCGGATACACTCCCACCACGCCACAGACGCAGCCAATCCCACCATACACACAGTATTACTTTGTTCCGAGTCAGGCCGGGCTTTGCCACGGTCAGTGGCGCTTGTCCATGCTTCGAGGATGCTTCTACGGTCTTTTTCGGACATTCTTATCGTATATGATTCATTTTTCATCACCCGTAATCAACCGTTTTAGAAATGAGTCGGAATTGTTACGTGTCAACAAAGAATCACAAATGGAAATACGTTGCAATAAGTTTCTCTCAGTGAGATCATGTACCCAAATATCAAGTTTTTCATTGTATCTAGACTTTTGTATATGACGTCAAAACTGTTTTGTGATCATCATCCAGTTCTTCAACAATATTGTAACTAATAATTTGTCGATCTTACTCCACTTTTTTAAAGATGGCTCTGATTTCACCCGTGTGCTACTCATAGATATCGCATTACGTCCGTCACAATTTTACCATTTTTGTAATATAATTAATTTTGCTTGCTTGTAAAACAGTTGAAAAATAGCGGGAACTAGTTTATTTATTGCATCCTCAGAATGTCAATATTTAATGACAAAATTGGGTAGCTCATGCTCTACCTATAATTAATAACTGTTCTTTTACATTTTTACATGTTTTTGTATTTAAAAACATGAAAATACTAAAAGTAACGATTTGACTAACTTATGACGTCATAGGTTTCTATTTCATACACATTTCTATAGAGCTCGTCGTTTTGTAATTTCATAAATAGAGACTGATTTAACTTGACAGTCAACATCCCTATTCAGAACAAAAATATTCAAATCAGCCAGTAACATTAAGTACAACCAAAGAGGTTTGATTACTAACAATACATTTATACTACAAAAATACTTTTGCCCCTACCTACCTATTATATATGTACTGAGATTCATTAAGTTCCATTCTTCACGGCAAACAAATAGGCACCGATGGTGTGATTATACGACCACCCTTAGCATGCCAGATTTTATCGGTCTGGTAGTAATGTACTGGTAAAGTAGAACTGAAAAATGGTATCCAAACAGTAGATTCTAATTACACCTGAAGATGGCGACTACGATTAGACAATTAGGGAGCTAAGTAACGCCTAGTTTAAGGGTTTAGAAGTTATGGTGGAACTTATAAACATACACGATCATTTAAAACATTAATCAACTTTATTGCAACAGTTATATAAATATATAAAAAAACAGGCAAGAGCATGTCGGACCACGCTGACCGTAGGGTTCCGCATCCTTGAAAAATTGCATCAACAGAAGAGCGTTCATGGCACTTACGCCCTTTTGTTAAGAAATGCAGTTTTTCGGTAATAACTCAGCTAAGGTTATATCCAATCATGTCCGAAATAATTTTAGTTTAAAGTATTTATTAAACGTTACCCTTGTGACTTTTTGCGTATTTTTTTGTCACACGATTCAAAAGATAAGAAGGGGGGGATACAATTTATGCAACTTTTTGACCGATTATTTCCAAAAAATATTCAATTAATCAAAAAAGTTCATTCGAAACCTCAAAACGTTTTTAAAAGACCTGTCGAACGATTTGACACACATTGATGTTATCGGAATAAAAAAAGCTGTTTCTGTTACATGTTTGGAGTGCGCTCCCAAAACATATTTATTTTTATTATTTAACTATCAAACTAAGAAGCGGCTACTACAAGACACCTTTTCACCATATTTCATCATTATTCATTGAGTAGTCTTTGAGTAAAATGCCTGTGACTTAAAGATGAACAAACAGATAGACAGACAGATATGACGAAACTATAAGGGTTCCGTTTTTGCCATTTTAGCTACGGAACCCTAAAAAGATTATATGTGTGGCCTCATACTGGCCTAGAAATCAAATTGGTTGACATTACTAGCGGTACCAGAAAAAAATGTTTGAAACCTTGACCTACTTACCCCGACAAGCCTCGCCACCGAAACACAACCTTATTATTACTACCACATTTCATTCAGAGGTTAGTTAACGCAAAAAGTTTTTATAAGGCTGGCAACTCTTGAGTAATTTCCTGGTGTTGCTAGCATCTTTAAGCTTCGTAGGTATTCTATAGGCCCAGTACATAAAGACAGTATCTTAATGCTGTCCATATTTTGACTTTAAATAGCTGTTTCATTAAGAAATATCGACTTGAAGGTAAGATTCAGTTTTACTTTGAAAGTCCGTCTATTTCTAAGCAAACAGACATATTAGGTAAGCATTTTTAATATTAGTCTATGGAAGTATGGTTTTCCAAAAAAACACGGTAGACAGGTTACCTAAAGTTCTAAAAAAAAAATCGAAATAACGGCTTACTACAAGCGGCACAAGTATTTTAGAAGGAAGGACTAGGTAGGTACACATTAAATACGGGGCGGGACTCCTACTTCCTAGTCATCATCAACGCGCATGTGCAGTGGACATCTTTGAGCGCATGCACCAGTTCGCACGGGCTTGTCACGACAACGAAATAAAGATAGTGATTAAGGACCCTGGTTAATTAATAAAGTATATTTTTTATGCCCGCATATTACCTATCTACTTCCTATGGGACCTACTAGCTTTCGCTTGCTGCTCCGCTCGCGTTGATGTCGGTTATCGCCAATGATGTTTTAAGTAAAAAGGTGTAGATATGTTACAAGCGCTCAGGCGGCACGTTAAATCTATACAATTGACTAAGTTTTTATACGTCAGTGTCGCATCGCCGCCGTCAACTTATGAAAGCAGCGGTTTATATTTTTTTCTTTTTCACTCGTGTTAATTAACTCATGCTTTCCTACTTTAACATTTTTTTACAATAGTGTGACATTGCAATAGATAGTTATAATCTATGGGTGGTTTAGTTTGCCGTTTATAAAGATCGAATGTTGTTTATGCAACCTATCTACATCTTTTTACTTAAAACATAACTGCTTATCGCAATAAAAACTATCTTATATCCTTGCCAAGGACTTAAACTATCTCCATGCCTAATTTCAATCTAAATCGGTCCAGCGGTTTAAGCATGAAAATATGACAGTCAGAGTTACTTTCATATTTATGATATCAGTGTGGATTATAGAATCTTTTCAAGACCGATTGTTTTTGTTTATTTAATTTTGCCGGACCTATTTTTGTGACACCTATGTTTTTTTCTACAATATTATAAATCTTTTTTTAAGGCCCATGTGCTATTCTGGTGAATAAAGTTTCTCTTCTCTCACGAACTTCCGGATTTTTAATGTCAGGTAGTCGGAAGTAGAAGTGGCATTAGTCAAGAAATAATATGACCATAATTAATACACGAAATGAAACAAAGCGCAAAGGACAATGGCTAATCCGAATACGCCGGAGACCTTGTTAGATTTGTTAACATTTTCATGTTTTTTCCTAACTCTTTCGATTGTTATTAAAAAGAATTACGGTGATGGCTATTGTACGGGTTACCCTATAGCAATATTTTTATATTTAATATATTTTAACGAATCGGAATAGAACAGTTTTAAATATTTTCAAACATTGTATACATCTAAACACCATTCATTTATTTACCGGTTGGTAAACAACGGTAATAAACGTATTTTTTGTAAACTCATTAAAAAACTCTTATTTTTTTATGGATTAGCTCAAAATATTTTAATAATTATTGAGCTTAATAGGTTGTTTGTTTGAACACGGGCATCTCAGTAACGACCAGTCCGATATATAAAAGGTACATGGATTAAGATAGCATTCGATCATGTCCTGTGTAACAGACGGGTTAAATTTCAATGAACTATCGCTTTGTAAAGTAATCAAGTTAAAAGTAACAATTTGTGCATACATGCCTACATTATTACCCAACTGCCCGAAAAAGGAGTGTAATGTTTCTATGTTGGTATTTTTATAAGTATTTATTCCACAATAATTTCAAAAAGCCTCAATTTATTGAGACAGAAATGTAAAATGACTTCAAGTAACATAGTCATGTTTGTTTGTTCGAACTTCACGCACAAAATTCTGATCAGATTTAGATGAAATTTGGCATGTGGTTAGTTTAAAATCTGCAGTAATACATACAATTTAATACTTTTTATCGCAATAGAAAATGGGCAAACAAGTGTCGGGCCCCGTGCAATGTACGCTTTCTAGGTTCTCATCACAATAATGTAGTCTAGGAAATGGGGTGTCTCTGGTTTTTGTTTCATACTTTCCAACAACATTATCATATAAGTATTTTATTATAATGTTGTTATACTTTTTATCGCGATAGATAATGGGCAAACAAGTGCATGTCGGGCCCCGTGCAATGTACGTTTCCGTAGTTGCTCATCACAATAACGTAGTCTAGGAAATGGGGTTTCTCTGGTTTTTGTTTCATACTTTCCATTATGATATACTCGTATGTATTTTTATTATAACATTGTTAGAACTTGTACGAAAATGATTCATACTTCTTACTTGGTCCGCTTTTACTCGGTAAACTGGCATAGCATACGTAGCTATGATAGGTTTCCATTTAATTTCGTTGTTACTACTACCCTATTTTTTACAATAGTATAGTCATTTTAAGTTGGGATGGGGGGGGGGGGGGAACTTCAGTCTAACAAAAATTGTAGTTCTTTTAGAATCGGATCCCTAAATCGAAAAAAAGATTTCACTTCCCCTAGATATTTCTTAAAGACCTACCCAATGACATTCCACACAATGTGATAGGTGAAAACAAAACACACGTTTCACGTACCCTAAAAAAATGGTTTTGCGTAACTAATATGTATATCTATGCTAAATTAAAGCTTTATAATATTAAGGACCTCTGAGTTAAACTGCGGACGAACGGGCGGACGGACATGACGAAACTATAAGGGTTCTTTGTTTACTACGGAACCCTAAAACCCAAATAAATAATGAAATGAATCCCTCAATTTATAAATGGCTTTATAAATTGAGGGGCTCATTGCAGTTTGTTAAAATTATGCAAGAAAACGAACGGTTATTATCATGTTTCATTACAAAGATGAATATTTCACGATTTCAGGAATATCGGCTATTGTAAACCTTTAGCAGTTTCATCGGAATTCAGTATTTTATTGCATTTATTTTGTATTAAAGAATTTTATTTTATTTGTAATTAATATTACAATGATATTAAGTATTTTAATAAAATCCCATTAAAGTACCTACTTGAAATACGCTCACATTCTTCATTTATATTTTCATCCAACACACACATTGAAAAACCTTACTTAATTGGTACATTTTCCTATGTTTTCTAAACAAAATGCTAAATATGATCTGCAGGAGTTGACATTGTTAGATATTAGCAATCCGGACTTATGAGATTACGCGAGCAAAATTTCCACCGAATCTGTCTGATCGTTTTTGCGTGATGCCTGTTCCAACCGACAGACAGACAGACATTTCTAAAATTGCAGCGATGTGTTTAAATACTCTTTTCGATCATTTTACAATGATTTTTTCACTAAGTTTGGTCATGTACAGACCAGATACATGAAATTAACAATTTTATTATATGTATAGATTTTAATGCTATGTATATATATATATATATATATATATATATATATATATATAGTTGTTCATTGAAAGCAATAATTATATAAATACATATTAGATAAACTGTCACGAAAAGTATGCCGAATAATTTAGTACTAGCCTTTGCACGCAGCTTGGCCCGTGTAGATGTCAGTTATCGCGATAAAAAATATACAATGTCCTTTCCCCTGACTCATCATATCTCCATACTAAATTTTATCAGAATCGGTTCAGCGGCTTAGACATGAAAACGTAACAGAAAGACAGATTTACTTTCGAAGTCAGAGTGAGAGTTATTATATATGTCTGGTTTTACTTAATTATGACGAAGCTTTAAGAAGAGGTAAGTTTAGGTTAAGTTTTTAGCAGTATAAGTATGTATGTATTTACGTTATATATTTGTACAATTCCGAAATATATGTATTTCTTAACGTATGTTGGAACATTCGTGAGCGTAATTTTTCCCCGTTTTTGCAACATTTCTCATTGCTGCTCAGCTCCTATTAATCGTAGCGTGATGTTATATAGCCTATAGCCTTCCCCGATAAATGGACTATCCAACAATGAAAAAAAAAATCAATTCGAACCTGTAGTTTCTGAGATTACCGCGTTCAAAAAAACAAACAAACCCTTCAGCTTTATAATATTAGTATAGATGAAGCCAACTATGGCAGGTAATCTTCTGCCGCACTCAGAGCCATTTAAAGTTTAATAAATCATTAATCAGGAAAGTATGACAAAAGTCGAAGGAATAATTTAAGTAGGCATTAAACAACTGTAAGTACGGCAGGTAGTCTAAAAGATTTTTTGACAAAATTAAATATTTAATTATGTACTTGTTGTATAAGTCTTTGGATATTTAGTTGAAAACACGGACGACATTTAAACTGTACTGAAAGTTTACCGTTGGAACTGAACTAAATATTCTTAGACTTATTTCAAAGTCAACATCGAGTCGGAAAGTTACCCGAAACTTTACAAACAATTCGAGGGGCAATATTACCTTAGGTATATTAAAAAACTAAGTCATTAACGCTCGAAGATTTATACTCGGAATACAATAAATTTACTACATTTAAAACAACCAATCGCATTTTCATGAAACCAAGCTGTAGGTACATCAAAACCGGGCAAGTGCATATCGCGCCATGCTCAAATATAAGTAGTAGGCTTTCTGTTGTTTCTGTTTCATACTACTAACATTGGCATACAAGTATTTTTCTAATTCAAACGATTTTTTTTTTTAATTTGTATAAAATATGTTGTTACTTCTCACTTAACTGTGATAGATTTTCGTTTAATTTAATTATGTATACCACGACCCTGAGTAATTTAAAGGTTAAGGTTTTAATTAGGTAAGGGTTTTAGAAACATTGTAAGGTTATTAATGTTTTTTTTAAGTGAATAGTTTTGGAAATAATATCTCCGAAAGTTGGATAAACTGTGTCCCTTAACTTTTGAATCGTGTAACCAAAAATATGAAAAAAATCATAAATGTAGCACTTAACAAATAACTCCTCTACTGTGTACTCTACTCTCAACAAAAGGGCGTAAGTGCCCTGAACATACACTCTTCTGCTGGTGCAGTTATTCAAATTGGATTTTTTATACGACAACGGCTTCAGAACCCGACACTAAGCATGATCCGACTGACTACCTCTGTGGCGCGGTGGGAGTGTATCCGACTGTTATACAAGAGGTCGTGGGTTCGATCCCCACCCAGGATAAAACTTTGTGTGATGAGCACGATGGTTTATTCTGTGTCTGGGTGTTATTTATCTATAAAATGTACATATTTAGAAATATATAAGTATGTTTATCAATTGTCTGGTTTCCATAGTACAAGCTCTGCTTAGTTTGGGGTCAGATAGCGTTGTGTGAGTTGTCCCAAGATATTATTATTGTTCTTACCCGGTTTTATTTTTACTTCAGATTATTCTTATTTTACTCACACCCCCAAAACACCGAATCTAAGCATACAAAGGCAGAAACTTAGGCAAATTGAGGTGGTCCGAGTTTTTGTGTTTGGGAATGATGTCTATGTTTTATAACATATCAGTTTAAAAAACGTAGCCGACTATATACATGTCTCACTGCAATCCTTTTAAGCATAGACTGAGGTTACTCTAAGACACGACCGAATTCAGAAGCTTGTTAGCAGATATTATTTACTCAGTTGGTTGTATGCTCACTGAACATTCCACAACTTGTCAGACTTTTCGATGACATTCTTTTTTACGCCAAAGTTCATCTTACGCTAAACGGTATGTCGACGGTGAAGTAACTAGAGGTTATTAAACAGATTCGATTTGTAGCGCCCACTTTACTTAATGGCATGTTTGAAGTAGGTTTTGAAAATCGTTTGGCTCCACGTATGTCACTGGCATTTTACTCAAAGACTTGTGTGGTTTTACGATGACGAAACTATAAATATTGATTAAATTTGGTGAAAAAGTGTCTTGTAGTAGCCGCTACTTATTTAAACAGCTGAATAATAGAAATAATTAATTTTAGGGGCGGGGGGGGGGGGGCGTTCCATACATGAAACAGAAGCTGACATCTAACATCAACGTTTGGGAGATCAAAGTTCATCTTACGCTAAACGGTATGTCGACGGTGAAGTAACTAGAGGTTATTGAACAGATTCGATTTGTAGCGGCCACTTTACTTAATGGCATGTTTGAAGTAGGTTTTGAAAATCGTTTGGCTCTTTTATAAAAGAGTGGTCTTTTTCTCCTAAAAAGAAAGTAAAGAGTGAAATAATCAGGGGTATTTTACCCCAGTTATATATATAGTTTCGTCATGTCCGTTTTTCTGTCTGTTTGTATGTCTGTCCGTACGTATGTCACAGGCATTTTACTCAAAGACTTGTGTAGTTTTACGATGACGAAACTATAAATATTGATGAAATTTGGTGAAAAGGTGTCTTGTAGTAGCCGCTACTTAGTTAAACAGCTGAATAATAGAAATAATTAATTTTAGGGGAGTAGGGGGGCGTTCCATACATGAAACAGAAGCTGACATCTAACATCAACGTTTGGGAGATCATTCGATAAGTCTTTTAAAATTGTTTTAAGGCTTCTAATATATTTTTTTAATTAAGTAAATATTTTTGGAAATAATCGCTCCAAAAGTTGTATAAACCGTGTCCGATCCCGCCCCTTATCTTTTGAACAGTGTGACCAAAAAATATGAAAAAAATCGGACATGATCGATAAACCGTCATTGAGTTATTGCCGAAATACTGCGTTTCTCAACAAAAGGTCGTAAGTGCCATGAACTCTTCTGCTGGTGCAATTCTTCAAATCGGATTTTTTCATACGGGAACGGCTCGGGAACCTTACACTGAGCATGGTCCGACATGCTCTTGCCCGGTTTTATATATTTATATATATATCTATACTAATATTATTATAAAGCGGAAGAGTTTGTTTGTTTAAACGCGCTAATCTCAGGAACTACTTGTTGGATAGCCCATTTATCGAGAAAGGCTATAGGCTATATAACATCGCGCTGCGACTAATAGGAGCGGAGTAGCAATGAGAAATGTTTCAAAAACGGGGAAATTTTACGCAGACGAAGTTGCGCGGGACAGCTAGTATATATATATTATAGATAAATAAATAAATTACACCCAGACGCAGAACAAACCATGGTGTTCAACACAGAATTTTTTATCCTGGCTGGGGCTAAGAAGAAGAATGCATAACATTTAAATATTTTGCTTAATTAACGGTAAGGTTTGACGTGGAGGTGAAACAAAGATCCATTTAGTCTAATTGGATGAGGGGATGATGCCATTTCCCTTAGTCGTCATATCCGTCCGACCGAGGTACCTAACGAAGGCTCACAGTACTTAATTTAGGGTTTTTTGATTAAAGTAAAATTTGAAATAACGCCTAATGTAGAGTAATGAAGTAATATGAGAGAACTGGTGGAAAAATTGAGAGAGAAATTAAATCGCATTTCTTTGTAGCTTATCTAAGAACTTAACAGTATGTTTGGATAGAAATCTTACAATGGATAACACATACAGAAGCATAGACATGACGTTTTAAATTATATAGTAGAGCGTCTTTTCTCAAAATTTGAAATGTTTAGCTTTACCACATCCTTGCCTTAAGTTCTTCTATTTTCAGGCCCCTTAATCGTGTTACTGCACTAAAATTTCATGATAATAAAAAACCCAATGCCTCGATTTTGTCAACCCGACACAATATTTGGTACAAAATAATAATAATATCTTGGGACAACTCACACAACGCAATTGGATCCTAAACTAAGCAGAGCTTGTACTATGGAAACCAGACAACTGATAAACATACTTAAATATTTCTAAATACATTCATATAATAGATAAATAACACCCCGACACAGAATTAACCATCGTGCTCATCATACAAAGTTTTGTCCTGGGTGGGGCTCGAACCCACGACTTCCGGCTTAGCAGTCAGGGTCACTAACCACTAGACCGTCAAGCCAGCCAAATACACCTTAGCAATTTATTTTCGAACCAAATTCTTGTCTGTGTGTTTTTATAAACGTTCACATAGTCAGAGCCGCAGGGTTCACAGATATTCTGACATAAGTGTTAACCTTCTAATACGTACGTACTCGTACATACGTAGTAGTTTACCCTACCTTGTCAGTTTTATTGTGTTTTAACATTATTAGTACTTACATTTTTAGGAGCAGCCTAATTCATCTCGTTTTACACATGGAGATTATCACCGTCCCGTAAAAACTAATGCAAAATCTAATAAATTACTGAGCTTACCCCGCCTATATTTTTCACCGAAACTACCCTATTTTTTAGGAATATTATGTAAACTAGTCCTGACCGTAAATTGCAAGCGGCGCGACGTCGGTTAAATGGACAGAATAAAATTTACACTTTCCTTGTAGCTCGGCGAATGTGGTCGTGCGTATATCGCGCTACATCTAACCAAGAACACGACCTAAAATACAAAATGATTTAATTAAAAGCCTTAGCAATATCAAAAAGGAAAATATAGGGAAATATCAATAAAAAAAAAAATCTAATACACACGGAAGCTTGTGAGGTGTGTGAATGAAAAATAAAATCCTATTGAAAAGTATTTTCGTATTTATCATACAAAGAGAAAAAAAAATTGGTATATTTTTGTTATTTATTTTTAATATCAGTAGTATGTGCCGTTTTGATCGATGACTTGTAGCCATCTTGTAGGTAGTACCATGATCCCATTGCTGTAAAAGTTTTGAGATTTTTGATCAAAAAAATCTGAAGGTTGTTTTCACAGTGTTCTTTTGAGAGTGGCTATAGATGAGTGCGATCTGGCGTTGTCATGATGGTACACCACGCCCTTCTTGTTCACCAGCTTTACTTTTTCAAAGAAGGCACTAATTTTATTCGCCCAGAGCGAGCTTCATCCTACACACTAAAATTTCTAGACTTGAAACGCTTGAACCATATTTGTGCTACTCGCATTGATATCGCATCAGGTCGGTTAACCCTTACAAATTTGTTTCGCGGCGTTCGTCGCATTTTTACCTTTTTTGTAATAAAACTTTAAAATGTACCGAACTCCTTACTCGCATACGTTCATTTTGCTTGCTTGAAAAACAATTGAAAAATGGCGGACACATTTTTTTTTGGTTTATTGCATCTTCAGAATGTCAACATTTAATACATTCAAAGTACGAAAATACTTTTGCCCCTACCTATTATTTCAGAATTACATAATGTAATCTCAATGATCAGAATAGTACATGACTATAAAAGTCAAACTTAATGCGGGTGAATCGGCGCCCCTCAGAATATCTGAGTCAAATTTTGAAGGGGCATAATTCGTTAACAGTTTCTCTTTTTTTCGTACTTACGCAACTTAATCACGGTGGGTACGGTGCATCCACTTTTATTGTAGACACTATTCGTATGGGACATCACGTGTGTGTGATTCATAATTCACTCGCCATTAAACCACGTAGCAGTGCTATATAGTCAAAATATTTTATTTATTTCATCACATTCTCCCACTGGACAATATTCGCCTTTACACTAAGGCTCGCGTGAGGTAAGCCGTGTCTGGTTTGGTAAGCGGAGCAGTGACGTGCACTGAGACAGTAATAGTGATCAAAAACAAACCTTTGATTCAGGGTAACCCCTGTCTGAGACAGCGGTAAGTGAAGGCTGCGGGGCAAATATAGTTCATAGTTGCCCTGTGGCGTCAGAGCGTTACTATAATTTTGCCTAATTACGAGAGTTGCTATGACAACGACTGGTATTTATGAAATGACTTGAAATTGTTCGAGTGTGGAATCGAAGTATTCAATCGGAAAATGGATTCATATACACCGTAATTTTGTCGTCGTTTTAGAGCTGAAAATGTTGAACTCCATATCCATATCCTAGTCTTTAAAAATATCAGTGCATTAAATAATTATATTTTTTTTTATAAAAAAATAACCTTACATTGCCTTAAATGGCGCGTAGGGCAATTTTGGGTGATGGAAAACTATGAGTGACATCTATTTTAAGACCGTAGTATCTATTCTTATTACAAGAAGTAGAGAGTGAGTGGCATAACCACAAGTGCTAATTTATTTTCTGCAAACGACAATCATTTCAATTATTATAAAAAAAAATATATTTTCTTAAACTGATATATTTTAAAGACTAGGCTATTGAAATGGAGTTCAAAATTTTCGGCCTCAGAACGACTACAAATTCACGGTGTATAAAATTATTTCACATTTTTAATACAATAACAATCTCAGGAATTACTCCGATTTTATAAAACTATGTCTTACGCTGCTATTAGCCACACTCTTCATTCTATATCTTCTTGATTAAGTGTTATAACTTCGATTGGAAATTCGATTTCAAATAACGTTGACGTCTGTGCGTGGATGTTAGTATGTCAGTTATCGCAATAAAAATTCCTATGTTCTTTGCCGGGGCTCAAACTATCTCCATACCATATATATTTTTACATTTATAATATTAGTTTGAAATAAAAACAAAATTGAATCAGTATTAAGTTATTGTTCTTATTCTAATATTCTGTTAATTTGATTTAAAGGACTTCGTATTGGAAACGGAGTATAGTTAACGTTTTTTTTTTTTAATAACTAGCAATATGTATTAACCCCTCCCTCAAGGAGTGGGTTTACGTCGGTAGTAGGATTCGAACCCGCACCCTCACTTGTGAGACCGATGCCTTAACCATTAGGCTACCGCCGCTTATACGTAGTTATAGTTCGTAGTTTATAAATAGGTCACAATAAATTGTCATTTACAGTCGCAGTTGATTATGTCAGTAAATATTTGCGTGTGATTGGTTGCTACCAAAACAACTTTATGAAACAACGCATTATGCTTTTGTACGCGTACATTTGTGCAGTACATTTTAGTTCATGTTCTCACGTTTATTCACGGTAGATGAGCTATTATCACCAATGAGCCCTTTGATGTTCGTGCCAATAAGCTGCATTAACACTATTACTTGGCCATTCTCTATTCTGTGGTCTGTACCCCTATGTACTAAATTATTAAAGTGTATTATATCAAAGTAATACAACATAACCGAAGATAATGACACCTCGAGGAATAAGATCTGATAAGCCGTTTAGTTCACAGAGCGTCTCAAAGACAACAAGTAGATATACATAGTTATTGTATATAGGTATAGTGGGTAAGTCTATAAAGACATGGACAAAAGCTACCTTTCTGATAAGCCGTATTTTTTTACGTAAAACATACATACAACAATAAATACGTTTAAAAAACATTTACTGTCTTTCGGCACTCCAAAGGAACTAAAGCTCCACAACGCTGAGCCTACTTCAAAAGAATCGTATAAATAGATACGAATAAAATGTTTAAAGAAAATACATTTTTCTGTTTCTCTTTTGTAACATAAGCAATAAAATTGGGAAATGGTACTTGTAACAAAATCAACACGTACGATGGGTACAGATACCTAAATCCGAAGATATATTGTTATCGCTGGCCCAAAATTGTAACGATCGACTTGGAGGTACAATGTTTATCTATGGATCGTTATAACGGCCCTCCGATCTCGACAATGAATTAATGTTGCCTGCAAACTTTGGATCGATACCGCGGTAATGGGTGGAATTGATAAATAGGTGCTCTTACGTCATAGGATAGATATATCAGCATATTTAGATTTGATTCTTGGTTGCTTCCACGAATCCTAAAGAGTATCTCGTGATTGGGATTTATTATCAAGTTTTAGAGGCATGCTGTTGTCGGTTAAACAAAACAGAGCCCCTAGACAAGTGGTATAAACGCAAATCGAACAGAATAATGTCGGTGCGCTTGCAAAACCGTGAATGTGAGCGAAATTTTTTATATAAGATTCGCTGTTTTGCGCGTTGACGTTATTTCGAGGTCATATCTATTTGATTAGAGTTTATGCCACTTGTCTGCGGGGGCTGTGCTTCGATTTATTATGAGCGCTCGCTCTTACTTTCTCATACGACAGGATAGTTACTATTAAATATTAAAGGAACTTCATTACGTGATATATTTAAAGAGAAATGTAAAGTTTTAAAAAATTGTGATAAGCTACTTTTACAATGTACACGGTTTGATTATAGAAAGTGTATTCTGTAAAGTGTGTATTCAGGATTGGAGCCCCATTCCAAAACAAGCTCACTTAACTCATCTTACTGTCGCGTTCATCGGCTTATTCGAAACTTATAGAATAATAAATAGTAAGGAACAAGGAATCTTGATGAATACCAGAAATGAAATATTATCCTTGCCATATGGCTAGGATAATATTTTTTTTTGGTTTTCATCAAGATTACTGTTTAATCGACTTAAAAAAGGAGGACATTCTCAATTCGACTGTATGTTTTTTTTTGTATCTTACCCGATTACGCAAAGTGATCCGATTGATTGGACCGATTTGATTTTTTTTTTGTCATCTGTGGTCTTCATCATCAGTTCCATTTCACCAATTAGTACTTTTTGAAAGTAAATGCACAAATCACTATAAAATATATCTAAATTACTATAGATGTGCCGTGATGAATAAATAGATGTGATATGATGTGAAAAGCTCTCTCGATTTCACCAGGATCCCGTGATTAAATCCTGATATTTCCAAGTTGGTGCCATTCTCATCAGATCAGGATTTAATCCAATGATTTGTACAAGGATTTGAAGTTGGCATTAGGCTATTGTAACTTAGATCAATTACAAAGCAACCCACTTAAAAGTGAGAAATAAAACCTATTTTACAAAAAAATATACAGACTTGAAAATTAGATGCAAGTCAACTAAAAACACTTTGAAATTGGTACCGAATAAAACATAAAAACTACTATTTCATGGCACGAATAATTTTATAAAACTCTTGTAAATAGACTGTATTTTTATTCCTACTATTTACATAGGTGGTAAGCAAACCAGAACATCATTTGAAAATGGAATGTATTGTTTGTGTTTCAGATCTACCCACAATATTTTATAACCGTCATGGTTGCGTCGGTTGCCTTTATTACAAAACTCCGAGAGTTCAGAAGGATGGCTTACGTACTTCACTCCAGCAATGAACTCGGGCCATAAACCATATTGAATCATGGAACCACTTTGTTTCAAAGGTGTTCCGAGATTCCATGTGCATGCCAGTTCGATGTGTACATTGCTGGACTAAAGACGTGTAAAACTCTCCTTCTATTCTCTCGATGTTTTATGGTTGGATGCGCGCGGCGTGATATTGTGTTCTATATATGACTTTAAAAAGGATTCTCGTACTGTGTTGTTTAACATGGCCTTTATTTATGCTCGCGAATTTTTAAATTGTATTTGTTTGTTAGTCTGATTCAGATTTTTTATGGCTGGATCGTGGGTACATATAGGTATGTGTTCCTACAAGCTTTTCCATTTTTTAATTATTTTTATGGATTTTTTTATTTATTTATTTGTAGATCATACGTAAGTTACAGATGGTATAAAATACATGTTGTAGTGCGCTTTGTCCTTTCAGATATGGTATACAAAATTAAGATAAGCAAGTCAGATTTTAATAGCTACAATACAATTTCAAATTAAACCAATTATAACAATTCAAAATATTTCAAAAGATTAAAATTATTATATAAGATTGAATGTCATTAATTATTTACAGAATATTTAAATTATTTTCTGACAGATACGCCTTTGCTGTATAGTTTGCCTTATTAAACAAGTTTATATGGGATCCCCTTTATTCTTACATAAAATACTTTCCCATAGCGACTTTGGCATAACTGTTAAAGGCATAACAATACTTTGACATATTGATACTGTGGCATCACGTTTTAGTAGGCATAAATATCGTTTAGACTATATTCATTTGGTCTTACTTTGAATCGTATAAAGTTATAACGCATATTTTATATCCGTAAAACAGGTATTAGGTATAACGGAAAAAAACTGTTTAAAGCATGTCGGACCCTGCTCAGTGTAGGGTTGCATAGCCTGCAAACAAACAAATGCACTACATACCATGTTAAAAAGTGTACCAGCATATGCGTATCACCATAGGACTTACTTCCGTTTGTTGAGAAGTGCAGTTTATCGGCAATAACTTAAAATCGGTATATATCTACTCATGTATATTAAGCGTTACTTTACTAAACTTTTTGGTTTTTTTTTGGAAGCAACTATTTACAAAAAGATTTTAATAAAAAAAAATCTTACAAATCTTAAAGTGTTTTTCCAAATTATGTCCATGTTCCTGGCGAATGATATACCATACATTCATGCCGCTAATGTGTTTATTTTTTTCCACTAATTAGGTATCAATATTTAAAAGTTTTCAAAGATAAAATTGATGTTGACTGTTCACAACTATACAATTCACTAAATATTTATTGCAGTTTTGAAGGTAATAATCAAATTAAGTATAACAATGGTCGCAGTAACAGAAGCTACTCGCTTATGCTAGTGATAAATTAGTTGGGTAGGATACCTACATACCCCAAGCTGGCATTTTACCGGTCGATTGGCCTTGAACAGCACCCGCAGGGTTATCCGGGCTATTTATACCCACATCAACACTTAATTTCACACATTGTCACATCCATACGCTGCTTAATTAACCAGCAGAAAAAATCGGGGTATAAAATGCCAATAGGAGAAACATTTCTCTGAATTTTCGTTGCTTGTAAATTAAATTACAAAAGGTAGGTACTAACCGCCCGCTAAAAAGCCGAATAACTTGATTTTCCTCTTAGGTCCTTGATCTGAAACAAAGAGAATGTCTAATTAATTGTGTTACTACGTGATCAGTATCAGGAGGCAACTTTTTATATGGTACCTACACTTTAAATTAGGTCTTGTTTTAAAATAAATGAAAATTTGTTCAAATTGTTGTAGCAATCGTGTGTGTAATAAATATAAGTCTCTTAGCCGATGTCGATAGCGGCGGCTTATCTTGTCACAGACTAGCCAACGATGCAGGAGTGCAGTGCAGTGTCAGCTACGTTCGTACTAAGACTTGCGGTACTGCGGTTACGATTTTTAAATTCGCGCTTAGCGCGGAAATAGCCGCGGTCGAATATACCTACTTCGTCATGGGCTCTCAATCATTCGTGGCGAACGAAGTCCTGGCATTTTGGAAATACCAACTGGTGTCTTAAAAGAAGTCAGTGTGAAACAGAACAGCACTTCGAACTTTGGGAAAGAAGAAATACGCAGAACTAAGGCGCTGTTGTATGAGTCACTTCAAATAAGTGGCCCAAAGCAACACAGGTGGAGAGATGAAATGGGAGAGAGTAGTCTCTAGGATATTATTAGAGTCCTGAAGGAGACTGAACCGGACAACGTGCCAACTTCCATGACGAAGGACCAGCGCAAGCTGCCTCATGTTACATTTAACCACGTCGATGTTACCAGATTGTTGATGGACACCGTAAGTCTAAGGATAAGTCTGGTTGAAATAAATCTGAAGGTGGAAGCGGTGAGCTACGTTTCGAGTTACTTTGTTTACGCAAAGATATAGCCGAATGTAGGCCATACGTGCCTTCAAATGACGGTCACCGAGCAAGCACCTTCACTGGCGACGACTGAGTCAGTGATACCTGAGCCGTCCCCGGTTGCCACCACTGCAAGTCAAGCTAGGTCTCCCCCCGCTTCCCCAGAAACTAAACTTTAAATTTGTCACCTCGACGTAATTACGCAATTGTTGCGAGTCAAGCTTCTCAGACTCTGCGACAGCTCAATTTACAAAAGCCTGCACCGGTATTCGTGAAGCCTGCCTCGTCGAGACCTTAAGAACAGGCAGAGAACAGGATTTATCAAGTGGAGAAGAAAAAGCCGCCTAATGTAATGTAATCATAACTATTTATTATACGGGAATTAACGCGCATTGTTTACCTTAAAATTGCTTGACGTTTCGACCAGGTTGCACCGGCCGTGGTCACAAGCGGACTGTCACAGCGATGTTAAGACTCCGTCAGGCCGATAAATCTTCCTCTACCCTCACTACACGAAAGTTTAAAGTTAGTAATGTAATCAGTTTGGTAGCAGACTGACTGGAGCCAACACCTTAATGCGCTCTGCAAGACCAACTACTCAGGTGTACCTGTACCGACTCTATCACTCCACCAAGGTCGAGGACAACATCAACTTCAGATCGTTCGATGAGTTCACCAGCTACCTTCATGCGGGAGGACTTTGGCTGACGGGTGTCGTATAGCGGCAGTTTTGTGTAAGGTTACGCAACATCAAGATTACTGCGCAGACGCCGACCAAAGTGCAAAAAAACTTTATAGTGTAATTTTAATTATTAATATATTTCCAAAATTTAGTATTTAGTTGTATTATATGGGCTTTTTGGGATGAAATAACGAATTAGTATTATTATTATAGACAGCGCACAGATGTGGGTGAAGGCACAAGTGCACGTTTTTCCCTCACTCTCAGATTTTTCCAAAGCACAGAGGGCGTGTGATATTTATCCAAAACATTCCACTTACACAATGAGCTACAGAACATTTCAGTGTGAAATTAATAGTACAGTAGGTACCTAATTTTTGTCGAGCAGTTTTAAAAGTCTTCAAAACAGCACGACTCGAACAATTTAGTCGCAGAACTATTAACATTTGTACAATTGTCACTCTTGTATAGACCGAGGAGCCCGACAGTGCAAACACTGTTTAACCTCGCAGATCTTGCAATAAGCTCGCTCAAATAAATAAATCTGTATACTATAACAATAAGGAAACCGTGAATGATTGTTATATCAACGTACAGTTCAAACCACTGAAATTGATTTGATAGTCAGATAATTATGTCATAGGCATCCATTATGAACGGAACTTATACCTGACTGAGCGTGTTACTGTTTATCAGCGTATATAGTATATATGGGTTTCATTCGAAATTCTTTATTTACTTAGTACCTATGCAAAATAACACTTGTGATAAATCGGGATTCTACATCTAAATAAAATGCCAAGTTCGCAAACATTAGGTAAAGTCGGAGAAAAGAACATAGCAATAAAAACTCGCGGCCACTCTTTTTACAATGTTTGAATGTTTATAAACTTGATATGGGGGTAAAGTGCTGTCACATATATACTATACATTATGTTAAAGAACTTAACTAGATAAAGCTTTTGTAGGTACAACATAGTAGAAGCATCTACTTACAACAAGGGTTGCGACATTTGGTTATTCTGCCGGATTCTTTATTATTTTTTTACTTTTTCCGCAGGAATGAATTTTGTTATTATTATATATTTTGATGATTGAATTTTTGTACTCGTACCTATAACCCACTCCTAAACGAGTGAACGTTACGAATTTTGATCTAAATGAAACATCCCGCGGGCGGCAAACTAAAAAACACATGTGGAACAAAAATAATGGTTGCTTTGAAACAGGGTTCGTCAATACAGGCCACTGCAGTTTTAATTTTCGTCTACTGTTTCCATTTCACAGCCGGTGGACACGATGCGCAGCTCCGTTCTCGCAAATTGTCATTAATTTCCGAGCCTATTTGTTTTTAGCAAAGGTTGGTTTATGTACTTGACTGTGCCAGAAGGAGGGTAATGTATTTCAAGAGTATGAATTATGTACGCCCTAAAGCTCAAACGGCTTGACAGATTTCGACGAGGTGGCGTTGGACTCGCCTTCATTGTGGGAGTGAATATGATTGTTCAATTAATTTATAATTTCATAAAATAATATTTTGGGATATTTCATACAACGCCATCCCAAACTACGTAGAGCCTATAATATGTCAACCGGACAACCGATAATCATAATATATATTTCTTAAAACATACATATTTTAGATAAATTAGGGGGGACTCTCAGAACTTTTTGGGAAATTAAAAAACTAACTTTTATGGATAAAATACTTAAATTAAATCTTTTCAAAGATATCTCCATTTGCCTCTATACAAAGTTTCATGCATCTGAATCTATTTTCGAAACATTTTTTCCAGACCGCTGCAGACACCTCTTCCACGTACTTCTCGAACGCTGCTAGCGCGTCTTCCAGCGATGAGAACTGTATCCCTTTCAGCTGTTTTTTTATTTTAGGGATTAAAAAAAAGTCACATGGTGCCAGATCAGGAATGTAAGGAGGGTGGCCCAAGACTCTTACTGGTGTGGTGTCCAGGAAGTCCCTCGTTTTAAGCGCTGAGTGCGCGGGCGCGTTGTCATGGTGAAACAGTACCCCGCAGAGCCCGGTGTTCTGTCGCTTGTTGCTCATTGCAAACAAAGCTTCTGGCAGGTATGTTGTGGTATACCATTAGGCGTTGATGCTGCTTTGGTCTCGTAATGGAATTGAAACCCGATACTTCGTCAAAGTAAAGAAATTAGCGATCAAATTTTTTCCCTACACTTCTCGATCGCTTCACTTTCGTAGGCGTTGATTCGTTTTGAAAAAGCCAAACTGTCGAATGACGCTTTGTTTCTGGATTGAAACCATGATTAGACGAGCCTGTTTACCAGCACCCTTTCTTCCGTGACAGCCGTCGTAGGTCGACCACTACTTTGTTCATCCCCTAAAGTAAGGCGACCGCACTTGAACCCGATATGCCAACGGTAGATGGCTGCTTTTGAAGGTTCTTCATTTGCAGCCGAGTAATTTGATCAACTTCAAATGGCATAAAAGCCATTTGAAGTCGATCAAATTACTCATTAAGTTTATGACCACATTTAAAATCGTAGAAAAACATCGCACTAAAATGTTCTCGATGCAGACTCATTTCTAAATGAGACACGATAGTTTAATTTGGCTCTGGAAAACATGAAGGGAAATTCGAATTGTACTTTTAATTAAAAGAAAATCAAAATATTTACAAGTGGCCAGTGCCTTATACATAAAAAGTTTTTTCGCAAAACTCTCTGAGTGGCCTGGTACACCCAGACACAGAATAAACCATCGTGCTCATCACACAAACTTTTAACCTGGGTGAAGATTGAACCCACGACCTTTGGTATAGCAGTCAGGGTCACTAACCACTAGACTAACCGGCCAATCATTAATCGTAAGCAGTAGGGTTCCCCCCTTCCTCTCCATATTAACAATCCATAGACAAAGTGAAAACAATCCATAGAAAAAAAAATAATAATAAAATAAACCCGCCTGCACAAAAAAAATGGAAACAAGATCCCCTACATAATTATACAATTTCATGCAGTCGGAGGCACTTTACTAAGTTCATCTAGATTCTTCAATGCCTCGGGATCTTGTTTCCATCTTTTTTTGTGCAGCCGGGATTTTTTTTTAAATATAATTTTTTATTTAATACTTTTTAGTAGTTGTACCGATGTAGCAACTTTTACTTTTATCGCAGCTATTGTCAAGTATTGAAAATTGAAAAAACAATAGTTGCCTAATTAACATTTTTAGTATAACAGTCATAATCATGTTATACCTTTTTGAAATGCTTAAGTTGAACTATTTAATTTGATACCCATATTGCAGTATTCGAAACAATTTTTTTTTCACACGTCTTTATTTTGACATCTCATAGCCGCAATGTTTGTTTTTTTAAAACGTCACCTGTCTAAGAACACTTGAGCGATTAAGACAAATCTAACGACGTGTGAATTGTATAAATCCGTTCAGTGGATTGTGAGATATCAGGTAATAAAGAATACTACATACATGTATATAAACATACGTACATACATACAAGATACGCGCGAAAAACATAACCCTTCTTTACAGTCGGCCAGCTATTTTTGACGGTAGTAGTATATTCATTATTATAGTGAAATTAAAAGGAAAACTATCACAGCTAAGTAGGCTTTACAAGTTTACAAGTAACAACTGATCAAATGAAAAGTAACAAAATTGTTGTACAAATTCCATTGAAAAATATGATAAGTATATTTAACGTTGTAAGTATCAAACAAAAACAACAGAAAGTCCACTTCTTGAGCCACTATCATTATAGTGGCTTAAGAAGTGGGGAGGGGGGGTGGGGCTACGGACGACGGCAAAACTGAGAACAAACCTCTGTTATCACTATAAAACCTATCCTATGTCCAGTCTCGAGACTTAAACTATATCTAAATTAAATTTAATCCAAATGGGTTCAGCGGTACAAGCGTGAAAACGTAATAGACTAGTTACTTTCACATTTATAATATGTATATGTATGGTGGTACACATGTGGCATCTCTGTACATTTTAGTAACAAAAGCTTTTCCATTACGTACGGAGTGCTATAAAATGTTTGTGTCCCCAGTAATAAGTCGCCTGTAGTCTGAACACATGCAAGTCATTAAAAATAACTGACGGCTAAGACGAGTTTACTTCGCCTACTATAAGCCAAGATAATGTCACCCACGTAACATAAAAATCCAGCGACACGTGTATCAAAGTTTAATAACTTAAAAACGGCTGAACAGTTTTACATCAAACAAAACTAAGAACCATCCCGATAAAATTAGTTTCATAATAATAAAAAAATGGCATCCATAAACAAACTGTCTGTGAATCAAAACAATTTATAAGGGAACTTGAAACCTTTTTAAAATGAAACATTTCCATAAATAGAGCTGCAATTTTCATTCGAGATTTTCAAGATTCTTTTAATAGGAGACAGATGATTGCGGCTGTTTATGTAAAGCAATTAAGCTGATTTTTTTGCTTGTAGTGAGACGACTACAAATTGTTTTAAAGTTTAAAGCGGGCTTCATTATTATAATGCATTCAGTATTGTTATTTTTAACGCTCGACGGAAAATAAAGGTGACATAACGCTTAAGTGTTAAATATTTTTAAACTTAGCCGACTTTTGGACTCAAGTTATTTGAAGGCTCCAACCGCGTCATTGCGTTAAAAAATACTCTATGTCCTTAGAATATCGTACAGGATACAGTCTATTCCTCAAAATATTATATGTATTTATTAGTTATTTATAAATATATACGTTTCAACAAAAAACTGTAATAAGTCATAATCGCAGTTGAAACCTGTCGTAATCGTGTCAGTTACATGTCATAAAAATCCCATATTTTAAATGTGGTGCCATTAATTGCTTAGATTTTCATGGTACCTTTACCTGTACCTTTTTAATTTTTAACATTTTGACCATATCATAACGGCTGTGATCACGAGTGGATGAGGGGTAATAATAAATGTATAAATTCCAATACAATTAAGACCTAGCAACCAAAAATTTAAACCAACTCCACGAACAATTAAAACAAACTCCAAAAATATATATAATCAACTAAATCGAGATTTGCAATCGCGATCTTAAATAACCCGGTTTAGTAAAGGTGCCTATCTAAAATTAGCTCATTTATCACAAATTTTTCATCCTTCATCACTGACTCCTCAGAAGTTCTCATAAAAATATAACCTCCTTAAAGTAATCGGATTATTAACGGCCTTCATCTCTTTTAAGATAAAAACAGGTTTTTAGGTAAAAAAATGGCAAGGAGAACTGGCAGCTGAAGACCTGATTGTAATCTTGTATTTAAGGTTGGATTGACACTAAGTATGGCCGTCGTAAATAATTTTCGGCATGAAATACATTGCATAGAAGACAGGGTTTTCATATATTTGTGTTTTTATAACGATTTGCCAACATGAGTTATTGCTAATCAAAAAATATTCTAGCTTAGAATGCCAATGATATGCCAATGATATGCCAAAAACACACGACGTAAACAGCGGGTTTAGACTGTCATCATCTTTACATTAACGCTTTTGGAAAAGAAAAATTCTATGGTCATGACATTAAGATGATAGATGTGAGAGAAAACTTTCACAACTTAATGTCAAATACATACAATATTTCCTCTTCGCCAACGATAACGTTTATAGATAATTCATTTGTAGACATTTTACTAAGGTGTTTTAAGTTGACGAATGTTTCTGTCACGTAGGACCAAAATGAATGGACAGAGGATACGATTTTTTTAATTGTAAATTAAAGTGAGTTAATCAAACTTCAAATTTTACCTCTTTATATTATTCAAATAGAAATGCATTGCCGTAATTGTTTTTATAACAAATATAAAAAAAACCAGGCAAGTGCATGTTGGGCCAAGCGCAATGTAGGGTTCCGTAGTCACCCCGCCTCCCTCCATAGAATAATGTGACTCATGAAGTGGGTTTGCTGTTGTTTTTGTTTCATACTTACAACGTTATACCTACTTTATAAATTTTGTAATTTATCATTTGATCAGCTGTTACTTGTAAACTTGTAAAGCTTTCTTAGCTTTAATAGTTTTCCTTTTAATTTCACTATATATACTACTACTGTGATTTTTTTCACTCATGCAACATCAACCAAATGGTTGCAGCTAGCAGGTACAATTTAAATCTTAATATTTCACAAACGGATCCCTAAATCTAAAAATAATCTACACAGCCCTTAAATATTTTTAAAACCCTATCTAACGATACCCCACACGATAGGGTAGGTGAGAAAAAAAAAACATTTACATATAGGGGAGGTACCCTTAAAAAATGTTATTTATGTTATTGAAAAATGACGTTATTATTATTGTTTCACCTTGTCAGCGTAAGTAATATGTGTATTTATGCAAAATTACAGCTTTCTAACACTAACAGTGTCTGAGCAAAGCTGCGGACGGACGGACGGACGGACATGACGAACACTCAAAGATAAATTCCGTCCCCCCATAGTCCATACGAAGTATTCAGGTCACATGTAAAATCCAACGCAAGTTTAATTTCGCTTCTGTAAATTTTTCATGTTGAACATGCCAACAGTTTTGATTTACAACTCAACTGGCAAATCGGCTTGTCGTATTAAAGCAACATAGTCGAAGCATGGTTTTTAAAAATATATGTCGCAAAAAATATATGTAAGTAACGTAATCTAACTTTAAAGGGTTCAGTACATAAAAGGTGTCCATCGGTCTATTTTTCTGTCACAGGACTGTCTCTTTTAGTAGTGGTGGTTATATGATGATGATAATTATCACCATCACTATCGCCACCATCATCAACACCACCATCACCAGCTCTCCACATGTGGACGCACTGTGACGCACGGCGGCTCACGAGATATCTATGAGTGCGTGCGTCAAGAGAGCTTTATATAAAGCTTTACATTTGTAAGAGTTTAATCTGTGGTATCTGTCTGGTCTTCGTTGAGTTCGATCAGGCCACGTGACCAAAATCAGTTAGGAGAAACGCACGTGTTTCTTGCGCACGGTATACCAAGGCCCTAAGGAGTAGCCTGACGTGGGAGGTAATTAACGTCAAGGCGAAACGATATTGATCGATAAGATCACGTGTTCAATGCTGATTATATTATATAAGAAATTATTGTTGTTTATATTACACACCAGCTGTTGCTTACGGCATTGCCCGTTTTGATAATTTTACCCCCTAAAAAGTTGGTTTTCAATAACGCTGACACACGTTTTCTTTATTTAAAACCAAAAAGCCAAATACGATCACAGATCTAACTTCTAAAAGGCATCAATACCAAAATCCAGGTTTGTAGTTTAAGCTCTTTGTTGATGAATTTGTCAGTCAGTCATTTGTGTATGAATTGAAGAAGCGGTACAATGACTGAAGCAGTCTCATACATAATATCAAAGCTGAAGCTTGCATTGACTTGGATGTCTGCACGTTTTCAAAAGTCTTTTTATAGATAGTCTATTGTTGCGGCAATACCTATTATAGTAAATTCTCGTCTCGTCTATCTTTGCCCATGCTCGCGAATCCAGAATCCAGACCTTTCACACCAATAAAAAGGCGTGACAATAATTGAAATTTTACTATACATATTATAAATCCTGCTCGGTATTCACGCCTTGCCTCGCCTCTTCATTCAGAATCCATCCTTAGAATGTCTTCGTAAATAAACCAAATTCGAAAAATCAAGAACTTTTTTTTGGATAGTCGAACCACGCGGTTCTTTTAAAATTACGATCTAGTCTAATGACATATGTGTAGTTTAATTCTGTCTTAATCTGCTTAATTTAATAAGGGCCACTTTTCTTAATGTCTTTGATAAAGACTTTGAAAACAAATCAGTTTTGTTTCAGCGAAAAGAGGAGTCCTCTGCTGTGTTTTGACTCGCTCTTGTATTACAAAAGGGTGCTGTTAAATTTAAATGTAATCTTGCGATGGGTTAAGCCGTATTAGCATGGTTTCGGCACGTCGTCATATAACAGTCTCAATTTCTTCTAAAAATATGCTCGTAGACAAGTACTTAGTTATTAAAGTACCTTATTTATGTAAATGCTAGGCGGTTACTTCTTTGTTTAACATAAATAGACTTGGAAATATATTCATATATATAGATAAGGATTTTAAGAATTCATGAGCTGGTAAATATAAGGCATATAATTTAGGTGTCTGTTATTACATTAGGTACTAATTTATGAAACTGTTTGAATTGTATTGTTTATTAGTCTAAATTCTTTCTTGCAATATTATGAACTGTCGAAACATTGTGAAATACTGCAACTTGCATGCTATTGCACGTCATGGCTCCTGCGCCACTATTTTTGACTTTCATCTTTGTATGTCGAACTAACAAAAGGAACATGTGATTTTCAATTCAATTTTTTCGGTAAACTAATATTTTTTTTAAGTTATAGGTAATAAATATTACTACTATTAGTAATAGAGATAGAGAGAGAGTATTTTTGCTCTCCGATATCTGAGTGCAAAAGCCGTTTTTATCCATTAGAGGATAAAGTTATTTGAATTTAGAACATCGTATGCACTAAGTTTGTGAATTTAAACCTATTTACTTCTAACTCCATGGTGCCGAATTTATCATAAAACCTTTTTATTTATTTTTTTAAATTCAGACTTGGAACCTTCTTGGTGTACTTTTTTAATTTGCTTTGCCCGCGTCATTTTCTTTTCACGTCATATTGTTAAAACCTTGGATTAAAAATAAGAAATTTGAAAAAAAACAAGTAAAACCCAAAATTAGTAATTCTAGCGACCAGGAAGTTGATTTGACGCTAACAGAGTTGACTAAAATTGTTAATAATGCGTAAATGAGCTTTCTAACTCAACAATCACGCGAGAAGTATTTGAAACAGTATGATAATATGTTGTAACACGTGCCGATTAGCTAAAGGAGTCAAAACTTTATGAGAAAACCGTTTTGCTGGCATATTTTATTGAACTATCTGAGACCAAGAAATCAAGCACTCTATGGAGTACGTATTTAATGCTAAAAAGCAAATTAAGATGAAAAAAAAATGTGTGGCACTCGGGGACTGCCGCGGTGAAGCTAATGCATAGCATTTTTCAAAAAAAAAAAATTTCTTTTTTAAAAGACTAAAATAACTTTTTTTTTTTAAATTTATATACATATATATATATATATATATATACATATATATATTTATATATATATATATATACATATATATATTTATATATATATATATATATTATCTAATATATAAAATTCTCGTGTCACAGTTTTCGTTGCCATACTCCTCCGAAACGGCTTGACCGATTTTGATGAAATTTTTTGTGCTTATCCGGTATCTATGAGAATCGGCCAACATCTATTTTTCATACCCCTAAGAGTTTGTTTGTTTGTTTGAATGCGATAATCTCAGGAACTACTGGGCTGCACTGAAAAATTTATTTTATTGTTGGATAGCCCATTTATCGAGGAAGGCTATAGGTTATAACACCACGCTACGACCAATAGGAGCGGAGCAGCAATGAAAAATGTTATAAAAAAAGGAAGAAAAAAGGGAAAATTACAATCTATTATTCATGCCCCTAAGTGATAAGAGTTATCCACCCCTAACATTTATAACTATACTATAATATTAGAAGAGAGAGAAGAGTTTGTTTGTTTGTTTGAACGCGATAATCTCAGAAACTACGGGTCCAAATTGAAAAAAATATTTTACTTTTAGATAGCCCATTTATCGATCGATCGTCGTCTCGATCTGCGCGAGCTTCATACAGTCGTACATACATATACGTTAAGCGAACGCTCGGCCGAGCTACATGGTAGGTGGAGTGGGGTGTGTTAGGTTTTATTTTCGTTACGGAATTTCTTGATTCGGTCGCCGCGCTCAAAGCCCGAGCCCGCGATAAAACCTATGCAATAGCTTAAAAATACATATCGACACCTATCCTAAATTAGGGGAATTTTTAAGAAGATATCTGGTCATCAACCAAAAATATCGAAGGTTTTCACAGCATTGGCAATTAAAGTTTCTTAACGAAGCACCTGATTCCGTATATTCGATGGCAAAAGTAAGTCAACACACATTCACAACTTAAGTATATTAATCAACTACTTAACATAATCTAATACGTACTTAGTAGATGTTGAAAGGCATAATTATGCATTCATATTAGTTTTATTAATTTATCTAATACTCTTTACGTTACAAGTTGTTCTTATTATTGGTATAAACGGAGCATGTCGAACTAATGAACTAACACAACTGAATGTCAAAAACATTATGAAACATTTAGATGACTTACTATTAATTAATTTCCCTAATACAAAGACTAAAAGAGACCGCTACTTCGTCATTCGCAAGGAATACGTAACAATTGTTGAGAAATATAAAGCCTTACGCCCGCCTAACACTCCAATCAATCGATTTTTTCTACAATATCGCAATGGAAAGTGTGTCAGACACTCAACTTAAGTAACTGTAGCAACGTTACTTTCAATTTTTCCTAATTATACCTAAGTATTATTTGTTATAATTTAAAGATTATTGTGTAATACTTACCTATCATTAATACTTAAACTGAAACAAAAGTATCTCGTGATAGTTTTTTTTTTGCATTTAGTAATTTCCTCGCTGAGGTGGGCTGAAAAGTTACGTGTTGTACTCGAGCCCTTTTGATTCCTTCGCCTTCCAATTTTGATAATCGAGCAAGCAAAGAAATCAACTTTGCAAGCGGTTAAAAATCAACTTTGCACTCTTTGTATACCAAATAACTATTACATCTAATCAGTCCGCAAACTAGCTCTAAGCTAGTTTGCAGATAGACAAACGGACATGGCGAAACTTTAAGGGCTTCTTGTTTACTACGTAGCCCTAAAAATAGCTCTAAATTATAATATACGACGTATATTATACGACGTCTTGCAAACAAATAAGACGATTTGAATAGCTCTTCGATCGGAGCCGACGTGCTGAGCGTAATTAAGGATCTCTCGAATAGAGATAGTGGCGTCTGCACCATTATCGTTTTACCTCGGTGCCTTAGGTTGGTTTCACAGTCACGCGTTTGAACTGCGCCATCGAGGCGTATGTGCTGTCATATTCACAAGTATTAGATCCTTTTGTGAATTCCTTTCTTAGGTTTGTGAGGGCGACTACGCGAAGGTTAGGTTCGTGCATTATAATGTTTGTTAAAAGCTGATATTGCTAAAACCGCGAATTTATTTAGAACTTTGCATATTCATTAGCGAACGCCGTCCAAAACATAACTTTTCCTTTTTGACTTCGCCGGAGTCTAGTAAAAATGTATTACATTACGCATTTTCAAGATCACATCAAAAAGCTAATCAAAGTCAACCGTGAATGTACCCTCTCTAGCTCATTGACGAACGTTCTTGTTATAATTATATTGGATTAAATCCAAACAATATATAATTTAATGCTATATAACTGTAAATCTAAAAAAATATTATGCTAAGCAGAAATAAATTCTGATGGTGCAGCAAATAGTAACCTCAAAATATCATTAATTTAGCAATAATTTAAGTTCGTAACGTATCGCTATATTTACAATCGGAGCTTTTCATGATTATTTTTTATGATTCTTTAACATGTGTGACGCAGGAGGTCACAGTTCTAACCTAACCAATCCGATTAAATGTAATTGATACCCTCTGGATATTTTAAGTTATAAGTTTTTTGATGTGCATTTAAAAACAAGTCATATTATAAATGTGAAAGTAATTCTGTCTGTCTGTTTTTCTGCGACATTTTACGCTTAAACCGCAAAACCAATTTGAATGAAATTTGGCATAGAGATAGTTTGAGTCTCAGGAAAGGACATGATATAGTTTTTATCGCGAACACCCACGAGGCGGAGCCGCAAACAAAAGCTCGAAACTGTAATAAATAAATATATTAAGAAAACCTAAGACTGATATTATATTATTGTGTTATAGATATAATAATATGTACAAAACAAGAACTCATTTATCATACCTATTTGAAAATTATATTAGTGCTTTGAACTCCTGCAACAAAATTACAACATCAATCGTTAACGTCCATAATGTACCCAAATTCGGCTTCTAATCTACTCAACTGCGATTGCGACCAACACAGGGACCGCAACTGTTTTACAGGGTTCTAATTGCGATCACCCCAGTCGAGAAATGCAATTAAACGCTGCATCAAGAAGCAATGATGCACTAATTTATTCTGACTTGCTTTGAAACTGTGCGATTGTAGACTGAAGTTATAGGCTAAGCTTTGAGAATAAAACAGTGAATAGCATAGTATTAGAAAGGCATACATTTTTTATTTGATTTGGCTTTTAATACACTATAATTTTATTCAGTGCGTAATCATCAGCGACCTTATTGAAAATTAAGCGAGTTTAAGCAACGTTGCCACTGTCGGTTCATAGATTTGTGAGCTGTTTTATATAATGTCTCACTCTTTCGTTAGAGAAGAACACGATATGCGCGTTGATGCATTTCTAAACGCAGCTCTCCCTCCGCGCATGCGCGGTGGACATCTTTGAGCACACCGCGCATGCGCCAGTTCGCACGGGCTTGTCACGACAACGAAATAAAGATAGTGAATAAGGACCCAGATTTAGATTTAGATTATTTATTTTATGGATTAATAATACACACAGTCTTAAAACAGAAGGCGGAACATACCTATTAATTGTAGACCTTAAAAAAATAAAAAGTGGACCGATTTTAATAAAATGTTTGTGTGGGTTTCAGTGGATTCATGAATGGTTTAGATTCACAATTGAATGCACAAAAAAAAGAGTCTGTACGAAGTTCGCAGGGACAGCTAATAATATTATAAAATTGTAAAATAGCTGCGTTTATACATCGAAGATATTTAAAAAAAAATGTTTGTATGTTTGTTCGGGGTTGGCGCCAAAATATATCATAACCTCCTATGTCCGGATTAAGTTATAGGCTATATATGATCACGCTACTTTCCTTAGGACCCGAGCAATAGCGTATATTGTCACGTGGGTGAAGCTGCAGGTGAAACGTCTGTTATAAAAAAAAACTCCATATAAACTTAATTGCTGGTGGTATACTATAATAGAAACACAAACATAACATGGGCTTAGACTTACGAACCAAACATGAAAACTATAAAATCTGAACGTACTCTTTGCATTCCCTGACATTTCATGGCACGGCATGGTACGTTCAGATTTTTTGGTCTTCACTTACTGTGGGTTCATTTTTCTTAAAATGTTATCTACATTATCAGTAATACTCACTATTTGTGCCGCAAGCCCGACGATCACAAGACATTTCTAATATCATTGCCTCACTTCTGTGGCTTCGACGTTAGTTTAAGACTGAACATATTCTAGAATATGTAGATTTCATTTTGAACTTACAAGATTGTATTTGCATATTATGTGTTCTCATACAAATGTCGGGATAATTGAATGCAAAGAATGATGAAATGAAAATATTATTGTTCGTACTATGTTGAATAAAAATCAAAAAAAGATACAAGTAGAGTTTATATTTTAGTACCAACCCGCTCGGCTTTATATGGGTACAATTTGCTTAATGTCGAACTGTGAAACTTAATGTCTTAAGTTTTTAAACCGGCTTTAAATATTAACCGGCTTTATATGTACCTACGTATCAAATAGAGAACCACATTTAGTCAAAAACTACTAATCGATACGATTTTCATCTACTAGAAGAGTAGATCGCGTAGTAACGCCTCTGTGGGAGCGTATCCAACTGCTACGCAAGAGGTCGTGGGTTCCATCCCCACCCAGGATAAAACTTCGGTGTGTTGTTCGGTTTATTCGGTGTGTTTGGGTGTTATCTTTAATATGTATGTATTTAGAAATATATAAGTATGTTTATCGGTTGTCTGGTTTACATAGTACAAGGTCTGCTTAGTTTGGGATATTATTATTTGCATAAAATCACGCTATAACTACAAGGAACTAAACACAACGTTTTAAAGTTTCATCAGGATGACTATTTCATCGGATAATCAAAGGCTTCCGTTATCCTGTGGTTAATCGGTGAGACGAGCACTGATGTTGGTCGACCGATGGAGGGTACCCACTACCCTTTTTTTCAATTTTTTACCCGACTGCGGACGAGGGCTATGTTTCTCTAATGTTTTATTTTCTCGCTGTGTTTACTCAGTCTATCAGCTATTTAAGAACTACGTACTTATACTATAAATGTTTCTATCTATATGTTCGTTATAATGTCACAACTAAATGGCTATGGAGATAGATGTTATCTAAGAGATAGGACATGCATTTGCATTTGCAGGCGAAGGTGAAAAGTTAGTCGATATTACATCAAATAAACAATACAAAAGCCAGACGATTATAATCAACAGAACTTGACACTCAATTACTACTTGATTACTATCTCTAGTTCAATAAACTAACACATTAAGCCCTGGATCACCCCAGGAATCATTAAATGTATTAAAAATAGAAATAAATTACAAAAACAGTTGCGTGATGATCAAGCAAATGAAATACTCAAAATTACCTATAGAAGGTATCGCAATTACTGCAATAATCTAATTAAGAAGCTAAAAAAAGAATATGAAAGGAAATTATTAGACAATGCTAAAAGCTGTAATAAAACACTTTGGAACTGTATCAAAACATTAACATATACAAACAAGGAAAAGAACAAAAACAAGGAATTAATTACCCTTAAAAATAACCCTATTGACTTTGCGAACCACATTAATGACCACTTTAATAGAGTAGGTATTACTCTTGCTGAACAAATAACCGTAAACGATCCTGATACTACAAATACATATTTTGCGTCACTACCATCACTGTCCAACACTATAGGAATACTAGACCCTGACAACTCGGAAATTGAATCTATCATTAACAAGTTAAAAAATGAATCAGCTGCGGGATGGGACAATATTCCAACTAGCTTTATAAAACTAGCAAACGCCACTTTAACTCCTATTATAACATACCTCTGCACCGTATGCTTCCATAAAGGAATCTTTCCCTCAGATCTGAAACGTTCAATAATACATCCCATACGTAAGGGCGGGGACAGGGACGATATCAATAACTACAGGCCAATTTCAGTACTTACAGTCTTATCAAAAATAATGGAAAAAGTAATTAACAATCGACTAATAAAATTCTTTGAGAAATACGATATTCTATCCAATGCACAATATGGCTTTCGGGCGGGAAGAAGCACTGAAGATGCAGTTTTAGACCTAACGACTAACATAACTAAACATTTAGACGATAAAAATAAATGCCTATGTATCTTCCTCGACCTGAAAAAAGCATTTGATACCGTCCCTGTACCCAAACTTCTTCAAAAACTAGAAAGGATGGGCATTAGAGAAGGCTTTCACTCTATTCTTACTAACTACCTACACGATCGAACACAACGGGTTAAACTAGATAGTGTTACAATAAGTGCGGACGTGACAACATCTAATTATGGAGTGCCCCAAGGCAGTGTCTTGGGTCCAACACTTTTCTTAGCCTATATCAATGACTTAACTAATATGCGATTGAAGAATGGTGCTGTGTACTCATACGCCGATGACACTGCCCTACTCTTTCATGGAAAGACTTGGATAGAAGTATTCAACACGGCACAATCTGAGCTGCGAAAGGTCATAGAATGGCTAAATATAAATTTACTTTCCCTCAACATCTCAAAAACAAACTATATAACATTCTCACTTAGAAATACACACCAACCTGACTCCAGCTTAAAATTAATAGCCCATTTCTGCTGTACAAATTCAAATATCTGCAATTGCACTACCTTAAATAAAATAACTCACACCAAATATCTTAGAGTGGTGGTAGACCAAAATCTGTCATGGTACCCACAATTGGAACTTATCTCTAATCGAGCACGTAAAATGGTTTGGATTTTTAAATACCTTAGAAATATTGCTGATAGACACCTACTAACTTATGTTTATATTACACTAGTCCAATCAATACTTCTCTACTGCATACCGGTTTGGGGAGGTACCTATAAAACCAAATTTGTTAGCATTGAGCGTACACAGAGATATATACTAAAAACAATGCTACACAAAAAAAGACGTTATAATACGCACAATCTATATCGCGAAGCAAATGTTCTAACTGTTAGACAAATATACATATTAAAATGTATTCTCAGGACACATAATAAGATCAACATCGACCCAAAATTACCTAAAAAACGAACACCACGATCAGTCATAACATACCCTGTTACTAGAACCGTATCTTCATCCAAACAATTTCACATAAACTCATTAAAAATGTACAACAGCATAAACAAAAAGCTCAATATCTGTAACACTACCAACACACAATGCAAAAGAAAAGTAACAGATTGGTTAAAATCACTTACGTATCAAGAAACGGAACAACTACTCATTTAAAGTCAACCACATCATAACACACACAAACACTCTCTCACACACACACACACACACATAAATACACACACACGCGCGCACGCGCGCGCACACACACACACACACACACACTCATACACACACACACACACACATTCATACACACACACACACACGCACGCACGCACACACAATCATACACACACACACACACACACCCATACACACACACATACACCCACACTCATATACACACACACACACAAATGTACTTAATTACCTATAAGCTAACTGTTAACTATTACTATGTCATAACATAAGCCACGGACAAAAGGGGACTCTTCTAACACATGTTTTCTCAAACTTAACAGAAGAGCTCCCAAACCATATTTATAAAAAACATGTAATAGTTGAAAATAAAGATTTTTATTTATTTTATTTTATTTTACATTTTCGGATCAGTGACTCTATATGGCAATCGAGTAGGATAATCGATACACATGATGACGAAATCAAACTCATGAGCTTTGCTGGTCTAATAGCCTGTTGGTTTAATGGTTAGTGACCAAAGATCGTCGGTTACGATTGCCATCTAGGATAAATCTTTGCGTGATGAGAACAATAATTGTTGATTACTCTGTGGCTGGGGGGTAATTTATCTTTGTTGATGTTATTTTTTCCCGTTTTGCAACATTTTTTATTCCTGCTCTGCTCCTATTCATCGTATTGTGGTATTATAATTATAGCCTGTAGCCTTCCTCGATAACTGGGCTTTCAAACAGTAAAATAATTTTTCAATTCGAACCCGTAGTTCCTGACATTGTCGCGTTCAAACAAATAAACAAACCCTTCAGCTTTAAAATATTAGTATAGATAGGTATGTGTTTAAAAATATATAAGTTCATCAGTTGTATTGTTGCCGTAGAAATGACTCTACCTAGTTTGGGATCAGAGGGCCTTGTGTGACTAGTCATAATATATTGAAATATAATATTAAGTATTTATAAAAGTATGTAAAAGTTGCTGCAATTTGTGTAAAAGTTCTGGGTACGACTCCCACACGGGACACAACTTAGTGTGATTTATTAATATTTCTTAGGTGAAGTTTGTATCTGTTGATTGTTTTTAAAGTCACCGAAAAAGATAACGGCGCCGATGTAGTCTTCTTTAAAAAATCTTTTAACAAACAAACTTTAGAATATCAAGTTTAAACCAGCTATTCATCCTCAATCGATGGACTGTACGGGGCATTGGAGTTACAATGTAACAGTCAGGCAGAAGATTAACAGTGAAATCAAACTCATAACAACTCTTTTTGTCAGGGTTTTATAAAGTGGAAGACTAAAATCAATTACAATTTTGATTAAAAGACAACTCCCGCATACATACAAATCACGGGCACAAAGTACACCCAGACCCGGAACAACAATTTGTTGGTCACAGGAAGTGGTTTCCAACCCACTCGGACTCACGACCTTTAACTTAGCAGTCAGGGTCACTAACCACCAAACCAACAGGTCAGTCAAAGTTAGAAACATATAAAATAAATAGTATAGTAACAAGTATGTTCGTAAAATATGATCTCTTCGAAAAAACATGATGCAAAAATAAAACGTTGTAGGTACTGTAACGACGGACGAAGCTCTTAGCTGAGCTAGTACCGGGGCTGCTTCTCAGAAGCTTTTATTGGGCATTTAAATAATAAGACAATTTCCCAATATGACTATAATATTTATTGCTGAAACAAACCTTACACTTACTTCACTTTACCCAACAATAGATTATTTTAATTTGCAATTATATTTATTATTTTTCATAGAATTACGACATGACACGTCAGCAGCGATACTCACGATCTAAGACCATTTATTTACTTATAATATCAAACGAGTTTCACGCCTAAAGGTTCGTGTTTGCATGAGACCAATACACATCACAGTACCCACTCAGAAATTTATAAAAGTTACCACTTGAAAATGTATATTCTTCGACAAAACGAATAGGAAAAACTAAACGTTATGCTCAGAAAAGAAAAATAACAAGAATAAGAACAAAAAATCCCACGTTCCGTTTGATTGCTACGTCGCGTCGCCTTCGGATGCAAATAAACAATTTAGGTGCTACGTGCCGCGCGACTCGCGAGCTACGACGTAGCTTCGTAGCTCGAGTTTTGATTTCCTGTTGTCCTGTATCGACAGTACATTATTTGAAGAGAGAATTCTAACGAATTAAGTTTTTAAATTTATTACAACTCAAGTTAATAATTTTTGAAGCATTTTTATATACTTTTTAATCTTTCAGCTTGTTATAACGAAGATTATTTTTCTTAGCGTTTCGAGAGCAAACGTTGTCGGGAGTCATCGAGATAATACGTATTCGTACATTAATATCTCAATGTAGGGAGTAAACATCATAAAGTTGAGGTCCAGAATGTAGCCATGTCAACTGTATTGTTAGAGGCAGTCCCTGGCGTGCCTCAGTCCTTAACGTGCGCATGTGGTCTCACACACAAGACATGATGTAAGATATGAATAATTGTATTGCACCACACAAACCACTCAGGTTAGCTCCAAGAATACCCCCCTCAGCGTATTTGCCTAGCTCTAGCCTCCGAAGTCTATATAAAGAATATTATATTGACTGCCTCTGTGGCGCGGTGGGAGTGTATCCGACTGCTACGTAAGAGGTCGTGGGTTCGATCCCCACCCAGGATAGAACTTTGTGTGATGAGCACGATGGTTTATTCTGTGTCTGGGTGTTATTTATCTATAATATGTATGTATTTACAAATATATAAGTATGTCTATCAGTTGTCTGGTTTCCATAGTACAAGCTCTGCTTAGTTTGGGATCAGATAGCGTTGTGTGAGTTGTCCCTAGATATTAAAAAAAAAAAAAAAAAAAAAAAAAAGACTTCCAGAGTGGACATAGTAGTTCATGTCCAGGAGAATTGTCTTCAGTAGATCGCACCAATAGGTGTGCTACTAATACTCCATCATGCTAATATGCATCTCGCCGTTGACGGCTCCGTTGTCAGAGGATCAACACTCCTACCATATTTTCTTAACGGAGATTATCATTCTCTTCCCTATGAAAACCACGACTCTTAAAACTTAATTCTGCATTGTGATAATAGAATTTACATAATAATAACACTTCAAAATGAAACACAGAAACACTGGTTTCCATAGCACAGAGGGAAGCTAATTATTATTTACATAATTTGGAGCAGAGAAATGTGAAAGAGGAATAACTTTTCGGCTCAGAAATGGTTTGAAAATAGGCTGACACTGAGTTATTCACGGCTGCTACTGCAGAGTCAAGTGTTGCTCATTAATTCTTAAGACTTTATTGATTCATACCCACTTGACTGCTGTTTTGAAAGTAGCAGATACGAAGGAATATTCATCTGATGAGATGAGTTTCAAGGGAAACATTTATTAACTAGAAATAAAAATTATTAGTGAAAATTAGACATTTTAATTTGAAAATCGGTCTCGCTTAAGGGTTTGCTTGTAATCGTGTACTTGCTGACTACACTATGCATACATAGGCAGTCATAGTCATTTGCGGAGAACCATACGAAATGGAGATACTGAGTTATCTTCTGTGCTCTCAATATGGTCTAATAGAAATATTTCTTTGTAAGCTCGAGCTAATAGATCAGGCAGAGGCAAGATGCCTCGTTGCGAGACTAGACAAGACAGTTTAATGTTCACCTCTTTTCGAGGCTGCCGAGGACTGCACCGCTGACGAGGTCAAATGGACTTCTAGCTTAAGGATGTTCAAAATTAAACCAAAATCTTTTTATTTGCAGAAAAGTTGGTACACAAAAGAAAAAAAATAGTTCATACAACTTTAGTCAAAATTCTTGACATGCAAAATATTTCTATAACCGTAATAATTCAATAATAATAAAATCTTCAATAACCATACAATATTCTATAATAATACAAAATTCAATAATAATACAATATGCAATAGGACCTAAGACTTAAGTTAGTAGTAGCTGGACAAATTTGAAATATTCTTTTTGTTATGTTTATCCCATTGTCATCATATCAGGATCTGATGAGGGGATCCTGGAGAAATCGAGAGAACTGTTCAAATATTAAAGGCACACCTATAGTTATTTAGATATATGTATATTTTTTTAAAAAACAACTAGTAATGTGGGATTTTGATCCCACATTATTAAGAATCTACCTTTAACAGATAACGACCCTGCATCAGGAGAAAACAATATTTTGTTAAAAGATTTCAGCAGTTGACATTAGAATATTGTAACATATGTGAATTACAAATCAATCACTAAAAACTGAGTAATAAAAACTTTGTTACAAAAAAGATTGCCATGAAATAGTATTTTTTTATGATTTAGTTGGCACCAACTTCAAAATGTTTATTTATTTTTTATTGGTTTAGGTATATTATTTTTACTTTTTAGTTGACTTGTATTTTATTTTAAAGTCGATAATATTTTTTTAAACATATAATTTTGTTTCAAAACATCGCTGTTGTTAATTACAACATATTGTTCTAACCACTTTCCTTTAGAATTTTAATGTAATTTAAAATTAATTAGACCTAATTATTTTTTTAACAATAATAATAATGAAATAACACTGTTATCTGCAACTTATGAAGTATTGGTACAGTCATCAAACAACTATTAGAACCGTATAGGCTCAAGTGTGGGGTGAGACAGGGAGAGTTGACATCACCCATGCTCTTCAGTCTATAAGTAAACCGGTTGATTGAGAAGCTCAACAATGCCATGGTGGGCTGTGCCATATATAGTTTTTATATAAATAGCATTAGATATACAGATGACATGGCACTGCTGAGTCCCTCAATCAGTACCCTCAGAAAATTAATAAAGATATGTGTGGAATATGCGGGGCCCATGGCCTTGGATACAGCGCAGTTAAGAGCAAATTACTGCCACTTTCTGTTGGTACCGCCGTTTTACTAAATAGAACACCGCTCGAGATCGTATCGAAGTTTAAATATATAGGGCACTGGGTAAACGCGGATCTATCAGACGACATGGACATAGAGAGGGAGTGTATTGCGCTGGCAGCCAGAAATAATATGTTGATCCGCAGGTTTGCAAAGTGTACAAACAGTGCTAAGGTCACCTTGTTTACTTCAAAAACTTTTTCACTTGCAGCCTGTGGGTCGACTATACTAAGAAGGCTTACAGCGTGTTACGCATTTACGCATCCAGTACAACAATGCGTTCAGGGTGTTGATGGGGCTGCCTCGTTACTGACGTGCTTCAGGGATGTTCACCGAGGAACGGGTCGACGATTTTTACGCAATTATGCGCAAACGTGTAGCATCCCTGTACAGACGCATGCGCGACGACCCTAACAATGTGCTGTAAAATAATGGCGGCAAGATTTGACGATGAAATCTTTGGTCATTGAACAAGTCGAATCGTGCATTCAATTAAATTTATTTTGTTTTTGTTTGTTTAATGTCTACTAACACTAACTTGTAATTCATAAAATTGTTGCTTACAAAATATGGACGCAAATTATAAATAAATGATTATTATTAAATCTTGTTTAAAAATAACTATTCTGACTGAATCGGGCTTGCACATACGACATGCTTTACAAATTCTAATTCTAAATTCGTTGATTCAAAATGTTCACTGCTCTGTGTGATGTATGGCTGCGTAAACGTATTGATTTGTACAAGCTGCTAGTTGCTTAGCCACATGTACTGTACATCTCACCGAACATTGTTTACTGGGTTGTCCTCATCCGTTAACATGATATACTGTTTTACTACATTGGAAATATGAATTCAAAGATTTTGGCGTTATATTTTATTTTCATTCCATTGGGCGTTTTAATGATTCGACAAATGTGTCTGCCTATAAATTTCGATTTCAAAATAGTTTAACTACTTGGTAGTTAAAAACTGCACTTGTTTTGTTCTAGTTGTTTGGTAAGTCATGATTTTACATTAATATTTAGTGCGCAAAACAATAGATAATATATAAGTCGGAGAAAAGTATAAGGTAAAACTAGCAGCTAATCTTTTTATGCCAATATTCTCAAAGTTTGCTAGAGCGACTACAAAGTTTATAAAGTGTAATTTTTTACAAAGTTTGTAAAAAGACTACAAGTTTTCATAACTGTATAAGTAGGCAAGGTGCTGCTAACATTATGCCATACATCATGTTAAAGATTACATAATTCCTACTACTAGGCTACAAACCTTCTCATTAAGGGAGAGTACGGATCGTATTCCACTACTCGGGTCCCAGTGCGGATTAGTAATATCTTGGAACAACTCACACAACGCTATCTGATCCCAAACTAAGCAGAGCTTGTACTATGGAAACCAGACAACTGATAAACATACTTATATATTATAGATAAATAACACCCAGACACAGAATAAACCATCGTGCTTATCACACAAAGTTTTATCCTGGGTGGGAATCGACTCCACGACCTCCAGCTTAGTACTCAGGGTCACTAACCACTAGCCACCTTAAGCCACTCCAAGTTTTGGTTTTTAATTCTGGGTTCTGCTCATGATGTCTTTCTTCACCGAAGACTTTATCCCTATTGGACTCTTGGTAAAGATCTTTTTTTTTAATCTCAACCTATTTTACTTCAATATATTGTAGTTGATTCTTGGTAGAAGTTTTTTAAATTAGTTAATATTTTTGAGTTTATTCATCATATTTTTTTTGTTACATTTCGGAACAGCTCGTCTCGATCCGTGCCAGCTTCGTACAGTCGTACCATATACATATACGTTCAGCGAACGCTCGGCCGAGCTACATGGTAGGTGGAGTGGGGGGTGTTAGAATGTAGTCAAGAGACATCTTATACAAAGAGCTTACTATTCAATCGATGATTATTTAACTGATAAAGATAAATGGATGTAGTTCGTTGCTCCCTATTAATGTATTGGGTTGTATAGTTTATTGCATTTTACTAGGTGAATATTGTTGTCACAGTTTGATAATGTTACTTAGGTACTAGTTAAGAAAACGATTTACTTTTGTAAGTAAAGATTCTGCGTGATAAATTACGGCCATTCTTTTCTTTCCTTTGAAAAACATGTATACTTATTCATTAAGTAGCAGTAAATTGGCCAATATTTAAGCACATAAAGTTTTTACATCGTAAGTGGATGCTCCTACTATGTTGTGCCCATTGAGGCTGATGTATCCGATCTCGTGTACTCTTCTAATATTAATGACCTCTTTTTTTGCATCAGTCCTCTAATACATGGTGTATAATATAATGGTGGCAGCACCTTACCTGCATATACAGTTTATAAACAGAGAAACATTGTAAACATTGGCAATTTGAAAAGAGTGGCCACGAGTTTTTATTGCCTGTTCTTTTCTCGGGCTTTACCTATTGTTTGCGAACAGGCATTACCAGTAAATGTAGAATCGACTTTTCACAAGTGTAGTATTTTGCTTCCTAAGTGAATAAATGATTTTTATTATTATTATTATTATTATTTTCGTTACGGAATTTCTTGATTCAGTCGCCGCGCTCAAGTCCCGCGATAAAAGCTATTAATAAAAATAGCTAAATAGCTTAATAAAAACAAATGTTTCGTCTTTACAATATTAGTTTAGATTATTTGTGTAAACCTTTTCAATTATCTAGCCGTGGGCAAAAAACTCATACTTTAATTTACAAAACACGCATAGAACATTAGTTTCTATACCACATCGCTTTAACTACACGAAAGATTCGTGCTAGAGCTGAATTTTCTCCTTAGTACGATTTGCTTATATTAAATACGCAAAGTTTGTTTTATCTCCAGTTTGTAAGATATAAACAAATTGGTTTACAAAGTAAAAGACAGCAGCTACATACAGACAACTGAGACAACGCTGAAAGAAGTAATTTAGGGGAAAAGAATCATTTATTTTTTCACTGAAGATGAATCTGTGAAATGTGGTATGGTACAAAGATAGATTGTTTCATTAATTTTATCTACTTGAATAAACGCAAATTGGTTTTTATTGTAACGCTGTTAAATGGACGGATATAATTTTGATATTTGTGTCGCGTTTTAGGAAGCAATAGGCCATTTGGTATACCGTTGAATACTTCACTGTAGGTAGCTAATAGTAAAAGTTGGGTAGTGACTTAATTTACTACCTCAGTGGATGTGTGAGCGACTGCTGCGCAAGAGGCCTTGCGTTCGATTCTCACAACTGAAATCCACACATTATTAATGCGAGTCTAGACCCGTGACTTATATGTTTAGACTCCCCCGTGACACAGAGCTTGCACTCTAGCACGAGAGATGTGTTTTAAAAAAAAACTTTTAAACCGAAAATTAAAGAATTCGTAGAGCTTTTAACTCACATTCCATACATAAGTAAACGTTAACTATTTTACAGATTTTTAGATGCATAAGTACACAATTTAGGCACACGCAGACATTCTGATGAACATCGATGTACATTGTACAGTCGCGAAATAAAAATGTTCGTCAGTTTTAACATACATTAATTTAATGTGCTTTGCAAGCACATGTTACCTTTTTAAACTTTAATATATAACACCAGACAGTTAGTTGTATACCCGTATGCTGTAAATTGTGCTTAACTCTTTGACAACAGAGTTAAATTTACTCCGACTGATATTCCTTGACTATGAGTAGTTGAAGTAATTTTTATAGGCATTTCTTGCCAAAGACTTTACAAATACAATAATTGCATTTTTAAAGATAGAAAAATTTGAATCCAGACTCAGGAATCGAACCCGAGACTTCCGTAGCCAAACCGGGGCCAGAAGCGAACCACCTATCTGGACTATGTTACTAGATATCAAATTCTTCTATCTCTTAATGCTTTTACGGGTTAGGCCCCCGTAGTTGTATTTGTAAAGTCTTTGGCAAGAAATGCCTATAAAAATTACTTCAATATTCGGCCTGCGTCATCATAATTTGTTAAATTGCTCTCTGTAACCAAGCAATAACAAAAGCCGTGATAGTTCTTTAACTTCCGACTAGATGGCGCTACGGGGGCCTAACCCGTAAAAGCATTAAGAGATAGAAGAATTTGATATCTAGTAACATAGTCCAGATAGGTGGTTCGCTTCTGGCCCCGGTTTGGCTACGGAAGTCTCGGGTTCGATTCCTGAGTCTGGATTCAAATTTTTCTATCTTTAAAAATGCAATTATTGTATATGAGTAGTTGAACTAACACCTCTGGGATTAATTACATATCCATACTATATTCTATATCTATACTAATATTATAAGGAGTAAATAATTGATTGTTTGTTTGATTGTTTGTGTGTATTGAATAGGCTCCGAAACTACTGGACGGATTTGAAAAAATCTTTCATCGTTGTGAAGCTACACTAACCCCGGGTGACATAGGCTATTTTTGATCCCTGTATTCCCACGGGAACGGGAACTACGCGGGTGAAACCGCGAGGCGTCCGCTAGTATAGGTATAAGAGTAGATGGAACGTATATAACTGACCATAGACTTAGGAAATTATCTGACTTATTTTCCCCTATCACTCTCTTCCACTGATTGAAATACGTGAAAATAATGCGTTAAAATAAGACAGATATAGTTAACAGTGTTGGTTCCGTCAAAATATTGTTTTTGCCACCCATGTTTTCTTTGGTTTCTCATGTTCTCTTTACGCGCATCGAGAAAAAGTCGTTTAATATTATTGGAACGAAGTTCCTTATCGCGCGTTGTGAAAGGGGGCTGGACGGAAAAAAATCATATGAAAAGTTGTAACGACACTTTTTGCTATAGTAAGCTATTGTAAGCCGTGCGGCGTGCGCATGTTTCTCTGTATGTCTCTCTCTCTCTCTCTTATATTTTCGTTTTGTCTCTCTATTTCGCATTCTTCATGCCAAGTATAATGTGAGATATTTTTTCACAATCGCTACACGTGGGATTGCTGGCATTGCTTGCACCGCACACAAAATTCGCTACAGACGTTCCCACCTCCAAACCACAGACTAACAATATGTTTAACAACCGCTTCCGCCTATATTTTGTTCCCTAAATAGAAAAGACAAGCGCTGAAATACACCACATTCGCAACGATAAATGTCTAAACACTTTAGTTGAGACTTGTTTCGATTTTCTCGAAGCTAGCAGTGAACGAATGCACATTTCTTTACATTACGGTAAATGCTAAAAATGCTCTCGGGTGGGGTTGGTGTTTTAGCGTATTTTCGTAGCGAGGATTTAAAATGTTAAAGAGTAGTTTATGCAATAGAGCGTTGAATTTAAAGTAAGTTTTAAAAAAATTAAAGCAAGCATTTATTTAATATCAAATTTACATTATCATAAACAATATTCCTTACACAATTATTAAAATTAAACATATTATAAAACATTTATACAATATTTTTTTAAAGTTATTTTTGTATATTTAATCTAATACAGTTTTCTACAACGAGTTTATACAATTCTTTGAATATGATATTTATTCCTAAGTTCCTCTTGGAGAAGAATTTAAATGAATAATGTATACAGCTATTTGAATCAAAGAACTCAGCGTATTTATAGCTTAAGACATCGCCAAATAGTTTATTTATTACAAATTTCATGTTTTATTTAAAATCGTGACATTTAGTTTAAAATTGGGTAAACATATTGTAACATTCGTATGTAATATCTTACAAAGTTTGGATTTAATGTACTCAACCAAATGTTTATAATTTTTCGAGATTTCCAAATCTGTTTCCTCTATGTATATATATATTCTTCCCCGCCAGTTTACAGGAAGCGAAGAATTCACACGCTAAATAATAAAATTTACACTTATTCACACAACAATTCAGATATTTTTATCAATGTTTGACTACAAATGTTTTAGTCCACCTGGCATGCAATAACGACAAACCAAATTATTTTTAAAAGTCTCTTATATATTATTTATATTGTTACTGGTGATAATTCAAAATTCTTGCGAGGTTTTTCCAGAGATAGCTTCATCTAGTATGACCTCTGAGCCGGAGGGATCGGATTTGACGAATGGCTGAATAGATGATTGTTGCATCCGATTGATCGCATGATGTAACTACGCCGTTGTTTATTGTTAAAGGACTTTTACTAAATTGATCAGTGAGCCGACGTTTAACGCTATTTTTTCACTTTGAGGAAATAGTTTTTCGCAAAGCCGTATTTTTTTTTTATTTATTAAAAAAGATAACTAACAATCTGGAATTGTGGTCCCCATTATTAGCAATCATGTTAACCCCTCCAGCTAAGCTCAATGGCTTGTGTTAGGAGTGGGTAGTAGTATAGGTGTGAAATGCCCGGAACGCAACAACATCGCGTCCGGGCATTGCCACTGGGTGGGCCGCCGACGGCATAACAAATTTAGGCGGCCCGTTCGCGAAGGTGGCGGGAGATACACGGCGGGTTTTTTAGTGGGTGCAAACCCCACACTACCTCCACCGTCTTCCCCGGATGGTGGAGGTGTTCGTCAGGAATTTTTCCCGCCAAAAAAAAAAAAAAAAAAAAAAGGAGTGGGTAGTAGTCACGTTGGTAGTATAATGGGTAGGATTCGAACTCACTACCTCACGATTAGGAGTCCGATACCTTAGCGATAAGAGATTTAGGTAAATTAGTTTTAGTGCGATAAGTAGGTACTACTGGTGTCTATGAATATTAAATTCCACTTTGCAGCAATGATAGATTGTAGCACCAGGCTTCTAAACAAGTGGCATAAATGCTAGAAATATAATAAAGTTGTAGCGCGTGCAAATCCGCAAATAATTTTCAGTTAATTTTCATATTCGCTGTTTTGCACGCACGACAACATTTCATCGTAATTCTATCCGATTATCATTAATGCTAGTGCTGATGCGGATCGCAACGTGCTTACACGTATTACTAGCTTTGTATGACTTTCTATCTCGCTCGAACATATAGAAAAAAGTGAAACCTACAGCCACGGCGTATGCGGTTTGCCGTCCATCTCGGAATACAGCCCCAACCGCAGGCAATAATGCTTCTCAGTTCTATGTACACTATTTGTTTTCACAGCCCGGGGGTAGCCTATAATTCTTCCGCAAGCATCACGCTATCTCCCCTTTAATAAACTACCAACATAAAATGAACTTTACTTTCTGCCTGGTTTTGTAGAATAGAAGGGTCAAGCTCCGGCTTTTATTAGCCTGACTGATCTCGATAAAAACTAGCACATATTTTAACGAGAAACAAGCCCTTAGACTAGTTTTTAATTGGTTAATTAGGAAGTAACTATCCACTTTTTACATCTATCAAAATATCCATTATTCCATCTTTTTTATAATTTTAAGCCTTCAAATAACTTTTGAAAGAAGGTAACAAACATATACACCTATCTGCATATCTGCACTGTCTTTTTTCAAATTTCTTAATTGATGTTTATGCGAATGTTTGCAAAACCAACGACAAGAAAACTTCAAAGAGACCCAATTAGCAGAGTCTACTCGATGGCTTAGTCACTTAGCTTTAATACGTGAATCTTTGGCATTGAAAATGAGTCCTTTGATTTCTTACGCTTAAATATTTGATGTATACTCGAGCGACTGATGCTTAATTTTGATTTGAGTCGTGTTCAAAAGTATTTATATCGCTACTATTTATACCTTAAAGGGACAGCGACAGAATGAGACTTAACCGCGTCTATACCATACGTCTTTTCAGCTAATACAAATTAAGTCTCTTACTTCTCAAACACATTACTTTCTTTTATTAAATGCAGTTTATTTTAATGCATAATACAGAAAGCAAGGTTTTAAGTCATAAAGCATCAGATAAAAGTAATGAAGTTTTACAGAATTAACACTTTGAAATCGTTTTCTTTGTCTTAACGCGTCGTAGTTACGTCGGAAGCACTTTAATAGCAACTAAGATAATGGTTTTATTACTCATTTTCAGCTCTTGAAACTAAAATGGACTTAAGCTGTGTTAAAATGTTTTAAAGATCTGTGTTTTTCAAAATCCCTGTCTTTTTAAACTTTAACGCCTGAATATGCGCTTCGTAAACGTAATGCAGAATTTGCGTAATACTTAATCGAGCTATATAACATCTGGGTTGCTAATTCTTAAACAAAAGCCGTGCGTGGAGCGCTGTCACAGCGACGAAATGTTTTGACAGCGCTGCACGAGTAGTAGTTTCGTAGCTCCCGTTCCGTTTCGTGAAAAGCTGTATGTTTAGGGAACAGCACACCAGACTAGAAGGCAAGCTACAGTTTGCCACAGATGAGACTAGCCGCACTAAACCAGTACCTTAACTAATTAATACTTATAATCTCGTTTTTATTTTTGTACTAAAATTATTGTCATTCCCATGTTGATAGGTCGTAGACTATACATCGAATCCTATCGAAACCGGGAGCTCATTTGCCCAATAAAAATCCGGCAACTGCCGCGGGCATGTGTGTGCCACTTGACAAAGACAACGTAATCACTAAACCGTATTGCGAAGATAAAATCAATTGGAATTTAATAGAGATAGATGTTATTTCAGCATCGGGTAGACAGCTGTTCGTGACGGATTGATAGCAAAGCGATTATTAATAATAGGTTCTTTTGACTATCGGGATATGTTTTAACTAGCTGACCCGCGCAACTATGTATGCGTCAATTTTCCCCGTTTTTGCAGCATTTTTCATTACTGCTCCGCTCCTATTGGTCGTAGCGTGATTTTGTATAGCATAGGCTATACAAAATCACGCTACGACCAATAGGAGCGGAGCCTTCCTCGATAAATGGACTATCCAACAGTGAAAGATTTTTAAATTCGGACCAGTAGTTTCTGAGATTACCGCGTTCAAACAAACAAACAAACTCTTCAGCTTTAAAATATTAGTATAGATTAGGTTAGCCTATGTACTATTGATTATTATGCGAATTCTGAAGTTCAATCAAATAAAATCAAATAAAATAAATCATCTGGCAAGGAATCCTGAGAAAGAACATAGAATGCTTTTCAGGGCGATACGAGGCTTTCAAGCGAAAATAAATTAACGTGTCTTTGGAAAAGTTCATTAAAATCATGTAAAACATTAGTATCAATAAAAAAAAATGTGGCAGTCGGGAACTGCCGCGGTAAACCTATTGCATAGAATTTTTATTAAAAAATTTTTTTTTTTTATTTTTTTCTTTTTTTTCTTTTTAATTAACAAAAAAAATAATTGCATAAGTTAAATAATATATATTTTGTTTTCTTTGCGCTACATTTCGGACAGTCGTACCATATACATATACGTTAAGTGAACTCGGCCGAGCTACATGGTAGGCGGAGTGGGGGGTGTTAGGTTTTATTTTCGTTACGGAATTACTTGATTCGGTCGCCGCGCTCAAAACCAAAACGATTTTGGTTTTGAGCGCGGCGACCGAATAGCTTAATAATGCAATAGCTTAATAATTTCCTCATGTATGATGAACGGTTATATTCTCTAAACTACTTGAATGAATAACAAGATAATGCCGGTTATCTGTTTTTTTTAAAGATAATTAGCAATGTGGGCTTTTGGGCCTCACATTACAAGCAATCCTGATAACCCCTCCAGCTAAGCTCAATGGCATGTGTTAGGAATGGGTTCACGTCGGTAGTTTAATGGGTAAGGTGCAAACCCACGACCTTGCGATTCGAGTCCGACGCTTTGGCCATTAGACTACCGCCGCTACATATAGTCCGACTGCCTGTTAGCCTAATGGTTAGTGACCCTGACTGTTAAGCCGGAGGTAGTGGGTTCGATCCTCACCCAGGATAATTTTTTGTGTAATGAGCATGATGATTTAGTATGTGTCTGGGTGTAATATCTATAATATGCATGTATATAGAAATATATAAGTATGTTTGTCAGTTGTCTTGTTGCCATAGTACAAGCTCTGCTTAGTTTGGGATCAAATGGCGTTGTGTAAGTTGTCCTAAGATATTATTATTTTTGTATATATTCTGCTTGATCTATGTTTCTCCAGCGCAGCAGAAGAATTAACTAATGTTACTTTGTTTTATAGTAATAGGTATTGACATCAAATCTTTATGGTGTGAGTTTTGAGTGAAACCTTTTGTTTTAAATGTGCAACATTCGATTTTCGAATTTCAATTGTATTTTTTTATTCAGCTTAGACGGTGAAGATGGAAACTTTGAAAATCCGAGTAAATTTGAATACGAGTTCCGACGTAAAACCAACGCAACAGAAACGGCTCGCAATATTAATGCAGCGTTTCGAGAGAAGATTGCTAATGAAGGCACCGTGGGTTTTTAGTCTAAACGGTTTCGTTATCAAAACTTCGACTTGAGGAACGAACCACATAGAAAACCGCCCCCACAGGTGAATAACGCTGAATTGAAGGAGATGGTGGAAGCCGATCCGAGTCAACCTACCCAGGAATTAGCGGCATTGTTTAACATTGCCTACAATATTGACTCATTTGCATCTAATCAATAAAATTAAAAACTTGCAAGTACATGTCGGGCCAAGCACAATGTAGGGTTCCGTATCCCTCACCCTATCCACATAATGCGGCTTAAGAGTGTGTGTGTGTTGTGTGAGTAAGAGTGTGTGAGTTATGTTTCATATTTACAACGTTAAACCTATAATAATTTTCAATGGAATTTGTACGAACATTTTGTTACTTCTCACTTGGTCTGCTGTTACTCGTCAAGTTCTTAAGCCTACTTAGCTGTGATAGTTTTCCTTTTCATTTCACTATATATACTACAAGCGGACGCATCGCGGTTTCACCCGCGTAGTTCCCGTTCCCGTGGGAATACAGGGATAAAAAAAATAGCCTATTTCACCCGGCGTTAGTGTAGCTTCACAACGATGAAAGAATATTTCATAACCGACCAGTAGTTTCGGAGCCTATTCAATACAAACAAACAATCAAATCTTTCCTCTTTATAATATTAGTATAGATATAGAAGTATAGACTACTGTGACTTTTTCACGTACCCAACATCAACCATTTAGCTGGCAGTGGGACACACACACACACACTTGACTCTAACAAAAATTTGCACTTAATTTTATTTTATATTTTATTTTACAAACGGATCTCTGAATAGAAAAATAATCTTCACAACCTAAAGATTTTTAAAAGACTAAAGTTGAGGTAGATTAGAAATAAAAACACAGCCCTACTTTACGTATAGGGGAGGTACCCTAAAAAAAATACAACCAGCTTTAACCGTCATCGAGCTACGCTGGAGATGGACAGACGGACAGGGCGAAACTATAAGGGTTCCGTTTTGCTATTTTGGCTATGGAACCCTAAACAAAATAAAACTTGGGTGCCTTAAGATTTGATTGATCTTCAGAAAGAAACGCGCATTGAAACATGCGTTGCCTTGTTGAATCGGTACAGAAATGAAAGAGTATTAGATCGAATTCTGACATGGGACGAAAGCTAGATTCTTTACAATAACCCAGATCAAACGCCGAACCAGTGCCCTAAAGCAAAGTTTACCAATAAAAAGGTAATGGTTACTGATTGGTGGTCTCTTAATGGTGTTTTTCACTATAGCTTTCTAAGGTCTGGTCAAGTAATAAGATCCACGTGGGTGTAGCAGCGGGAATCAGCTAGTTTTGTAAATCAATCAAAATCGCAAACCAAGTGAGTGTACGAGTAAATATACCTACTTGTGTCAATATGAAAGATAAAACTATATTTTTGTTAAACCTGCGTAAAACGTGCCGTGAATAACAATAAGGTCCCTTATTGAATTGTACTGGTTTGGTAGCCCCGTATACTATTACGAAATTTATGACAAGTGACTTTTGACAGCTGTCAAATTGATATATTCTTCATATGAAAACGGTATTGGTAAAAATGGCGGCAAACTGATAGGTCATTATTTTTACAGCTCCGAGTTTAACTTGCAAAAAATGAATTGAATACGTGATAATTGTTTATGAACGAGACTTTGTGCATGTAATAAGCGCATAAATACTTGACACTGGCAGATATTAGCCGTTAAAACGGCTAGATTACCATCAATTCAAAGAAGAAGAAGAAGAAAACGGTATTTTAAAGAATACATTTGACAGCTCGAGAGATTTAAAATTAGAATTGATTTTCAATTCTCCCTTTTGAAGGCGGTTAAAGCAGGTTTTCTAGCGCAATCTTCAACGGCCGGTCTCAATAATCTATCTATCGATGGATTTGGCTATTAAAGGTAGCATTTTGACATATTTTGTATGGAGCTTATGTCAAATATATACCGCTAGTAGCCAAATCCATCGATAAATAGATTATTAAAACCGGCCGTATTTTTACTAGCGTTTTACTAACTTGCTATATAACTTGTTATTTTCAAAATTTGCAAACCATTTTTCGACTTTTCTTGGTATCCAATTAAGCTGGATTTTTTATCCAAATTTTGCGTGGTGTTAATTAATGAATAGTGTACTATTCATTAGTTAACACCACGCAAAATTTGGTACAAATACCTACTTGAACTCAAAATATTGTGTAAGGGTCGGCCGCCGTGACTGAGCTAAGTTTTTATAACACCTATTAAATCTTCTCCCCTGACATTTTAGATAAAAACTAATTATTTTCAAAACGTGGGAATAGATTTTCATCAAACATAAGAATAGAAGCGGATTAAAATCTCATTGAATCTAAAACCTTGTCACAATTAGTTCAATGACAAAAAGTGACAATGTTCTAGGGTTCTATGGTCTTTAATTCAAACCCAAAGCTAGGCCATACATGGGCTTATACAATATACCTTCATGTACCCATCTATTCATTCGTATCAATAGACTAATAGGTTACTGGCTACAGCAGTCGCCTACTCTATAAGTCTACAATCAGTATTCAATAATCGAATGTTCCAAAATTGAATTCGAATTTATATAGAGGCAGTTCTAAAAAATCAAACTGAGATCTGAATACGGCGCGCGGCAGTACCTACTGGCAGCTAAGATTTGAAAATCGTAACGAGTCATTTAAAATTTTTCTCTCCTAAGGTTTCCATTATGATAAACTCTAAACTTGAGTTAACTTAACTTGGTTGACGCTGTAAATTTGACGTCACTAAAGTGTGACTGACCAAAAATGCACCACGTTTATATTTATATACTAGCTGTCCCGGCGAACTTAGTCTCGACTATTTTTTTTTGTAAATCGGGTTCAATTGTGAATCTAAACCATCCTCGAATCCCCTTGAACTCACACAAAATTTTCATCAAAATTGGTCCAGCCGTCTAGGAGGAGTTCAGTGACATACACACGCACACAAGAAATATATATATAAAGATATACTATACAAACGCGTGCTTGCGAAGATGGCTGATCTTTGGTTGGTTAGTTGGTTGGTTACAAAACAACTAAAAAATATTTATATAGATTAAATTCGATTTCAAAATTAACTAACGAAGGTGAAATAAAATGGAATTGGGAAAGAAATAAAAGGGCTACCATTTTTGAGGTCCGTGCAATGTACATAGACTATCAAAATTGAACATAACGCGCGCAAAGCCGCGAGTAAAAGCTAGTATTATAAAAAAAAAGTTCAGCAATGCCTTAGGAAAGCAATAGATGTCAGTTTCATCTTTTAAGTCTCTTAATAACAAAGCTAAAATAAAGCTAGATGGTAGAATATGTAAATGGAAACGTACTACCTTAGAGGGTTATAGCCACAGACAAGGTCTGTTCGACGTCCAAATGAAAGATTTACGCGGGAAGCAGTTCACCGTCTACATGACAATGGATGAGAGGGTTACTAACGGTTCTGGGTAGTTCTGGTCCGTCGGAAATCGACCGTAGCCGAGGCGGAAATCAAACGAAAACGTTTAGAATTCGAAGAAACGTTCTCTATATAAACCTACTGGGAGTGTTTGAATAAATCGGAAAACGAAAAAAAAAGGAAATACTAACTGCGTTTAAGAATAATGTAAGAGTTTTTTTTTTCTGTGTTTGTATTGATTTTAGTGTTTATTTTTTATTAATTGTTATAATTATATGATTCTGAAATTTAGAATGGGTGGGAAAAAACTATGTTTAATCAAATTTAATGGAACATAAGGACTGCTACTTTTTCATTGAATTTGATAAGTATTATAAACTCTGTACCTACTTTAAAAATAATTTATTTAAAACATTTGCGAAATTTTAGTCTATATTGTTTTTTAACATGCATGTGTGATAAAGAAACAGTTTTATAATTAAACACCTTTGTTTCTCGATAATTCCACTCAGT